>OU343218.1:130643133-130834680 GCA_910596185.1 Chrysanthemum makinoi
TGAAATCATTCTCCCCCTCAATCAATGACATAAGTTGTTGATTGAGAAATAGAGATTTTGACCAATGTCAAGTCCAGATGATTTTCAAAAATTGAGACCGAGTTATTGTTACTAGTTTTCAATTAGATAACAAATATTTTTCAGAAGAATTTTTAGAAGGAAAAATACTTGTGTAGGAAACATTTGTCGTTTTAGTGACAAACATTTGTTTTAAGAATCAGAGCATGAGATGTGAAAAATAAGATAAAGCATGGCTCTGTTCTTTCTTTAAAAACGGGTTATAGACATAAATGACTATAAGCCTTTGTTTCACTTTCTCTCAATTTTTTTAACACATTCGAACAACATCTAAAGACCCGTGTCACTCTTTGAATGACAACACAAAGACCGTAGATATTATCGAATCAAGAAAAACATGACAAAATGACAATATTTTTGAAAATTTTGAAAGTTTTATATTTTTCTATTTGCTTTTTGTTGGTTTTGTAATTTTGTATTTTGCTTTTTGAATAACTATATACGAGAGATGGATGAAGAAAAACCTTTTACTCCTCTTCTTCCTCTTGAAAACGTTTGAGTGTTTCCGGTTGTAGACTCTTTAGACCAAGTCGTGGGAGGATAAACTCAAAACGCCCTCTAGGAAGAGCTTTGGTGAAGATGTCTCTAACCGTATTCGCATCCTCACAAAATAAAGTTCCACCACACCGTATTCCACTTGCTCCCTAATGAAATGATGTCGAATGTCGATGTGCTTTGCTCTTGAGTGTTGTATGTTGTTGCATGAGAGAGCAATGGCACTTTTGTTATCACAATACAGAGGATTTTGTTGAATTCAAAGCCATAGTCAGATAATTGGGATCTCATCCATAGGATTTGAGCACAACAAGATGAAATGGCTATGTATTCATCCTCTGTAAAGGATATAGAAGTACTCATTTGTTTCTTAGAAGACCAACTCACAAGCTTATCACCCAAAAACTGAGCACCTCCTCCTGACGCGTACTCGACGCGGTATCTTGACATCCCGCATGATCGCGATCTCCGCATAGGCCGTTAGTGATATACCAGTGTCCTTCGGGTACCAAAGTCCCATATTGATGGTTCCTTGGAGATACCGAAAGACCCGCTTAACCGCTTCAAGGTGCTTTTGGTAGGCTTAGCCCGGTATCTAGCACACATGCATACAAATAACGTAATATCTGTCTTCATCGTCGTGAGAGGTACATCGTGGATCCAATCATACTATGATATTTCGTTTGATCTAACATGATCCCTGAGTGGTCCTCATCCAGTTTAGTACGCTCTATCATGGGAGTGTCAACAGGGTCACAAGAATCAAATCCAAATTTCTTTAAAATCTCATTTGCATATTTAGATTGATTTATAAAAATGCCTCCGGGACTTTGTGAAATTTGTAATCCCAAGAAAAATGACATTTGTCCCATCATTGACATTTGAAACTTGGAACCCATCTCCTTAGAAAAACGGTCACATTCATTGAGGTCAGTCGAGGCAAACATAATATCATCAACGTAAATTTGAACGTGAGTTAAATGTTTTCCTCGACTTTCCGTGAACAATGTCGGATCAACTCGCTCCTTTGTGAATCCAGAGATAGAAGAAACTTTGATAGCGTATCATACCATGCCCTTGGAGCTTGCTTCAAACCGTAAGAGCCTTCGCTTATAGACATGAGTAGGATGCTCGTGATTCACAAAACCTTCAAAGTTGGATGACGATACGACTTCTTTAAGATCTCCGTTAAGAAAAGCCGTCTTTACATCCATCCGATAGACTACCATGTTCTTACTTGCAGCATTAGCCAAGAAGATTCTGATTGCCTCGATACGAGCAACTGGAGCAAATGATTCTTCAAAGTCGATACCCTCCTCTTGACGGTATCCTTTTGCAACCAATCGAGCCTTGTTCTTTAATACATCATGTCACACCCCCAAATTACCTGTTTTGCAACGGGATGGAATTCCTGGGGATTGACTGTCATAGCATCACAATCACAGTTATATTGAACGACCTAAAGTGTCGTTTGGAAATACATCGTTTGATTTAATAAAACAATCAAAGTTTACAAAGTATAGGTCCCAAATGAAATTAACTTGTGCGAAAATAAATTTGTTAACAAACCAAACGATGTTTTAAAATGCATAAATCCTATGTGTGACGCGTCGTCACCACGACTCTATGATATGTCCATATGGATGTCATGAAGTGAATGCCTTAGATACCTGAGATAAAACATGCTAAAAAGTGTCAACACAAAGGTTGAGTGAGTTCATAGAGTTTGAGTTGAAATGTAAAGCCTTCCAAATCGTTAAGCAAGAAAGGCATTGCCAACTAATCTCAGCCCAAGTTCCGCCCATAAAAAACTTGCAACCTGTGTGTTTACAACCCATTGCCAAAATATGTATAGTTTATGTTCAAATGCATGATGTCAAATGAATTCACATAACAATACATAACTTAATGTATCAATAGTTACTTGACATAACACATAATTGTCGATAGTTTAAATCGCTCCAAGGCCATTAGTTCATGTTTATACCAAGACCTTTGGTTCAATGATTATACCACGACAATTAGCCCAATGATTATACCACGACAATTAGCTCAATGATTATACCACGACAATTAGCTCAATGATTATACCACGACAATTAGCTCAATGATTATACCACGACAATTAAGCATGGCAAAATCGTTACTTCAGATGACTAAACATTCGCCAGGTTTAGATAAACATATAGTTTGCAAATAGTCATGAATGTCATAAAAGTTGATGAGCATGTATCTCCCCCAAAGAGTTTAATAAAAGCATTAAAAGAGTAGGGGCTATGAAAACTCACTTGGTACAATGATGCGATGACAAAAGTGAGTATTACCAAATGAGGCGCACTCTAACTCACACCTATTATGAATGATATGTTCTATTGTAAATCATGAAACAATGTCGTGCATGCAAACTCACATGAAATCTATACCACTTGTACGCTTATGAAAATAGAATTTATCGTCGAAATATATGTTTATGACATCTCGTTATGTTATAAAATACTTTACAAGTATTTACGTTGAAATGATATCCTACGATAATCATTTAGTGATTTATTATGAAATTATAACTTTTCGTCATAAAATAATGTCATTTGACAATTTCATGAAAGTGACTAAACGACCTCAATTTCAAAGCTAGTCGTAAAATGGTGTATCGCCGAGTGTTAAGAAACTAACTCAACGCTTTTGGGAAGCTTGTATCATTGTCTCAAAGTTTTAGTGTTTAAGTTTTCATCCTAGAGGTCTCGATCATAGAGAAAAGTATAGGTAAAGTATGGTACTTTTACCAAAATATTGTTTAAGGATGGTTTTTCGGCAAAGTTTAAGTAAACGTATTTAATTCATTACAACTCCGCTAATCAAACCGTCGTAATTATATAAATATAACAATTTATATACAAAATAAATTTAAAACACTGGGTAAACTCATAATATTATTTTTATAACTTAATATGAGTATAAAAATATATCGGAATAATTTTTGGAAGTAATGGATCAATTGTTCAAAATAATTAATTACGCGATAACGTTTATTTAATAAAAGTTATACGTTTAATGTAAAAATGCAAAACCATGCATAAACTAATATGATGACAATGATGTTAATGAAATGTAGACTAAACTTAGTCTATATGAAATGTCCTCGATGATATAATCATGAATTCACAGCTAAACCATTACGGTTACGTGAATTTGATACTCTAAACCCAGCTTTTACTTATAAATGATAAATGATGAAGCATGAATAATGTTTTGAGAATGACCTGAAAATACGAATTGTCACATTCGCCTAACAAAAAAGGAATTCAAATCCCTAATTCAGGGCCATGATAGTCTATCAATTTTTTGAGTTGGTGATGAATAACGAGGAAAGAAGACATGAAGAGATGTCATATAGTTATCGATGATTTAGAGCATAAAACATCATAGTAAAGAAAATATTAGAGGAATCTCCCATGAGTAACACCTTGAGTTTTATGAGTATGTGAAAACCCTGCTTGCACCAAGACTTATAAATAACTGCTCCCAACATAACATGATTCCTCCAGAATTAGACATAGTTAGTTAGGCTATGTATAATTAAGGAACGATAATGTGACGTTCGGTTTAGTTGTTATAACTCTCGATGTTTACAGAGATCTAAACCGTGTCGCAAATGGCCATAGGGTAAAAGAAAGTGAAACCTCTTGTAAGTGATATCTAATCGAAAGAAAATAAAGTACCTATAGATGAGAATATTTTACAACGAGTGGTTTATCGAAAAGTAATACATCTTGAGTCATAAGATTCGAATACAATGGAAGACATAAACTTAGTACAACATAGTACATAAGGAAAAATTAAGACTGTTAGTTTCGAACTTCTTTCAGTTTTTCGTTGTTGAGACCATGACGAGCTTCTCCTCCTTCTAACATGTATGTTTCCCATGTGCACCTTCAACTTGTTGACCTTGGTTTTGAAGACATTGATTCCGATAGTGTCCTTGCTCCCCGACCAGAACATGTATCTATGGCCTTGCCTCTACAATTCCCGCAAGGTGTCCCAGTTTTGACACTTTGTAGCACTTAACAGTAAGCAAAGACCGAAAGTGATGATACTTACATCGACATATATGGGTAATTTCCAAAGATAACCTCTCAGCTTCTATTGATGCAAAGAACATAAACCATTGCGTTTCTTGTCTCTATTATGTTGTTGATGATGGTTAGTGTTACGGTTTTGGTTGTTGTTATTATAACCTCCTTGGTCATTTTCCCATTTTCTTTTGTTTTTGTTGATTTGGTTATCGTCGTTGTTGTTGTTATTTCCTTATTGTTGTAGTTGGTACCGGTTGTTGGTATTGTTGTTATTTTCGTTGGTGTTAGTGATGTTGTCCTCTCTTACTACTTGTGCCATGAGTTTTGAGTTATCCTCGATAGTTTCTTCAATTGTTTGTGGATTGGAAGAAGTTACATCTCCTTGAATACATTATGGAAGTCCTCCAATGAAATTTTCCAGTAGTTTCTCATTGTCCGAAACCATTGATGGACATAGTGTAGCCAATTCTTGAAACCTCCTGATGTAGGTCTCGATGTCATAACCAATAGTCACTAGCTCATAGAATTCCGTTTCTAATTTCTTCACCTCCGCGGCGTGACAATACTTTGTCAACAACCTCTTGAATTGATCCCACGTGAGCTTGTAAGCATTTTCGATACCAATAGTCGCTATGCTAATTCCACCATGACATTGCGCCATCTACGAGTGTACCAAAGGCTAACTTCACCTTGTAGTCATCTCAAGCAATTGCATAAAAGAAACACACTCCATCTTCAAAACCATCGAACCATAGCAAGGGTTCTCCTTCGGTTCCTTTGAACTTTGTAGATCACGCTTAAAGTCCTTGTATGTACAATTTCAACTCCATCCTCCTGCAGCCCCAGAAAGAGTAAGTCTAGCAAATTTCCAGCAGCAGCTAGCCTACCGCTGCTCGTTCTTTCCTTAGTGCCTCGGGCCATACTATCCCCTCTATATACCTTTGGATAGCAGCCGTGTCATTTCCTCAAAAGTGCGCCTTCTTCTATACATAACTTTTCAAAATAAGAGGAAAGGTGAGACGTAGCAAAGTCCTATGTTAAGAATAAGCGCTCTAAAGAAATGTGATGTGAGGTGATAAGTTTGAGGTTACTTTTCAAAATAATCGATGGTTTCCCAAAAGATGGGTTATGAGATGTTGTAAGTGCTTCAAATGTATGATGGCTTAGTGACTTAATGTATGAATAACGTGTAACTCGACATGTTAGTGATGAAACAAAGGAGTGAGAGTGACTTCTCTCACTGCATTCCTTAAAGGTTTTAGCTCGGCATTCGACGTTATCGGTGATGAATCAGCTGAGTAAAAATTGTGATAGGGAATGACAAAGCATTCTACACATTAGAGTAGGAGGAAATGATAATAGGATGAGTATTTAAAGGCATCTATGTGACAATCGACTTGAAATGAAAGTAAACAACTCGAAAAATGTACGTATAAACCACATGTAAAGTGAATATGCACTTATGATGAAATGATGAGATGCTATGATGATGTAATTATAGTCTAGGGTCAATGATGCAACCTAGTTCTCTATAATCAAGCTCGATGCCAATCATTACACCCCAAATTCACTGCTTTTAATGGTCGGGATGGAATTCCCCGGGATTGACCGTCATAGCATCACAATCATAGTTATATTGAAATCCACCTAAAGTGTCGTTTGTAAAATACATCGTTTGATTTAATAAAACAATCAAAGTTTACAAAGTATAGGTCCCAAATGAAATTAACTTAAAGTGTGAAATAAATTTGTTACAACCAAACGATGTTTTAAAAATGCATAAATCTCATGTGTGACGCTACCGCCACCACTACTAATTTATGATATGTCCATAAGGATGTCATGAAGTGAATGCCTTAGATACCTGAGATAAAACATGCTAAAAAAGTGTCAACACAAAGGTTGAGTGAGTTCATAGAGTTTGAGTTGAAATGTAAAGCCTTTCCAAATCGCTTAAGCAAAAAGGCATTGCCAATCCACTGCCCAAGTTCCTATACAAAAACTTGCAACCTGTGTGTTTACAACCCATTGCCAAAATATGTATAGTTTATGTTCAAATGCATGATGTCAAATGAATTCACATAACAATACATAACTTAATGTATCAATAGTTACTTGACATAACACATAATTGTGATAGTTTAAATCGTTCCAAGGCCATTAGTTCATGTTTATACCAAGACCTTTGGTTCAATGATTATACCACGACAATTAGCTCAATGATTATACCAATGATAATTAGCCCAATGATTATACACCTATTATAATTAGCTCAATGATTATACCTACTATTACCTTCAATGATTATACCTAACACCATAATTAGCTCAATGATTATACCACGACAATTATCAATGATTAAAACGCATGCTCAATGATTATACAAAAATTAACATGGCGTTAAAACTTTCGCATGACTAAACATTCAGCTTTAGATAAAACATATAGTTTGCAAATAATCATGAATGTCATAAAAATAGTTGATGAGCATGTATCTCCCCCAAAGAGTTTAATAAAAGCATTAAAAGAGTAGGGGCTATGAAAACTCACTTGGTACAATGATGCGATGACAAAAGTGAGTACACGAAATGAGGCGCTAATCTCTAATCACACCTATTATGAATGATATGTTCTATTGTAAATCATGAAACAATGTCGTGCATGCAAACTCACATGAAATCTATACCACTTTGTACGCTTTATGAAAATAGAATTTATAGTCGAAATATATGTTTATGACATCTCGTCATGTTATAAAATACTTTACAAGTATTTACGTTGAAATGATATCCTACGATAATCATTTAGTGATTTATTATGAAATTATAACTTTTCGTCCGTAGAAATAATGTCATTTGACGATTTCATGAAAGTGACTAAACGAATTTCTAAAAGCTAGTCGTAAAATGGTGTACGCCGAGTGTTAAGAAACTTAACTCAACGTTTTGGGAAGCTTTTCTGTATCATTGTCTCAAAGTTTTAGTATTTAAGTTTTCATCCTAGAGGTCTCGATCATAGAGAAAAGTATAGGTAAAGTATGGTACTTTTACCAAAATATTGTTTAAGGATGGTTTTTCGGCAAAGTTTAAGTAAACGTATTTAATTCATTACAACTCCGCTTAATCAAACCGGCTGTAATTATATAAATATAACAATTTATATACAAAATAAATTTAAAACACTGTAAACTTTTCATAATATTATTTTTATAACTTAATATGAGTATAAAAATATATCGGAATAATTTTTGGAAGTAATGGATCAATTGTTCAAAATATTAATTACGATAACGCTTATTTAATAAAAGTTATATTTTAATGTAAAATGCAAAACCATGCATAAACTAATATGATGACAATGATGTTAATGAAATGTAGACTAAACTTAGTCTATATGAAATGTCCTCGATGATATAATCATGAATTGGCCAAATAAACCATTACGGTTACGTTGAATTTGATACTGTGAAACCCAGCTAATTTATAAATGATAAATGATGAAGCATGAATAATGTTTTGAGAATGACCTGAAAATACGAATTGTCACACATCACCATGCTCATCAAGTTTTACTTTGAAGATCCACTTTAGAGCAATGATCATAGCACAGTCAGGAGCAGGTACTAATTCCCATACATCTAGTCGATCAAACTCATGAATTTCTTCTTGCATGGCATTGAACCAAATTGCCTTCATTCATGGCGTTTTAACGCCTTTTGGTTCGACCTTAGATAGTACGGAGTTGAAGAAGCACCATAAGGCATCAGTTGCAAGTTGTTTACGAGTGGATAATGGACGAGAGGGATTTCCAATGATGTTGTCCAATGGATGATCATGTGTCCATTTTCTAAGGTGTTCGTGTGGTTGTTGTTGAGGAACTGGAGTAGCAGAGTCGATTTCTCCCCGATGAAGATGGTTCTCACGATGATTCAGAGCAAATATGTTTTCAAAGGGGGCATCTTCAGGAGTAGCAAAGGGATTATCTCCATCATAGGTGCCGCATAATAATTCCATGATGTACACTGATGATTGATGATTTGTTGATGTGACAGAGTGATCGCCAGCAGTGCTTCTTGACTTAATGACATAGAAACTGAAGGGTTAACTTCATTGACAGGGGATAGAACAACACCTGTTGATGGAATGACAGATATCGCAATTGGCTCATAGTGTTCATCAAACATTGGATCAAACAATTTCTTCAAATCATCTTCTCAAGGAGGTACATAAGGAGTTGCCGTGAGGGATTTAGTACAAGAGTAGAACCGATGGGACTACTTGATGAAGGTTGATATGCGGGTCCGAATGGATTGTCCTCGAGTCATTTGCCTTACGTGCTCATCAAACGCGACGGAATAGTTTCCATGATATCTCGAGTTCTTTTGTTGTAGATTCAGTAACCCTTCTTATTTGATGCATAACCTACAAACTCCAATGTCCGCTTCTTTAGCTCTTAATTTACCTAAATCTTGACCATCATTCGTTGGATAGCACAACGCACCAAACACACAAAGGTAGGAGAGATCAAGTTTTCGCTTATGGAAAAGTTCAGTATGGAGTTTTTCCATGAGATGTGTGTATGAGGGAACGATTTGGGTGTAGCAAGCAAAGGGCAATGGCTTCATTTCGAGAAACATTGGAACATTTGAATAAATTAGCATTGTTCTTGCGGCTTCCACAAGAGTTCGATTTCGCCGGCTCAACTACTACCCATTCTCGTTGAGGAGTTCGTGAAATACTTCTTTGATGACTGATTCCAACACTTTCATAAAATTGACTTAAGTCTTTGTTAACTAACTCGTGCCATTGTCCGCTCGAACAATTCTAACCGTATTGTTAAGTCCAACTTGAAGTCGCTTGATAAGTTTGATGATGACATCAGGAGTTTCATCCTTTGTCCTCAAGAACTTTACCCAAGTAAATCGAGAGTAGTCATCAACAACGGCTAAAATATATTTCTTCCCATTAATTTTTTACACTCTCATTGGTCCGCACAAATCCATATGAAGGGTATGCAGAACTTCCATTAATGAAGTTTGTGGGTTTGGGCTTGGGCATATTTCTTGCTTTTTCCCAATTGACATGCCGAACAAAGATGATCTTTTCATACTTTAATATATGGGTAAGCTCTTACAAGATCTTTTCTGGAAAGATTATTAATGGTGCCGAAGTTCAAGTGATTGAGACGACGATGCCATAACCATGACTTTGTTTTAGAAGCCTTGACAACAATCGATTGAGAGAAGACTTCATCATGTCTTCAATAGAGATGGTGTATAGATTTGAACCACGAGTTCCTCTTAACAGTTCCACACCATCAAGTTCTCTAACGAAACAAGTATGTTTTCTAAATGCCACTTCTAGATCGGAATCACGTAATTGACCAACAAGAAAATAAGTTATGACCAAGACCTTCAACATAATATACCCTGAAGATTACACTTTTGCCAACAACATAGTCTCCATAACCCATAATTGCTCCAAAATGGTCGCTCTCGACCTAATAAGCTCCGGATGAATTTACTCACGGTTCATGAGCCGTGAGCATTTACTCCACCATATGCTTGGAATAAATTGCCGAGTCTAGGTACCAATTGTTGGTGAACGATTTGAACGATCTGCAGTTGAACACGCATAAGAATTGATAACCGGATAATTGGGATCCTCATGCAAGAATGGGTTCCATTTGGTTAGTAACAGTGATTGGAACACCCACATCGGAAGTAGAAACAATGGAATCATCAGAATAGATGCAAAGTATAGTGTCCGTATTTGACCTATTCAAAGTATGTTCACTTCTTAAAGGAATAGTTCTACCAAGAGGCATCCATTTTATAATGGGCATTGACTTAGCAAATTTAGGGCAAAACTCATTAAGATTAAACTTACGGCCGAGGTATCCATTGATAACCTATATTACTAAATTTTCTTCCTATGAGTTTCCAATGTTTTCTAACTTTTTCGCTTTGCCTTTAGCCTTCTTTAGCTTGATTTTTAACATTAACAATTTTAATCGGCATTTAACAAGATTAAGCAAATCATTCACACCACATTCATGATTAGTAAATGTAAATCAAGCACTCATCATTACATGGTTTGGTGATAGTAGCGTAATTTGAATTAATTACAATACGCTTATAGCTAATACTAGAATCAACACGATTCGTTTTATTCAACACAAACTTAGTGTTCCTAGGGTGGTCTTCTACTCTCTTCCAATGCACATTTTAGCTTGCAGGTCCTATCTTGCTTTGTATTGCCTCGAGGCTTTGACCTTTGCTTGTGTCACCGACACTTCCTCAGAGAGGGAATTATGGGAACATTAGTTGGTTGAGCTACCTTTTGTATTCCTGAACTAGACGTGCAAGGATCTGAACTACTTGAAGGCACTTTAGAGTTCACTTTCTTAATACTAGGCATAGAACAAGGCATCACAACTTTATCTTTCACACCTAAGGATTTAGGACATGTTGCTATTAAACATTCTAACACTGTACCTCGAGATCGTTTGGCCCTCGAATGCAAGCAAACCTAATATCTCTATCAAGTGGCTTATTTATGAAATCCTCTTCTACAATCTCACGGAGACATTCTAGACTATCCTTAAGGTGAGCTAAATAGTTATGAAACACAAGTTTGTTATTTCTAAGATGAGGAGGAATCTATTTAACAAATACAAGATATTTGCAAATCATAGATGACTTTGATGCAATATTCTCATTAAAGACAAGTGGCATTTTCCCTTTTTCCCGACTCTTCGTGATTCTCAATTTCCTTTTGTAAAAACGTTATTTTTTCGTTGTTTTTGTCACGAGTGACTTTCATTGAATCATATAACTCTTTAAAGTGTCGTTTAACTTTTTATTTTCTTCTAGAAAACTCTCATTTTCCTTTTGTAAAACATTAACCAAGTTTTGAAGATGAAAAGTCTGAGAACACCGAGAATCTAAAGGAGGAGGAATTTGGGAGCCATTCATGTTGTTCTTTTCACCCTTTAATTGTGAAATTTGGGCTTTCAACTTTCTGATCGTGTTACAGTGAGCATGAATCTGTTCATCACGTTTGTTTATTTCAAAAAGTGCATCAAACTCTGAAACATTTGTGGATGTCTTGATGTTTGAGGTTTTGACATTTTCTTTGAGATGTTGATATTTTAGTTGTAAATCAAAATGTTCAACTTCTAGCTTAGAAAAATGTTTTACCAAATTATCGTGATCATCCTGATCAATTTTCTCATTTAGTTATGAGTTTTTGTTTTCAAGCTCAATGACACGATCATGGGAAACTTTCAAGGCAACAGTTAATTCATGAAATTGAGAAGCAGTAATAGAATGCTTAGTAACAATATAAAACACTTCTTGAGCCACACAACTTAATACTAAGCTCTCATTTAAGATATGCAAATTCTTCCTTTCAATTTCATTATATTTGAGTTCCCGTTCATAATCATTTACCTCAACTATCATTGCATCAAATTCTTTTTCCATTTCTTTGATATCCGAAGCATTCCCTTTGAAGACTCTCAAATTGACCTTTTAATTGTTTAAAGAAAGGCATGACTTCAGTTAAATAACATTCTTTAGTTTGCTCAAAACCCCTTTCCCCTTCAGTAATCCCAAAGGTGTGATCCTTTTCTTACATCGCTCAAAATCAACAAACAGTTGATAAACAACATACAAGCTGATTATGGTCTTGCTATTAGTGGAAATAGTTCTCGGAACTAAGTGCATTGGTGTATTGGGAGGGTACACAAAGAGTCCAGTGCAGCATGCACTTCCTAAGGGGAGGGTTTATTTCAACAAATTCACTTGCTTTTTGCTTATCCATATATTTCTTCCAAAAAAATTGTTCTGGGGTTAATTGAGCTTGAGGCGCAAACCTGTTTTAGGAGATCCAATTTTCTTTTGTGTAATCATGAGGTTTAATCGTTATATTTTTCTTTTACACTCTGGATCGTTAAGCTTCTTATCCATTTTCTCCCTAGAGGCATCATCTAATTTTCTATCCTCTTCCATGCTTCCAACACATGATGGTGTTTGCCTAGGCTTAAGAATTTCATTTCCATCATATAGTACCTTATGAGCAGCCCGCCTTTTTACCAATCTCGATTTGGTTCATCAACAAAAGGGGAATACTGCTTATCGCTTAAGACTCTATGCTTAGTGATCATGTGAACAAATTAATGGTGTTCCCTTGTGCGCATAACTTATTTTCAAGCTTGTTCTTCAAAGTTTTTAGATTGGAAAATCATTCAAAAGTTTTGATTCCTTAGCATCGAATTCTTGTTTAAGCACTTTAACATTATCTTGAAGCTCTTGCTTTTGCTTAACAATTTTAGAAAGCTTTTCTTGTAAGGAGTTTAACTCTTGTTTTAACACTTCTTCTCTAAAATTACTTTTTCTAATAATTGTAAGCATTTGGTCATCCATTTCCTGCTCACGACTAGTTAACTCAAACTTAGCACGTTGTTCATAGATAGCAACTTGTTCTTTATAGGCATTCAGCCTGAGATAACAGAGTCATCGTGGGGTACATGCAAGTGTATTCATCAAAAACATAGTCATCATTGACAGCAGAAGATGCATCACTTGGTACAATCTCACTTTCACTTTGTGTCACATATTGATCATATGGGACAATCTTACTATTACCCTCATTATCAATATTTGATTCATAAGTTTCAAGGGATTGTACTTTCGTTATGTATCTTTGCTCATCAACTTCATCATATAATTTAATACCTCAAATGATTGATTCTTTGGATGGACTAGCCTCATGGTGATGAGATCTTTGAGAGACCATAGGTGAGATGCTAGCCATGAAGATTGTCCGGGCAATAGGTTCATCATCGACTGAAGTCATATGCATCACAATCACTACTTGAAATGCATTTGGACGATCTGTCCCATGCCCCTGCACCGGTAAGCTCATCCACATCAAGCATCATATGTCTTGGCATTTCCTCAAGAAGAAACAAAGAACTCTTCCTCATCCAACACCGCCCAATGCCTTGAGCTTGCACTAGCAAAGATCTTGTCCCCGGCTATCAAGTACTGCATTTTGAGGGCGTTTTGGAGATGTGCGCCTTGCAATGTGTCCATCACCACCACGTTTGTAGCACTTGATTGGCTCTACTTGTCCTTGATTGGAATTTCTTCCACGATTCTGATTAGCCACATACCTCCACCGCTCCACCTCTTCCCTGTTCATAATCGTCTTCCTTAAACTGGGTTGCACCATAACCTTTCCATCTCTCGACAACAACATGATTGTGTAGATTGATGCACCTCTGATTTCATTGTTAGTGTGAAGACTGGCAGTATGTGAGTGAGGGTCAAGTTTTGTTTAACCATAAGAGCCAGTTGATTCATGAAGTGTTCCATGATCAGACAAGATCGTGTTGCTTGAACCTTGATCGAATGAGTTTGTGATTACCATTACCCGTAAGGTGACTTGAGAAGCTTTTGTAATTCCAACATTTGGTGTAAAAGGTCAGTTGAATCATTGAAGAACTTGTTTCTCCCTGTTTAGTTTTGAATTGTTTAAGAATCCTTCGTTCAAACATAGCATGCTCTCATTCTCAAGAAGAAAGGCATATGCTGTCAGTTGTGTTCTTAATCCTTGGTTAGCTTCACAGCGGTGACAAATTTGTGCCATTCTGGATTCATTTTGTTCACAAACTTTGAGTTCACCTGAATATTTGGCATGGTCATTTTGATGTTCCTCATGTCGCTACAAGCTTTGGGAATCTCAATGAATATTCATAGACACTTTCTTCTCGGTTTCATCTAAAATTTCAAATCATCAATAGGCCAGGATTCTCTGCCTTCCTTGGTTAGTTCGTAACCCGAGAGAAGCATCTTGACATTGTCCCAAACTACCTTAGCTTCAAAGTTGTAATTGATCATCTTATAAATGTCCTTAGGTAAACCCTCAAGTATGATGTTAGAAGCCCCGATGTTCCATTTCATTCTTCTTTCCTTATCAAGCCTATCATACATTTTAGGTCCGTCTGTCCTAAATCATCATGTACATCAAGCAGCAGTGATTTGAGTATGTCTCTGCTGTCTCAACTTGATATGGTCCTTCATCAATTGACTTGAGAATGTTGACTCATTTTCTTTTCTCCTAAACAAGCATAAATCTAATTCGCTTGAGCCCATGAGTCATAGTCACCTTTGCCAAGCATAGGTGGACGAAAGTATCTCGACGAAGCCGCTTGAACGCCCTCAAAACAGTAAGATATGATTGTAGGTATGTTGGTAGACATGATTACGATTTCACGTTTTAAAACTCTATGATTAAAGCTAAAAGAAATAGATTCTTTCAATGATTTTACCTAATCAAGAGAAACAAAAGATAGAAACAAAATCAACAAAGTCGCTATAACCCTTGAAGACAAGTCGCTAAGTCACCAAGTCGCTAAGTAGCAACTCGCTAAAGGATCAAGTCGCTAGACACAAGTCTCTATGAACCAATTTTGGAATCACTCATAAACATTAATTCAAGTGTTAGTAATTCATATGTAATAGTTAGCTTAATATGGCCTATATGTTTGTTATTAAGCTAAGGCTTGTGTAGAAGGCCCATAAGCCTGGGCCAAGTTTCAAGAAGGGAAGGAGTCTAGTGTTGCCCTAGCTCCTTTCCCAAATTTTGTATAACCCTCAGTTGAGGGTTGGTTGTACAATTCATTTCACCTCATACGCATAACCTTTCTTATTTCATACGCATAAGTGTGTGTTATTGTTCAACCGATCATCTCATCTTCCTTTCTTACATATTGATGCTTGTGTTACTAATATGGGAACCTAAAGGGTATCATTCGCCAAATAGTTGGGTGAAAAGTTTATTTGTTTTTAGTTGTTTGTCTTTACGCCAGAACTCACGTTCAAAACTTGGTCACGCTTTAAAACTCATTTTTACACTTTCAATCCAAGATTCTTGTACTTTCAACGCTTTTAAGTGTTAAAATTTCGCTTAAGCAAAAGTTTCAAATTCGCGGTTTTCCTTAGTTTTAAGCTTGATTTTATACGCGTGTTCATCTTTACGCGTAAGGTGTTTTGAAGTTTTGAATCATCAAGTTTCACACTTTTGTGTTATTTTGGTGATATTGAAGCCGCTTTCATCACAAAAATCTTGCTTAGAAACATCTTTGCGTAAAAATCAATTTTGTTGCTTTCACGCGTAAAACCCTATTCTTACGCGTAACTCATCCGTGGATCGATCTTCAGTTGGAGTATTTAGTGTTTTCTTGCTTGGATAAGCCCGAAAACACTTCGACTTTGGATATCTTTACACCGTGATAGTGTAAAGGATTTTTTGGGCAACCCTAATTTACGCCTAAGCTCAAAACTTACGCCAGAGAACTCTTTTACGCTTAAGTTTCTTACGCTTAAGCTCGTTTACGCCTAAGATAATCTTACGCATAAGTTTTCTACGCTTAACTTTTATTTACGCATAACTTTAGTGTTTCTCAATTCTACGCGTAGTTAATCCTACGCTGAACTATAATTTTTACGCATAAGTTTGGTGTTTTTACGCTAAGTTTCTTTTGCCTACACTTGGTTTCTACTTCAAGGATACTTCATCAACAAAGTTTCATTCGACTACAAAGATCCATTTAACAACACAAGTTTTCAACATGTCACAACCACCATACTCTAGCTACTTTCCTTACAATATAATCAACAACAACAACAACAACTAAGTCCACAACATCAACTATTTAATCAACAACAACAAATTTATCAACAACAATTTAATCAACAACATACCCACAACTAGGAGCAATTCCACCACAAATGGTTCAACCACCACCTAGTCTTCAAGTACAACCTTACACACAACTTCTACAATCAACATCCATCCAGGAGTACTATGAAGGAACCGACATGGTTTGGCAAGATGTGTGAAGCCTTAAGTAGCCAACAATCAATTCATGAAGCCGGCTCACTTGATAGACCTCCAATGCTCACTCCCGGAAATTATGATCAATGGGTGATAAGGTTCTTTAGGTTTTGTGATCTAAAGAAGCCACATGGAAAGTTCTTAAAGAAGGTCATTATGGAAGGTCCATTTCAGATGCCTACCGTTGTCACACCCGCAGATCCTAATGCCAATCCACCAAGAGATGCTGTCACCAACATTGCAACTATCTCGCACTCACTGGTGATGAATTTCTACATTTTGAAGCCGATGAACTAGCAATGCAATACATCCTTTTGGGATTACCCAATCCGATCCTTCAAAGTGTTGATGCTCAAAAGATTGCTAAAGCAATGTGGGAACATATTCATCTTCTTATGGAAGGCACAACACTCAATCAAGAAGACATGGAATCCAAAATCTACTTGGCTTATGAACACTTCATGATTGAACCAGAGAGACATTAGAGTCATATCATCATCGCCGTATCATCAATGATTTGACAAACACAATATCATCATGCCACGAATTGTCACAACACTAAGTTCCTAAGTAGTCTTGGTCCGTAATGGGAGAAGTATGTCATTTTTCTCCGTCAAGCTAAGAATCTTCATCATGCTACATACGGATTGTTGTATGACTATTTGAAGCCTCACCAAAAAGAAGTTGACAAAGAAAGGGCTATCCGTGGACTACCGCTCCACAAATACTTCCGGACAATCAACAACTTGCTGGCTCAAACTATGTTCTCTTCAACTCCTCCTCAACCCGCTACTCAACCAATCGCAAATATCACACCATATAATCCATCACAGCAAAAATCTCAAGAAACTCAATTGGTTCCATACAACAACAACATTGATCAAGCACTTTATAGTGAATCAAATGAGGATATCAAGCTTTGATGCCTTGCAACAAGGATTTGTCATGATTGCTAGAGCCTTTGGCCGATATTCTAACAAATCCAACAATCGCATTCGCTCTCATCAACACAAGAAATCGGCTATGGTTAACAATGGACGAGTTGAAGTTCGAATCGTGGTAATGTCGCCGATGGGAGGTGGTCAAGGGTTTAATGCTATGGAAGGAATAACATGGGTGCTCCAACAACAAAGGCTCAAGTGGTTGAACAGGGAATGCTGAATGGGGTTAATGGTCTTCGTTGTTATAACAGTAATGAGAAGGGTCATCTGGCTAATGCATGCCCTAAGCCGAGGACAAGAGGCAATGCTTATTTCAAAGAGGCTTTGCTCTTGGCTCTCAAGGATGAAGCCGGTGGAACTCTTACCAACAAGGAACAGCTTTATGGCGTATGCATTCCGATGATGATATGGAGGACTTGCAGCTAATGCACAGTGATGTTGATGGCACAAATGCAAGCTCTACACATGAGTGACACAGCCCGCTGTATGACACCGATGGCTTGTCTCGTACTGAACAAAATACACTCATTCATGATCTGATATCTCGCCAATTTCTCCATCCGGATCAGAGAGTTCAACATGAGCCATCTACATCTCATTTCGATGATTATCAAATAGATCCCGTAGTTACATTTGACGATCAAGATAACCTTATGGTTAATATTGAT
This sequence comes from Chrysanthemum makinoi, assembly GCA_910596185.1. NCBI lineage: Eukaryota > Viridiplantae > Streptophyta > Magnoliopsida > Asterales > Asteraceae > Chrysanthemum > Chrysanthemum makinoi. The sequence goes on from OU343218.1 coordinate 130,661,295, forward strand.
AATCAAGTTGACTCGCGGGTTATATTTGAGGATCTAAATAATGATCATGTTGAGACTCACGTTGAACAAGATGAGCTTTTTCTAATAGAGAAATTGAGCTCCCGACCTAATTAAAGACCAAGAATCTCTGTTGGAAATTTGCAAGCAATTAATGGATAAAAATGCACTGTTAACTAGGATAAAGAATGCTTAATAAGGCAAATCAATGTTTTTAAAACTCAAGAAAACGAACATGGTTTTGAAGTCGCTTTTGCCAAATCTCATCAAAATGAAAAATCATTAGAACGACATACGCGGATCTAGCCGCATTCAAGAATGCTTTGTTGTCTCAAATAGAACAACTGAAACATGAACATAAACAACAACTTAACGCCATACCTTGGAAACTCAAAAGCCAAAGCTGCTTGTTAACTTGTCAAAAACAGTTCTCTGAGTACAAAAAGCATTCCACTAAACGAATAGATAACTATCTTGAAGAAATTGTCGACTTACAAAACAAAATCAAAGAGTTTCAAATGTTGTTTATAAACATGGTGAGTCAATCACAACTATTCAAAAGTTTACTTTTAAACCAAATCCAAATGGATATGGACCGATTCTTGCGGATTACAAACCTAAGTTTTCAAACAGAGCATTCAAACCAAATCCCAAGTTACAAAGTAAGTAACATAGAATTGATGACTCCATTATGACTGTTGTTGAATATAATCGCATGGAGGAATTAGATGCAGATGACGAGAGTCGGTCAAAAATGGAAAATGTCATTTATAACAAACCATTTAACTATTCAAAAGCCGAAACTTTTGTCACACAACAAGATACTTCTAACAAACCTTTGGTTATCACACCAGCTCAAGTTAGTCCCCAACACAATGGTGAACAAATTAATGGTCCTTTACCTTCACTTAGTGAAGTAAAACTAAATTTAAAGTTGTCGCTATCAAATATTTTGACACTTTCTTATCCGACCTCAAAATTTTGGAACGTGAGATTGAATTTCATTCTGAAATAAAAGTTCAACATTTTCAATCGCCACGATGAGAACAAAGAGATATTGTTCATAAAAGAATTTTACCCCATGTCAAAAATTTGAAAACTTGTGCACTATATTGGGAAAGGAATTTTCACAAGGAACTTGGTCTCATGAAAATGCTTTTCGAGAAAACGAAACATCGATTTCAAATACTAAACGAAAAAAGAAATTGTTGAGAAAAGATGTTGATCGACTCTTGAAAGATGTTATCTGTGCTGATATCAATAATCTTGTGTTATTACAACGCTGCATATGCATCTGATCATATCTATGCTGATTCGCGATATTGTTGAGAATATCGATAATGCATCGATCGAGTCTTTAAAAATTGAAAATGAACGCGTTAAACGAGCTTTCAAATGCAAAACGCCGTCTTCAATGGTGTCAAAAAGATTGTCAAAATCATGAACTTGCTTTGCAAAACAAAATCAATCCGCTTGCAATCCAAAACGCTTTAATCCAAAAATTGAGCAACTGGATGATCAAAACGCGTCTTTGAAATGTCAAATCTCAAAATATGAACAAGAACTTGTAAAAGTGAAAAGGAATATGGTGTCATATTTGATTTACTCAAACGACTCGGATGAAGCATCAAATGAACCTGATCATTATCTTGCACACACTAAAGAAGTCATGAATTTTGCTGGAAATCTTCGCTCTGAAAATCAAGATTTGGTGCACACTATCATTAAGTTAAGGGAAATGTTAGGAAAGTATGAACAAGTTCAACCTAGCATCATTAAGAAAATTGCACCTGTAACACTTAGCAAACGTGAACCCAGAATGCCTACTGACAAAACACAAGATACTAATGTGCTTCCTCTACTGAAACAGAATAGTTGCCTTTTTCCAAACGTCCGCACTTCAAAGCCTAGGAGCAATACAAGGAAGAATAGGAAGTTGCGACCAAAGAAAAGAACAATAAAGAATGTCAAGTAGAAGAACACCCTAGGACTTTGAATAAGACTCACGTTGCACCCACTTTAGATATTGCTCTAACAAATGTAATAGAAAAAGTGTTGTAACGAATGCTAAACCTTTAAGTACTTTTGATATTCAGTCCGATGCTTCTTGTGTTATTTGTCGTAAAGTATGCTTTCTCTTGTCATGACAAATGTGTTGCTAGAGCTATCTTGTCTCGCTTACGGAATCCTAAGACCCTAAGCTTCTAGGCCCACTAATCTGTGCTTGGTAACTCTCTTAGATTCTAAGAAACGATTATGTCCCTCTGTAGCTCCAGATCACCTCCAAGGAATGTAGTACCACCTAGTGCATTCACTAAGACTAAAGCTAAGACTAGTTGAGATGGCGAAATGGATACATAATACAATAGGATTTAAATGGATGCCTAAAATCAGTAATGGGTGTATTTCAACTATAATCGCCTGGAACCCTCTAACTCTTTCGGGTTCCACATCTACTTCTATTCCATCTGTAAAATCGCCTGTGTGTAATGCGGTGATACGAATCATCCTTTTGGATTGTTGATAGCGGATGTTCCCGACACATGACAGGCAACCTTAAATGTTATCAAACTTTATTGCAAAGTTCATTGGCATTGTCGCCGATTCGGAATGATCACTTCACAGCTATCATGGGCTACGGAGATTATATCAATGGCAATATCGAAATTAGCGGGGTTTATTATGTGGAAGGCCTCGGTCACAATCTCTTTTCACGGGTCAATTCCGTGATGGAGATTTGGAAGTTACTTTTAGCGAGAAAACTTGTTTCATTCGTGATCTACAAGGAAACGATCTTATGTCTGGCTCTCGCAATTCTAGTCTCTACACAATCTCAATGCAAGACATGGTTGCTTCATCTCCCATCTGTCTACTTTCAAAGGCAACATCAACAAAATCTTGGCTATGGCACCGCCGTCTCTCACATCTAAACTTTCAAACCATCACCAACCTTGCTCGACACAAACTTGTTGAAGGTCTCCGAGATTCCGTATTCTAAAGATCATCTATGTTCAGCTTGTGAACAAGGAAAAAGCACTCGTGCTCATTTTCCTTCAAAGGTGGAACACGAAAGATGTGCTTCATCTTCTTCACATGGATTTGTGTGGCCCGATGCGCGTAAGCAAGTGCAATTAATGGCAAACACTAAATCTTGGTAATTGTTGATGACTACTCAAGATGGACTTGGGTTTATTTTCTTCAAAGTAAAGATCAAGCTCCACAGATGATCATCACCTTTCACAAAATTCAAATTCAACTCGAACACCGCGGACAAATTCAACGTAGGAACTGAATTTGTGAATCAAACTCTTCGGGAATATTATGAGAAAGTGGAATTGAGCATCAAACATCCATTGCACATACCAGAACAAAACGGAGTTGTTGAAAGATGAAACCGCACGCGTAGTGGAAGCCGCTGAACGATGTTAATCAATGCTAAACTTCCAGATAATCTTGTGGGTAAGCCGCTCTCAATGCATGCTACACTCAGAGTTGCTCAATGATTACAAAACGCCATAACAAAACACCTTTTGAGCTTATCCACAAAAAAAACCGAATCTCAAACACTTTCATGTATTTGGATCCCTTTGCTACCCAAATAATGATCGTGATGACTTTGGAAAGCTCAAAGCCAAAGTTGACATTGGAGTCTTTATTGGATACTGTGAGAACTCTAAAGGTTATCGGATCCGAATCGCGCACAAAGGTGGTTATGGAAACGATTCATGCTAATTTTGATGAGCTTACTTAAATGGCTTCTGAGCATAACAGCTTGGAACCCGGTCACAACCGCTTAAACTTCCCTCAAACCCCATCATCACCTGAACAAGCCCCCACCTTACTCGCCAACAAATGGAAAGCTATTTGCTCCACTGTTCGTGATGACATTGATGAACGTGCTCCGTGTATCCGATGTTTCCGCTGCACAACCCGATCATATTCCAATACCGATACACTGCTACAACAACTACTACTGAAGAAGCACCACCAGTTGACTCTACAACAACAGTTGAACAAACTGCATCCAACGACGCCGAACCAGCTGATGATGTTCTTAATGAAGTACCCCCACCTGCAGATTTTGATCCAAATGCTTCTTTAACCCGCTTTGCCAATGAAACTATCGCTGCACTGATGTCGCGAATCATCTACAAGCCTTTTGAATCCTCAAAATCTGCACAATGTATACCAACATCAACCCTCTACACATCGTTGGACAAAAGACCATCCTCTTGAAAACATAATTGGCAACCCGAATCAACCAGATGTAACAAGACAACGTCTTCACACAGACGGTGAACATTGCATTTATGCTCTCACCGTCTCGCCAAATCGAGCCTAAAAACATTAAAGACGCAATGACAAAAGACGATTGAATCCATGCAAGAAGAACTCAACCAATTCAAACGTCTTGAAGTATGGGAACTGGTTGAAAGACCAACAGGGTCTACGTCATTGGTCTCAAATGGATTTGGAAGAACAAATTGATGTGAAGGGAACGTAATCGAAACAAGTCACGCCGGTGGCTAAGGGTTATAGACAGGGAAGAGGGTATTGACTTTGAAGAATCATTTGCTCGTTGCTCGTCTTGAGGTCGTTTCGATCTTTCTCGCCGCGGCTCATATGAATATAACGGTCTTTCGATGGACGTCAAAACCGCTTCTGAATGGTCAACTGAAAGAAACGGTTTATGTCAGCCAACCAGAAGGATTCGTTGATCCCGAGTTCCCAACCATGTCTACAAACGAACAAAGCTCCTGACGGACTCAAACAAGCTACTCGGGCGTGGTACGATAAGTTATCATCCTTTCTCATTGCCAATAATTTTACCAAAGGTTCGGTCGACCCAACTCTTTTCATACAATATCACGGGCACATATCTTAATTGTTCAAATTTACGTGGATGACATCATTTTTGGGTCAACACATAAAAAGTACTCAATCGCTTTTGCAAAACTAATGAAGAAACATTTTGAAATGTCCATGATGGGTGAACTTACGCTCTTTCTAGGACTGCAAGTTCATCAATCACCCTGTGGTATTTTCTTGAGTCACCCAAATATGCCCTTGAAATTTTAACAAATTTGGAATGAAAACCTGTGACACCTATGCCACACCAATGGCTCATACCAAGAAGTTAGACGCTGATTTACATGGGAAATTGGTGGACCCTACCAAATACCGGAGTATCATTGGGTCTCTCATGTATCTAACAACCAGAGCCCTGACATTGTTTTTCCGTATATCTCTGCTCCCCGTATCACCGAGACCAACTAAAACTTACCTCTCTGAGGCTAAAAGAATCCTCCGATACATCAAGGGAACCATTAATTTGGGATCTGGTATCCGAAGGATTCTGGTTTTGAACTAATAGCTTTTCTGACGACCACGCAGGATGCTTAGACTCACGGAAAAGTACTTCAAGAGCATTACAATTTCTTGGTGATAAACTGGTGTCATGGCAATCGAAGAAGCAGGATTGTACATCGCTGTCCTCAACCGTAGCAGAATATGTAGCCATGTCGGCGTGTTGTGCTCAAGTCATTTGGATGAGAACACAACTCAAAGACTATGGTTACGTATTTGACGAATCCCGATGTATCTGCACAATCGGAGTGCTATTGCGATCTCGTGCAACTCAGTTCAACATTCTAAATCAAAGCACATCGATCTTCGATATCATTTCATCAAGGACCACGTGGAACAGGGTAATGTTGAATTATACTTTGTGGGTACAGAATACCAATTGGCAGATCTCCTCACCAAAGCCTTAGCTCCCGCTAGGTTTAATGAGTTGGTCCACCGGATTGGTATGCGGTGTTTGACTCAAGAGGAACTGATGAACTCTTAAAACATTCTTAAAACCAGTCAAACACCAAAACCTCTTTTGTAAATATTTTCAAAAAAAATACAAAAATATAAAATCAGATAAAACAACAAAAATATTCTTCTATCTATATTTCTTTAACATGGCAAGTACAATTCTTCCACAACACTCAAATCTTTCAAAATTCAAGATTTTCGATCAAGTGTTGAGGGGAGAAAACAAATATTTTCGTTTCATAAAACCTTCTACTTGCATGTTACTTTATCCCAGTTGCTTCTTTAATAATGGTGGTCACATTTCTCGGTTTCATGACACTCCTCGACTAAAATTTATAAAACTTCATTATTTCTTAAGTCGAAGGGGAGTGTCGTCAAAGTTCTTTCCTAATATCCTTCGTTTGGTAACCAAAATGGAAGTTATGGGCATGAGATGTAAATGGTAAAGGTGGAGGGACTGAAAGTGTCAAAATGTCAAAGTGATTTTTAACAAAACTCTCCACCTAAACTCATTTATTCATCACATTTATTATCCAACCTAACTTAATCCTACGCATAAAAATCGTCCATCAAATCCGTCTATTTGATCATCAATTTGTAAGTGGAAAAGCATTCTTTGTAACTTTCTAAGCAATGGTTTCAAATCGTTTTGAAATCTAACGGCTAGATTTTTTATCTAGGATTGATTTTGTGTTCTACGCATAAGCGTATGAACACACAATCAAGTTTGTGTGTTTATGGTTAAAATGATTGTGTCAAAACGCTTCTAACATCATTGAAACCATTTTTATCATTAAACATCACCCAGATACATGAATTGATTGATTTTGAATTTAGGGTTCATGCTGAATTGGGTATTTTCTTGTGTGAGTGTTTCTAGTTAATTAGTTGCTTGTAAGATGTTGTTTATATGATGAATTGATGATATCCATGCTAGAACTTGCCCAAACATCAAAAGTGAAAGAATTGAATTGTAGGGTTTTAGTTCATATGAATTGGGTACTTTTGATTCATAGCATGTTTGATGTTAAAACTTGCACAGAACATCTCATTAGGCTTCTAAGACATCCCAGATAAACTTTGGTGCATTTCCTATGGCTAAATATATATCAGAAATTGATTTAGGGTTTAGGTTTACGCATAAGGTTCACGCTGAAAACATTTCTACGCATAACTGCTTTGATTGTGTATTAGTGTTTGAAATCCGTAGAAAATGAATGTAGATGTTAATGTTGATGTTATGATGAATTTATTTCGTGTTCTCTACGCTTAAAAATTCGTAATCAAGGTTACTTGCATCTACGATAAGGATCACCTTACGCCGTAGCATGTTATGCGTAAGAGAAATCTTACGCTAACGCTTACGCCGTAGGTTCTACATTGGGACTACGCTTATCCTGTGAAGGATATGCATAAACAATAACCTCTACGCATAAGGTTCACTCTTACGAGTAAGCCTTACGCGTAAGGTTCCATATACGCTAACGCGTAAGCTTTACGCATAAGGCCCCCTTTTCCTACGCGTAATATTTCTTACGCGTAAGTCAAGAACCTACGCGATAAGCTTACGCCACGCAGCGTATACCACTCCTGTTTACGGATAAGCTTGCCATTTCTACGCCTAAGCCTAGTTTTAACCTTAATTATGAATTGTTACGCGTGCAAACTTGTAAATAAATAAATCATAACACCACGAAACCAATAATGTCACTAATAAGCTTAATCGTTTAATAAGTTGTGAAAAAATAAGTGAAAACATGGACTTTAAAACTTAAAGTTAATCAACTCACGAAACTTATCACGACGCCATTGGACTATTGGACAAACAAGTGACATTGGACTCGTAATAATCATCGACATATCACATTCAATAATTAGACAATAAAACCATCTGTTGACTAACATAATGTCTTTCGATATGTTGGTTCTTTTGGCTAAATATCTTTCAGATCACGACATGGACGCCAAATGCAAAATGGAAGCACCAAACGTTCTCACCGCAAGTTGATATATCTTCCCATGGCTATCCAATGAAGATTGGAAAGAACAACCTTCGTGTTGATTTTGATACTCTCACCGCCGAAGTCTTCTTGTTTAATTGTTGTGGACATTCTAAAGAATCATCCTTATCAGAACATGCTCACCAATTCGCTACAAAGCGTCGAGATCTACATTCACCGTTCTGGCATACAATGCAAAGGTCAAAGGTCAAAATGTTGTGACGGTGACGCCAACCACAAACAAGTCACCATCACACCGCAGATTTAAGGGCTATTCTTCTCATCCTGTCATCGAACCAACCAATACACTGCCACACCAACCTAAGAGGTTTCTCAATTCATGATCGACATTGGTTATGACGAAGCTTCAAGGAGTAATCACAAAGCATTCATACGGATCTTAAGAATATTCCTCACCTGGAGAACCCTCTACATCATCATCACCAAATCTATTTCTGGACGTGATAGTGGTTATGAGCATCCCAAGCTCGTTGAACTACAGATCTTTTGGGCTTTAGTCAACATGAAACACATTGAAGTTGAAGCTCTGATATGGGACGACATGATGTCATTCCTCAAAAAGCTTGGCTCCAAAATCCCATACATCGATATACCAAATTGTTGATCCAAAGAGCTCTAGGGTATAATCCCGATATCCCCAAGAGACTCAATGACCCCAACAATCACTCCATGTTGTATGAGCCTACACTCACAAGTCGATTTAAGGAATCTACAACAAAGAAACAAGGTAGTGTTGCCAGATCACCTTCTAACTGGCGATGCAACAAACAACTCTATTCATACAAAAGGTATCCGGTAGCAGTTGATGAAGGCAAAGTAGGTTTTGATGAAAAGTCCTCCGGTACACCTACCAGGAAAACCAGAGAGGCAGGCAGGAAGTGTTACAAGCACCGAGAGTCAAAGAAAGTTTCCTAAGAGGAAACCTCACATACTCAAAAGGAAAGTTCCTCTAAGGAAGCTATTCCTATTCCTATTCCAAGCTCGAACCGCAACAAAAGCTACTGGATGAAAGCTCTGAGGAAACCGAATCGACGAAGAGGTCACCTACTCTAAAATTGCAATTGATGACACTCCAACAAGAACTAAACCTCCCACCAATAGCTGATAAAGGCAAAAGGAAAACTCCTGCTTGAGCATGATAAGGAAAGCTCTAAAGAAGAACCATTTGATGAGGAAAGAGAATATCAAAAGAAGTTGAAGAACCTCGGACTCAAACATCTTGCAGATGAATTTGTAAAGGATCAAACTCGTAGCCCCGGAGGGTCAAGTGGTGGTGCACTATCTACACCAGCCTCGATGCGGTTAATCAACCCGATAAAGGAACTGGTACCACCACCCACGATCCACAACAACAAAGACTGGAGGATACCATCACCTATGAATTTGAGGAACCTGAAAAGGAGAAGTCTGAGAAAGAAAAAGCCGATGAAGAAGCCAAGATTGAGGCAGAACAATTGGCCAAGTCTGTAAAAGATGACGATGTTGAATATGATGATTTTCTTCTTGATAGTCCAAAGACGCAAAAAGAAGAAACTTCAACCAAGAAAGGACCCCGAGTCTCCTCATATCTCATCATCATCGATTCATCCTCTCATTCTTCTCCACCACCATCCAAAGGAACAACCAGATCCACATCTAAATCAGTGAAGAAACCAACAAACTCTTGGATATCCCGAGCTAAGACAAAGATTGTTAAAGCTATCAAGCAAGTACGAAAGAAGGATGTAACCAACAAAAGCTGAATCAACTCACGACAGAATCAACTTTCTTCAAAAGGGATAAACGAGTTGTTGAAAGAAAGGGAACAAATCCGTAAGTTTATCCAAGGAGATTTCCAAAAGGAATTGGAGAAGACGGCAAAAGAATACACTCACAAATTCCTTCTACACCGCCTCGAGTGACAAGAGAAATGTTCAACATACAACTCTATCCACATCTTATGCATTTGGCCAAGCAAACTATAAGATCAACACCTCTAACTGTAATAATCAACCCAACTGATCCTATAGTGTTCTCCGATGTGAATTGGTTTGTGCCGGTAACTCAAATGTCTAAACGATCTGCAAAATTTACTTCTTCCGAAGGTAAATTGTTTGATGCATTGCCGAATACCAACTCAAATCAGATAAAGAAGAAGCTCAAAGTCCTAAACGCCCAAGAGACGATGAAGATAAGGATAAGGATAAAAATGACGAGCCTAAACGTCCAAAGAAGTCTGGAGAACCCTCCTCTGTGCCACCACCATCCCAAAGGACTCCATCTCAACAACGATCTCCTCCACGCTCTTCTACTGACAAACCTCAGGACTCTGAGTTACCACCTCAGACAGAGAAAACCGGTGATCACTTCGAGTACACTGGTGGTAACGATGAAGAGATACCTGAGCCCCAACAACAACCCACCTCTCCCGCTTCAACAAAGAAACCATCATCCTCATCAAGGCCAAAGAAAAAGAAGAAGACGACTAAGGCTGATGTCGTCTCATGGCTAGACGAAGAAGACACCGAGTTTAAATGGTTCTCTTCACTTGTTGATGCTACTCCCGCCCTTACTGATGATCAAGATATGGTAGAAGGTCGTACGTTGGAGCATGCTAAGTTACTGCAAGAAAAGTTCCGTGAAAAGAAGATGACGAAATCAGAGTTGAAGCGAATCAAGAATGAAGCATTTCAACTACTCAAAGACGTACTCGAAAGTGCTATTGAATTTGAATATCACCTTGAAAATATAGCACGAGCCATGTCTAACAACATTGATTGGCTCAACCCTGAAGCAAACATCGACTTCACCAGAAGAGACAACCCTCCATACTACACCGATTGGTCTAAACCTCTACCGACGACCAACCAATCAACCTAAGATTCCATTTCGCTACTTCTTCAACAATGACTTGAATTTCTTCTACACGGTAGCGATGGTTCAATGAAATACGCTACATCACTTACACTTCCGCTCTCGGTAGCCATATACTCCAACTGCATAGCCATCGAAGAAAAGGCTACCCACATGTTTTCCAACAGCGTGGAACGGTATGACATTGATGCAATGTACGGGATTCACCATTGGCCGAACGCCACTAATCTACTACAAAAGCTTCCGTGTTCGAAAGTCTCAACATGAAGTGTACAATGATAAAGGGATCATTGCTGTTAAGCATGTCACTCTTTCGTCTAAATGGGACTACACCTTCCTCAAGACTATCGTGGTCAAAAGACAAGACGAAAGGGACTATGAATTCTGTGAAGCGGACTTTCAGAATTTGTCTCTAAACGACATTGAAGATCTGTATCTTGCCAAGGTACATGGAAGAATGAGACAATTCTCGACCGAAATCCAACGTGAATACATCAAGTCCTTGCTCATCTTCATCAGAAGCATAGTGATCCAAGAACGTGTAGAAGATTTACAACTTGCTGTTGAATCGTATCGCACTCGTGTCAACTTCACTGCACTCTAGAACTTCCCGACATCAACCAGCCTTCCACAATACACTCCTCAACAAACCTTCGGAGTAGTTTACCGAGTGAACTACAACGAATCGCTTGATGGCGTGTAGATATCTTCACAAATTTGGGGATCACACATTGAAGAAGGTCAGGGACGGATTGGCTTATAGGTTGAAGGCGATACATGAAGGCATTGGGTCTCCAAAGCGATGGAATTCTCGTAAGATAGACGGGATGTGAAGAGGATCATCACTGAATCGATGAAAGGTTGTACAGAAGGGACCGCCGTAACTCGGAGAGCTTCAGTAGGTGGTCGCCCCAGATTACTCTCACAAAGCATCAACGCCTGTTCGCATTCCCCGAAAGATTGATGGACTACCCGTACCCCTTAAACTGTTTCAATTTCATATTAATTTAGATGTGTGATTCTATAATGACTATGGTTTGTGCACACATAACGGTACAACCCGTACTTGTAATGAAAGGACCGTGGTACGCCTGCCACAATCCTTATAAAATGAGCGAGAGCTTCTTACTTTTGAGTAAAACTTATCAAACCTTTCAATTTTAAATGGTTTTGCTCAAAAGAACAAGTACTTCCCCTTATGATTTTCAAAACCTCAACCGTTAATATCACTTGTTGAGGGGGAGTATTTGATCAAAACTTTGTTCACAAATTGTTCTTCGTGTAATCTTCCCACAAAACTCAAAATGGTCATATTTATTCTCAACATTTCTTAAAAAAATAACATATTTATATGGCATTTTTTAAGGGGAAAAAAATTATGTGATAAGAAATATGTTGTGTTTTGCTATTGAATCCTCGTGTGAAAAGACTTCAACCCATGAATTGACGAGATCTGAACAGTCATACATTGAAAAGATTTGTCTTCCAAGACTTATCCAAGTAAATTGTACCCATTCGAGAAGCTCTTGATAGACATGAACTTTGCGGGTTTGACAACCTCTCGGGGTTTTCCACATCTTCAAGGTAGTTATTAGAGCTAGTTGTCACCTAAAAGCTGACAATGTATCTCTTTAACTATGCAACGTAATCGTGTCTCACAAGGAATCGTCTATCTTGAGTCGCGCTTCAATTCAAAAGTTTCCTCACCGTGCGTGATTTCTCAAAATTCTTAAGCACATGTGGAGTATTTCTGAAAATCCAAAACTCTTGAAGTGTTCAAACATGGTTTTCATTTACAAACACTTCTAGAGATTTTCATGAAAATGGTTTTATGGCAATGGAGTTATAAGGTGATTAAGGTTAGAATAACCGTCCTATGATCCGCCAGAGTCGGAGGGATCTACCCAAGGACACTACCAATAGTTAGAATTAGAAGTCCTTAGGTATGATTATAAAAAGGAGAAAATGAGAATCGAGAAAGAAGGAGTTGAAAAATTAAAAGGAAATGCAAAGAAAAGGGTGAAAAGAAATAGCCCTCCATATTATTCAACTTAGGGCAGACACGGTTCAATTCATATGCTACTTGGTTGTCACACATGATGACCGTATTGAAGATCAAAGTCGTCATGGACCCAAGGACGCATGCACTAAACCTTCTTAGCCACTCAAGTTTCTCTCAACAGAAGCTTGTTTCATTCTCACAGGGAACCCTACGTAAACTATCGGCTTTCTCTTAGAGATTGTTGGTATTGAAGAAGGAAACCCTCTCCCAGTCTCCGCCAGAAAACCAAAGCGCATAATTGAGTCTAGAGCCACGAGATTCATCAAAAGATCTCTTAGGTACACTTGACATTTTATCGCTTGACGTTCAACAATAAGAACGCAAGTGATACTTTATCGTGTCCTTCACGGATCTTAGCAATCTGTCGAGAACATTTATGAGAGGTTCACACATGTGATCCTCGGTGATTGAATGGAAACTCCTGCCAGGTCATCAAAACGCCGACAGAAGTCACTTCGGTAACTCTCCGTGGATTACGCTTAGTGTGTCTCAAACGGTCTATAGTCGTGGGGTGATGCTTCGATGTACCTCAGCGACTCACTGAATCTGAGATGTACTTCGGTACATCGCTTATCTCACTTGTGGGACTCCAGTTAGGAGCGCCTTTGTGATAATTAGAGTTGTGTTTTCACACTATGCTGTTAACACTCTCGAAGTTCAAACTTGTAAGTGCTAAAAACCGCTTATTACTAACCTTTCTTATGTTTTCTTCTTATGGAAGCTCTGGAGCGGACTGATCGTGCAGATTCTTCACATGCTCATACCAACAACATCACTAATGGAAGTTCTATCAAAAGGCAACACAAAGTCAGAATGATTCTTCGTCAAGTCAAAGAATCTACAAAGTTTGAAGACTAAGAGAACTTCATCAGTACTGAAATCCAACGTCAAAGAGCATGTGAGCATGTTGAAGAACGACGTGGAGACACTAGAGCATCGAAGCAGACCTGATGCAGACTACAACAATATACTATCACTACCATCACAAAGATCAAAGAACAAAGAAAATGATGACGTCAAAACAGAACACTTCAAAGGAAACAATTTCTACACCGGGAGATTGTTCGAATCAAGACACTTCTTCTCACAAGAAAGAAGAATGTCAGAAGACGTCCAAGCTACTATTACATCAGCACCTACAACGCTTATCACTCTTTCATTCATCACTAACACTTAGGGGGAGATTGTTGGAATCACTCCTAAACCATATCTCAAGTGTTAGTGATTTATATGTAACAGTTAGCTTAATATGGCTTTTATGTTAGTAATCAAGGCTAGGCTTATGTAGAAAGCCCATAAGCCTAGGCCAAGCCCAATAAGTAAAAGGATGGGAACTTGGAGTGTTGCCCTAGTTCCCTCCTATAAATACTCTTGTATAACCCTCACTTGAGGGTTGGTTGTTCAATTCACATTTCACTTTACGCATAACTTTTCACATATTCATACGTGTGTGTGTGTGTTGTTCATCCGATCACTTCTCTTCTCCATTTCTTATATTCAAGTATTATATAACACAAAAAAAAATACTTAATGTCAAAGTTGACAAAGAAAGACTTAAAAAAGTCAAACAGGACAATCAATATGGGACGGAGGTAGTAGTTAATTTTTGGTTGGTGGGTGTTTAAGGTCATTTAACGGAGTTAATGTATGCCATTACATCATCTGTTACTTGTAGTATATACGTAGTACGTAGTATATACTAACCTTTTTGTTATTCTAAATGTATACAACTATTTAGTTAAATCGCGTAAATCGAAAGACAATATTTATGCTCAACGGCTTCGAACTAAGTGTAGTCTTCTTATTTCTAGCATATTACCATCATTGCGAGCTTACTTTATCATTTATAAATTTTCGGTTTTAAAATATATAGTTGGTTACGTAAACATGAACTTTTGCATTTTCATACATGCATGACATACTCAATACATAAGTATACATACAGTACTACACTAAATATATCATATTACAAAAATTTAAATATTTCTTTTTGGTTTCCTCCCTTAATTCGGCACACACAAGCAAACACTTGTGATTCACTAATTTAACTTGTACTATTTTATATACAAAACCTTACCACCTTTTATAAATCTTACACCATAATACATTTTATAAAATTTTCAAGTTTTCTCTTCCTTTTATAACCAAAACCGACCCTTGGTCCCAAAGGTTTGAGGTTGCTTACTTTGACTTCTAAAAACATATTATACTTGGAATTAAGACACTAACCTTTTGGATATTTTGTTCTAGCCACCAACACAATTGTGTCCCTCTCCTTTTTTCTTCCTTCTCGCCGACCAAGCAACCAAGACACCCCCTTTGTATTTATTTTTTAATTACTTGCTAGCTTATTTGGGGCTTTTTATAATGTATGTTAATACAAATAAGCTGAAAAAACGTTTATTTATATTTTACGATCTTCTAATGTTTTGTCGATAACAAACGTAAAATCATTTTAACGAAACAAATAAAATACGTAAATGGTTTGAACTAATAGTTTCTAACATATTCATATTTTCACATTAAACACAAAAACAAGTATAAGTGATTTTATGATTTAATATTACATATGTACAACAACTAGCGTTTACATATTTGAGTAAAATATACACATAACTAGTATGTAGTATATTGGGTAATATAAATGGGTAGAAACTTAAGTATCATAACCCATTGGGCAAATACATTGAATGTAGTTGGGTACAACCCAAAGCCCATGACCCATGGAGCTTGACCCATAACCCATTGCATGACATCATGCTTATATCATATATGGATAATATCCATAACCCATGGTTTTGACCCATACCCATGTGACTAGGTGCATTGCACTCAAGAGATACATTGTATCTAGCTAAAGACCCATGGATAAACCCATGATCCATAACCAAAATACTCATGGGTAAAACGGAGCGTCCCACGGATCCCTAGCTTTACGCTAGACGGATCCCTTGTGGAAGGGATCCGTGGGATCCGGGGAACAGTATAATTTCTCCTCTATAAATAGTGAGCCATTTCTTCCTTTTCACTCACCACTTTCACACATACTTTCTCCAAGTATTATATCTCTCTAACCTCAGATCCAAGAGATATATGTAGTTTGTCTTTTGTTTTTGTGTGATTCTCTAGGTTCCTCTTAAAGGCGAGATCACCACTTCTTGAAGTCGAGCAAGCTCAAGTCCATGAGTTGCCACGTCATCAAGAAACTGAGATTTCTCTTGTTGATTGTTTTTTCTTCCTCCGTAGATGTTGTGTTGAAGGCATTAGTGAAGGATGCCGAAAGAATCAGAGCGAAAGCATTAGTGAAAGGTGCTTAACGTCCGGGTCAAAAGCATTAGTAAAGAATGCTAAAGGTGTCAAGACGAAGGCATTAGTGAAAGGTGCCAAGCGTTGTGTCAAAGACATTAGTGAAGGATTCCTAAGAATCAAATCAAGTGGCATTAGGGAAGAATGCCTTGGTAGTATAATCGATGAGGTGCATCGTTATACATATAGTATTTGTTTAGATCCAAGGATGGTGATATCCTTGATAGTGTTGTAATAAGGAGTGGATCTCCTTAGGATTAGGTGTTGTGTTGTGTTGGGTAGTAGTTCCTCCATAGTAATAGAACTAGGTGCTTAGCCTAGTACCTAATAAAGGGTAGGCGTTGTGTGTGTGGTTCACCTTGGAGTGAAAGAACCCTGGTTAGCCTAGCACCATATAAAGGGTAGGCGACGTTGTGTAGGTGTGGTTCACCTTGGAGTGAAAGAACCCGTGGTTAGCCTAGTACCGGAAAAAGAGTAGGCGACGTTGTGAAGGCTTTTCCGCCATAAGGAGTTGGTGTAGTGATTACGAACTCTCGAGTAGGTGACTCTGGGAGTGGAGTAGGGCAAAGAAGGTGTCCTTGTAGCCGAACCACTATAAATACCGTGGTCGTGGTTATGTGCTTATTACTCTTTATCTTTCATTACACGTTTATATATCTATCTATCAACGTCCAACATACACATCTAAATAGATTGATATAAGTTGATCTAAATATTTTAAAAGGGAGTTTTAAATTGGTAAAACTATTCAACCCCCTTCTAGTTTTCCACAATTGGTACCGTGAGCTTTCACCTAGTTTCTTAGAGTATGTTGTACTTTAAAAACTTGATACGATCCGTGTATGTTTGAAAACTACAAAGATGGGAATTTCTTAAAACAAAAAGTCATGTTTTTAGAAATCATCATATGTTGGATATTGATAGATCATTCTAACATTTTCCTTTGAGAATTCTTCATACTAGGATTTGCATATCTTAGAAGATCATGAAGTATTTCGCGTCTATGGTTTCTAAAACTATAAAAAGGGAATATAGCAAAGGATTTGGGTATCTTAGAAGATCATGAAGTATTTCGCGTCTATGGTTTCTAAAACCATAAAAATGGAATATAGCAAAGTATGTTTTCTTAGTTACAATTATTGGTCAAGGATGTGATAAATTGCCTACGGATAAAATAGTGATATATGCTTTTATCTTATAATAAGCATAATATGAAAAGTGTTTTAGTGATTTTTTTCTTTGAAGTTTTGTTGTTAGATATCTTGTTAATCAAGCTTGAATAAAGATTAAAATGGGTAATATAACTTCACTAAAAAGTCTACAAAGGTTAAACCTTTTCGTCGGGTCAAAACATGCATTTTTGTAAATCTGTGTCAGATACACGGATCCCTCAGTTTACACTGGACGGATCCCTCAAGCAAGGGATCCGTGGGATCCGTGGTACAGAAGACAGTTTTTGTCCGAATTTCAAAAATTCATAACTAATTAACCATAAGTCGTTAGAAGTCGTGCCACCTATCGTGTTAAAGGTATTTGAGTCTACTTTCATTTAAAAATGATTTCATAAACTGATTCAAAACAAAAATTTACAGAATCATTGATTTATAATAGAAAGTCATTTTTCGGTCATAACTATTGCACAAACTTTTGATCTAATTGGAGCCGGATGTTTTCGTCTTTGAATAACAATGTGTCTTCTTTTGAAATTAAGGTTTTGTTCAAATTTATAAAAGAAACTAATCAAGCTTGGTATACATGTTTATATTTAACACAAAGCGATGAAAAGAACTTTCGTGTGTTATGCTAAATGATAAATTGTCTTCCTTGCATTACTTGATTATTTGCTTATCTCAAATAGCTTTCTTGTCGATTTAGTAATATTCTACTAATCAATGTGCTATTTGAAGGAGTGTTTGGGATAACATCTAAGTTGTGTCGAAAATGTTAGTTTAAATACTTAGATAAGTCATATAAGTTGAAAAATGTTTATAGCATGTAATACGCTAAAATGGCTTTTTGATTGAGGTTATCATGTGTGCAACATAAATGTTTTATGTGCTTATATGATTTCTTGATTTCATATTTTCTTGTATCGTTTTCTAAAAACAACAAGAATGTACATCGGATCATAACCTACACTTGTGTTGATGATGTACTCTCCCGTTTTCCTTTTCATGATCGCTCTCCAAGCATCATAGTAGGATTGACAACTTGATTATTTCATCCGATATACTCAAGTAAATTATTTTGCAACGCAAATATAATTGTTCATATCCGAAAGTCCAAACTCAAGCTTTCCAACAACATATGTTGAACTAGCTCTCCAACCATTTCTTTATATATATATATATATATATATATATATATATATATATATATATATATATATTCACCTTAGTTGTTTCAAGTATAATATTAATAAAATCGGCAGCAGTATTATCATTGTTACTCCTCGATAGGCCATTGTAGGAATATAAATTTTCCTAACTTGAGAATGAATACTGGAGAACTTATTGCACTAGAAACTCAATTTGACCTAACGGTTGAATTGCTTCCTTGATAGAAGTTGGGTACGTGGAATCGCCCATAAAAATGGTCGTGTTTAGCCGTAATTCAGCACCGCTAGTAATAGTCTCATATTCATTCTCTCACTTGAGAAATTTATACTCCTATGTTTTCCTAAAGTAAGTTTACAATGGAAATACTTTGCATTGTCTTAGGATTACTAATCAAACAAATTGCAAAATGGATTTTTCTTTTAGTTAATCACAACCACTTGCCTCATCGTTTATTATCTTGCTTTGATCGAGAAGAGCTACATGACTTCATGGACGAAAGTCATTGTAAGCTAATCACCATCCGTAATGACTATACATAGTTCATTGCTTCCGTTGACCAAAACAACAACTCCACCTTCCGGATGAAGTCTAGGATTGTCTTGAGCTAGCACCTCACTACTCTAGTGTCTTGAACACTATCATATATATTTTTTTCACATACCTTGCACGTCATTGTTAATACAAACGATTTACTAATCTAGATCGTAAATATGTTTTGAGCCTCTTGAATAGTGTCTGTTAAGTTTGATAAACTTCTGTGTTATTTGTGAGCTATATCTCATATTAATTACTTATGTGCTATTCTTACAAGCTCTCATTGCTATGTTTTACTTGTATACATATATGCTTGCTGTAAGAAATCATTAGTTTCAAAATTTGATACATAGAGCAAACTTGTGCAACCCTTGCACACCTTTTGTAAAGGTGATGTTTTGCAGGGAGACGGATCCCTAAGTTTATGCTAGACGGATCCCTAATCTTATGGAACTATAGGATCTGGGCAAACAGAAATGCAGTTGCAATCATTATATTTCAAAACATGTCTTTAGATCACTTCACATCACACTAAGCTAGACATAGTGTCTTAAGGCAAATTAAGTCCTTATCAAGTTAAGTAGATCCTTCCTACTCACACATAACCCACCTAGATCACACTTAAAGACGCTTGTAGATCTATCATTTCATTTTAATCCATTAATCTTCTGCTCTTAAGCTCACACATCATTTTTCACATGATCCCTCATATCTAAATGTTGGAAACCTCTTATAGCGAAATCGATCATAATCATCCTTACAACAAAATTGGTCAAAATTGATCAAATCCTAGTTTTTCCATCTTAAGCCTCTAGGATATTTTCCAAAGCATTAATCTAAGTCACTATCTAATCTCTAGGATCATTTAGCTCAATTGACACTCTCATCTTTAGTGTCATCCTTGTTCATTCATTGGTACTCGTACTCATGAAAGTTCGAATTCCTTCAATAAAAGGCAATCATTAGCTACATCACTCATTACCTTCAAGTACCTAAGCACCCCTTCATTTAATACACTTAGGAGGACTGAAACACTCAAGGTGATATAGATCTTAGATCTTAGAAACATCATTTCTACTCTTTCATAGTCAGAGCCGGATCCCTATGATTAGCCTAGACGGATCCCTCTGAGGAGGGAACCGTGGGATCCGGGTGACAGATTATGTCAAACCTTGCTAAAACAATCATTTCAACTCATCTTTCTAACTCAAACACTCCATCTCTCTGAAGTTGACTCTTGTGCATGTTAATCATCACATTCCAATGAATTTTAGTGGCATAAGGCTTAAATGCACTTGCCAAATCTCTTGCTTTATAAACCACATTGTTAGGAATTCCATAGTCATCACCTTCATCTTAATTTTCAGCACTTAAGAAACCCTTACAAACTTCTTGAGATCATCTCATCATGAGGAAAACTCCAAGTAGTAACTTATCCACCAAAGAACCACCCAAGAAAATTGCTCGTGTTGTATACGAAATTTCTTCAACCGAATCATCTCCGGTCAAGCCAACAAATGCAAGGATCTCTTCTCAACCAATCAAACCAATTCCTAAAAGGATAGTACCCACAAAACTACCTATGCCAAACACCACCATACATCATAGGCCAAATAATATCATCTCCACTAAACCATCACCATTGGTTCCTAGAGCTATTTCTTTTACATCTCCACTATCATCACCACACCTCTACAATTTATAGGATTTACCTCCTAGGCCGTCTCATCCTCCACCGCCGACAACATTCTCCTCATTAGGAGGAATAATGGTACAAAATCAAGGTGTTGAGTCAACACTAGCTCCGGCTTCCTTTTCACCGTTTCCATCATATAATCCCATTTGGATTATGAGAAATCATCAAAGTCAACCACCCGACCATATGGAAGTTGACAATTCTCTACCACCTCCATCATTCTTGGTCGAGCCATTCTCAAATGCGCCTCCACCAATCCCTCCGTCGTTTGAAGCTCCACAAGCCGCTTCACTTGATCCTTCGCATCAAGCCATTTCATTTCTTCCACCACCACTACCTAGCCATGACAAAGATTGCTATCATTGTCAACATGTTGAAAGTTTGATACATGAAGTACGAGAAGACCAACGTTTCATGTTCTATCATCTCCTCGAACATTTCGACGTGATTAAACCTAAACAAAACTTGAGCTAGAAGATTTTAGTGGTGTCCTAGCATTAAGCGATAGTGGGTCTAGAAATTCATAGTCATGTATTTGTTTGTTTTCTTAGTTTTTAGAGTCATGTATATCATAACTCTAGTTTTATTAAATGAAATTACATGCTACTTGCTATATTTCTGAGTATATGATTACGTTGTATTCATATCTCAATTTTGTGATAACATTACTTGTTATATCACCATTGCTGAAATTGATCATCAGCTATACGGATCCCTCAAAATTGCCTAGACGGATCCCTACTAGGAGGGAACCGTAGGATCCGTGAGACAGAAAACTATTTTTCTACTAACTTGTACCACATTTGCAAGAAATTGTGAATTATACTTGCTTTCTAACCTTTGTTTTGTAGTTATTCAATCTACACTTGAAGACTTTGACACCCTAAAGCTAGGGGAGCTTTGTGTCAAAGCAATGCATTGCAAATTACTTGCAATATTAGGATTACATTTCTTGACATCCCTTTGCAAAATTGCAATCATCAAGGGGGAGCACATTCGTCACTTAGACGAAATCTTTTGCAAACTTAGTTGCAAACAAAGTAGCTTAGTATTACTTTCTTGACGCCCTTACATAGGGATGGACTCGTCAAGGGGGATTAAAAGACGAGATCATTTCCCGTTACTTGCTCTCTATTTTTTATTTCTTTCACATGTTTTTCCTAAAAAAAAAACAATGTGTTAGTTTCCTTTCGAAGCTCTTTTTGTTTCGAAAAAAAAAGGGGAGAAGAAAGTAAAAACTACAAATTCAAACTTTTACAATTTCTTTTTTTAAAATAATTTTATGTTTTGTAATCTACAAAAAGGAGGAGATTGTTAATACAAATAAGCCGTAAAAACGTTTATTTATATTTTACGATCTTCTAATGTTTTGTCGATAACAAACGTAAAATCATTTTAACGAAACAAATAAAATACGTAAATGGTTTGAACTAATAGTTTCTAACATATTCAAATTTTCACATAAAACACTAAAACAAGTATAAGTAATTTTATGATTTAATATTACATATGTACAACAACTAGTGTTTACATATTTGGGTAAAATATACACATAACTAGTATGTAGTATATTGGGTAATATAAATGGGTAGAAACTTAAGTATCATAACCCATTGGGCAAATACATTGAATGTAGTTGGGTACAACCCAAAGCCCATGACCCATGGAGCTTGACCCATAACCCATTGTATGACATCATGCTTATATCATATATGGATAATATCCATAACCCATGGTTTTGACCCATACCCATGTGACTAGGTGCATTGCACTCAAGAGATACATTGTATCTAGCTAAAGACCCATGGATCAACCCATGACCCATAACTAAAATACCCATGGGTAAAAGGGAGCGTCCCACGGATCCCTAGCTTTACGCTAGACGGATCCCTTGTGGAAGGGATCCGTGGGATCCGGGGAACAGTAGAATTTCTCCTTTATAAATAGTGAGCCATTTCTTCCTTTTCACTCACTACTTTCACACATACTTTCTCCAAGTATTATATCTCTCTAACCTCAGATCCAAAAGATCTATGTAGTTTGTCTTTTGTTTTTGTGTGATTCTCTAGGTTCCTCTTAAAGGCGAGATCACCACTTCTTGAAGTCGAGCAAGCTCAAGTCCATGAGTTGCCATGCTTCATCATCATCAAGAAAACTGGGGTTCTCTTGTTGATTGTTCTTTCTTCCTCCGTAGATGTTGTTTTGAAGGCATTAGTGAAGGATGCCGAAAGAGTCAAGACGAAAGCATTAGTGAAAGGTGCTTAACGTTCGTGTCAAAAGCATTAGTGAAGAATGCTAAAGGTGTCAAGATGAAGGCATTAGTGAAAGGTGTCAAGCGTTGTGTCAAAGGCATTAGTGCAGGATGCCTAAGAATAAAATCAAGTCGCATTAGGGAAGAATGCCTAGGTAGTATAATCGATGAGGTGCATCGTTATACATATAATATTTGTTTAGATCCAAGGATGGTGATATCCTTGATGGTGTTGTAATAAGGAGTGGATCTTCTTAGGATTAGGTGTTGTGTTGTGTTGGGTAGTAGTTCCTCCATAGTAATGGAACTAGGTGCTTAGCCTAGTACCTAATAAAGGGTAGGCGACGTTGTGTAGGTGTGGTTCACCTTGGAGTGAAAGAACCCGGTGATTAGCCTAGCACCGTATAAAGGGTAGGCGACGTTGTGTAGGTGTGGTTCACCTTGGAGTGAAAGAACCCGGTGGTTAGCCTAGTACCGGAAAAAGAGTAGGCGACGTTGTGAAGGCTTCTCCGCCATAAGGAGTTGGTGTAGTGATTACGAACTCTCGAGTAGGTGGCTCGGGGATTGGAGTAGGGCAAGGAAGGTGTCCTTGTAGCCGAACCACTATAAATACTCATGTCGTGGTTATGTGCTTCTTACTCTTTATCTTTCATTACACGTTTATATATCTATCTATCAACGTCCAACATACACATCTAAATAGATTGACATAAGTTAATCTAAATATTTTAAAAGAGAGTTTTAAATTGGTAAAACTATTCAACCCCCCTTCTAGTTTTCCACAATGTACAAACCATGATTGGATTTCCTAATAAGTATGACACACCTACTAGCTTATCTACGCAAGTGAAAAACGCGCAAAACTCCTCTATGGTCTATCTCATTTTCGGCAAATAAAGAGAGGAAAAAAGGAAGAAAAACTTCAGGTTTCGGTAAAATATATAGTGTTTTGAGAGCTTATTTGGGTTAAGGTACTAAAAAGCTAAAGATTGGAAAACATAATTGGGTTATATTTGGGTTTATTAGTGTTTTTTGGCCATATATCATCTCATAACATCAAAGTAAGCATATACCATTTTCTATAATTTTTACATTTCATATTTACACACCGTAAATATTTACATATGATTATAATATAATTTACACACAAAAATATCACCACATCATTTTTGTATGTAAATATTGTTCATAAAAATCAAACTAGTAATGAATTAACACTAGCCAGGTACCCGCGCGTTGCAGCGGCGGGTCCCCGTGTGGTTATATTTTCCATCCATTGCAAGGTTTTTCCGACAAATTGCTCTTATAAAAGCGAAAAAAAGAAAGTCCAAACAAATGTTATCAATTGAAAGTTAATATAATTTTAAAGAAGTTAATGCGAGAATCAATTCTCATGTGTAGGTTTTAATGTGTGGTCTTAATGGAGGAAGGATTAATTTTCAGTTTTTATATACTCAGGTTCGGGTGTGTTGCTTAATTTTAGGCTTGAAATTAAGATCGGAGTTAGGTTCAACATATTCCTCCATTATAATATAGTATGATAAATATGTGAAATTCCTAATTTTAAGGACATTATAACAATAAATAATTATGTAACAAGTGGTGTTAAAATGGTTATTTAAAAATGTAAACTTATAAATGAGCTGAGTACCTAACTATGTCTTGCATAAGTTAATTTGTTTTCATTGATTCTTGAGTTAATTATCATTAAATCATGTTAGTATGTAACAAGCAAGTTAGCCCGCGCGTTGCTGCGGGAATGCTTTATCAATGCACAGAACAATTGTGCTAATGTTATTGTATCCAAACAAAGTTTATCAAATATAGTAACTAAAGACCTTTTATCAATGGCATGGTGCCCTGGTCTCTTTTGAAGTCGCTCATTCATAATACCTTATTTTAATCACAAACCATAAGATGTGCAGATTCTATAGATAACTTTTTTCAGTACATAATACCAAATGTCCCCTTAATTGATTAGTCATACACAAAGCAAATGCATCTAACCATTCCTAACTACAGCAAACTGTCTTAATAATTGTCACTTGAAAAAAAATTATTAATACATCATCAAGAGGGTGTTTGGGACTGGCTTTTTTCCCTAAGTATCTGCATATTTGTAAGTCGAATCTTAGTTGAAACTGTTTCCCCTCAAAAGCTACTGACGTAGATCCTAAATGAACATTAAAATCATAAGCAACAGTGGCAACAAATAAAAATGCCAAAAAATGAAAGATGAGTTATGTTAGCTTGTAAAAAAAAAAAAAAAAAAACACCCTTAGGGCTGCTCGTTTATAGAGAGGTTTATTATGTATGTATTAATTGGTGCTATTTTATTAGTTGTTACAAAGTTTCAAATTGTGCACCTACCAATTTCAAGTTTATAATATGACTAACCTGTCAATCCGAAATGTGATATAATGTAAAGGTAAGTATGTTTCTGGACTTATCATTTGCTCAGTATTTTTTTTCGAAAAAGGTATACCGGTGTAGTTGTTAGAAGTATAAATACCCTCATTTACGTGAACAACTATTTTGACATTTAGGATATATTGAACTAACCCGGATTTAGTTTTGTAATGGTTCCACCAACAACCGGTGTTGAATACGTCATAGTCAGTTACCAGCTGGAAAATAACATCTACAATGAATAAAGAAAAATTGCAGATGTAGAAATTGTTAAACGGAAATAACACCAACGAAAGCTAGAAAGCTATTACCTTTACAAAATCATCTTTCATCTGCAATTAGGTACATATTGTATGTATTTGAAGAGCATACAGATAAGACGCTATCTCCGTTAGCTGCAATCCAAGAAGTGCTACAAACTGTTAAAACTCTACCACATATCCTAAAGAGGATTCAAGTGAAAAATTCAACTAAACCAAGGTAGATACAAAGTTGTGTCCATACCTTTCTTCATCTAATCATACTAGGACTCAAAAACCATGAAAGCCTGCTGCTAATCCCCTTTTCTGGTCTGGCATTTTTCGGTTGCATGGAAAAAATGTAAAGAAAAACGTTAAATATAGTAAAATAAACAATACTATGCAAGGTTGCTACATTTAGAGCTTAAATGCTAACCTGATAATAAAAAGTCACTCCTTTTATACTCATATGTCCGAAACTGTTTAACTGCAATCGGAAAGTGAACCCACCCAATGAACACGACGTCTGTGAACACGTTCCTTGAACATACTTCGTGAACACACCCAATGAACCAACACATTCAACTTAGCCACTCAAGTGACCCACTTAACAGACTCCACACTCGCTGAACACACACCCTGAACATGTACCGTGAACACACGTACTGAACCGAGACACTCATAGATCATTAGGCTCAGAGTTGTATCTGGAAAATGGTCAAAAAGATCAGAATTCCACCATGGCTGCAAATAATAGCGGTTGCACAATAGCAAATATGCTATCACGCCATCCAGTGATTGCCCCGCCAAGTTACGGTTCAAATATCCTATGACCAATATCATTTGATTCAGAGAACAACAGTTGATCATCATAGCCTATTACTTTATTGGAATGATAAATTGCAAAAAAAAAAAAAAACAAAAAAAAGGCACGGGAAAAATGTCAGCATGGTATACTTATCAGGGTCAAAAGAATAACAAAGCTAATACATACTGGATCAAAGGATACCCCAAACCTTAGAAACATAAAAAACATCAACACACCAATATCAAAAGATCGCCGATTATCGCGGCCCCTATATATTTGTGAACACATTTATAGAAACTAAATTGGGCAAATGAGAGGTTTCATATGCTCAAATTAAAACACCGCTCATCATATGAGTTTGTTAATCAAACCACGTGTGACCTAATTAGATGCGTGACATTAGCAACTGACACCCCTGGGCACTATGAGTCCTAATTACAAAGAACCCCTTATAAATTGTAATCAAAGTCTTATTCGAATTCCTACAACCACAAACAAAAGGAATTCAATCCTAATAACTTCCAATATTTAAGCTTGAACACAAAAGCCAAACAATGAAAACTTTAGCATCTTTTCACCCCACGCTAAACGAGGATCGTAATTGCAAAACAGACTTAAAAGTAACTTTAGGGTCGATTTGTTGGTGGCGTCGTGTCACATAAAAATCCAAATTTGCTAACGGTCATAAAGAAACTCCTACGCATAGACGTGACATTTGCTATGCCATCCGGTCATTGCCTTGCCAAGTTGCGGTCGGATTTTCAATGCCACATTTTGTCATGTTCAATTTTGATTACAAACGTGCAGGTTTTTCACGCTTTATCCCTGGGCCACCAACATTTGAACCATGTTTTCTGGTGAGTCTGCCAATGAAAACATTAAACCCGGCACTCAACTCGTTGAAATTTTTGCGTGATTTGCCATTTGTTCCAGCTTTGTTCCTATCTTAGCCTGCAAAAATTCAGCCAATAACAATGTGCCAAGCCTAAACAAAACAGATATGGTAAGTCAGAAAACAAAAAACTATTATAACCAATTCCCTTGTAATGGGTTGATTCAGGTTACATTTTTATCTCTAAAGAGTAAAGTACTTAAAATGAAATATAGCTAAAGATAAATACGTCAAACCAAGGCCGCAAGACGCTGTAAACTGCAGATCGTACGAAGTTTTGTTCAAGAGCTAAAACCGTGTAGGATCGTGTGGTAGATCGCATATGTAGTAGGATCGCAGTAAGATCGTGATCGCACGCGAACTGGTGGTTTTTTTTTTATAACTTTTTCTATCTTTTAAGTCCATCTCGCTTGCTTAGGCCAAAAAACAAACGCGTGTTTAACTAATAATGTCTAATAAGCAAACCACGTTGTTTCATTTTCTAAATAGATTATAGTTTATAACTACCTTTCTACTTTTCTAAATAGATTATAGTCTAAAAATGTTCAATAATTCAACTTACTTTACTTCATTGTGATTAAACTAAGTAAAGGGTATGTTTTGGAATGCCACTAACGAAATGTTTGTTTCCTTGAAATCATGTAGATGGCGCGTATGTTTTGAGACATTTAAGACTCATGCTATGTAATATTATTCCGCTAAATCGTTTATTTAACGATTGAAACTTAATTTTTTTGTGTTTTATTATTACTTTGGTGTTTGAAATTTGAACTTTGTCATTTTCAAGAGAATACGATCCTACGATCTCGATCTTGCAAAGACAAAAACGATCCCACGCGGGATCGCGATCTTGACAGCCTTGCGTCAAACGGGTCATCAAATGCAGTTATACCTCTTTGTCATTATCAGCAATGCATTTATCGTCTCTACCGAAGTTTCTCTTCGACGTTCTTTGCATGTCTAGCTTCATTTCTTAATTTAGCCAATCCAAGTGAAAACAAAATGCGTTTCACCATTAAAGCTGGGCACATATATAATTGAATAGCATGAATATTATTTCAAAGATCTTTTTGGACAATAGAAACAGTCATACAAACTTATAAAGACAGAAATCTAAAGAAGTATATTACTTTCTTTTTATCATCCGAAAATAATGTATTACTTATTGCTATTGCACTCCACTGCCTACAGAAATTTAGCATGTTGTGTCTTATTTTGGGATATTTGGATAAATGGATTACCTTATTCATGTCACAAATAACAAACCAACACCTCTCCCTTTCGTCATTATTCCCACCTGACATGTCAATGAATATCATCACAAAACTATAGCGCACGAAATAAAATCAACTAGCGTAACTGAAACAACCAATAAACATATAACCTGCACGAATTAACATATAACCTGAAACTATAATTCCTCAAATCAACACATAATTGCACACAATTATAACTCATGAACCCTTAGATACAACATCCGCTTAACCATACACTTTCATAAATTTTCCTTTTTTCTCCAATATACTATAGACAAACCTTTTTTTAAGCAAAGATTCAACCAAGTTGTGTTAATCGTATTCATTTCTAATTATATGTTTCCATGCATTTATATAAGATTAACTACTTTCAAGCTGTTTTACACTTTCACCTGTCCCCTTCTCCTATAACATTTAATTTGACGCATTTGATATAGAACAACCCAAACCAACGAAATGACAAACTAATCATTAAACTCTTCAAAAAGCATCTTAAGTAGAACCAAATAAATAATTTGAAAGATAAGCAAAAGAGAAACTCACCTATTTATTGGCTGATTAAAGTCACCCATTTCAGGTCCAAACCCACCCAATCCAGCTTGTAAACCCACACGTTTCAGCACCCAAACGCGCGATTCCACCCCCGCTTAACACACCCAACTACCATTTCGCTCGAACGCGCTCAAGGGTCCCATTTCAAAGATCCAAACGCACCTAATTCAGGCCTATTTCAACACTGAAATCCACCTTTTTCAAACCCCACTTTAGCCTCAAAACGCACCCATTTCATTAGTAAGAAAATAACTATCTTTGTTTTCTTGTGAAAAAAAAAAAAAAAAAACTTTCAATGTTTTTTTTGCTGTAAATCCATATTTCAAAAGCATTTTTAGTTTTGCAAACGTAATCCCAAACCACCTAATCAGCGGTATAATAAATGGTTAGGCTCGATTTGTAGATGGCGTCCGTGACAAAAAATCCAATTCGCTATTTACCAAAAGAAACCGTTGCATAGACGATATTAGCTATACGCGTATGTCATCCGCTCATTGCAAGATGCAAATGGATCTTCAATGACACATTTCATCATGGTCAGATTTCAACAATCATCATAGCCTATTTGGAAAACATTACCAGGATCAGTATCAAATTTAAAACAATAAAAACTCTCATAATCACCATTCAAAGAACAAAAATTCGAGCATCTGCAAAGAAGAAACTCGTTGCATAGACGATAGTAGCCATACGTTTATGCCGCCGTCCGTCATTGCCTTGCCAAATTGGGGTCGATCTTCAATTACATTTCATCGCATAAGATTTCATCAATCATCACGCCTATTATAATGTATACTAAAACCCATTTTGAATGGGCCAAAGGTAATTAACGTGCGTCCACTTTGCAACTATGCAACCATTCCGCAAGAAAAAGAGGCACAAATTAGAAAATACCACAGGTTAATTATCTTGATTAAATAGCTAGCTAAAGTGAAACCCAAATACTTGCAAACAAACATTAGGTAAATACTTTGCTTAACGCAATTTGTGTAAGCATCTATCTATCTCAACTAATACCTATTACTGACTTCATATTGCGCAATATGGGTTTTCTTTCTTCGTTTTAATAAACAGGCATGAACATAATTAAGTGCCTAAGTTTGTAGTTTTTTATTGTGTAAACGACTTTGCTATCATTATATTGAACTTAATCAACTAAATAAACAACCGGTATAAAAATAGAAATTAAAAGTAAATGGCTTACCAAATATGGTGCTACCGGGTTCATAGCTACCCGTTCTTGGCACCTTCACCTCTAAACCGTTTGCCTCAACATAGGCAACAACAAACCATGTTCCTTGATCATTTGGTAAAATTACGATTCGACCATTTTTCCAATTACTATCACTTATGCAAAATCAAAACCCTCGTGAGTCTCCAAACCTCAAACAAATTGACATATGCAAAATGAAAACCCTACGATCAAAAAAAGTTTCAATATTTTATATAAAATTGTAAAGGGTATAAATTTAAAGTCAAATAATTAAAAAATTTATTAAAAATTAAAAAACATATGATGAGACTTACTATTGCTACCCAGATTGAAGACAACGGCAAGGTTCAACGGAAAACCTTAAAGATAACCGCTAATTTGATTTTCATATTCATATAAAAGATATCAATGACCCTGTTAGAGAGGTGAGAAGAAGATCCAGGAAAAAAAATGGAGAGATGTGGGATTTATTAGAGAGTGGAGAAGCTTCTCTTGAGGTGGGATATATTAGAGAGATAATAAATGGACGGTGGTATCTGTTTTAAGGAAGTGGAACAAAGATACATCGATATTCTTGCAGACAAGAACTTTCCAAACACACTTAAGCCAATAGTGTGCTGCCAACACAAATTTTCGTGTACTATCACTTGTATTGGACCAATCAAATGTTGACACACACTCATTTATACCTTGTATTTTTATACACCCCCTAACTTCTAATAGTATATATATATATATAATTAGTTATGTTAGTGAAGAAATTGGTGGAAAGGATTAGGATAGTGGAAGTGTTGTTCAATTTGTTGCAATTGAAATGGTATTTTAAAAGATATACTAGCAGCAGGCACTTCGACGCACAGGATACTAAAAAATAAAAATTTCAATGAACCATGCTTTATAATCTGAAACGTTTTATGTGACGATAAATTTGCAGATGCCAAAAGTTTCATGTCGCATATTTCAACTCTTTAGAATATTATAGTAGGGTACCCCGCGCGTTGCGGCAGCGGGTATCAAGTAATAAAATTTTCGGCAATTTTTTTTTTAATTTTGTGTTTTCTCTTACAATAACTTTACCTATAGCGAAAACATAATGAGTTTGAGTAACTTTAAAAAAAGTGATGAATAATATTGAAGTAATTCATATAAAAACAATTGAAATTGGCGTGATTTTGCGTCGCGGTAGTCAATAATGTTATGGGGTTATGGTCAAATTAATTGATAATGGTCCGTAGTCACAAGTAAGTATAAAAATTTTTTATGAAATATATATGTAATAATCAACACCTCGTAATAAGTAAATAAAATATACTTTTGAACGTGTTTGTATCATTAATATTGTTTATTACACTTGTCACATATAGATAAAAGATATAAATAAAATAAAGCATATAATGTATACATCTTGTAAAGTATATATTTATGAAAGTGTTTGTATCATTAATATTGTTTATAACACTTGTCCCACATAGATAGAAGATATAAATAAAAGAATACTTATAATGTAAAGAAAACTTACATATTTAAGCAATCATTTAAAGTTATCCATGAAAAGTATAATAATTAATATACTAATATATTAATCTTTGAATTATCACTTAGCACTTTGCACATTTGCATCATTTGTTTTTAAAAAATTGTCTTGATTTTTACAAAAAACCGTTTTTTACTTTTGTGGTTAATTTTATTTAAAATATTTCAAAATTTATTTAGATTGGTTCTCGAAATACTTTTACGAAATAATACTAGTTTTGGAACTTTATAGTTTTGCATGCATTTTAAAATCATATTCATTTATATGTGCATTTTTGCATTAAAACTATACTAATTCAAAAAGAAATAATAAATGAAGCATTAAAATGTTGTGAAAGATAAATTAGTAAAAGCTATGTAATATGTACGTTATGCATTAAAAGTTGTAATGTTTAAAAAACACATTAATGACATCTTAAAAAAATTTAGGATAGAGGGTGCTAAATGCTTTATATATAGTATAGATATGTGTAATATGTAAAAAAATCAAATAAATTATCACTTGTGAATTTACATCTTTGCATCATTTGTCTTCAAAAAATTGTCCCGATTTTTAAAAAAAAAACAGTTTTTTACTTTTGTGGTTAATTTTATTTAAAATAATTCAAAATTTATTTAGATTGGTTCTCGAAACACTCTTACGATATAATAATAGTTTTGAAACTATGTATTTTTGCATGCATTTTAAAATCATATTCATTTATATGTGCATTTTTGCATTAAAACTATACTAATTCAAAAAGAAATAATAAATAAAGCATTAAAATGTTGTAGAAGATAAATTAGTAAAAGCTATGTATTGTGTATATTATGCATTAAAAGTTGCAATGCTTAAAAAACACATTAATGACATCTTAAAAGAATTTAGGAGAGAAAGTACTAAATGCTTTATAAGTAGTATAGCTATATGTAATATGTATAAAAATCAAATAAATTATCACTTGTGAATTTACATCTTTGCATCATTTGTCTTCAAAAAATTGTCCCGATTTTTACAAAAAACTGTTTTTTACTTTTGTGGTTAATTTTATTTAAAATAATTCAAAATTTATTTAGATTGGTTCTCGAAACACTCTTACGATATAATAATAGTTTTGGAACTTTGTAGTTTTGCATGCATTTTAGCATTTATATGTGCATTTTTGCATTAAAACTATACTAATTCAAAAAGAAATAATAAATAAAGCATTAAAATATTGTGAAAGATAAATTATTAAAGGCTATGTATTGTGTACATTATGCATTAAAAGTTGTAATGTTTAAAAAACACATTAATGACATCATAATAAAATTTATGAGAGAGGGTGCTAAATGCTTTATACTTAGTATGGATATGTGTAATATGTATTAAAATCAAATATATTGTCACTAGTGAATTTACATCTTTGCATCATTTGTCTTCAAAAAATTGTCCTGATTTTTACAAAAAAAATCGTTTTTTACTTTTGTGGTTAATTCTATTTAAAATAATTCAAAATTTATTTAAATTGGTTCTCGAAACACTCTTACGATATAACAATAGTTTTGAAACTTTGTAGTTTTGCATGCATTTTAAAATCGTATTCATTTATATGTGCATTTTTGCATTAAAACTATACTAATTCAAAAAGAAATAATAAATGAAGCATTAAAATGTTGTGGAAGATAAATTAGTAAAAGATATATATTGTGTATATTAGGCATTAAAAGTTTCTGTAGTAACCCGTAATTTTTCATAAGGTAAAATGACCATTTTACCTTTTGACTTTTTAAAGTTAACCTTTAACTTTGACTTTTGACTATTTGACTTTTACCGTAACGTAAAAGCAAATACGATAACCGGTAGTAACTGGTAATTTTCCTTGTGACCAACACAAGACTGCGATAAGTCTATATGTTCAAAATACTCTACTTCTACCAATAGTCATATTTTATATAAACTATTGCCACTTTGTTAGTTTTACGTAAATATTTTACTCTTTACGTAAGACGCGTGCTCAAACCTACGTTATTAGGTCTTAACAACATAGACGCACCCTATGAGACTTATCACACATTTAATATACCTAGTTAGAGTATATTGATAAGTTTAGACATTTTTGTAAGTATTATATTCTTTCGTGACTTAAGGGCTTAACATTAGTAATTACCGAGACCAAACTACACCTCATAAACCAATATTTATCACAAAGAAAACATACACTACCACCTCAATGAGAGGTGGCGTGCATTGGCATCCCCAAGGCCACATGGCCTTCTCTTAATCCACCAATACTTACACATTGTCACCTTTTGTTCCCCCCACTTGATGATAACTTCTCATACACATCTTCTTACATGCAAAGTGACCAAAAATCCTCTCAACTCCCTCTCTTGGTCGTTCATCCTCTAAACCCAAATCACCATCACCCACTTTGATTCATACTACAAAGTATTCTAAGAAGATGAAGCCATTGATGATCCTTGCAAAGTCCTTGGGTTGTTTTAGTGATTCCATTGTTAAATTTGGAGATATACAAGGGTTTAAGGGCTGAGTTAAAAGGGTTAATACAAGTCTTACATAAGGTTAAAGTAAGCTTGGGTTGAAGATTCAAGACAAGGATTAGATATTAGAAGGGTTAAGAGTTGAATTGTTCTTATTGTACTAGTAACTTGCCATCCTAATTCTTGTAACATTTGAGTTTATTTTTTTGTCATTCAATATGATTGTAATAATATCTATAATTATTTGATGTAATTTGATTTAAGTAGTATATGTAATATGGCTTAATTGATATTGTACATGAGGTTGTGACCATAAAAACAAGCTAAAACAAGTCCTAGGTAAGTTCTATTAACATGAATTATGAAACAGTCCCAAAGATTGATTAAACTGATCATCTCACTAAAACTTGAGGT
This sequence comes from Chrysanthemum makinoi, assembly GCA_910596185.1. Taxonomy (NCBI): domain Eukaryota; kingdom Viridiplantae; phylum Streptophyta; class Magnoliopsida; order Asterales; family Asteraceae; genus Chrysanthemum; species Chrysanthemum makinoi. The sequence goes on from OU343218.1 coordinate 130,695,956, forward strand.
TAATCCAGTAAGATAGGCTTTTAGAACTATGTCTTACGGTCGTTTTTCCAGATGGCGCACCTCATAACTCCTCCCGATGAGTAAATGAGAGCCAAAATGGCAAAACATGTCAAAATCTGCACACCAAATTTTATTTGGGAAAAGCCAATGGTTCTGTTCATTTCTGGAAGTCGACTAAGTTTTATGAAATGTAGTCAAGACCTAAAATTAAAGTTTGGCGAAAGCCGCGTGTCAAAATAAGCTGTAGAACTCAACTTATGGTCGTTTTGGCAGGACTGAATGTACAGCCAAACTCTCTGCAATGAAATATAAGTATATACTTTTAATTAGACCATTTATATAGGTAAAATTTGGACCTTAGAATTGATTAAGCTTAATAAGCTGTTAGAGAATATAAAAATATGAACTTGGGCTTTTGAATCACTTAAAAAGGACTTGTGGTTAAAAAGTTATGCCTAGTTAAGTTTTAATAGATGAAAATATAATGTTGGAACAAAAGCTTGCTGATAAGATTTTAAATCACGATTTTGACCATTTTCTGGTCCGAATCAGCAAAAGTGTAAAACACGAAAGTTGCTCAGAATGACTTTTTCTACAAAAACTCAGGCGCACATAAGCAGAAAGTGAACGACAAAACCTAAAAACGGCAAAAACTAAACTGACCTGTTGTTGACTAGAAAACAACCTTAGTGAGAACTTTAAGTAATATATTGATCATTTGAGGCTAATATAAAGCCAAGATTGAGTCAAGATTGTTGTCTTGAGGTTGTATAACTTAAACACATCCTTAATATGGTCTTGATTATTATTGCTTAACCATAACTTAATCGCACGGCTAGTATAAGTCTAATGACCGAAACTTGTTTTTAAAACTTGTTCACTAGATTTTGACAAACTAAGTAAATGACCATATGACATGTTAAACTACTTCACGACCTCTTGATTTTGATAGCCTGGACGATGGTACGAGGTTACTTATTAAAGGGCTATAAGCCAAACCACATTTAAGGAATACTTTAACTTAAGAATTCGTGTACAACATCATAAGCCAACAAACTACATATACTTGTACACTTATATCATACACTATACTAAAACGCGATTACTATGCTTTCGTAGGTAATCGTTAAAGATCGTGATCTTGTCATACTTTACAGTTGATAAACATTATATCGTTACACTCCGCTGCTCATCATTACCGGGAGTTCATAGCCCCACTTTCTATTACTTAATTGTTTTACAAACCCTTGGGGGAAATACATGCTTTATTTTAAATCGAACACATTGCTTTCAAACTATATGCATATCTGAATGTATTATTTGCACTAAGTACCACTATTGCCAATCTTAAGTGCCTATTATCATGAACCATTAATCACTTGCGAGTGAACGCGAATAATGTGGATAGATCTATCGGAATTGACGAATTCTGTTTGTTTGACCAGGTCCAGTAAACAAACGCACTATATTTGAAGATCCATAGGTTTATTGGCAAATTACTTATTAGGGCAACTGTTATTATTATATCAACTTCTATTGACAAGCTGTTAACGTTTTAGATGTCATGAGCTTAGTGCAATAACATATGTTTTGTTTTCAACATTATGAGTGTATAACAATGTAACCCACACAAACATTATGTGTTCAAATGATTTCCTAAACTCTATGAATTTCACTCAACCTTTGTGTTGACAGTTTTAAGCATGTAATTCAAGTCCATATTGTACGAGGCTGGCACGGAGGAACACGGATACTCAAGAAGGCTATAAATTTTATTATCATTCGAAAACCCATTTAAGGTATTTTGTAAACCATGGAAGTATGGAACTACTGGGACCTCATCTTTGTAAACTCTGATATTTATATAAATCGAATGATAAATCTTTTAAAATGACTCCATTAGAGTTCGTTTTCTATTGTTATGACTGTTGTGCCATGAAGTAACACCCAGTTTGAATTCACTGGCCAAGGTCACGAAATTGGGGGTGTTACAGATTGGTATAAGAGCCTTAATTATAGAGAAACGGGTCTAATTGTGTCCTAAACTATAACTACTTTTACAAACAAAAATATTTTATAGCCTTCCGTTCTCCGTGCCTTCCATCCTCCAGACAATTATGTGACTTTTAAGCATTTTAAGCTACACAAACATACTAGTATATTGATATATACACTCGACATAATTCCAATCATAAACGATGTACTAAACATATTTGCGTATGCCTATTCTGAGGTATTACGGCACAATCATATTTTCCCAATCTCCCAATCATGCATCTACTCGTGCATTTTAGGATTACGAAACTTCATCCAAGACATTGTAGCTAATTTCAATGTTCTTTCCTACTTCCCAGACATTGTGAGATACAATGGTCTCATTCATTTTTCAAGACACTGTGAGATACAGTAGTCTCTATTACATTCTCGACACCGAATCCTACAAGTGGTCTCCATTACATTCTCGAGACACCGTAAATCCTACAGTGGTCTCCATTACATTCTCTATTAATCAAATCCTACAAAGGGTCTCAACTACATCACCGGAATGAAGAAATTATCTCATTTATTCCTTAGACATTGTGAGTTACACAATGATCTCTCCATCATTTCTCAAGACGTTGTGAGTTACACAATGATCTCTCCATCATTTCTCAGACATTGTGAGTTACACAATGGTCTAAATTTACTTCACAGACATTGTAAGTTATACAAAGTCTCTAGAAATTATCTTATAAAACCTTATATGATATTGTTTTACATAAAACCCATCACAATCTAACGATTTCCCTAATGGAAATACAAGAAATGGGATTTCTAAAGAACAAATTGATTCATCATCTACAAAAGCTGAAGTTCAGCAACTTTCTCTACATTCATCAAAATTCTCTTCTGAAACCTTCATTGTTAAATGTCCGTGATGCTAGCCAAGTATGGACTATTTTAGAATTACTTAAAATTTCCTTTCCACATGTATCTACCCATACTATCTTCTATGTAATGGAATGTGAACATAGGTTACAAGTCTTGTATGGCCGGGACTTGCAACTGAATGGTTTGATATCGCCTTTGCTTTGTAGATATTTTCTCAAAATCTATGGACATATCACGAGTATACCTAATTTAGGTATTTGGAAAATTTGTCGAACCTCGGCTTAATATAGTCTAGTCACCTATATTTAACCTAGGACAAGGGAACATAGTCCACTAACTATGTTCGACTTAAATTTTCAAACACTGAGAATAGTTATACAAGGGTTATATTCATGTTAATTTCCTACTTAAACTCGATAAACCACCAGAATTCATTAAAAAGATATAGAGACACGATAGTGTCTTACCACTCAGCGAGATCTTAACACTTATTTATACTACCTAATTTCAATCTTGAAAGTTTTCATTCATGAAATAATCCTTTAAAATTCACTTTTTATTTTAAAGCAAACTTGACATCTCTACCTAAGAATAATGGTAAGCGTACACTACACTCTTCTAATCGTCAACATATCACATCATTATCTGAACCCCATTATAAGTCAAGATATAAAACTTCACAGATCACGCTTCCTTCAAACACTAGTTGACATAAATACTATAAGATATGACCCTCATCTCGAAACCACCTAAGACATGATCAATTTTGGAAATGGTTTGGATAACCACTTGCCACTAGCAAGACCTTCCTACAATGACAATTATCACATCATTACAAACCATTTCACATCAACAATAGCTTACACCTTTGATTAACAACAGTTATCACAACAACAACAAAAACTATTCCATTTGAGGCACTATATCGAAGAAAGTGTCAGTTAACAATTTGCTGGACTAAGGTGTTCAGAGATCACCCACGAAACAACTAAGGAAACCATACAAATACAAATTTTACGCATGCCGCACACTATCACCGAAACAAAAATTACATAGATGTAAGGCATGCTAAAATTTAACAAAAACTCCATGTTAAAAATTAAGACTTTGATGAAAGCCTCGATACAATAAGATATGATTCGTTTTGAGAATCGGGAAAAGCCAAACTTGAGGTATATTTGACTCTATAAGATTTTAGCAAAACCCTTTAGATTATCAACTTAAGCCACCACCAAAAACTTAGAATGGTACATAACACATTCTATAACCAGAAACTTGAGAACGAAAGATTAGAATTCGCCATACACCCACATTTTTCCTAGACACTTCAACATCGGATAACACACAATTCGACGGAATTCCCTTAAGGGGTAGAGATTATAGCAACCCGTAATTTTTCATAAGGTAAAATGACTATTTTACCCTTTGACTTTTTAAAGTTGACCTTTGACTTTTGACTATTTGACTTTTACCGTAACGTAAAAGCAAATACGATAACCGGTAGTAACTGGTAATTTTCCTTGTGACCAACACAAGACTACGATAAGTCTATATGTTCAAAATACTCTACTTTTACCAATAGTCATATTTTATATAAACTATTGCCACTTTGTTAGTCTTACGTAAATATTTTACTCTTTACATAATACTCGTGCTCAAACCTACGTTATTAGGTCTTAAAAACATAGACGCACCCTATGAGACTTATCACACATTTAATATACCTAGTTAGAGTATATTGATAAGTTTAGACATTTTTGTAAGTATCATATTATTTATTTATTTTTTTTTGGTAACCATGATTTTCGACCTTTTGGCCGACTAATCCACGGGGTTTGAACCAACCGCCACACAGACTCAAACCAGGTAAAGCCTTCCCTTTTCAGAAAGTTGGCGTGGCCACTTAAGGTTGTTTGAACCTAGAAGGAATTGAAGTATTATATTCTTACGTTACCCAGTTTTAAGTTTCGTGACTTAAGGGCTTAACATTAGTAATTACCGGGACCAAACTACACCTCATAAACCAATATTTATCACAAAGAAAACATACACTACCACCTCAATGAGAGGTGGCGTGCATTGGCATCCCCAAGGCCACATGGCCTTCTCTTAATCCACCAACACTTACACATAGTCACCTTTTGTTCCCCCCACTTGATGATAACTTCTCATACACATCTTCTTACATGCAAAGTGACCAAAAATCCTCTCAACTCCCTCTCTTGGTCGTTCATCCCCTAAACCCAAATCACCATCACCCACTTTGATTCATACTACAAAGTATACTAAGAAGATGAAGCCATTGATGATCCTTACAAAGTCCTTGGGTTGTTTTAGTGATTCCATGGTTAAATTTGGAGATATACAAGGGTTTAAGGACTGAGTTAAAACAGTTAATACAAGTCATACATAAGGTTAAAGTAAGCTTAGGTTGATGATTCAAGACAACGATTAGAGATTAGAAGGGTTAAGAGTTGAATTGTTCTTGTTGTACTAGTAACTTGTCATCCTAATCCTTGTAAGATTTGAGTTTATTTTCATGTCATTCAATATGATTGTAATAATATCTATAATTATTTGATGTAATTTGATTTATGTTGTATATGTAATATGGCTTAATTGATGTTGTACATGAGGTTGTGACCATAAAAACAAGCTAAAACAAGTCCTAGGTAAGTTCTATTAACATGAATTATGAAACAGTCCCAAAGATTGATTAAACTGATCATCTCAATAAAACTTGAGGTTAATCCAGTAAGATATGCTTTTAGAACTATGTCTTACGGTCGTTTTTCCAGGTGGCGCACCTCATAACTCCTCCCGATGAGTAAATGAGAGCCAAAATGGCAAAACATGTCAAAATCTGAATACCAGATTTCATTTGGGAAAAGCCCATGGTTCTGGATATTTCTGGAAGTCGACTCAGTTTTATGAAATGTAGCCAAGACCTAAAATTAAAGTTTGGCGAAAGCCGCGTGTCAAAAAACGTTGTAGAACTCAACTTATGGTCATTTTGACAGGACTGAATGTGCAGCCAAACTTTCTGCAATGAAATATAAGTATATACTTGTAATTAGACCATTGATATAGGTAAACTTTGGACCTTAGACTTGATTAAGCTTAAGAAGCTGCTAGAGAATATAAAAATATGAACTTGGGCTTTTGAATCACTTAAAAAGGACTTGTGGTTAAAAAGTTATGTCTAGTTAAGTTTTAATAGATGAAAATTTAATGTTGGAACAAAAGCTTGCTGATACGATTTTAAATCATGATTTTGACCCTTTTTTTGTCCGAATCAGCAAAAGTGTAAAACATGAAAGTTGCTCAGAATGACTTTTTCTACAAAAATTCGGAGGCACATAAGCAGAAAGTGAACGACAAAACCTAAAAACGGCAAGCACTAAACTGACATGTTGTTGACTAGAAAACAACCTTAGTGAAAACTTTAAGTAATATATTGATCATTTGACGCTAATATAAAGCCAAGATTGAGTCAAGATTGTTGTCTTGAGGTTGTCTAACTTAGACACATCCTTAATATGGTCTTGATTATTATTGCTCAACCATAACTTAACCGCACGGCTAGTATAAGTCTAATGATCGAAACTTGTTTTTAAAACTTGTTCACTAGACTTTGACAAACTAAGTAAATGACCATATGACATGTTAAACTACTTCACGACCTCTTGATTTTGAGAGACTGAACGATGGTACGAGGTTATTTATAAAAGGGCTATAAGCCAAACAACATTTAAGGAATACTTTAACTTAAGAATTCATGTACAACATCATAAGCCAACAAACTACTTATACTTGTACACTTATATCGTACACTATACTAAAACGCGATTACTATGCTTTCGTAGGTAATCGTTAAAGATCGTGATCTTGTCATACTCTACTGTTGATAAACATTATATCGTTACACTCCGCTGCTGATCATTACCGTGAGTTCGTAGCCCCACTTTCTATTACTTAATTGTTTTACAAACCCTTGGGGAAATACATGCTTTATTTTAAATAGAACACATTGCTTTCAAACTATATGCTTATCTGAATGTCTTATTTGCACAAAGTACCACTATTGCCAATCTCAAGTCCCTATTATCATGAACCATTAATCACTTGCGAGTGAACGCGAATAATGTGGATAGATCTATCTGGATTGACGAATCCCGTTTTTTTGACCAGGTCCGGTAAACAAACGCACTATATTTGAAGATCCATAGGTTTATTGGCAAATTACCTATTAGGACAACTGTTACTATTATATCAATTTCTATTGACAAACTGTTAACGTTTTAGGTGTCATGAGCTTATTGCAATAATATCTGTTTTGTTTTCAACATTATTGGTGTATAACAACGTAACCCACACAAACATTATGTGTTCAACTGATTTCCTAAACTCTATGAATTTCACTCAACCTTTGTGTTGACAGTTTTAAGCATTTATTTCAGGTCCATATTGTACGCGGCTGGCACGGAGGAGCACGGATACTCAAGAAGGCTATAAATTTTATTATCATTCGAAAACCCATTTAAGGTATTTTGTAAACCGTGAAACTACTGGGACCTCATCTTTGTAAACTCTGATATTTATATAAATCAAATGATAAATATTTTAAAATGACTTTATTAGAGTTCGTTTTCTGTTGTTATGACTGTTGTGCCATGAAGTAACACCCAGTTTGAATTCTGCTGCGTATCATGAAATTGGGGGTGTTACAGTTGCAATGCCTAAAAAGCACATTAATGACATCTTAAAAAAATTTAGGAGAGATGGTACTAAATGCTTTATAAGTAGTATATATGTGTGCAATATGTATAAAAATCAAATAAATTATCACTTGTGAATTTATATCTTTGTATCATTTGTCTTCAAAAAATCAAATAAATTTACTTTTGTGGTTAATTTTATTTAAAATAATTCAAAATTTATTTAGATTGGTTCTCGAAACACTCTTACGATATAATAATAGTTTTGGAACTTTATAGTTTTGCATGCATTTTATCATTTATATGTGCATTTTTACATTAAAACTATATTAATTCAAAAAGAAATAATAAATGAAGCATTAAAATGTTGTGGAAAATAAATTAGTAAAAACTATGTATTGTGTACATTATGCATTAAAAGTTGTAATGCTTAAATAACACATTAATGACATCTTAAAAAAATTTAGGAGTGATGGTGCTAAATGATTTATAAGTAGTATAGATATGTGTAATATGTATAAAAATAAAATAAATTATCACTTGTGAATTTACATCTTTGCTTCATTTGTCTTCAAAAAATTGCCCCGATTTTTTACAAAAGAACCGTTTTTTACTTTTGTGGTTAATTTTATTTAAAATAATTTAAAATTTATTTAGATTGATTCTCGAAACACTCTTACGATATAATAATAGTTTTGGAACTTTGTAGTTTTGCATGCATTTTAATATCGTATTCATTTATATGTGCATTTTTGCATTAAAACTATACTAATTCAAAAGGAAATAATAAATGAAGCATTAAAATATTGTGGATGATAAATTAGTAAAAGCTATGTATTGTGTACATTATGCATTAAAAGTTGTAATGCTTAAAAAAAACATTTATGACATCTTAAAAATATTTAGGAGAGAGGGTGCTAAAAGCTTTATAAGTAGTATAGATATGTGTAATATGTATAAAAATCAAATAAATTGTCATTTGTGAATTTACATCTTTGCAACATTTGTCTTCAAAAAATTGTCTCGATTTTTACAAAAAAAAACGTTTTTTACTTTGTGGTTAATTTTACTTAAATCGATTCAAAATTTATTTAGATTAGTTCTCGAAACACTCTTACGATATAATAATAGTTTTGAAACTTTGTAGTTTTGCTTGCATTTTAAAATCATATTCATTTAGATGTGCATTTTTGCATTAAAATTATACTAATTCAAAAAGAAATAATAAATGAAGCATTAAAATGTTGTGGAAGATAAATTAGTAAAAGCTATGTATTATGTACATTATGCATTAAAAGTTGTAATGCTTAAAAAACACATTAATGACATCTTAAAAAAATTTAGGAGAGAGGGAGGTAAATGTTTTATAAGTAGTATAGATATGTGTAATATGTATAAAAATCAAATAAATTATCACTTGTGAATTTACATATTTGCATCATTTGTCTTCAAAAAATTGTCCTTATTTTTACAAAAGAACCGTTGTTTACTTTTGTGGTTAATTTTATTTAAAATAATTCAAAAAATTTATTTAGTATTGGTTCTCGAAACACTCTTACGATATAATAATAGTTTTGGAACTTTGTAGTTTTGCATGCATTTTATTATTTATATGTGCATTTTTGCATTAAAACTATAATAATTAAAAAAGAAACAATAAAAGAAACATTAAAATGTTGTAGAAGATAATTAGTAAAAGCGATGTATTGTGTACATTGTGCATTAAAAGTTGTAAAGCTTAAAAAACACATTAATGACATCTTAAAAAAATTTAGGGGAAAGAGTGCTAAATGCTTTATAAGTAGTATTGATAGTTGCTGATTGGCACGTTTCCTGAGGCAAAATGGACTTTTAGAGTCGAGTTGCGTAACCGAAATCTTACACTTAAATACTTTTTCATGGATATGTTAATACGAGGAAGTTACGACGATTTGAAAAATAAGATAAAAACTAGTAATTTATTAAATTAACTGCTTTTATATTACTAATAATAGTGAGCTGTTTGGGCATTTTTAATAGTGTTTTTGAGCGTTTTAGAGTCCGAACGAGCTAAAATGTCCCGAAGAAATATTGTAGTATCGTATACGTACTTTCCATACGAGTCGAAAGCTTTCCAAAATGTTAAGTAACGAACTAATTACGATTTACTAAAAATGACTACTTGGGAATTATTTTAAAGTATGTAACATGGAAATAAATTGTAAACTTTGACGTAAACTATACTTCTACTTATTAATCCTAAATGCAAAGATGTACAGGTGATATTATATTCATAAAAAGTGCATACACATCATTTCACTTCATTGCATAACCTGAAGTGCCATATTATTTAATTATGTTGCGGTTAGGTTTTCGAGCACCTTTTTCCGTGCACACCATTCTTGTACCATATTATTTGATCACTTGAGGTGAGTTTCATAGCCCCGCTTTTACTTTGTTTATACTTATTTTGAAATACTAGAGGTGAGAATACATTTTTTGCTTTAACATATGGACATGAGTACTTTAATAAATTATGCACACATAATCAAATGAACCGGCTAAACCGAATGAACTGGCCACAATGATATGTACATACATGACCGAATGTATCAGACAACCATTTCCTGTGCTTAACCGAATGTATCGAGTCAAACAGTTACCTGTTCATGACATAATGTACGGTCAAACAAACATTAAATCTTGTGGTACACACTCCTTTTGCATACTTAAACCTATGAACTCACCAACTGTTGACATTTTAGCATGTACTTCTCCGGTCCTTAGGCGCGTTTGCATGGTTTGCATCTGGAGCATCATTACTAGAGTCACATTCTTAGGGTCTCACCATTTCAGAGATTCATTGTAATTCTTTTAAAATGTTGGATTGTGGATTCTTGAAACTTTGTTTTGTAAAACTTTATTGATGAGATCAAACGTGTACTTTCAAACGACTCATGTAGAAGTCGTTCTCTTATATCTTGTGTTCTTATATTATGACGTAACACATTCAGATTGCATTTCGCTGTGTGAATTTGAGGGTGTTACAAATGGGATATAGGATACACACGATAAGAAACACCACACTTAGATAACCACACAGAGACGTGCACTTTTTTTTTCATGCGAGATACACTCTTGTCCAATGAGAATTTCAAGCATATGTCACATTTGAAAGTACAACGTACTATTCCGACCGTTGACCCTGGGAAATAGACGCCTAATAGACGACAAATCTGTTTTAAGGGAAGCGTGTCAAACACGTGTCTCGGTCCCGTTCTTGAATCGATGATATCTACTCTTATTTTTCTTTGATTGTTTGTTATGGTTTTTCTTTTATGGTATATACTTTTCATTTTGCTTTCAACTCTGGTTACACGTGATACCTTATACTACAATCTTAAAACATATTCTTTTGCTTTTTTTTTTAATTAGAAATGATACAATAATTGAAACCAGTTCAAGCAGAAAAGGAAAATTTTACAATACAGGTTCTGTCCAGATTTTACATATCTTGTTCATGTTCTCAACTTCTCATTGAATTTTTGTCTAGATGTTGGTACCAAGAGTTGCACAGAATTTGTATGATAAACACGTTGTTTGCTGAATTTTATTTTACCAAAGGTTGTTTGAATGTTGAAATACTTATGAAGAACTGTGAAATTGCTTAATGAGTTTCCTAGTATTTGTTACTATGCTGAATTTTCTGTGCTTAATTCTGTTTAGCAGATTTTCTATTATGCATAATTTTGTTTTGTTGAAATTATGTGTAGACTTGTATAGTGAAATTGAATTTGTTTGTTGTGATTTGTGTTGTTATATTCAACCTTGTGCTCCTTTTGGAAGCACTAGGAAGTTGTTTAATCTAAATTTTGTGGCTACATATTACATAATTTTGAAGTTGTTTGGTTTAGCTTCTCTAGATATTCGGTGCAGAACTTTATGGCTACTATATGCTTAATTTAACACTAATTAGTCTGGTATGCTTTATGAGGATGCCTAGTGTGGAGTGTAGACTCTTGTGACTTTTTAGTGCAGAAAAGTATCTTAAAACGCTGTTTGGTTGTTGAACTTTTGCACAGAAAATTCACCTTAAAGGGTTGTTTGGTTGTTGAACATTTGTGCAGAAAAAGTCGCCTTAAAGGGTTTTTTGGTTGCTGATTGTTTTCTTGTGCGGAAAAAAAATGTTTATAAAACACTGTTTGATTGCTGACTTTTGTGTGTGAAAAAAATACTTTTAAAAGGTTGTTTGATTGCTGAAATAGTCTATGTAGAAAAGAAAATTTTAGGAAGGATATTTAGTTGCTGAAATTTGTGCATAAATGTGAATTTAAAAGGGTGTTTGGCTGTTGAAAAGTTTGTGTGCATGAAGGTAGTTCACCAACTTATTGGTGCATGAATTTTCTTATGCATAAGTTTACGAATGGAATTTGTTTTCTAATATCGTATTAGCGTCGAAAATTTATTTTGGGGTTGTTTGGACATGATATACTTTTTGGGGCTGGTTGGAAAGAAATGACTCTTTCAAGTGCGGTTTGGATTAGAGTCTTAACAGATGTGTAGGACCTTACTTTTATCAACCTTATCACAAACCCAACACAAACACAAGTATAACCACGTAAACCAAACACACTTTATGCGTATAAAGAAAGAAACAAAGATGAGAAAGGTGGTGACTTGATGTTAAAACCATGTATGTTGTGAGAGAAAGATGAAAACAATAAGATGTTTATTTCAAAGGAAAACACACACACACACACACACTCAAGCACACCCCTCAAATGAGACTTTGAGGGGTTTATATAGTTCATTACATAAACGCCCTAATGGGCCTTGGCTTGGGCCTCGTGGACTTGGATTGGATAACACATGATGAAAGGCTAGCTTAACTTAACTTATAGCCAATTAGTTTAGCCCAATCCACGAGCCCGTTGACTATTCTAGCACGATATCTAACACACGTTACAAAGTTCTTAAATGTGAATGACCATCACTTCTAATAAAAACTATTAAGGCTAACAAGATGTTTTGTGCAAAATTTTGTGTTATTTAGTGCACAATTGTGTGATTAATCTATGCATATTTAAAGGTGCTTAGTACAATGCTACTGATTTGTACTAAAACAATAAACAAATCATTTGATTTTGTATCCATAATTAGGAAGTTTAGATGTTGCAAATATTGTGTTGTGAACATTGTTGCAAATAATCAAACTATTTGTTATTCTAAAGTAATGAATAATAGTATAGACTTAATGCAACTCAAGTCACTAATAACCTAACTGTTTATTGTTATGTAGGACATGACTAAGTGTTATACATAACCATTTAGGACATGGTGAAATGTCAAGAAAGAAACACATACTAATAACAACAAAATATGTTGGTTTATGTTACTAACTTGAATGGTGTGATACTGTGATTGTCATCTAAAGTGAGATGTGGTTCATTCCATATAATGGAAATATTTTTATTGTGTGAAATGATTACACATTGATATCATATGATTCTAATCATTGTAATAAGTTGTGATAATCATATAATGATACAAGATCAAATGTGATTATATATATAACCATAAATGTATTGGGATGAAATGCTGTATGTGTAGGACTTCGAAGTAGCTATTTAAAGGATCATACCTAAACGTATGTAGTTTAAGGTGGTGACTGGATCTCTTAAATAATTTGTCTAGTGGAAGAATGTTAGTAGAGAAAGCTATTAATCAGAATGATGCATCTTCTAGTTATATGATTGATTCCTTGGTCTATAGCATGCTAGACTTGGAAATGTTAATTATGATACGAAGATAATTAAACACGGAACATTCAAAATCGTATACACACAAGCATGAAATATGTGTATTGACAAATTAATTAGGATCTTCTTGTTTTATCTTTAAAAAAAGAATCTTTTAAATAAGATTAATACGTTGAAATGGACAACCTTTCTACAACATTCTTGACATAGATTCAATGGAGGGGGGGGGGGAATTCCGACCCAGCTAGATTTCAAATAACACCAATCAACATCTATTCAAAATAAAGGTGGAGGTGTTACCCATTTGAAATACTCAGTAATTATTAGAAGTACCACAATTACAGTTTTGTTAAGAGCAAAATGTTACAAATATTTGATGGCTTAGTAATGTTACTACTGGCCTCTGATTTCAAATCAATGAGTGCCTATGTATACACTCTTGAAATGACCACTATATTTCGGATGTATTTTAGACATAACATATAGCTAGGTCCACGACGAAATCTGATTTCATCAGAATAGATAAATTTTGATGAGAGACACAATGTCTACATTAATTAGAAGATGATGCACCAACGTGGCATATAATGGTAGTTGTATACACTGTGATAGCCATTAAATAATTGGAAAATGTTACAATGTATAATGATGAGTCAAGACATATTATGTGAATACGAAAACTACTCTCAACATAAGTTATTAGTATTGACAATGTGAAGTCAAATGATTACAATGCAGATCCACTTATAAAAGGCTTAAGGCAGAGAGTGAGTTAGCAAGTCGTGTAGAGGAATGTGACTAAAGCCCAAAAAATTTTATATGAAGGAAAACCTAACCCAGCTGACAATAGATCCCAAGATCTAGGTTAAATAGGACAACCTAATTGTATAAACCGAGGAAAGTCACTGGGAGGAGTAATCAACTCTCCATCCATCTAATGGAGTTAGTAAACTTCCTAATCCATTTCTATAACAATGATAATATGAGGTTAAGCTTATCGCTTTTAATAATGCGATTGGAATCACCTATGTAAGAGAGACGTAAGGCCGCTTCAAAGGGGAATGTGTGGGGGCGCAATTCCTTAAAGCTCTTGCAGAACCAGGCTAATGTTCATGACCATAACGAAAACGACTATGAGGATATGACAATTTCATGGAGATTCCTGTGTAAACTTATATTGTCGTCTATATAAATAGCAGATTGTTCAAAGACATCGCGTTCTACTGGCAGCTAGTAGGCTAAGTATAATTCATAAGGGAAGGTTCAAAGGGTTATAACAATCTATCATATGCAGGATTTAACTGTTGATATTTTTATTGGATATTTGTGTGTTTTTTGAATTGATCTCCATTCATATGGGGTATTGTTGGAAATGTGGATTAAAATTGTGTGAATGAGATATCTATTCCTAAAATGGGTTGTTTAGAACAAGAATTTATGAATGCATGAGTCAAAACTTGTAATACCAAATTAATTACTCAGTTATTGGTCATTAAAACAATTAACAAGTTAATTATTTGGTTGACGGGTGTTTAAGGCCATTTAACGGATTTAATGTGTGCCATTACACCATATGTTACTAGTTGGAAGTATATACACTAACCTTCTTTTTGTTCTAAACGGGATATAGAATATACACGAGAAGAAACACCACACTAAGATAACCACACAGAAACGTGCACTTTCGTTTTCATGCGAGACACACTCTTGTCCAATGAGAATTTCAAGCATAGGTCACATCCGACAATACAATGTACTATTTAGACCATTGTACCCTAGGAAATAGACGCTTAATAGACGGCGAATCTGTTTTACAGGAAGAGTGTCTGTAGAAACTAGAAAGGGGGATTGAATAGTTAAACCGTTTTTAATTACGTTTTCAGAATTTTAAAACTTTTTGTTATTTTATTGAAAATTGTTTGATTCGAAGTTGAGTGATATCAATCAACAATATATATGAATACAATAGATATGCACAAAGTAAACAATATATGAATGAAAGAAAGAAAAAGGGATAGAACAACCAAACCAAGAAACAGAGATTTATAGTAGTTCAGCTACGAAGCTCAATCTTCGCCCTACTCCACTCCTCGAGTATCACATTCGAGAATTCACAATCACTATGTCAACAAATTCCCTTCAGGCGTAGAAAACCGTATGATAACGCTCAAATTGTGCATGTTTTTAGTAGCGTTATCCGTGCTTTTATGTGTATTATTTGGTTATAATCATATGCTTTTGTTGCTTAATCGTATCAAAGTGCATTTGCTAGTTCATTTGTAGCCAAGTACAGGAAAGTGGAGAAAAAGACGAAAAAGAAGTAAAATACGAAGATTTCTCCATATACGAAGAATTCCCGACAAAAGCAAGACTTGTGGAGTATATCCGAGAAGATAAGGTCATCAAGTTAGTGGTCCAAAGACTCAAGAATAAAGTTCAAGAAGGAAAACGAGAAAGAAATGAAGAAAAGAAGCTAAAACGAAGACATATTGGAAGACTCGTTGTTCCCGACTGTCACACCCCGCCGGAGGCGGAAACGCGAGATGTAACATAATCAATATACATCGCAAAGAGATATAGTACAATACCATAATTTAAATTTAAAGAAATATTGTAACATTACAACAAGGTTCTAACCGACCTTGGCAATTGAAACATAAAGTTTGACTTCCAAAAGATAACATTTTACTACATGACGCACTGATAACTTGTGATGACTCCTTTATTTAAAATCTTCATAATATAAGCTAAACAACGATCACCTAAAATGCATGAGAAAACGGGTCAACTATGAAAATAGTTGGTGAGTATAATGTGTTTTATGTAAAATAAAATACCGATTTGAAGGTTTAATCGCAAATGTCCTGTTCAACTCACTATGTTACAAATCCCGCCCATACAAGACTTGTAACATATGAATTCACATACACTTCCATATTTTAAGTCTAATAAACAATGCACAATAACGCCAGATATAATAAAGTATGCTGCAAAGCCCCTAAAATAAATAATATGCGCTCCGTAGACAGGGGAACGAGAGGTTGGCCGACCTCTAATAGCGCTACTCATACTATCTATTGCCCCACACAAGGAGGCCGCATTTAACGGACGTATAATTGGAGGCGAACGGCAAACCAATAGGGACTAACAATGCTAATGTACTAACAAGACATCATAACAACTATTATATACTATCAATTAAGACTGCCCAACATGGGAGACTCGGCAAGGTTCGAACGGGAGACTTTAGGTCAAGGACGACGGTCCATCGTTCAAACAAGTCATAAATTTATAATTAAGTCTAAGGGTTCAAAATATATCAAATAGTTCAAAGAAAACGTTTTAAGTTTATATTCATGCATTTCACCCCAAATAAGTAAAACAAGAAAAGGGGGGGTGGAATACTCACCTTGGCAATTAGCGTCTAAAGCAAGCACAGTCAAATAGAATTATTGGATGGCACCGACACACGACCTAGATTAGTATGGCAAATTTAGTCTTTATCCATGATTATGACTCGATAAGGTTTAATAAAATTTTTGTTGTTGTTGTTGTTGTTGTTGTCGTTAAAAATGTCATTTTCAAAATAAAGGGTATATTTCGGCTAATAGAACTTGTTTTGAAATGATATTGAAAAGTATATATTTTGGCTTAAAATGGGTTATATATGAGGTTTTGACGGACATTTTATGAAAAATATGACGTTTGATCAAACAAGAAAGTTTTGCTTAATAATATTATAAGTAAAGTACGTTATTTATTATGTATATAAATGTGTCGGGTCTAAATGAAATATCTATTTTTGAAAAATAAACCTTTCCGTTAATTTAGTTTAAGGAAATTATACACAACCACACTATGTATTTGTTTAAAAGTTTACTTACTCAATTTTTTTTAGTGTATATATTTTATTATATGCAAGTTATCGTGACGACATAAATAAAAATGCTAGTCGGCGAGAAATTTTCGAAAAGACGAACGAGTAAAATGTCGTGTCTGCGTGGTTCAAGCACAAACCGAATGGACCTCGATTTTACTATTGGGCGGAGACCCAATAACAAACTAAACCGATCCTTAGTATTATATGTGGCCGAAGTTGGCTAAAAGGAAACGAAATGGGCCGAGTGGCCCGATAAGCAAATCCACTATACCTTCAGATCTTGGCAGTTTTGTTTTTGTGTAACTAGTTTTTGACGCCAAAGAGCAAAACAAAGTTAACCACATGACAAACCACATGATTTTTACGAGTAAGCTAAAAGTTAACCACATGATTTTTACGAGTCCTTGACGACCACGATGTGGTCGAAAATGACAAACCGAGTGGAGACACCTTCGGGTTCCTTGTTAGCGACAACAAAAGCATCCTTTGTGAATTGAACATGTACAACCATATCGCTCATTCGAAATAATTGGTGCCCAAACAACAACAAGAATGACATAGGCAAGCTTGACTAGTGATTTTCAAAGTCGGGTACAACCCTTGACTTTACTACCCTCGTGGTTACGGGTCACGCGAACTTGTCACAATATGGTCAAAACGACCTCTTTGGGTGTCTTAACTCTACTCGAGACAAATGTGACCAAAGACAACACCCTCGAGTGTGCTTTTCTTTTTCACGCATTAACGCAACACAAGAGACCCAAACGAAGAAACAAGTACACATAAGACCTGAGTAAGCCAAATTGGGTAACATGTAAACCGAGAACCATTCTTAAGACAATAAGTGACATACAAGTTTATAAATTTTTAAGCCAAGAATGATACTTAACCAATTAAATTTTGTCAACCTAGATTTATTTCTTGTTTGTTTCCGCCGACAACAACAATGAAGAACTTACAATATATATATATATTTTTTTTCAAATCCAAACTTTACTATTTGGTATGACCAAAATAAACTCCGAAATACATAACATCCGAATTATATTAAAATCAATAACAAATAAATTCATAATCTGAGATTAACAAATATTATTCTTACAAGAATAATTAGTGGGTCGAGAGTTGGGAAGGAACCGAACAAGAAAGGCTTCGATTGGAGGTGACCCAAAACGATTTGGTACAATTAAACACTTGCAAAACCTTCCTTATACTTCCCTTAATAAAACCCCTCAATCAATTTTGAAAAGCCCTATGATTTACCAAACCCTAATTTTTTTTTGTGAAAGTGATGATGAGAAACTGAGTTTGGAGCTTTTGTAACTCGACTAGAGATATAGAAGTATATTGGGGAGGAGCTTGGTTATCTTCCTTCTCTTGGTCTTGGTTTGAAGTTTCAATTTGGCTAGCCTCCAAAACCTTAGGCGAATCTTGGACTTGCTCAAGATGGATTGAGTTGAAGATATGATTCTCTTGTGTAGTTTTATCTTGATTCACTTTGGATTTGTACAAATTGTAAAAAGCATCAAAGGAGGATTTGGTGAGATCAAAAACTTACATGGTTTTGGTAAGAAGAGAAGGATATGATGGGATAACATGTTGGGTTTTCCCTATTTGGAAGATTCGACCTAGGAGGGTAGCCAAGAGTAGAGGTTGAAGATGAGATTTGGTATATTTTTCTTTTCCTGGTTTTGTGATGCTTTTGTCGTGTGTAGGAGATGAAAACAAATGGTGTATTTTTTTTGTTATTATTATTATTTAGTGTATTATATGTACCCTGCATCAGATAATTTGTTCCGCATGTGATAACGCTTTAATTATGTAGAATATTATTCGGTATCCGTATTTTATAAATTTTATATTTTTGGAGACGCTTTGACGAGTAAATATTATGGTATTATTATTACTTTGAAATTTGAAGGTAAATTTTACGTCAATTTTATTATGGTGTCGGTACGCTGCGGTGGTGCCGGACTTTAGAAAACACAAGATAACTTCGCTTTTTGAGTTATAATGATCGAAAATAAATAACTCGCATATTCTCGATATAAATAATAGCCGGAAATTGACGGATTGTCACAGTCGCCACAATTTTAAAAAGAATCTCGCCCTCGATTCACCGCCTACCCTACACGC
Organism: Chrysanthemum makinoi; assembly: GCA_910596185.1. Taxonomy (NCBI): domain Eukaryota; kingdom Viridiplantae; phylum Streptophyta; class Magnoliopsida; order Asterales; family Asteraceae; genus Chrysanthemum; species Chrysanthemum makinoi. Next base: position 130,715,299 of record OU343218.1, read on the forward strand.
ATATTCTCATGGTTCAAACTTTCTCATTCTCGTGCCTTGCCTTTAAAAGACTCTTAGTTGGTGAATTTTCACAACTTGTCGACTTGACCGGTCATTTGTTTAAGTTGTGTAGGTTGAGTAACAACTTGAATTCTAACTTGATTTTCAACAACTCATCAAACAAGAACCGCCACTAGATCAAGCTAGGAAACAAGTTGTCAAAAGATGGCTTCATCTATGTAAGAGACCTTTTGAAAGTTTGGCTCAAGTTTGAAATTGTTTAAACCAATCAAATCAACTAATAAGTGGGTGCAGATTAGTGAGAAGGCAAAAAATTAAATTAAGGCTCATGATGCAAGGTTCTACACTAATCAATGCCATAAACTAGAACCGTAAGATCAAATAGAATGGGTGATCAAAAAGAACCCGCCACACGGTGCTTGTGTCTTAGCGAGCTTCCTTAGTGCCCAAGAAGTATGCCGACCCCGAAATGGGCTGACATTGCCTCCACGGTTGGGTTATCTTCATCAAGTGCTAACGCAGAGTCATGCTACCGTGCTCTCACTTTTGTGCCTTATTCAACTTAGGACATGTGTTCAAGGTGATCGGACTTCCACACTGTAGCATGTTATCCTTGGTTTCCATTTTGTCCGAGCAATTCACTAATGCCCGCTCTTCGGCACACGTTACACTTAGGGCGCTTCCTATGTGATGGAGGTTGCATCGAGTACCTTAGGATGTGGACTCTGATATCCTCAAGGCCCCGAGTCATCGCCCATAGTTCCTCGTTACTCGCCGCTTGTCCTGCTGGTCCCGGTCTCGCTTCCCCGGTGATCCTCAGCTTCCATTGCCGTTTGTTTTGTTAGACCTCCGCACTGATCACGCCATTAGTCAAGCGGTATGCCATCTCCACAGCAGCTTGCGAGTAGTTGGCTTGGATGAGGTGACATCTCTCCTGATCTCGTGGATCAAACCCCAAATGTATCAATCACCGCTCCACGTAGAGACTATGGGGAAACCATCCCGTTAGCTGCGGAAAGCGAATTGTGTACTTGTCAACTTCTACTCCTACCATCAAATGGTTCCAGATTCGCTCTAGCCGTGACTTCATCCTTCCCCGCAGTACTCCTCGCTAGTAGCTTCTTGAATTCTTCCCAAGATAATCCATTTGCAGCTTCTCTCCTCTCGTCTCAGTAGGCCGGGTTGTTCCACCGTGTCGCTGCTCGACCCTCGGTAGACAGCCAGAGAACTCAACCTTATCTCCTTCAAAGACATTTAGTGATGCTAAGTTTCACTCCACATTCTCAAACCATGATAGAAGCCAATGGCACCCCTCGGTGCCATGAAATTCTTCTGCCCGCATGACATGAAGGTCTTATAGCCGCATCCGTGGCCATTGGTCGAGGTACCTCAATGTGTGCTAATAATCAGTGAGAGATCCCGCCAATCCAAAGAAGATGTCTCTTGGGGCTTCATTGTTGATGCTTCCTGAACGAGTGTTCCTTGTAGTCATGATTCTACAATAGGCCAAGGCATTTGGTTGAGCGAATGGCATGATGATGGGACGACGATAGGTAGTGAGTGTAATGTGACGGGAACAAGAATGTGCTTAGCCTAACGGGTCATAATATATAGCAAGAAGAATGCATACATAAAATGTATATAAGGTATAGTGGACATATAAACATGGTATGCATACTCACGCGACTAATGCAGTTCGTGTGATCGACTCTTTAAGACTCGACCAAACATGATCCGAGGCTACTAATCCCATCATCATATGATTCCTCCTGAATTATGCATAGGTGTACAGGCTATGCATAATTTAGGAGTAACGATGCAATGCTAGTGCTAGTCGACTCGTATGATGTTTCCATGTTTTAAGAAAATTTTATTTTGGTTATAGTTGGAGATTTTATTTTATAAAACCGGCATTCACTATAACCCTACGGGCTGATACATCATTGTCACACCACGTAGGCTTAAACGCATGAATGTAACATAATCAATATATATCGCAAAGAGATATAGTACAATACCATAATTTAAATTTAAAGAAATATTGTAACATTACAACAAGGTTCTAACCGACCTTGGCAATTGAAACATAAAGTTTGACTTCCAAAAGATAACATTTTACTACATGACGACAGAGATAACTTGTGACGACTCCTTTATTTAAAATCTTCATAATATAAGCTAAACAACGATCACCGGAAATGCATGAGAAAACGGGTCAACTATGAAAATAGTTGGTGAGTACAAGGGTTTTATGTAAAATAAAATACCGATTTGAAGGTTTAATCGGCAAATGTCCTCATTAACTCACTATGTTACAAATCCCGCCCATACAAGACTTGTAACATATGAATTCACATACACTTCCATATTTTAAGTCTAATAAACAATGCACAATAACGTCAGATATAATAAAGTATGCGGCAAAGCCCCTAAAATAAATAATATGCGTTCAGAGGGAACGAGAGGTTGGCCGACCTCTAATAGCTTACTCATACTATCTATTGCCCCACACAAGGAGGCCGTACGAGCGGTATTATAATTGAGTGCGAACGGCAAACCAATAGGGACTAACAATGCTAATGTATGCGAACAAGACATCATAACAACTATTATATACTATCAATTAAGACCGCCCAACATGGGAGACTCGTAGTGCAAGGTTCGAACGGGAGACTTTAGGTCAAGGACGATACGGTCCATCGAGGTTCAAACAAGTCATAAATTTATAATTAAGTCTAAGGGTTCAAAATATATCAAATAGTTCAAAGAAAACGTTTTAAGTTTATATTCATGCATTTCACCCCAAATAAGTAAAACAAGAAAAGTGGGCTACATGAATACTCACCTTGGCAATTAGCGCCTAAAGCGGCCAAATAGAATTATTGGATGGCAGACCACACTAGCGACTCTAGATTAGTATGGCAAATTTAGTCTTTATCCATGATTATGACTCGATAAGGTTTAATAAAATTTTTGTTGTTGTTGTTGTTGTTGTTGTTGTTGTCGTTAAAAATGTCATTTTCAAAATAAAGGGTATATTTCGGCTAATAGAACTTGTTTTGAAATGATATTGAAAAGTATATATTTTTGGCTTAAAATGGGTTATATATGAGGTTTTGACGGACATTTTATGAAAAATATGACGTTTGATCAAACAAGAAAGTTTTTCTTAATAATATATTAAGTAAAGTAATTTATTTATTATGTATATAAATGTGTTGGGTCTAAATGAAATATCTATTTTTGAAAAATAAACCTTTCCGTTAATTTAGTTTAAGGAAATTATACACAACCACACTATGTATTTGTTTAAAAGTTTACTTACTCAATTTTTTTAGTGTATATATTTTATTATATGCAAGTTATCGTGACGACATAAATAAAAATGCTAGTCGGCGAGAAATTTTCGAAAAGACTAACGAGTAAAAAAATGTCGCTCGCGTCCGGGCCCGCTAACAAACCGAATGGACCCAGATTTTACTATTGGGCCGGACCCAATAACAAACTAAACGGATCCTTAGTATTATATGTGAAGAGGTTGGCTAAAAGGAAACGAATGGCCGAAAGTGCCGGATAAGCAAATCCACTATACCTTGGATTCTTGGCGCTTTGTTTTTTGTGTAACTAGTTTTTGACGCCAAAGAGCAAAACAAAGTTAACCACATGACAAACCACATGATTTTTACGAGTAAGCTAAAAGTTAACCACATGATTTTTACGAGTCCTTGACGACCACGATGTGGTCGAAAATGACAAACCGAGTGGAGACACCTTCGGGGTTCCTTGTTGCGACAACAAAAGCATCCTTTTGTGAATTGAACATGTACAACCATATCGGCTCATTCGAGTCAATTGGTGCCCAAACAACAACAAGAATGACATAGGCAAGCTTGACTAGTGATTTTCAAAGTCGGTACAACCGACTTTACTACCCTCGTGGTTACGGGTCACGAACTTGTCACAATATGGTCAAAACGACCTCTTTGGGTGTCTTAACTCTACTCGAGACAAATGTGACCAAAGACAACACCCTCGAAAGTGTGCTTTCTTTTCACGCACGCAAGCAACACAGTAGACCCAAACGAAGAAACAAGTACACATAAGACCTGAGTAAGCCAAATTGGGTAACATGTAAACCGAGAACCATTCTTAAGACAATAAGTGACATACAAGTTTATAAATTTTTAAGCCAAGAATGATACTTAACCAATTAAATTTTGTCAACCTAGATTTATTTCTTGTTTGTTTCCCTGCTCGACAACAACAACAGCAACTTACAATATATATATATTTTTTTTTTCAAATCCAAACTTTACTATTTGGTATGACCAAAATAAACTCCGAAATACATAACATCCGAATTATATTAAAATCAATAACAAATAAATTCATAATCTGAGATTAACAAATATTATTCTTACAAGAATAATTAGTGGGTCGAGAGTTGGGAAGGAACCGAACAAGAAAGGCTTCATTGGAGGTGACGATTTGGTACAATTAAAAACTTGCAAAACCTTCCTTATACTTCCCTTAATAAAACCCCTCAATCAATTTTGAAAAGCCCTATGATTTACCAAACCCTAATTTTTTTTTGTGAAAGTGATGATGAGAAACTGAGTTTGGAGCTTTTGTAACTCGACTAGAGATATAGAAGTATATTGGGGAGGAGCTTGGTTATCTTCCTTCTCTTGGTCTTGGTTTGAAGCCGAATTTGGCTAGCCTCCAAAACCTTAGGCGAATCTTGGACTTGCTCAAGATGGATTGAGTTGAAGATATGATTCTCTTGTGTAGTTTTATCTTGATTCACTTTGGATTTGTACAAATTGTAACAAAGCATCAAAGGAGGATTTGGTGAGATCAAAACTTACATGGTTTTGGTAAGAAGAGAAGGATATGATGGGATAACATGTTGGGTTTTCCCTATTTGGAAGATTCGACCTAGGAGGGTAGCCAAGAGTAGAGGTTGAAGATGAGATTTGGTATCTTTTCTTTTCCCGGTTTTGTGATGCTTTTGTCGCGTGTGTGGGAGATGAAAACAAATGGTGTATTTTTTTGTTATTATTATTATTTAGTGTATTATATGTACCCCGCATCTTTGTATAATTTGTTCCGCATGTGATAACGTTTAATTATGTAGAATGTTATTCGGGTATCCGTATTTTATAAATTTTATATTTTTGGAGACGCTTTTGACGAAATTAAATATTATGGTATTATTATTACTTTGAAATTTGAAGGTAAATTTTACGCCAATTTTATTATGGTTATGCGATCGGGTACGCTGTGGTGCCGGACTTTAGAAAACACAAGATAACTTCTCGTTTTTGAGTTATAATGATCAGAAAATAAATAACTCGCATATTCTGATATAAATAATAGCCGGGAAATTGACGGATTGTCACACCGACACACCTTCACCATTTTGGCCATAACTTTTGCATACGGACTCCGTTTGACCCCCGGTTCGCGGCCACGGAAAGCTAAGAGAAAGATCTACAACTTTGGTGCTTATAATATTTTGTCAACTTGCTTCAACCGTTCGGACGGGCCCCGCAACCGGATCCGGTTGGAGAGTGTCAAGTAGACCAACCGATCCGGTTGGAGCCCAACCGATTCGGTTGGAGGACCTTTTTCTGCCATTTCTTCATCAATAAGAGTCCTAGCAAGTTCCAATCATGTTCCAAACGATTCTAGTCCCTTCCAATCTCCTTGGCCTCCAAGTTGTGCATTGAATACCCCTAGCCTTGAGAGTAGTATAAATAGACATCATTTGTGTATGTTTTCATCATCCCTTCTTCATCCTTCTCATCCCTTTCACCCACCATCCATCTCTAGGTGTGAAATTCGATCCTCCACCCTTAAGAACGAATTTCCACCTAAATCAACATCCCTCTCTCAACTTACCTTCACCAAAGGTGTGAAATTCGATCCTCCACCCTTAAGGACGAATTTCCACCAACTATCCACTAAACTTATCTTCCCAAAAGACCACAAACCCTACCATTTCCGAAGTATGCTTGGTTAGAAGTTGTAGTTGATTGGAGGCTTGAAGGAGTGTTATAATCCTTCGCCCTTGCCTAATGTAATCTTACTTTGGGTAAAATCTTGTTACTTTTATGATGTTGAATGCTATTGTTCATGTTTGGTTCTTTGATTGTGTTGATTATGTGATTCTTGTGAATGTTGTCTTTATACTTGTTTATTTCATATGAGAACTTGTGATAAAAGGATGTTTGGATAATTGTAGTGTTTGTTTGGAATATGTTGATAACATCATATTTGGTTGAATTGGAACTTGTTCTTGTTTATTGTTTTGGTTGATCATTGTTGAGTTCAATGGATGAAAGTATTCTTAACAATGGTTAGTTTCAATTCATTAGTGACAAATGATTTTGGTCTTGTACTTTGTGACGATTGTGCAAGAGAATTAATAAACATAAAAAGTAAAGGTTTAATTTGGATTAAGGCCGAAAGGAATCTTTTGAATATGTTCTCATTATCTTTCAAGTAAATGGAACTTCACAAATTAATAACATCAAAGTCTAAGGCCGAAAGGGATTATTTGTTGTTGTTGGTATAAGGCTTATGACATGACCACTTGATTGAGGCTTATGCACATTTGATTTATAAAACACTAAACTATTATTATAGGTTCTATCTTTGATAATATGTTTTCCAAACTAAACTTCCCAATATCCTTGTGATCATTTGTCTAAACATGTATGTTCTTTGTGTGCTTTTTCTTAGTGGTTTGATCCGTGACAATCATAACCACGACCTTGATACGTGCTTGTCCTTATATTGCTTTTCTTGTTGGTTTGATATGTGACAATCATAACCATCAACTTTTTACTTGCTTAAACAAACAAACGACACTTGTAGTGCAACCAAGTCTCTTGGGACGACCTTGATTTACCATATACTATATGATAACGCGTCGTTCGGGGTCAAAGGAACTTCCTTTTCGTCGAGCAAGTTTTTCAACACCCTAGGCAGTGAACCTAATCGTTGTAGTGTAGTATTAGGGTAAGCCACGGGTATTGATATCGTTCTCTAGGGGAATAGTGTCGTTAAATTTGTCAAGTGTATGTCGATTTAAGTCTAAAGGTGAGGGATGATTATTTTTGTATTTTTATATTTGATGAATCTCGGTTGTGAAGGGTAGGGTGGAATTAGTTGCTAGTCAACTATCCCTAAAGATACTAACTAAATTATGGGTCTACCAGAATGTGAAGTTTATCTACTTATGATATATTACTCCTTGCTAGCTATCCAATTCTACCTACTGAATTGTCACGTCCTATTGATGGTTGAATTGCCGTGTCCTTATTCTTAACGCGTTGTGTTTTCTAAGGTCGTAAGGTGTGCATTCCTAACTCTTTGAAGTCACCTTTAAGTGTAGTAAACGAAATCCACTAAGTCATTCATAAACTAACTTTGAGGTTATCTTTGGGTTTAGTAAACGAAATCCACTAAGTCATTCATAAAATATCCAAGATTTATCAAGTATTAAACACAATGATAGCCTAGTCGCACTCCTAAGCCAATTACAATTAAGATAAGAGACAACCAATCAAACAAGAGACAGTAGGATGCAAGAATTATAAACTAAACCAATTAGACTCATTGAAATTGTCACACTGCTAATGATGAAGATAGACACAAGCATCATTAAGAAATCAATAAGATCTATATAATTATATACAAGTTTCATGCAATCATAAGCAAACACTAGATGAATTAGCCAAGCATAATAATTAATGAAGAGCAAGCAACAATTATGATAATTGAAGACATACCATAGGATTGGATAATCAAACAAACCATTACACGATATTTATAGAGTGTTTGAAACCCTTTAAGTTGCTGGAAAAACACCTACCTAAACCGGATCGGACTTAGGGTTTAGGGCTTACAAAAAAGTGAAGTTATAATGTTATATTTATAGGCGTGATTTTTGTCGGCAAAGAGTGACGGCGTCACACCTAAAGAGTGACGGCGTCACGACCATTTTTTCACCAAACTGTAGATTTTCTCGTCCGGTCGTGGGCTTTTGAATCACCTAAATCCGAAGTTAGTATGCAAAAGTTATAGACAAAAATGATCGGCCTACTTTGCGCCGCGATGTTGCACTTGGGACGACGTCACCTTATGGTTGTGACGCCGGTGAACTTCATCTTCGACCGTCCTAGATCAAATCTAGGACATCCGAGTTGACGTAACCCTACTCTTTAAAACGGAATCAGCCACTTGATATTAAGCAATTTGGCTACCGAAACGGTCACAATATGTGTATGACGGCGTCAGTTAAGCAAAGGATGGCCGAAGTCGCTTCGCCCAGCAGAAAGTGTCTCGATTTTTGACTTTGGCCATTTCTCTTCAGATATTCGCGCGTCCGAATAAGTGTTATTCTAGCATTTTGCCTTCAAGATACCTAAAAAGTGAAAAGGAACGATATTAAGTAATAACGAATACAAAAGTGATCAAATAAGGGCTTAAACGACCCCTCACAAAGGTACATTTTAAAACCTTATCACTATACTACAACTTGACTAGGGTATACTTGCCCGAATGTGTTCCTAGTCAACCGGTAATTCTTGTTACAAATTTAAAACCACGGCGAAGCACATCAAGTTTTTGGCGCCGCTACCGGGGATTTGGTTTTGCATTCTTTTGTTTGTTTGCTTGTTTGTTCGTTTGCTTGAAATATTGATTCCTTGCTTGATCATGATTCCTTGTTAAATTGCTTGCTTGAAATGTTTGCTTGTTTGCTATTGCTTTTGATGTTGCTCATGATGTTTGCTTGAATGCTTGTCTTTTTCTTAAAATCTCTAATTTTTCAAAATTGCTCAAATGATCTTTGCATCAAAATCAAGTTTTTGATGTTGGGATTCCGTCTCATGTTTGCTAAAAATGCTCATTTCAAAGTTTGCTTTCTATGTGTGTTCAAAAGTTCTTGTGAAAAAACCACCAAAACCACCAAGACAACTCCAACCGAAACGGTTGGAGCTCTCGGTAAATATTTTTCAAGAAAAATCCACTCTAACCGATCGGTCACTCCCCGTAGCCGTCCGGTTGGAGTTACGTCAAAAAAATTATTTTGTGTGTCTCTTTTTTCGTATGTTTTATGTTTTATATGTTATATGATCTCTTGCATGTCTCTATGTTTTTTTTTTATATTAGTTTTGTATTAATTTTGAATAAGATTATCTTATTTTAGATTATCTTGTTTGATTTGTGTTACGTTGACTAGTGTGCGTCTATGTGATTGTCATTTTTCTGTGATCGTGATTTTATTTGTTTATCCTTATTTTTTAGTGTTGTTTTATGTTCATGATAATATATATATGCTGTTTACTTGTGTTTAGTTTTGTGTCCGTAACGTTCTACGTTCTTGTTTTATTTTATCAATAAAAGGTTTGAAATAAACGGCTCCAAAATCTTAAAGCCTCCTCCAACCGATCGGTCATCGGCGTAACGGTTCGGTTGGAAGGTTGGTCACATTTGGTTCATTCCAACCGATCGGTTACACCCCGTAACCGATTCGGCTGGACCACTAAAATAAAAAAATAAATCATTTTTCGTATTTTGTTCTTGTGTGTTTGTGTTTGGATAGAATAAGTTTAAATGTATTTTTGTTTTTGCAAGAGTATCATTTCTTTTATTTGGTTTTTGAATTTTAAGTTTTGTTAATTTTTAGTACATTGTAAATAAATAAGTACATGTTTTTAAAAATAAAAGTGTTTCGAACTTTGTGGGCATGTTCACTTGGAAACCCTCAGACTATAAATTACTCGGGCCACGAGGGTTTAAAGGCTTGTTGCATACGCTAAATGCAACCGTGATGCCTCGAAAGTAAGTTTAGAATTTTCACGTTTTGTAGTTTAGTTTATTTTTGCAGATTTAATAAGCTCGTGGAGGAAGGATTGATTGGATTGTTGGTGACATTATACTTGGGATTGGACATGTTTGGATGAGAAATCGATTGATCTCACACGCTTACGCTAGCGTTTGCTTAGCATCTTATCATTTGGAGTTCGATCATGATTTCTTTGGCCCGGGATGTTTCGTTTCTCTTGAACTTATTATTTCATTTTCCCTATCTTACATGCTTTGATGTTTATTTTGCAAATTGAGGATAATGCTTAACTTAAGTTTGGGGGGAAAATATTATTGTGAAGAGCGAAACTAGTTTTTAAATTCCAAATTTTTGGGCCAATTTTAAAATTTTGTGAACTTGTTTGCCCTTATGATCTAGTTGTTTTCACGCTTATAGGATAATATATTAGAATATGGATCAACCCTTTGGTGAAATCGGTAATTTTGAAAAACTTGAGATGTGTCGATTAATATTGCAATCCATTCAGGATTGATAACATTTGGTTGGCATATTATAGCCCTTACCACTAAAATTGTGAGGATTTGAGCTGCTTTTCTTATAGCATACATCTTTTATGCTTGATTCTTTTTGCTATGAGTGTCTTAGAATGATTTTATTTATTCTAGAACTTGTACTTGTAAATCATTATCAGACCGCAGTAAGATCACATTCGTGTGATATAAGTGTATTCGTGTGATAAAGAGGCACCTTAGGAATAAACCAAATGGCCTTCCGTTTGCATCTAATGATATATTAGCTAGCCACATCGGTTAGTTAACCACCCTTATATGGACCCATTTGTTAGCGCTCATCTTTAGCGCTAGATACCCTTAGTTACACCCTCTGAGCCATCCCCTTCTTTTTGTTGCATCCAGAAAAATACAAAAATATTTTACACTTCAAACCTTAGCCTACCTCTTGTCATAGTCTTAATGGTTGGTTGCTAGTTGCTTGGTTGTTGGATTGTTTTTGATGATTATGAGTTAGCCGCACTTTGCCATTTGTATCTGCCATTCCGACAAAGACGAAGGATGCATACTTCTTATTTGTATTTTTGTGGTGTATGCTTATACGAAGTGTGGGGGAGATGTGATGTATGAAAAAAAAAAGAATAAGTCATCGAAAGAAAAAAAAAAAGAAAAAAAAATATATGTGATGACAATGTGCTATATTATTATGAAGTTGAAGGAAGATGAAGTATGTTTGAGATATCGATTAGCCAATGTGCTAAGACGTGATATATATATTTGGTGATCGATATGTGAAGAGAAGTTAGTAACTATAATCATTTTCGGGTTTGCGGTTTGTTCGGTAACTAGCAACATGGCTATTAGACTTGACTTTATTTTCTTTTTAAACCATTTTAATAAATTTTCCCATGCCTTATCCATACCCTTTATTCACCCGAAGCCTGTCGTTACAACCCGAATAAAAGCCCTCTTTAGATTTTTACACTTGATGCTTACGCCACGTCGGTGGAGTTTTGTTTCTTGTACAAGCCTATGGTAATATTTAGATCATGATTGAGCAATATGAGTGTACTATTCCTTAATACTATCCATCACTAAATAAATTAAGTGTTGAGTGAATTATACATCCATTCCTTTTTCGTGAGGTGCTTAGCCATGTTATCAAGCGAGAAAATCCATGGGGTATTGTCAAACATCTCGATTTTTTACCTCTTAAAGCTTAAAACGATGAATCTTATCTCGTACTTGGTAGATTTGCATCATATTTTTCTAATCATATTTCATGCACCATGTGAGATTTATTTTTCTTAATTTCTAGATTTGCTTGAGGGCAAGCAAACCCTTAAGTGTGGGGGAGTTTGCGCTCATTTTTCGCTTATTTTTGCTAATTTTTATAAAGAAAATAGAAAAAAATAAAAAATAAAAAATAAAAAAACCAAAAATATTTTGATTTTTAATTTTTCTTTTCGTTTTGTCATTTAGGTTTGTCTTTTATTTTTTCTTTTCTTAGATTTGCTTGAGGGCAATCAAAGTTTAAGTGTGGGGGAATTTGATAACGCTCAAATTGTGCATGTTTTTAGTAGCGTTATCCGTTTTTATGTATTTGGTTATAATCATATGCTTTTGTTGCTTAATCGTATCAAAGTGCGTTTGCTAGTTCATTTGTAGCCAAGTACGGAAAGTGGAGAAAAGAGCGGAAAAAAGTAAAAATCGAAGATTTCTCCATATACAAAGAATTCCCGACAAAAGCAAGACTTGTGGAGTATATTCGAGAAGATAAGGTCATCAAGTTAGTGGTCCAAAGACTCAAGAATAAAGTTCAAGAAGGAAAACGAGAAAGAAATGAAGAAAAGCTAAGCGAAGACATATTGGAAGACTCGTTGTTCCCGGCACACCTTCACCATTTTGGCCATAACTTTTGCATACGGACTCCGTTTGACCCCGGTTGTGACCACGGAAAGCTAAGAGAAAGATCCACAACTTTGGTGCTTATAATATTTTGTCAACTTGCTCCAACCGTTCGGTCGGGCCCCGCAACCGGATCCGGTTGGAGAGTGTCAAGTAGACCAACCGATCCGGTTGGAGCCCAACCGATGGTTTGGAGTTTTGCCATTTCTTCATCAATAATAGTCCTAGCAAGTTCCAATCATGTTCCAAACGATTCTAGTCCCTTCCAATCTCCTTGGCCTCCAAGTTGTGCATTGAATACCCCTAGCCTTGAGAGTAGTATAAATAGAACTCATTTGTGTATGTTTTCATCATCCCTTCTTCATCCTTCTCATCCCTTTCACCCACCATCCATCTCTAGGTGTGAAATTCGATCCTCCACCCTTAAGAACGAATTTCCACCTAAATCAACATCCCTCTCTCAACTTACCTTCACCAAAGGTGTGAAATTCGATCCTCCACCCTTAAGGACGAATTTCCACCAACTATCCACTAAACTTATCTTCCCCAAAAGACCACAAACCTCTACCATTTCCAGAAGTATGCTTGGTTAGAAGTTGTAGTTGATTGGAGGCTTGAAGGAGTGTTATAATCCCATACTGCCTAATGTAATCTTACTTTGGGTAAACTCTTGTTACTTTTATAATGTTGAATGCTATTGTTCATGTTTGGTTCTTTGATTGTGTTGATTATGTGATTCTTGTGAATGTTGTCTTTTATTTTATTTCATATGAGAACTTATGATAAAAGGATGTTTGGATAATTGTAGTGTTTGTTTGGAATATGTTGATAACATCATATTTGGTTGAATTGGAACTTGTTCTTGTTTATTGTTTTGGTTGATCATTGTTGAGTTCAATGGACGAAAGTATTCTTAACAATGGTTAGTTTCAATTCATTAGTGACAAATGATTTTGGTCTTGTACTTTGTGACGATTGTGCAAGAGAATTAATAAACATAACAAGTAAAGGTTTAATTTGGATTAAGGCCGAAAGGAATCTTTTGAATATGTGTTCTCATTATCTTTCAAGTAAATGGAACTTCACAAATTAATAACATCAAAGTCTAAGGCCGAAAGGGATTCTTTGTTGTTGTTGGTATAAGGCTTATGACATGACCACTTGATTGAGGCTTATGCACATTTGATTTATAAAACACTAAACTATTATTATAGGTTCTATCTTTGATAATATGTTTTCCAAACTAAACATCCTAATATCCTTGTGATCATTTGTCTAAACATGTATGTTCTTTGTGTAGTGGTTTGATCCGTGACAATCATAACTACGACCTTGATACGTGCTTGTCCTTATATTGCTTTTCTTGTTGGTTTGATATGTGACAATCATAACCATCAACTTGTTACTTGCTTAAACTAACAAACGAAACTTGTAGTGCAACCAAGTCTCTTGGGACGACCTTGATTTACCATATACTATACTACAACTTGACTAGGGTATACTTGCCCGAATGTGTTCCTAGTTAACCGGTAATTCTTGTTACAAATTTAAAACCACGACGAAGCACATCACCGTACACCTTCGCTTACACCAATTTCCGACACTAAGCAGAATGTTGAGTTCTAATCCTAGCTAGAACCAATCTACACACCAATTTGCTACACTATACGGACATACACTTCGTCCTCTTGGACTTCCGCATAATCCAAGTCTATACACTACACTTCACGGACTTTCATCTACTCCCAATCAACACACAATATTACACGGACTCACACCCTGTCCAAATCTAGATTAACACAACTAATCTTGACTCACACACAAGTCGGATACACCAATATACAACTAAGAGGATTAATAGAGTTTAGATGAAGAAGAGAATCGTAACACAAGTTACGTGTGTCTGATGCCTAATCTATAACACTTTGTTTCTTGGCGAATATCAACAAGTTATTATGATCAAAGAAGGAGATTGAGAGAACAATTTTTTTTGAAAAGAGGACTATTTTTCTGTGGAGAATAGTGCAGTATTTATGGGAATCAAGAGGAGCGGGGGATGGTCCCTTAAACATGGACGGTCCCGTATATATAAGGGACCGTCCACCTATGGGGACCGCCCCATAAGACGCTCCTGTTTTTTCCTCATGTGGTGAAATATTTATCTAGTGAAATTTAACTGATTTGGGAGGGAAAACCAGATTTCAAATATTTTCTTTTAAATAAAACATTTCTTATAATTAAAAATTATTTTGTATAAGTTAATTATGTAAAAAGGTTTTGTCACATTTATGAAAAGGTGATTGAGAGAACAAATTTTTTTGAAAAGAGGACTATTTTTCTGTGGAGAATAGTGCAGTATTTATAGGAATCAAGAGGACGGGGATGGTTAAACTAGCGTGGGCCGGTCCCGTATATATAAGGGACCGTCCACCTATGGGGACCGCCCCATAAGACGCTCCTGTTTTTTCCTCATGTGGTGAAATATTTATCTAGTGAAATTTAACTGATTTGGGAGGGAAAACCAGATTTCAAATATTTTATTTTAAATAAAACATTTCTTATAATTAAAAATTATTTTGTATAAGTTAATTATGTAAAAAGGTTTTGTCACATTTATGAAAATGTGAGTTTTAAGAACAAAATAATTTCTTTCATCACTTAACTAAATTGGTATGTTGTTTGTTCATATCTTAAGTGTTGTTGTAGCTGAAACGAACTTTTTCCATGAAAAACTTATCAAGTATGTTTTTACGTAACGTGTTTTTACATTTTGTGATTATCAAAACATATAGAGGTCGAATAATGCAAATGACATTTTTGACATTATTTGTATTAACAATGTCCTCCTTTTTGATGATTATAATAAACTCATTTTATGTAAAAACATGTTTTAATAGGTTTTTAATGAGTTTTAGTTTACTTCTCCCCCTTTTTGTAGAATCAAAAAGGTGTCTTCGATGTGTAGAGATGGAAGAAATCGACGATGCAAATGCTCCCCTTGATTAGTGCTCCCCCTTGTTGAGGGCACTAAGAAATCGAGCTATAGTGTCGTGCTACAAAAACAAGTTATAGTACAAGTGCAAGGATATATATATATATATAAATATATATGTTTTAGTAGTTTTTTAGGCTAGATCTTATGTTTAGAACTTTAAGTTTGATCTCACGTTAACTCTCCCCTATATATATATATATATATATATATATATATATATATATATATATATATATATATATATATATATATATATATATATATATATATATATATATATAGAGTCCGGTTCTAGAGAAAAGTGTAATTAGAGAGAAAAGTGAGAAAAAAAGTTTCAGGGTAGATTTTGAAAACAGTGGAAAGTTGAGGGTCAAAAATAGAAATTTGATACAAACCATATCGTGTCTTTGTACCATTGTTACCATAAAACAAACAGATAGAAAACACACACTCACACGGCTCCTCACGGACACAAAACTCTCCCTCCCGATCAAAATCCGTCAACATCACTACCGGCTCCACCGTCGCCACCAGCTTCGATAAAAATAAATCGATCAAAATCAAAATGAAGAAAAAACATTTAGGAATCGTAAGTGCCCTAATTTTCCGTGTTTATTCCGATCAAAATCAGTATTTACAATTTTGTTTGATTTTTTCAATTTCAGCTACTCGTGTGAGTCCACAAACAATCGAGAAGGAAATAATAAGCGCACAACATCAGTCAGAATGTAAGTGCCCTAATTTTAGGTATTTATATTTTTATTGTATAATTGTTGCATCTGTGGTAGTAATTTTTTATAGGATTAAGGTATAGTTTCAGTGCATATGGATATTAATTTTAGTTAGTAATGTGTAACAATAATTATAGATATGATTAAGGTATAATTTTAGTGCATCTGTGTTAATAATTATTACTTATTATACCTAGTGCACCTGAATATGTGAGTAGTACATCAAACTAGTTGATCACAGCATCATAATGTATGATTAGTGCATCAATATGATGGATAACAGTGTATATAAATTGTCGAATCTTCTACATGCAAAATTAGGGCATCAAATTGATAGTTAAAACATCTAAATATATGATTAATGCATCAAAATGGTATTATTAGGGCATCAAACTGTTACTATATAATATAATTGCATTATTAGTGCATCAAAAAATGGTTAGTTGAAATGTTTGTAGCATCTAAATGTATAATCAATCCAAATTTAAATTTATAGCATCTAAACTTAAGTTAGTCTAAATTTAAGTTTAGGGAATCTAATTTTAAGTTTAAGGCAGCTAAATTTAAGTTTAATGCAAAATTATATGATTAATGCATCAAATGGTATGATTAGTGCATCAAACTGATGGTTAAAGCGTATAAAATAAGTTTCTGACTAATATGTTTGGATTATTAGTGCATCAAAAAATGGTTAGTTGAAATGATTGTAGCATCTAAATGTATAATTAGTGCATCTAAATTTAAGTTTAAGGCATCTAAATTTGCTTTTATAGTTGAATGCATATGAATATACTTCTTTATTTAAACACTATATAAATATCAGTATTATGACACCTATTTTCAATTTAAATTTCAAAGCAAACGGACAACAACATTGAAGAAGAAGAAGGCAATGGTAATTACGAGATAAAACAGAGAAATCTCAAAATAGTAAGTCAGAGGAAGACATTCGAGAATTCATGGGGATATTTCAATATCATATTATTTCAATATCAGTTTTTTATTTGATATGTATACGTATAATATTTATGTGTATACTGAATACTTCATGTATAAATATTTATTTATTTATTTATTACATAAATACACATTATTCATTGCAGCATATGTTTCATGTGATTAACGCATCAAATATAATAATGTTTATGTTGATCCCAGTTGAGCAAACGATCTAATATAGAAACTGACTTGAATAAAAACTTATTAAGTATCACGCGGAATTTATTACTTAATCTTAAGAAGAAGAACAATAAACATTCAACACCTCAATATTATTATTAATCTGAATACTCTAACCAGTTTTAGGGTTTTACAACCTTGAAGTGTATCGACCTTAGATATAAAACATACATATATCTAATCTAACCTAGGACCTCCTTTTATAGGCTAAGGAGTCCTTTACATAATACAATACGTAACCTACAAGATAAATATCTTTTCCATATTTATCTAATACAGAATACTAAATCGACTATACAAGACTAGCAGTGGTTACATTACATTATCCGTGGTTACACAATACTACTAGCCGCGGTTTGTCTTCAGCAGTGGTTTCATTCCTCTGTCCGTGGTTTCATCAACACTGTCCGTGGTTCGAATAATTCTTGATCCAAGGAACCAAAAACCCAACAGTTTACTGTACGTATATTTACATTGCTCAGTATACATATATTTCATTGCAACATATATTACATTGTTCATTACGACATATATACATTGTTAATTGAATTATATATTTCATGTTATTAAAACTTAAAAAACAGTATGTATAATATACAACGTTTTGTTAAGAACAAATTTAATTTTGGAGCATCAGTTTGTATATTTTAGGAGCATCAATGGTTAATATTACAACATCTGTATATAATGTAGTATTTTTGATGCATCAGTTGTTATACTCAAAGTGCATCTGTATGTAATATTGAATTTTTGGTGCATCACTTGTTACATTTTAGGTGCATCTATATGATTATATTTGCGATATGTAGGATTTATATTTGCATCATACTTTTTTATGCATCCACTAACTTTGAATGAGTTTCATTATGTAGCAACGACGATGCTCGATCTGATACAAATAAAAGCGAGAATAGAAAGAAGAAAATAGCTACAAAAAGGAAATCAAGTGAAGTCAAACAAATTAAAGCGTGGCAATGACAAAAGAAAAAGAAGGTCGTTTGAAGAAAATAGAGTTCTTGTACCGAAAAGACATTCCCAACTATTAAATCTATGTCGTCACCAGAGATTTATTAGAAATTTTAAAAAGGTTGTCGGATATCGAGAAAGAGACCATTGTTGACATGGGGTTTGGATCGCGAGCGGGAACTTCAATATAAAGACAACACCAACAAAACTGGGAAAGTGGGTGGTAGATCAGTTTGATCCTGAAACATCAACAATCAAGATGGGTGACGGTAGATCAATCACGATCACTGCAAATATGATACAAGAACTGCTTGGAATCCGATGGGAGATACCATTGTGACGAAGTGTGTCTTTGCAACATGAAGTTCGTTAATTGTTGAATGGAGGCACACATGATTATCGAGATGACATATTCTACTTAAAAATGTTGTTGAAAGCGATTGTGCGTACATCACAGCGGGCGGGAGTTCAAACTAAATTTCCTTGTTGCATTCATCTCGATTATCGTGAATGCACAAAAATGGGACAGATAAACCGAAGTTTTTGCAATGTATCGAAAAGGAAGAAGATATCAAGAATATGGATTGGTGTACATACTTGTTGCAAACGATGAAGAAATCAAAAAGAGAGTACAACAGCTCATCAGGTTCGGGGTCCACTACGTTAATGGTGGTAAGTATTGTGCATACATTTAAGTGCATCATAATCCAACAAAATAATGCATCTGCATGGGATATTTATGCTAATTTCCTTGTATAATCTTGGCAGCTTTTGTAACTTCAACCATCTCGGATGAAGTTGAAGTTGTTTCAAGAAACCCAGCCTATCAAAGCATGGGACACGCAAAAACAGAAGATTAGAGAAAAACAGGAAGTTAAAATGGGAGGTTTTTGAAAGTTACCAATTAAAGAAGGGCTCGAGTACATTACAAGAAAAGAAGAGGTCTACAAAGTCGCAATCGAATTCCAAAAATCACCGGTAATATGTACAAGTTAGCATATATTACAAATTGTCATATATTACAATAATTTCATGATATTTAATACAAATCACTAAATCAATTTGCAGCAAAACAATTGGAGAATGCACAGGAAGAAATCATACACCATTTCTATACACCAAGAATTGATATTGGGGACGGAATATGTGGGATAGGTGAACCTTCAAATAAGATTGAAGCATTCAAAATCTTCAAAAGTAAAACATCAGAGGTAAGTATGTGCATACATATGTATATTTAGTACATCAGGATTGCACAAAAAATCTGTTAAAGCATTTGATATGTATATTTATACGCATATGCTATGTATAATTATATAATTGGTGCAACAAATAAATAAAATTATACGCATCTGGTATGTATATTTAGTACATCTGCTATGTATAATTATATGATTGGTGCAACAAATAAATAAATTTATACTCATCTGCAATGTATATTTAGTATATCAGGATTGCACAAAATCTGTTAAAGCATATATATGTGTATTTTAAAAAGATTATGTGGAATATGTGTGAAAAATATGTAAATAATCTATATTGATTAGTTATGTTTATATTTAGAGCATTTGTATGATAGTTTAAAACATCTTAATTATATGATTGGTGCATCAAATAAATAAAAATAAATGCATCTGATTTGTATATTTAGAACATCAGGATTGCATAAAAATCTGTTAAAGCATATCAATTGTTATTATTATTAATATTATTTTATTATTATTATTTTTAAAGCATATTAATTATATAAATCAGGAAATGAAATTGCAAATAAGGAAGACATTGTCCATATCCGAAGGTGTACAAGGTCTGGTAGATGAATTGCTCGAATTGGCTTCGATTTCTTACCCTGAGGATGAGGATTTAAAAACACTTGTTGAAACCAGAAACGAGAAACTCATGAGAGCGTTCAAACCAGGGAAGATCACATCGGAGTACGAATCAGAAAAAACCGTGGTTGAATCGGATGAAGATGTAAATAACGCACATATATCACAAGAAGACAACAACATAAGCACGGTTGACTTTTTTGGAGACGGGCCACAAATAGACACGGTTATGGATGAAAATGATGGGGTACAAGTAGACACTAATGGGGTACGTGAAGGAGGAAACGGAGATAAAGATGAAAATGAAAAACAATCGAGTGAAGGCATGGATGTAAATGATGAGGCAAACGACTGAACATAAGTAAATGTTGGGGTAAATGATGCTGCAAATGTGTTAAATGATGGGGTAAAAAATGCTGTAAATGATGGGGTAAATGATGCTGTAAATGATGGGGTAAATGATGTTGTAAATGGGGTAAATATTGCTGGAAGTGCAGTTGAAGAAAATGATGGTATGAATAGGGACGTAGATAGAATAGATAATAATCAGGCTGTGGTTCAAGAGAAACATCTGAGGTTGGTAAAAGAGAAAAATACAAATGTTGTATCAACGGGAGATGGAAATATAAATGAGGAAGAAAACGTCAATAAAGAAAAAGAGAAAACGTTGGGTGAAGGGTTGCAAGAAAAACAAAACAGTGAAGCTACAAGGACTGTTTCACAGATTTTAAGAAACATCTGAAGCAAAGGTCAATTAAAACGTTTCCCAAATGATACAGTCACAATGGAAAAGTAGACCAACAATGAAAAGACGTTGGAAATCTCGAAAACTGGTAAAGATGCAACAAAGAAAAATTTGGATTTCGCAGCACCAAGTTTCGATTTGTTTTCACAGAGTGACGACTTGTTTGGATTGGACAAAGTCTTGAAGCTACCAATTGCTCAACCAACAGATACTGAGAAAGATGATGAAACCATTCAGCAAAATGATGCTGAAAAAGGTCAAAAAGACATGGAAAAGGTTCAGAAGAATGCAGAAGAACCTATCCCTGAAAATGTGAATACCAAAAGGCCGAAGGTTACAATAAAAGTAGTTTAGGTGCAACCTTCAACAACCGCAAGGAATAAAGGGAAACAGTTGGTAACCCCTGAAGATGGAAGTATTACACCAGCTGACGCAATTAGTGCAGTTCCGATAAGATACCTGAAACCAGGAAACACAAATGATGATCAGGTTGAATCGGAAAAGGAAGTAAGACAAAAAGGGAGAGGTATTATCAGGTGCATTGCTTTCTCCATACGTCAAGAGGAAGGTTGGCATTACAAACAATTTGCGGTGATGAGAAACCTGTGTCGAGTTCATATTCGCGCCGAACGTTGCCTACAAGTAAGTAAATGTAAATTTGAAAAATATATAGAGTATTATTTATTTTAGTGCATCACAGTTGAATTATTATTGCATCCCTTTTATTAAATTGACGTGTCTACATATGAACAACGATATTGTTTTCAAAACAATGAACATGGAGGTCCCAAAGGTGGTCTTTGAGAGTATGCGTGAAAGTTTACCGGTGACAAGTGCACTATAGCATTATGGAGTATAATTCAGAACAATGACGAGAAGCTGAAAAATAGGGTATCTTCAAGCTTTTTGTTTTGCAAAACAGGAATGATGGTAAGTGAATTCAATAATATTCATAGATACTTTGTTATACAAAAAAATAATTGATAAAATTCTGAATCAAATTTATGACATATTATATAATGCATTTTGTTTTACAAATCATGCAAACCGATGACGATGACTTTAAAAGAAAAAATGGATGAGGTGCTCGAGTATTCTACAAAGAAGAACCTTGACAAAGTTGAGCAGGTAAGATTTAAAACAAAAACACTATACATTGTTTATTCAAACTGTGGTTTAACGTAAATATGTATATGAAACAGGTATTTTTACCAATAACCATGCCAACAGACGAAATCAATCGATACTACCTTATTGTCTACAATTTGAAGACAATGGAAGTAGATATTATCGATAACATGCATGATGACAGTCAAGACATACATAAAAGATACGGGGATACTCCAAAGGCACTAGTAAGAAACTTTAATTCGCACGCAAATGAATATGTATGTTGTCGTTATTTACTGTTATAGTTATTTACTGTTGCGTCTATTGATAAAAAGTTTGAATGTTGATGCGTGCCATGATGTTAAGATGGTGGCATATATTTTGATTACTGATTGTGTTGATATTGTTTTCGATCTCGTTTCGTTGCCGGTATGATTTAATTGAGAATATAGCTACTACTGATTTAATTGCCTAAACGCGAAAATGATACCATAACATGTATGATGCTATTTTGACATAGTGAATGCGAATACGAGATATGTTGTAAATATGACGTGATTCATAATTTATATATAAACTTAGTTATTCAGTTTTTAAATATCATAAGGAAATTAGTTAGTTTATTTATGTATCATACATAACAAAATTATAGTTTAGTATGAAGTTAGTGATTATAATTAGTGCAATAAAAAGTTTATTAGTGTGGATGTTTGTATTAATAGTGCATCTGGGTACATATTTATATTAGGTAGTAGTATGGTTTGAGTTGGTGGTGCAAATGAAACTATTATTAGTTGTATGGATGATATATATGCACTGTTCGGTGCAATGCATGAACTATTCTAGGTTTCTTATGTAGTTT
The DNA here is from genome assembly GCA_910596185.1 of Chrysanthemum makinoi. Taxonomy (NCBI): domain Eukaryota; kingdom Viridiplantae; phylum Streptophyta; class Magnoliopsida; order Asterales; family Asteraceae; genus Chrysanthemum; species Chrysanthemum makinoi. The sequence continues at coordinate 130,737,974 of OU343218.1, forward strand.
ACGGTGTCAATATTATATTTGTTTAAAATTAGTGCATCAAAGATTATAAAGAAGGTGCATCTAAATGTATTTAACATATCTTGCTTAATACATTCATTACGCAGACAAAGGCATTTGTGTTATATCTTTTTTCGTGGAACACCCAGTGCAGCCTAAAATAACAACATCAAAACATAAAATCATGAAGCTGGAGTGGGAGACAAGATTGAACCGCGTTGATTTTGGGATTTTTCTAATGAGACACATGGAGATATTCTTTGGAAGGAAAAAGGAGTTCAATTCAGTGCCGAAAAAGAGAGTGTTCAAAGAACAAAACTAGATAACCGAAGCCGAAGTACGTGGTGAAGATGTTGATGACAATAATCAACGAAAAAGACAGATGCTAGAGCAAGAGTCGAAAAGGTATAGCAATTTCAACGAAGCTCAGAAGTCAAATTTACATAAGACTGCATTCCAACGTTTTCAGCCAAGGGTTAAAAGGTATTATGATGAACACGAAGAAAAACTCAAGAAAAAATGGAGCTTCCTGAACAAAGTTACACCAGCAAACAATATGATGTGATAAATTTGAATTCTGAACTAGATCTAATGCTTTACCGTATTATGATGGTCTCAGTTTAATATAGGACATAAAACGATTAAGATATGTAGCAGGTCAAATCGTATGTTTTTTTTAGAACTTTCACATATGATTATATGAATGACATGTTACATTACCTTATATGTTGAAATGTGTTTAAACATATATGGGTTATAATGGTGCATCAATATGATATAAAAAGGTGAATCAAAATGATAACTACTGATACATATGTGAATGATGTAAAACTTACATTAAATGATGTATAATTACTGATTCAACTGAAAAGTTAACATTGTAAAATTATGTCATCAATTTTTTAAATATTGTAAAATTAATATATGAAAAAGTTACAATATAGTAAAATCAGTGCATCAATATTTTAAATATAGGGAAAATTAGTCAAATAGACCGCGTGCCCTGATGCATATCACTTTATGGACCACACACTCTTGCCATACGAAAATAGACAGGTTGCCCAACGATTTTTTTGGAGCCAACCAGGGGGTGCCATGTGTCCGACAAAGTTATGACACTACGTATTTTGAAAGTATTTGTCATGTATTGTAAGGTATTGTTTTTTGGGCAACTTTATATATTCTGGGCAACTGTATTTATACACAAGGACATTTTAGTCATTTTACATTTGTACTTTTGACGGCTTATATATATATTTTTTTGCAGCACTATCTGAAATCCTATTCAAATGTAGAACACAAACACTCATATCCAAATCCACCACCACCGAAAATCAGATCTTATTCAAATGTAGAACACAAACACACAACACAAACACTCAGATCCAAATCCACCACAACCGAAACTCTGATTCTGGCCCATTTCAGTGTTAGTCCATTGTTTGGATATTGGCTACTGCTTCAGACCCAAGTGCCCGTGTTTTGGTTATACTTAACAACTGAGTTTTCTAGACTCCACTACACACACACCACCGCCTTTCTGTTTCTCATTCTTATCAACAACGAGTACCAGATTAGTCAGACACCAGAAACAAAGAGCGTAAACCGGCTTTAATTTTTTTCTTCCGTGAATTAACTTTTGAGCTATTTTTTTTTGCAAAATGAAACCCCTATTTTTTCGGCTTTTTACAGGAATTGAATGGCTCAAGGGCGGGATTGGTTGGATGGATTATTAGTTGGGATTTGTTAATTTTTCCAAGTAAGTTTTTATCTTTTTGTTTTCTGCGCTTTTCAGATTCGTATTTCTTTTTTTAATGATGTTTTAATATTGTGTTGTTCATGGAAGACAGAGTTTCAATTTGTTGCGGACGGCGTAATCCCAAATACTATGTTGGCTGTTCGTTTTGTTGTTGCGGTTTCATCTTGAACCCCGGGTTTTGCTATACTCAGGTTACTTTTACAGTAACATTACTTTTAATTTTTAAGTTTGTTTAGCGACTTATAGGTTGTCAATTGCTTAAATGGCATGTATTATGTGGTTCTTGCTGACTATGTTACTGGTCTTTGGTGAAATGTTATGCAGGTAACATTTATTCTTGGGTGTTGATTTCGTATGTTATTGGTCTTTGGTTTTTTTCTATTTACGATTATATTCTTAGTCTTTACATGATCTCCAATCAGGTCTCTTGAAGATGGTATCACGTCTTTAAGGGTTGGTAGGCAAAGATGGGATGTAGCTGAGAGAGTGGAATCGTAGTTAAAGGGAGAAAATGGTGATTTTCTTTTATTAGCAGCTTCTACTTTACTTTTCGATGCTTTTTATTGTTGCTTCAACTTTTTCTATTTGACCTCAATTGAGTGAACTATATGATAACTATATTTTGGTAACAGTTGGTTCTTAGAAGTTTTTTATAATGTAGTTAGATGGTAGATAGGCATAGCGAGATTTATTGATGGCTGGTAACGATCAAATGTCAGAAAATTACGGATACATAGTTCCCGTTGGTGTAATGGTAAGTATTGTTGATAAATAGTGTTAAGTAAGTTGTTTTTTGTTTGATTCGTGCATGAGTGTATAAAACTTTTATATATTACATGTATTTTCAGCTATAATTTCAACTACTGTTTCAAACCATATACTAGGTACTTCCGATGCTTCCCATATTGTCTCTCTAGGAAAAAGCGCACGTGAAGAACAGCTAATCGAGGTATGTCTTATTAAGTATATACACAATACTCGATATGTTGGTTTGTTCAGGTTTGCAAATTTTGATCGTGGTTTTTTTTCAGGTCAGCAGATACCTGAAGTTCACCAGCCTTTTTTGGACAACGAGGGTCCTAATACTACTTCGGGTAAACTTATAGTTGTGTTTGTAACAGCCTTGCCAGTAATATTACATGACTTTTAGACTACTAACAACTGGTGTTGTGCACATGCTTTGCTAGGACCATGGCTGTGGGGCCACTTGATTGACGACTGTTATCGATCAGGTATTGCAATAACTTTCCTTTTGCCATGTGTCTTATATAACAAGTGCAACGACCGACTGCTTACGGTGGATTTAAGATGTTGTTATAGTCGAAGTCACGGTCAGATAATTAACTTATAGTTTTGGTTATCTTTGTTACTCAGCCAGTGCAGATTCATGATATGAAGGATTTTCTTCTCACTGCAACAAAGAAAGACGCTCGCCCTCTGAAGATCGAAATAATGTCTCTGCTAACATGTTTTTCATTACGAATTGATTTTGAATGTAACTCAGGTATTCCATCAATTGCCTGATTTGTTTAGGTTTTGCAAAACGTCCGCCGCAACGCGGCGGGGGGTAATCACCTCGTTACATCCAAAAGACAGAATTCCTCTGAAGATGAATCAGAATCAGCTTCTGACACTCACACTGATGATGAGACTGAGAGGGGTACACGTAAAAGAAGCTTAAGATCTCCAAAGAGAAAGCAATCATCTGAATCTGAGACTATAGTTTTACAGTGAGTGATCTTTACCTCGTAATTGAGTTTATATCTTGCAATTTTGATTTTGTGATTGGGTTTTCTTATATTTTTGTTCGATTAGGCAGTTGTTGATCTTTACTGAATGTATTTGTTTGATTTTAGAGGAATCTTTTGATAGTTGTGAATTTGTAAGATAATGTTTTAGGTACGCTTAGAATATCATTAAGATAGTTTGTAGACCAATGAGGTATTTCGCTACTGCCTGTGATTGGTAACAACTGCTAGGCTACTCGTTTCCACTGCTAAGTTATCGGTTACCACTGCTAGCTTGTCGTTTCCACTGCTAGGCTTATCGGTTACCACTGCTAGCCTATATTGATACCATGGTGCCTTCTAAAGGGTCACCATTCCCTAAATCATGCCAAACACTCCCTAAATCATTGTCCCTAGTTTATAAGAAAACAACGGTAATTCAACCGTGCTTACTTGCTGTTTTACAGCAAGTATTATGCAGTATATGCTTTGATATATTTGTACTGTCATACTTAAAATTAAACCTTGTATGCTTGTGATGGTGTTGTCAGGGTTCTGGCAGATGCACATGTTCCATGGGCGTGTGAGGCATTTTTCAGACATTCACGGAGAAGAGCTTGGAGAAAAGCTTGTTCAGAACCGAAAATTGAACTGGTATATTCTTCATTAATATCTTGGTATATATTTACACTCTTATATAATTTGGGCAACTTTTTCTTTTTGGGCAACGTGTACTTTTCCAAAAGGATAATTTGGTCATTTTACCACAGAAAAAAACTCAACTCCCAGTCTCCCACATATAACTCATCTTTTTTGGACAACTTCTTATTTTTGGGCAACTTCTTTTTGGGCAACTTCTTTAATATATTTGAACCCTAAACCTCAAGATATTCTATAATAATTGTATGCTACAGCTTGATAGCATAACCTTTAGTTATAATTTAGTTATAACTAAAGGTTATGCTACAACTTGAAAGCATGATAATAGTTCAAAGGAGATGACTTCGTATAATAATTGTATATGTTGCTAATCCTCAAGATATTCTAATCTTTTCAAAAGCTTCGAAGAAAGATCAGGGTGAAGGTTAGTAAGGTTGCGTACTATGGGTTCATACATTTTATTTTATTAAGCTATGCCTTATAAACATTTGATACTTACATGCTGATAATTCTGTCATGCTTAGCAAAATTCAAGGATTCTGAACGACTTCGACCAGAAGAACTGAATCAGCAAAACATCGAAGCTTTAGTTTCCGAGAGTCAACTGGTATGCAGTCGTGTCACAAAGTTTTACTTATTATGCAAGTTGACTTTATAGTCTTGCCGCTACTTTAGTCCTACTTGCATAATAAGTGAAATTCAGACTATGGAACTTTTAGAGATCTGTTAATTGCAAACGTCTATTATGTTTCTTCATCATGGTCTCTTCTTAATATGGACAATCTTTACAGAAAATGGAGATTCTCCTGTGAATGATTTGGATGAAGCATTACACAATTTCATAAACAAGGATGACAGGATGGCTTTCCATTTGTGTGAATGATGTTGAATATATAATTGTCAAAGTCGAGAACTGCTTAGAGGCAAGAAGCTTAACTCTTATACTTGTGGTATATCTGTAACTCTTAATTAACCTATGGTATGTGTAGGCACGTGTCAAGGAAAGGTCCAAGTCTAAAGAAGACCAACCATTTACTTCTCAAATATGTTCATAATCGTCAAGTATACTCTGAAACTTTGGTAAAGTGTGCCACTTTCGGAAAGATTTTGTTATGATTTTAGTTTATCGACTTACTACTTGTTACTCACATTCTATGAATTCATCAATTTCCATGAATAGGTTGTGCGCTTTCGTTCTCTAGAGAAACCCAAGGAGGATGAGTTCTCGTTAGAATTGTGAGTTCCCCATGATCTTCTCATTATTGTATTTTATTTTACCAAATGAATTAAAATATATCCTGCATTGTTTACATGAAGTTAATCACGCAGATATGGGATGTCTTGCTCCCGAAGCATATCTTTCATCCACTATCATGAATTTCTATATCCGGTTAGTGCTTTGCTGTCCAAGAGTATCATAACATTTTACATTTTATGAGACTGCATTTTAAACCTAATTTATGGTGCTTTAGCATGTGAACATTTAATATATAATAAGTTTATTGGACCATTACACATAGCGATAATCAGTGCTTTGGCTGTTATCAAGGTCCTTGCATACCCATAAAAGAAACTAATCGTTACTCCCACAGATTTGGGTAATATCAAATTGGGTTAATCGTTACTCCCACAGATTTTAGATTTCTGAAAGAAGAATGGAGCTATATAAGAAAATCAGGAACTCCTTTAGATCTCCCCATATCGGATGAAATCTGGGAAAATCTTGAAAGTAAAATGGAGCACAAAAGAGTTACGGTAAACATCTTCATACATAAACCTTCTGCACTTTTTAATTTTTTTGCTTAATGTAATCTGGAGATCCTGATGTTCTTCTATTTCAATCAGGTTCCACAATAGAAGAACGAATATGATTGTGGGCTCTTTGTTTTGTTCTACATGGAACGTTTCATCAAAGATGCACCAGAGAGGATCAAGAAAAAAGATCTATCAATGGTATATATCTTCCTCGTTGTATTTTTACATTTTAGTTTACACTTTCCAATAAGACATAGTAACACACTTCTCAACCGAGGCTTGAACCCATAACCTCATGGTCAATGGACAACTCTCATACCACTACTCCATAGGCCCTTTACATTTAAATTTACTCTTGTCTTTTGAGCATAAAAGTTTTCCTCTTTGCGTTTTTTTCTTCTTGAAACAGGTCAAGATGGCTGACAACTACATCAGTCCAGATGTTGAGAAGTTGGAGGCTGAGATCCCAGAAGGGGGTGTTTTGCTCTTAGAGAACGTGAGGTTCTACAAACCGAGGGTGTTGCCAAGCATTTGAAGCCTTCTGTTGCTAGATTCCTCATGCAGAAGGTTTGTATTTTATTTTATCTTAATAAACATTCTTATGATATTCCAGTATTCATACATAGTGATTTGTATATATTGCCAGATACAACCGAAAAGGGAGGGAAAAGCGTGTCAATGCGTATTCTCCTCAGGATCTTGAAGGAATTCTTGTACGTTTCCTTGATTTTTAGCTAACTGTTCCCATTAATATAATTAATACTGTGCTTTAAATGATCAGTTTATTATTTTAAAAGAAACACCGGTACACGCCAATTTCTCAGGATATTAGGTTAAGTTAACTGATTGCTTTACGCCTTTAGTTATAGACTTATAGTTAGCTTCCTTGAAGTGTGATTAAGATTTTTCTGTTTGATTAATCATGTATACAGCTTTATGATACTGTGATTATGCCACATCCCTTGTGTGACATCTAGGTTAATCATCAGTCAAAAGCACTTTGTGAAAGCTAGAGAAAGACATAACGTATAGCAATCTTTTTACATCTAAAGCTGATACATTAGGAGTCATTAGATCTACAATTGTTTTTAACTATATGCCAATGAGATGAGTAGTAGATATGAGAATGATTTGGATGTAATTATTCAGCAAACTGATGGATGGGTCGGCTGTAGATTACTAAAGTACCACCTTATGGGTTTCAATTTAATCGCAACACTTTTATGTAAATGTATGCGATGAATCGGAAAGTGTGTATATTTAGGACTAGGAATGTGTAATGTTTGTGTTGGCCCTACATTTCAAGGTCATTAGACTTGGAATATACATGTGTTGAGTATGTGGCAAGACATGGCTGCATATTTGCCATGTATGCTTGAACCAACTTATTCTATGAAAGATAATAAGAAACCATAGATACAAGCAAAAAGAGGGAAAAGTGTGTGACCCGGGATACTTGTACATTTTCTTGTGATTCATTTGGTTATGAATATAAAATTTGGATTATAAAAGACTTGTATGAAGATGGGCATGTTGATACATTTATACTTTCGCTTCAAATGTTCAGTTAATTGGTTTATACGAAACCCGGTTACTGCCTTGATATATACGAAACCCGGTTACTGCCAATTGCTCAGATGTTAGGTTTAGTAAACTGATTGCTTTCTGCCTTTAGCTATCGACTTATAGTTAGCTTCCTTGAAGTCTGAATGCAATTTTTCTCTTTGATTTATTATTGATACTGTAATGATGATGTATCCCTTCTGTAAAAGCTAGAGAAAGACTTGGCGTCTAGTAAGCTTTTTATGTTCAAAGTTGATACATTACGAGTTATCAATAGAAACATATATTTGACACTGTATTCAATATTAGATCTACAATTAAAATAAACTGTTGTGCCAAGGAGACGAGTGGTAGATAGGGGAATGGCGTGATTGTGACAAAACTATATACTGCAAAACTGAAAAAGTAGATATTTGTCTTAAAAGCTACATAAGACAAAATATGTATCCAAGCATTGTATATCGACTTTCAATCTTAAACTTGATTATGGTGTAATGGTGTTGTCTATTCACATTCTGCAGGTTAAAAAGGTTGATGAGAGTCCAGTGCCAAAGGCTGTTTGTAGGTAGGATGAAGACTTGAAGTTGGTCAAAGCATCTGATGACACTGAAGCAGAAGGTAACTCCGTATTACACATTTATGCAATATGATATTACGAACCATTTGAGAATCCCGTTTGTACCTAAGAATGTAGATAAAGTACACTCTATTGTTGCACCTGCATTTTTCGTTACCATGATAGTTTATTTATTTTGGTTAAATTACACGGAGTATTCTCATACATGTTTAGGATTAGCTTTATGATCTGTTCACAATATATTATCTAAGTTATTACTGGCTACTTGGATCGTCGTGTGACATGACTTAAAAAATTAGCAAATAACAACTTTTGACGCTTGAAATATCTTAAGGATGCATATTTAATCATTACCAGGTCACTTGTTATGCTTTTATCTGCAATTTCTCGATATCTGAAATCATATCATTCTTAGCATTAAGTTACTGTTTTACTTATATGCTTTCTTGGTATTAAAACAACACCTCTTTATGCAGTTGAATATGAAAAAGAAATTCCTCCAGACTGGTGGGGTAACAAATTTGGATTTGTGTCTAGAGGTTTACTTGGAGCTCAATCCAAGAAAAAGAAGTCTCGCACATTTGACGTCACTCAAAATTGTAACAAAAGGATTGCATTTCATGAGGATGATCAAGAAAATCTTTACAAACTTGTACAAGTATGTACACTTCTCACGTTTTTGAGCTTGACTATCGACATTCACTGTTTATAAACTTGAACCTGAGTTTTTATTCTTTGCAGGATAAAGCAACTTCTGGAAAGCAGGGACTTGGTATCAAGGATCGTCCAAGGAAAGTAGCAGGGGTGCACTTTCAAGGTAAAAAAAACGTCATTCAGCGATAGTGATAGGGAGGAATATGAATCCGAAGATGACCATTCTTCAGCAAAATGTAAATTCGATAGTATATCAGAATCAGAAAAGGGCAATGTACCAAAAGTGGAGCTAAAGAAGCTGTGTAGAAAGCTTATTCGCCAAGTACGTTGTTGAATTAGTACCCGACACAGTCTAGAGGCATACCGCTGATGTGTATGCGTGAGTTAGTTCGTACGAAATAGAGTCAAAGTAAAATTATGCTAGTTTTGGTCTCGCATGGTGGAGATATGGTTTATTTAATAATGTTTGCATTTGTTGTTTGCAATTGTTGTTGGAACTGATTCAGTTTTTTCATATGCTCTAGACATCTATGATTCATGAACTTTGGTCTGTTTATTCTAGTAGAAAAGTAATTTTGGTCTTTTTGAAAAAAGGTTAAAATTCCAATTGTTGAGGATTCGAAGAATGGGGAAGTGTCTGTACCTGGTGCAGCAGTAGTCAAAATTCAAAATGTTGATCACTTTTGGCACACAAACATTATTTCGTTTGTGCTGCTCTACATAGTTTAAGGATCCTGTGATAAAAGGAGTTGCCCAAAAAAAAGTTGCCCTAATAAGAAGTTGCCCCAAAAGAAGAAGTTTCTCAAATAGAAGTTGCCCAAATAACTTCTTTTTGGGCAACTTTTTCTTTTTGGCCAACTTCTTTTTGGGCAACTTCTTTTTTTTTAGCAACGTCTGTTTTGGGCAACTTATTTCTTTTATCACAACAGCCTTACCTATGTCGAAAAACACAAACAAATATGAAGCAGTTGTAACAAATAACTACCATAAACTTGAACGAGCAGTTGTAATCATATAGACTCTCAGTGTAAACTTACTGTAACAACACTAATCATATAAAGAGCAGCACTAGCGACAAACTGGCAGTAGTAACGGTATAAGGTAGCAGCAGAAACAATAACAAACAACATAAACTTGTATCTTGCAGCACTAATTTACAAAGGCAACATTAATCTATGTCGTAGTTTTCTTACAAAGTTAGAAATATATATGTTCTTCAAACTAATGAAAATGATTAAATAAGTAACTAATTATTCTTTCAGTCATTTGGTTTAAATCTTAAGCAACAGACACGCATCCGAAAACATTCTTTTGTAGTGTGTTTGTCGAGCTTAGTGTCAATTCTAATATATCATGCAACACATATGCTATTCACGTCATATCTATAACACACATTTTACAAAAAGTCTGATATTTACATTAATATATTTGTTTCATTGTACAAATGAACAAATATTTATATTGCACTTTCATAAAAGTTCCTCAATGTAAAATAACTAATACACATCATTACATTGTACTCTTAAAAAAAGGAAAAAAAGGAGTCAATATAAACTAACTACATTGTCTATTAAAAAAAAATATTTTATCTCATCAAAGTCCTAGAAACCTTGACATTTTTGCAAATCTCCACTCACAACTTGAAGTGCGCCGTAATTTAGCCTGATACATATGAAGATGAAAATGAATACGGTTAGCTTTTCTCTTGTGAGTGCCGAAAAAAAAAGCTAGCTACTATTAGTAAAACACTTATATTCAATAATAAGAATAAAAGAACTCTAATAAATCTCTACAATTTTTTCTAATAGCATTCACTAAAATACACTCAGCGCAAGATATGAATAAGTGTGTTGTTGATGAGTAATTCAACAACATAAACCATATATGTACTAACTAGCAGTGGTAACACGATGACTAGAAGTGGAAACAAATAAAGCTAGCAGTGGTCGAGTAGTTAACTAGCAGTGGTTAAAGTTAACACTAGCAGTGGTAACTAGCGAACTAACAGTGGTTTCGAGAAACGTAGCAGTGGTTACCAAAATATACTAGCAGTGGAAACGTCAACCTAGCATTTGTACGAACACTTGAAGGTTCTTCAACTTGAGCATTTGTATTGCTAGGTGCATCATGATTACGTCCCTTCATTCCTTCAGGATCATCTTGCACTTCTTCTATAAATGTGTCATAAGAAAAGTTGGTTATTTACATTTTAAAATCAATCGAAAGCATACCAATATATGAATTTTACATATCAGGCAGAAAACACACTGTAATGATGTAGAAGTTTTACATACTTTCGATCGAGTTGGAGATTAATCCCTTCGGTTAAAAGAGTATAAAGCAGAAAAAGAAACGAAGGGCCTGAGAACAGGACATCTTTTGATTCTTGACTCAAACCTATTAGAGTAATAATTTCATTCGAAACTAATATGCATAATGCACTCCTACATAGCTTTGAAACCAACATTTCCCGCTAGTAAATTTTTGAATGGGGGTAAATACTTGGTTGAAAATTATACGCTCATGAGCAAATTAAGATGCAATTTCTAATTTCTACACTAAATCAATGGACGGTTTTTCTTTTCTGTATGTAATGCTTCAATGTGACTACAACATGTTGCTAAAGGCAGATTCTAATCAAGACCCCACCCATGCCAACGCATACTAGATTTGAATTTTGACGTGTTACCGAACCCGCCTATTTTTGCCACATCTAATTATTTAATTAATTATAACAAGCAAAAACTCTGTTTGAAGTCAAACTAATAAAAGTTCATAAAGATTTTGTAAAAACAAAACAAGGAATGCTTGCCTGCCAGAGTATACATAACAAGGACTCCATCTGATTCCTAGCAACCGAGTCACCTATGAAAGCTAACGTCTTTCCTCTCATCAATTCCAGAAACTTTTTGGGGTCCAATCTAGGGAGGTTACATTTTGTGGGTTTCCATCTCCAATTCTCGTAGTCCTTATCAGGCCTACCATTTCCTTGGCAGTTCTGCATTTGTGACAATACAGGACACGAGTTGTTCGAGTATAACGGTCCAGCTGAATCATGTTACCATTTCCCATGATACAGATCACAGCCTGCATGTCCAAATAACAAAATTATGAGTTTAGGACTTTCAGTGGCATTTAGTGATGTATAAGTTTAAGCATATAACTTGCTGCTGCGGACATGAATAATATAGTGCTATTTAATCTTAGTAAAGACCAACATGAACAGAATTTTACACTATAATGCAAGGCCGTTTTCATCTTAGAATGAACAATAACGATTGGTACCTGGATCGACAACCTTCTTAGCACCTGAATCAGCAGTCTTGCTGGCACCTGAATCAACAATTTTCTTAGTATCTGAATCATCCGTCTTGCTGGTACCTGAATCAACAATCGGCTTAATACCTGAATCAGCGTTCTTGCTAGTATCCGTATCAACAGTCTTGTTGGTATCTAAATTAACAGTCTTGGTGGTTTCCGTATCAACAGTCTTATTAGTATCTAAATCAACAGTCTTGTTGGTATCTAGATCAACAGTCTCACTGGTATCAGTATCAACAGTCTTATTGGCATCTAAATCGACAGTCTTGTCGGTACCTGAATCAACAGTCTTGTTGGTAACTGAATCTACAATGTTGCTTTTTGCTTCCGTATTATTCACCTGGTTCTCTAATATACTTGTTTCATTGTACAACCCGATTTTAGTGGCTTGATCTACATTATAAAAATACCCGCTAACTTTAAATCCAAGTGGCTGATAGACCAAAAGCAAGGATGCAAAAATTAGAAACAAATCAAGTCCCCCAACGGAAGCTGCAATTGGTAGAATTGTCTTCGGATATGAAGTCACTGACTTAGGTGAATTTAATTTCATGGTGTTTTTTAAAAATCCAGAAAAACTAAACAAAAGCAAAATTAGCGGCGAAAGCTTCTCTTTGAATCAACTAACTCCTCCATTGCATCATTTTGTACCAACAGAGTGAAAGCAATGATATTCACATGTACCATGTAGGAAAAAAATAAGTAAATATGTGCTCAAATCTAGTGGCCTTTATAAAGTTATGGAATACTTTAGATAGCTTGGAATGAAATGGAAAGGTAGTAGTATCAAGAAATTTTCTCCACAGAAAGCAACAGCATAGGTCATCTTTGTATTTTATGCTTTCATGTTTCCTTGAATACTAAGCAATATCTATATGCTCAAATGTAAGCCAAAAGAATAAGGCAATAAATGACATAATAACTTCCGCATCACACCATAAAAAATGTCAGCTGCTGAACTTAAACATGACATCGACCACAATTCACATTCTACGCTAAAGAATCTCGAAGATATGAAGCAATGTAACTCAACTTCTCCAACTAACTAGAGAAATATGGGATGCCCAAGAAAAACAATTATAACAAACAGGAAACCAACAGAAAAAAACAATCATGGAACACAAATTGCTCTAGTAGCAGAATAAAACTTCGTCATTAGCACTATTTGAGCAATTAAGCGTCATCATATCAACCCACAAACGACTAAATTTCATGAACAAGTATCTTAAAGAATAACACCACCCCCTGGATTACCAGCTTTAGAACCCCAAAAATTGTCAACATAAACATCTACAGAAGAGATTATCATCTCCATGCCATTTACCATGCTAGCATAATTTGGTATTATACACGAAACCTATACAATTAAGCACGAAATATACTAAAAATACTCCCAAGTCCAACGCAAACCACAATTAGAAACTGTTAGGATCAGATAGGGATATTCAAAGGGGCAAAAGACCAGACCATAGCAGCAGAAGGCAAAGATCAGAACATGGGAGGTTTAGGAGCAAAAAGAACTATTTGATTAATGACAAAATTATGAAGTATTACAAATGGGGGGATAAGCCCCTATTTATACTAGAGCTTATTGGATTCTAGAAGTTTCTAATACAAATATCTTAGATTTTCCTATAAGCTAATTTCTAGCTTATTCTAGATTAGTCTACCAAAGTATCTAACTTATTCTAGATTCTTCCAAAATACCCTTTAGACCAAAATTACTAAACTACCCTTAGGAGGTGAAGTCACAATATCTAACAATCTCCACCTTGACTTTAGCTCCTAAGTAATGCCATATTTCCAATTACTGATATTGAGCAAATCCAAACTTGCTCAAAGCAACTAATGGCTGTAATGGTAGCTTTCCAACTTACAACCGAATTTCCAATGGTGAAGCCATAACCTGTCAAGGATCTTCTAGCATCAAGATCCGTAACATAATCCAAATCTGAATAGACGGCAACCAAATATCTACGTTCACCACCGTAAATGAGGCCAAACATCAAAGGAATTGAGTTAAACTAACTCCTCCACCTGCTTCAAATCAAATTCAAAGTTCCAAAAGCTAGAGATACTAGCCAATTTCAAATCAAACGATCGATTCCCAAAAGCTATCCGAAACAAAATCGATCCAAAACAAATGCCGATAACTTCAAAAACGAACAATCAAATGTTAGCCGAAAAATTCAAAACGGCCAACCGAACAAACCAATCGGCTCAAACGATCTTCACTAGTGACAATCAAACTCGGGCAACAAACTTCAAAAGCCCGACAAACGAAGATCCAAATTTCCAGGCTGACAAATTCCAAATGATCGAACAAAATTCAAACGACTTGAATTAAGTCTTCAAACACCAAATCGATCTTCAAATGCAAATACCAAATTCAAATTCTAATGACCCACTTATTGGTAAGTATTATGGTCCAACTTCAAACTTATTATCCGTATCAAACAAATTCAAGTTAATAAATAACTTGACGAACGGCCTCTGATAATTCAAACGCCCCAAATATGATACGGATAATAATACCAACGACCCACTTATCCAATAAGAATTACAGTCATCAAATAGCTCCACCATAACTGATTATTCCAAAACTCAAAACAAAAACAACAAGCAAACCCGAAATCCAAAATTCAGCCGCCAACTACCAAATGAAATCAAAGAACTAACAAATATTGGCACAATTCCAAAATCCCATTTTCTGATTCAAAGCCCTCTTAGCCAAAGCCCCAAATTCTAACCCAATAACTAATGGATCCACAAAGATGAGATTTTTAAAATACATCCCTACAGAAATTGATCCAACACAAGTTCTAACTATCCCTAATCCCAATCAACTAACACCTTCAATATATCAAGCAAGAAGAAGCAACAAAAGATTGAAACAAACCTGATGTTTTCAAGACTGACCGACAACAACCACCAAACACCAAACAAATTCAGACTTGGTGTCTTCAACTAATCGAATCGCAGACCACCAAACACAAACGAAAAACAATCAAATGGTTTCAAGAAATTAATTCTTGAAATCAACCAAAAAGCTGATGTCAATCACAAGAAACCCAAAATAGTAGCAGCTTGCTTCAATCGATCGAGTGGCTTTGATACCAATTTGTTAGGATCAGATAGGGATATTCAAAGGGGCAAAAGACCAGACCATAGCAGCAGAAGGCAAAGATCAGAACATGGGAGGTTTAGGAGCAAAAGGAACTATTTGATTAATGACAAAATTATGAAGTATTACAAATGGGGGGATAAGCCCCTATTTATACTAGAGCTTATTGGATTCTAGAAGTTTCTAATACAAATATCTTAGATTTTCCTATAAGCTAATTTCTAGCTTATTCTAGATTAGTCTACCAAAGTATCTAACTTATTCTAGATTCTTCCAAAATACCCTTTAGACCAAAATTACTAAACTACCCTTAGGAGGTGAAGTCACAATATCTAACAGAAACCATCCGGATTGCGATGCTGAGCAAACTCCCAATCACTAACTTAACAAATCTTAAATATCACAACATTCTATGTAGCTAATCATGACAGAGATACAACGTAAACTCATAAAGTGATCATAAGAAAAAAATACTAGTTTCTACAGAATCACAGTTAAAAAGCTATATCGGCATTTACAAATTCCAACAAAACAAAACCATACATTGTATTTGCTTCATTTCACAGCTTCCACACATTAGTACACAATTTACCTCTCAACCGAAAAATCGGAACTTGCACAACCTCCAATCTTTGGAATTATATAGGAAACTGATACGTTTCAGTTAAAACCTTAAATCTAGGGTTTTCTTTAGTCGGGATCTGTAACTTTTAATAAGCCAATTTGATTTAACTCACATTTTTTATCCAGTGAGATTTGTCGTGACAAGGATACGGTTTACTAAAATGTACCTGAAAATCTCGTGAGGAAATCATAGAAAATTGTGATCTTAGATTTGTTAAGTTAGTGATTCGGGTTTCTTTCAGCATACTCCCATCGCAAACTCTCAGCCATTAAGTTAAGATGACAACTTTCTAAGAAATTAACCATAACATAGACTAATGTGATCATAAACAACGCTTGCTATTTGCTACATCGGGTACGCCTATAAACGTTTTCAGATGCACTTTAGTAAACGTATTAATCTCGCGACAAATGTGACCAGGTAAAAAAGTCCCAAATCCCATTATAATTAACCGAAAAACCAAGACTTATACAACCTCCAAATTTACAACATTTCCACAACAAGCTCAAAATAAGCAATCCTATAAAATATCATAGAAATAATCACAAATCCAACACATCAACATCAAAAACTTAACAATTAAACTCAATTGATCAAATTACATTTAAATTATATTAAATTTTAACAAAATCATATGATATGTTGGGCATAAATGTTGAACGTTACCTGTGAATTGACAGGAGGAGATGTTGCCGGCGATCGGAGAGATTCACGGTCGCCGGAAAAGACGCGATTGGATTGGATTTGATTTCAGATTTATTTTGTTTGTGATGACGGAAATGTGAGGAGAAGAGTAAATATAAATAGTGTTAACACTCGACCCTTCCATGTGCCTATAATCCGTTGGGATACCAACGTCATCAAGCCAAAAGTTCGTAGTGTTCAAGCTCTCGGGATGGTGTGACAAGAAGTCAAGAATCCTCCAGTCTTCTTGGATATGTATGATGATAATCTGCACTTTTGGATTTTGATTTTTTTTTTGTTTGACGATTTAATTTTTTTTTCTCTTTGGATCGGATTTTTTTTTTTTTAGTGTGTGTGTGTTTGTGACAAATAGAAGAAGCAGTCTTTTGAAAAGTCTATATTAGGAAGACAGTTTATAGAATAATTGATTTATGTAAAAAGTATATGTACTTGACAAGTATTATGTAAAATGATCAAAAAATCCTTTTTAAAAAATACGGTTCTTCCACCGACTTTTGGTTGGCCAAAAAACAATACCTTACACATACGGGACACTTGTCGCACTGTGGTTGAGTTGCCCAATAACAAATGGTTGCCTCTCTAGTTTCAAATTATTTATAAAAGTGGTCTAGAAAGTGATATGCACCAGGGCGCGCGGTCTATTTGACTAATTTTCCCTTAAATATATTGCATCAAGCAACAAATTTTACAAAAAAAAAAAACATCAACTATATAATCAAATTTATGCCAATTACATAAAATCAAATATCATAAAACCTGAATCCAATACAGATGCAATTCCATAAAATTCCAATAAACCTAGATACAATACAGATGACAATTCCGTAAAAAAATCCAAAAGTTACAATATAGTAAAATCAGTGCATCAATATTTTAAATATATTGCATCAAGCAACAAATTTTGCAAAAAAAACATCAACTATATAATCAAAAGACTAAAATACACGGTTGGTCCCTAAACTTGGCAAGACGCATCGCGATGGGACAAAACTCGGTCTTTTCATCGTTGGGGGTCCCTATTTCAAGGTTTATACTCGCTACAAGTACTTTGACCATATTGCCGTTAGTCAAGGACATCTTATGGCGTTAGATTTGTCTTTAGTCCAAGGGCACTTTTGTCATTTCCATATTTCAATTAAAAATTTCTTAATTATTGCCACATGTAATGTAACCCTCTTCCCGCCCCAATAAACACATAGTCTCTATTATCGTTCGTCCCAAATCTTTCGTTACAAGAATTATTAGAATTCACAAACCCTAATTGAAAGTCACAAACCCCCTGTTTATCAATCATAAAACCGAAACATGGACTTTACTTTATGGAAAGTAAGAAGACATCCAGATTATCCAGTTGATGATACCGTCCTATACGACTCTGCTAAGAAGAAATACGGTATTGTTTTTTTTTTTATTACAGTCATTGGAATTTGTAACTGTGGTATTTATTGTTTCCCAATTAAGTTTTTAGAATGCTTTAAACATATATTGACATGTTTTCAGGTGGTAGATCTAATATGTTTAGTATGAGGGTTCATCACAATGGTGTCTTTAAATATTGGCCTGGTAGAATATACGTTGGAGGTATGGAAAGTTTAGTTGATTTGGTTGATGTTGAGAGTGTGTCAGCTGAAGAGTTGGATGTTCTTATGTATGAATTGGGTTATGAGCTCGGTTCAAAAAATTACTATTACTTTGTTAAGCCTGGTAGTAATTTAGATGATGGTTTGTATAGCTTAAGTGAGAGTGCTAATTTAGAAATATTGAAAGATCTTGTTGATGACCGTAAGATGATAGAGGTTTATGTTGAAAATGGTAAGACAACATTGGACGTTGATCAAATGTCACTAAATTCAATTAGGACAGTTATTGCTGATGTGGATGCAACAAAGAAAAAGGCAGCTCTTGCTATTGTTCCATATTGCTCAAACAAATTGTTCTTAGAAAACATTGTTAATAAATCTGTGGTAGAGGATATATGTGAGGTTACACGTCAACCTTTGGAAGTCAATACTTTGGTACAATCTAGTCAGATGCCAGAAACACAGCCCTTGTTTCCATCTGTAGAGGTCTGTCATACTGAAGATGTTGTAGGTGATGTCAACCAACATATAGATAAACATGTTGAGCATATCCAAATAGATAGTCCTGAAGAGGTATCTCAAAATGATCAAGAGTTAGGTCATCATGAGGAGGAAACATGTAATCCTGTGGATCATATCCAAAAGGTAAATCATGCAATAAGTGAAATCGATGAAGGCGTAAGTGATGGCAATGCGAGTGAGACGACACTTATATGATGGCGATGATGATATTGAGAACAATGGTGATGGAAACACAGTTGTCGATGAGTCTAATACTTTTGAGGAGCCTGATTTTGATGTTAATCTGCTCAAAGTGACCGAGACTACAGATTTACCATCTATAGGTACCACCGACCACTACCACATGATTTTTTAAAGAAAAATGAGTTGGATCTGTTAGATGATAATGATTTTGCAAGTGGTTCTGAGAATGAGGATGACTATGTTATTAGGAGGAACAAATTGAGGGCATACAAGAAACAAAAGTTAAGTGAGGCAGCACAAACAGAGGACGAAATCTTTTTTTTCTGTGGTCAAAGTTTTGTAACTGCAAAAGAAGTGAAAGATAGGATCTACCTGCTTTCAATAAAGGCTAGGAGGAAATTGCAACTAATTAAGAATGACAAACAGAGAATTAGGGTTAGGTGTCTTGGACAAATACCTGTTTGTGGAATAACCGAAGGTTCAGGGCTGGGAAAAGCCCCAAAGAGGAAAAATGGTCCGATAACTAGAGGCCTTGGTAGGGATGTATATTTGCAAACACGCAAGGAACAAGCAACAGACTGTCCATGGTTGTTGCATGTAGCCAAAAATACTGATAAAGATGTATGGATTGTTTGAACTTTCAGGGATGAACACAAATGTTTGCAATCAAGAGACATTAAAGCTTGTGACTACAAGTTTATTTCTAAGCAAATAGTTGACCAAGTTCAAGTCAATCCAGATATTCCAATCGTGGTCATTCAAGATCACCAAAAACAGTTTGAAGTTCAGTGTCTATGCAAAAGCATTAAGGGCAAAAACAAGGCGAAAATGAGATTAGAGGTGATCATAAGCAGCAATACACCCTTTTAAGAAACTACGTTGAAGAGTTGCGAAAACTAACCCGGATACAACAGTTTGGATAAGTGTACAAACTGCAACAGATGCAACAAGTCCAACCAGAGTTTTCAAGAGAATGTATGTATGCTTAGGCTCTTTGAAGGAAGGATATAAAGCTTGTCAAAGAGAGTTGTTGGGGTTAGATCTGCTTTTATGAGGGTCCTTTTCTTGGTCACTTCTTACGTTAGTCGGTATAGAAGACAACAATGGAATATACCCTGTAGCCTACGCTGGTTGCAGAAAAAGCAAAGACTCATTGATTTGGTTTCTTGAATGTCTAAGAGATGATCTTGACTTGCAACCAAACTCAAACTACACTTTTATCAGAGACAGGCAAAAGGTGATTTTACCATTTAGTTGATTAGATTCACTTGTATTTTCGTTAAATGCAAGTTTTATTAGTAAGGAATTGATGTTTATTTGTGCAGGGTATCATTCCAGCGTTAGCAGAAGTATTCCCTAGCTGAACAGATATATTGTTTAAAGCACATCCATGATAATATGAAATTGCAATGGAATGCTAAAGCATACAAGGAACATTTGTGAAGATGTGCAGCAGCAACAACCGTCCAACAATTTGAGGCAACCATGCTAGCATTCAAGAGTTTTAGCGAACCTGCCCATGCTTGGTTAAGTAAGATACCACCAACCTATTGGTCAAGGTCGCATTTTTCAGGTACCTAACCAAATCTATATCTACTTGTACATCTTTTGTTCTACGACATTTTTCAGGTACCTAACCAAACATGTTGTAGGGAGGGCTTATTCTGATGTGCTACTTAATGACATGTGTGAGGTGTTCAATGGGAAACTAGTGGGAGGTAGGCACCAACCCATCATTACTGCTTTGGAATACATTAGAGAGTACTGTATGAAAAGAATAGTGAACGTTGTGAATGTGATTCAAAAGTGTGCCGGACCATTAACACCAAAGGAAACTCTCATGTTAGATGCAATCAAGAAAGAGGCTTATAAGTACATCGTTTTACGGGTTGAAGAAAAAAAGTATGAGGTCAGTGGATGGGGAGATAAGTGTACTGTGAATGTTGAAGCTAGGGCTTGTACATGTAGAAGATGGGAGCTTACAGGTATGCCATGTAAACATGCTGTTGCTACCCACCGGTGTATGAGGTTGAATGGAATGCAAATAGGATATGTTGAATCATGGGTGCATCCATGTTACTTGCTTAAGACTTGGGAAGAAACTTACAAACACCACATCCAGCCAATAAATGGTTATAAGCATTGGTATGAGTCACAAGTGCCTACAACCATTCTTTCACCTAAACATCATAAACCATTAGGTAGGCCACGAAAGAAAAGAACCAGGGCTTTTACTGAAAATGATAATAGTGACAAAACCAGTAACTTGTCACAGTCTAGTAAGAGTGTGGTTTGTGGTATTTGTGGCAATCTTTGGACACAACAAGAAAACATGTCTTGGGCAAGGAGGTGTAACAAGAAGTAAAGGCACTACACAACAGTCTCAAAAACAGGTTCATCCACCAAAAGTTACAAAGAAAGAAGGCAAAGGTTACGGTGACAACTATGAAGGTAATGATCAACCAAGTGTGGTCGGTCTCAATCCGGAAGTCAAGTTGATCTTGCTTCGGTGGGTCTCCAAAACAATTTTGGACAAAGACCAAGATTATAGCAGCAAAGCTTTCTTCACCAAAAAAAATGTCGGTTAAGCATATGAAAGCCAATGTTTTCCATCGAATATGTATTCCCCTAAACAATATTTGCTGTGTTTAAACAATGTATGTTTCTGAACTTTGTAAACTACAAAATTTTATGCATTTGGAAATATATCCATTTGCGTTATGTATGAAATCATGTCATGTTAGTGTATGGGTTAAATTGTGTTTTTATTGTATTGTTTTTATACAGTCTTCATACATCTGTGTTTTGAGTTTGATACTGTTATTCTATTATCACAAACATTAATGAAGAATCAAAGATGGATGAACAACACCATATCAAGTTTATGTTGATACTCAAAAATGGTGTATGTAGGATCGTGAATATTATGTTGTTTGATGATTCGGGTGGTCTAGGATGATGATAGTATATGAATGCCATGGTTAGAAAAGATGAAGAGAGTAGAGAGGGAATTCTAGAGAGATAAACAAAAGTGTAAAAGGTTGGATTAGAACTTCCAGCCCTCTACCTTGGAAGGTAGAGGGTATTTATAGGTTACAAACTAAACGACCTCCTAACGGCCTGTGGATCAGGTATACAGTGGGTAAAGACCCATCCTTCCTCCACGGTGTTACACTACGCTAAACTAGGCTAATAACTAACTAATAAAATAGTAAATAACGATATGTCTACAAGCTAACATATGCTAGACTATAGATGGGGTGACCGACACTTTACTATGGAATTTCCAATTCCTAACAATCTCCCCCTAAGGGAGGTCACCCCATGATTTACATTTTGAATACTAGCATTCTTTCTTTGTCTTTGTTCTTGAGCTCGTAGACTTCAATTCTTCAATTCCGCAATCTTTGTGCTTTTGTAGCGATTCTTCAAAGTCCGCATTGATTTGTACTTTAAGTGGAGGCCTTTAAACTGATCCACATCTTTGATGATCTTCGAGCTTTCATTGAGATCATCAGCCACAGTAAATCTCTGGATCACCCTTTATAGTGTTGCCATCATGTGATGTTGTGACTTTCGGACCAACATGCTCACACTTTCTGGATCATGACATCTTTCCATCAGAGTAGCGGAAGCTTTACTGGTTCATGATATTTGCAGCAGCGTAGCAGAAGCATAGTATAAAAATATCGAACCAGGTTATGAAGATATGCAACGATCATGATTTCTTCAAATTAAGTGTAGATGTTGTGAGCATGCGGCTTTGGAATGACTCCTCAATTCGATCACCGCAACCATCGGGTGTACTGCATACAACAGTTAGCAATAAATCGCTCGAAAGTGTCTTTGATCACTTTCGTTGAATTGAGGTACACGGCCCACGGTTCCCGTTGATCGGTACAAGTACTGTGATCGTATAATTCGAAGAATCTCCTTGACAGGGTTTCGCAAATGTTCTAGCCGTTCTCAAACCGGAACGTCTCAAAGAAGACAACACGGAGTGAGTGAACCAGTAAGTTGAGATTTACTGATTGATGAAAAATGATTTGAAAACAATCGCTTATTGCTTAAGAGAAAGAGTTTTGCAATACGACGAAGGTTTAGAAGAAGAAATTAATTTTTAATCATAAATACCCTTTTATTTTGAAAACATAATACACAGTCGATGTGCTAGAGAAAAGAGTTTTTGAGCACAACGACCGGTTTTTCAAAGGTATCCGTCAATCCATTCCTGGACCAAGGTTGATTCAAGATTGAATCTCCCTATTGTTTCTATCCAGTTGTCACAAGCTTGATCTTACGAGAAGATCTCACATGTCACCCACCAAGAGCTTGTTTGATGTTGGCTCTAGAAGGATTTCCATCTTCATTGTGAATACTTTTACATATCACTCTGATGTTCTGGCAATACCACAAGGATAATGCGTAGGACTCTTAATATATTCTTACTTTCCACATTGTGTGAAACAGTAAGTCTTCATTAATTTAGTGTCCTAATGAGATATTGTGGATGATCTCTTGGCTCTAGACTCGATAGTGCATTTTGGTTCCTATGCCGGAGACTAGGGAGAGGGTCTCCTTCTTCAATATCAACAATCTCTAAGAGAAAGTCGATAGATGATGTAGGTTCCCCGTGAGAATGAAACAAGTCCTTTTAGGAGGAACTTGAGTGGCTTGGGAAGTTGTAGTGCAGTGCGTCATTGGGTCCATGAAGTCTTGTCTTCAATACCAGTGTTACCTTAGTAACCACCAGTAGCATATGTATTGAACCCGGTTACTGCCCTAAGGTTGAATTATTGGAGGGCCATTTCTTTTCACCCTTTTCACATTCAATTCTTTTTCATTCTTCAACCCCTTCAGTGCTTACCGAGACTTCATAACTAGAACCTTGTTGGGTTTATTCCAGTACTAGCTCTGTCTCAGTCCGCACTCTTCCCATTTCTCATGTTTCTCCTTTTTTCATCATACCTAAAGACTCTACACTATCTAGTGGATTGTCCCTGGGTAGATCCCTCCGGTTCTGGCGGATCGTGGGAACTAATACCTAACCTCACCATCCTTATAACTCCATACATAAAGTAAAATGGTCGGTCTTTTGGTACAGTTCATTCTTCCTTGAAACCAATTGAAAAATCATTTGGAAAAACAATCAAGGTACTTGTGATACGAGATCAAAGCATTTTGTACCTTAATAGTTTTGATCATTTAGAAAACCTCCTCCTCAACATGTGCATATGATTTAGAAATTGTTTAGCACATGGAGGCAAGAGGACTTTGAAATATTTTCTTTGATCACAATTTTCATAGATAAAGCCATTTGATTTTCTTTGGTAAATTCTCCCCCTCAATATGTGCATAGGATATTTCAAAACATTTTATCACATAGAGGAAAGAGTTCTTTTAAAGCACCTTCACGATCACAAGAGCCATTAAGAAACCATTTGCTCCCCCTCAATATGTGCTTCGAGATTCGAAAACGTTTAGCACATATGAGAGAGCAGCCTGCACATTTGAATCAAATCGATCATCATTTATCAGATATCATTATTAAATCACAAATTCTCCCCCGATCAAAAATATCAAACCCTTTGAGATTTTGGATCCCAAGTGATTTAATAAGGTTTATAAAACATTGGAGAATATGTGGCCAGGTTTAAATACTCATCATGTTTTTAGATAAATCCTCCTCCTCAACATGTGCATTGTGTATTAAAATTGTTTGGCACATGGAGGCAGGAGTGCCTTTAAAGGACTAAAACCAATTCCATTTAAACAGATTTGAGATTTAAATCACGATCTCTCCCCCGATCAAAAATTTCAAACCATTTGAGATTTGTGATCCCAAAAGATTTAAATCATTTAGAAAAATTTGGGGAAAGACGTGGCAAGATTTAATTTTGAAAAATGATAGATAATGAACAGATTTAGACATTAAAGATTGTTAGTGTCAGGTATGATTGTTTTAAGAGACCTTTAAGTAAAATAAAACAATTTCACAATCAAACAAGAGCAGAAAAAAATTCATTTTGAAAGATCTTGATTCTAAAGAAAAATCATACCCTGACATAACATTAAATCTTTAGATCACCACTTAATTTCGTACAAACGGACTTTTTGATGAAATATCGTTTGAAAATATTTAATTTGAAATCACTTAAGATTTCACAAAATAAAGTCCGGTTGATTTCAACACATTGAATCCGATTTATTTTCAAAACAACATTTTTCCATTTTCAAAAACAATATTTATTCAAAGTTTTTAGAAAAAATGGTATTATCACTATTATCCCTGCACAAAAATTCGTTAGGTGGTTGAGCTGCTTTTGTTGTTGTTGCTGAGAGTTTGGAAGAAAAACCGTCTGCTGATGCAGTGAGACTTCTTACGTTGCATTTTAATGCCAACTGAGGTCAAATTAAGCTCCGTTTCTTCAATTACTTAGAAGAAAACCATCTGCTGATGCAGTGAGACCTCTTACGTTGCATTTATGCCAACTCTCCATTGAAGTCAGATTAAGCTCCGTTTCTTTATTTGTCGACCCAAGATATAGTTACCCTTTCCTTTCGGCATCCAATCATCATATTATGTGGGATCCGGATCGGGAACATTCTTATACCAAAATACCTACATACGTTAGTGAACACACATACAGATATATGGTGGTCGACATCACCCAAACAGCAATCGACTAATTAAAAGTCAATGCAACATATCAATCAGTTCGTATAAAGCATGGGAATAATGTGTTCATCAAACTATAATCATCTAATCCTAACAATCTTATCCTAGGCACCTAGTCCTTCAACATAGGTTAACATCATTGTTCAGTTAAGCATTTAGGATAATTAGATAAGTCCGTTTAAATGATATAAATTTGAAAAACATTCTCCCCCTCAATCAATGACTCATTTTCTGAAAATTTTAAAAGCGCTGAAGTCATTAATTGAGTTTGCAAATTTTATAAACACTCTAAATCTGATTGTTTTTAAAGCAACTCATTTACCATCATTTTTGAAAACAACAAATATTTTTCTGAAGAATTTTAGACGGAAAATCATTTGTGTAGGAACAGCAGTCCTTCGACATACTTTCCTCAAATTGTTTTAGGATAAGTGCATGATATTTTTGAAAATATGTTTAGTGCAGCACTTTCCTTCTTTTGAAGAGCGGGTTGCAATCAGAAATAATAGCAAGCCATGGTTTTAAGCACGGGTTACAGTCAGAAATAACTGCAAGCCATCATTTTGACATGTTTTGAAAAAGAATATTTACACCTCCCGCTCGAACTTCATCTATGGTCCCGTGCCATTATTGAATGACATTTTTAAGACCGCAGATGTTATCGATTCCAGAAGACATGTCTTGAGAAAAACATATTTTTGGTATTTTTTAAATTTTTCAGATTTTTATGGATTTTTCTTGGTTTTATATTTTTCTATTTTCTTTTTGTTGGTTTTCTATTTTTGTATTTGGTTTTTGAATAAATATATACAAGGATAGAGTAGATGATATAGTTTAAGAAGATGATGATACGAGTACCGAGATAAGGATATCGAGCAGCCCCGTTGTAGAAGATAGAAGTCATCATCTCTTAAACATTCACCACCAAAGCTTCCAAGACTCTTGAATCGAAGAGAGAAATTGAGCCACTTGAAAGTGAGACTTTGGTAGCTTCCCCGCAAACCGTAAATCTTCTTATTGAGCAGATTCTAAGCTTTCTTTCAAGCTTGCCTTAGCCAGATGCACAAAGACGCACACCATATCATCGATCTTGCTGCTCCTTTTAAGAACGATAATCGAGATTCTCCATTCGAGGTTATATCATCCAATAGAAGAACAACAACGTTTCATCCCATACTTAAATAATCTTCTCAAATTCCTTTTCCACTAAAGTCTGAAGCGATCCATTCCAAAAGGTGTCAAGAGAACAATTCCCCCAAGTAGTTGAATTGATGCAGTCAGTCTCTTTATATAACGCTCAAGAACTCTCCCGAATACACATCATGAGGGTAATGAAGAACACCTCCCCTATGTTCACATCTTTCGTCCCTGATGAATGTGTATGAAGCTCAAGAATCCGAAGTACACCAATATCCAAGAACTCTCCTGAATACACATCATGAGGGTAATGAAGAACACCTCCCCTATGTTCACATCTTTCATCCCTGATGAATGTGTATGAAGCTCAAGAATCCGAAGTACACACATTCCCGACGAGAGAATAGCAGATAACACCTCCCTCATGTTACACATTTATCTCCCCTGAATATGTCGTACTTGTGTACCTCTTTTTATCTTCAGAAACTTTCTCTTACATCACTTCCCCCACGTCGTTGGAATAATAACACTAAAACCCTTGATGAGTAAAACCTTGAGTTTCTCTGCGGTCATGACATTTGTTTTCCCGGAATATCTTCAATCACTTAGAAGTATTAAGTTCATCAAGTTTACTCGCCATGAGTCAAACATTGAGTTTCTCTGCGGTAATAACATTTGTCTTCCCGGGATATCTTTAATCACTTGGAAGAATTAAGTTCATCAAGTTTACTCGCTTTGTGTTTAGATGTGTCTCCTTCCCCCTTGCTGGTTTTGACACTTCAGAAACAGCAACTCATTGTAAGCCCGTATACTAGAAATCTGTTGAGAGGAACACTTGAACTCTTGTGAGAATCAACTTGCTGAAGAATGTGAGCAAGTCTAATTGGGGATTAAATCAGACATTTCACCCTCCCCCAATTAGTGCTCTCCCCTAAACCGACAATCTTTTTGATAAATGCCCAGATTAAGAAGAAGTCATTAGATCATTACATGCAACTCGTCTTTGGTCTTCTAACATATAGCAAGAAATGTAGAACGCATGTAGACTCGACCTTTTTCAAGATTGTCCGAATGGGGAATAGAGTGTTAACATCTTCAACTCACACCAAAAGCATCCCACCAAAAGCATCCCAATTAACTTACATCTTGCAAATCCTCTTAGCTAAAATCCCTCCCAATCAAACAAGAACAGAAAGATGTTCATCAAGGAAATCACAATCGGGCCGCAACGAACACACAAGATGGTAACACCAAACTATCAATCACATCAAACAAGAACAGAGAGATTGTTCGAAATCATCATGTTGATGTATACGTGAAGCATTAACCGGAAGCACTTTGTCGATAAACTCATCAATCCGAGTGAAGATGTCAACCAACGGCTCTTAGAATAAACTCCATGTAAAGATGATCTGATAAGAAGAAGCTCGGTTCTTACATGAGTTAGGAGCCGTATGACCATATATTCTCATAAGTCAATCAACCATGCAGAATTATCACACTTCTTCTCCCCCTCAAGAATTGCATACGAAGATGCCATTCTTGATTAAACAAGTGAACATCATCCAAATGTAGTCTATTCACACTTCTCCCCCGCAAAATAAGCACAGGATGTCGCCATCGTCATTTTAGTTGAGAAAGTGGAATCGAAAACAATCAACAAGAGCCGGTTCACTTGATGACTAAAGCGCATGGAAAAAGTATGAAGCATGTTGATGAGAATGGTCATTAATAAAAAGATTTCTCTTCTTCAGAAGATAAAGCGCACTGACATGTACACTTTTCTTTTCTTTAGAGTACGAGGCATGAACTGAAGTGTTCATACGTCATAAGAAGATTTCTCTTCTTTCTAAGATAAAGTGCACTGAGACGTACACTTTTCTTTTCTTTAGAGAACGAGGCATGAACTGTTGTGTTCATACGTCATAAATCTCTCTCTTTTCAGCTCTCTTGGCAAAACATGTAATCAACCCCATTATCATTCAGTAGGTTTTATTGTCGTGACAGCTGATGGAGAAAACCCAATATGATGAATTTGACCCTGAAGTAAACTAACCCGAACTCGTGACTTAAACTTCCACATATGTAACAAAGAGCGGTGCCGATTTCCATTAGCATCTCTAAGTACTTTCTATGTACTCTATACTCTTCAACCAACCAACCATCAAGTATAAGACGTACATCACCTCTTGAAAATCCACAATTGAATGTGACCTTTGAGCACAACAACGTAACTCCTTAAAGTGATAGTTATTTTGAGGTGATAATAGCCCAATTCCCCCAAGTGGTAAAAAGAAAAGGTAAAAGTCACCCAACAATAACTAGATTTCCAAGTCTTCGTTTTTGATAATAAGCTCGAAGAAGGATCTTGAAGAATCTTCATCCATCCATCCCCGATACCTTTAGATACTAAGTACACTCGCCCGTGATATTTCACTTCAACCTCAAATAAATAATAGTGAATTAACTCCGTTGTAACATCTTCTGATTAAAAACTCAACTCTAGCCTCCTTTGACGTTTTAAGTGAACTCTGATAATGGTTTCATCCCAACCATGGTTAAAAGCACATAACCCCGTAAAACCATGTAATAACCAAACTGCCATGACGATATCCAATCACACATCCAATTCATGAAGTACACTCTTTTATCTCTTCTTTGAAGTAGAAACCGTAGCACCAGCATCAGATAAGATCCTGAGATACACTTTATTTTCTCCAGGATGAATCCATCAATACGGGATTTTACAATTCTACAGTTTAAACCGAGAAATAGATTCTTACGCGGGATTTTACAAAACCAAGAATAAACCGTAAGAAAGATTCGGAAATGCACTTTACTTTTACCAGGATGTTTCCATTGTCACGGGATTTTACAAGTCTATGATTTAAACCGAGAAATAGTTTCTTTCGCGGGATTTTACAAAATCAAGACTAAACCGTAAACAACGTCAGCTTGAATGTGTTGTGACAATTTTGGTTTCGGTGAATATCTGTTTTAGGGGAACATGCAGCGGTTCATCAGCGGTTCATTCATCATCATCACATCATCAACCATCCAATAAATACTTTGGTAAACACATCATTCACGCATTCTGTCGGCTAATGTAGTGACCACATGGAGAAGTAAACCCAATATACCAAACTTGATCATGAAGTAGAATTCCCCAGATTTGTTACTTAAACTTGTACTAATCCTCGTGAAAAAGAAACAGTGTACCCAATGTACCAAACCTCTTGACGTATCCTCAACTACGTGAGACAACGAAGTGATAGCTACGTTGTGGGTTAAGCAAGAAAGAATCACAAAAGTAACTAAATAGCCAAGTCTTTATCACATTCTATAAATACCCAAACAAGTCATCTTCACGGAAGAGTAGAAAGAAAGAAGACGAAATAAGAAAACACGCCCGGAAAACCTCACTTCAATTCCAAATAAGAAATACCGTATAAACAATCCCGTATACACCTTTCTTCAATATCAATTCAAGCCGTGACATAATAATTTTCTTGAAAATGAATACACCAAAGTATCAAACCTCATAACTCAACGAATCTCAGCATCAAACCAAATATCACGTCTCAAATCAAATCTCATAATATATCAATCCAATTTAGAAAAGCCCATCCGTCTCAATCATGTGTACGACCTATTTGAACCACTTAAAAGAATCCGATCCAGCCCATGTGAGAATCAAATCCGATCCAACTCAAATCACAGCATATCCTTAAACGTTTATCCTCATGAATTTTATACCAAAATACCACTCGATTTCAAATATTACCCCAAAATTAATATAATGTATTAAGTAAATTCATTTTAGCCCAATTAATCTTGAGATGTAACATTTTGGTGTAGCCTGATGTTCATCATAATTAATAACAGTCCAAAGATATTTCATAGGAAAAAAAAACACAACCCACAATACTCGAGCCTTGTATGATACGTCCCGATCCAATTACAAACAATACCTTGTCCACTCACAAACGTACACTCAATCCGATAAAATGACAAACCATCCGATTAATCGTAAAACGTATCACACATTTCCTATAAACCGTATATGTCAGCCAAGTTAAATCCCACTACTCATTCGAGTGTCAACCCATAAGTGAGACCCATAACTGACTAAGTCCATGTCCAATCCAGCCATCCAATACATCCAATACTCGGTCCACCAACAACTTCCTGGGCCCATGTGATCCAAATCTTTCAACCCTAAAGTTAGGGGTATTTAAGCGCACCATATACTCACATACCCAAAAATTACTTACACCCCTTAACCCTAGTATCCTAAACATCCGCCCCCATCAGTTATTATCTCCAAATAATCTCTCCAAAATGTATACCGCAACTCATTTCTAAACACTCCTTCACAAACCCTAACAAATCTCACAAGAGAAATATGTCCGCCTCTCATTCAATCTTTCGTATACACCTTCGTTGCCACAGGGATGGTATAGGGACGATCAAAAGAGCCACAGGGATGGCCTTAGACATTGATTCGGCTTCGAAATCACACCAATGAACCAAGGTAGGTTAATCTTTGAGTGGTTTTTCAAATAAATTGTCTTTCCCTTTTCACGAATCAAAGATTTGATTCAACAAACTTGTTGAAATCACCTCTTTAATTTCGAAAATGAATACATGAATTAGACCAATGATGGAGAAATTTGTGTGAGAGATCATGTATGGTCCTATTGATAGAAAGCACACAAATAATCTGAGATCTTAAGGGGCCTTATCATTTACTTTAAAAAAAATGAATATATTATGAAAGGATTTAACACAAGTTGTTAATTCTCTTAAAGATTCGAATAATATCCAGAACTTGTTGATGTTTTGAGATTTGATCTGTGAAGAATAAATATTTCGTGATTTAGACTCTTGATAGTCTTGATAATACCTTTTAGTACCACGGAATATTTAAGCTGAGATTGATTAATGTTTGAGTCGAGAATCGGTGATGAAGTAGGCTCGGTAAAAGATGTATACATGATGGTCGTAAGTCCTGAGTCATTGTGGCATAGCCAAATATGATGTTTGGATCGAATATATGTGATATTTTTATTTTGAGTCTTTGAGTTTTGATATGTAGTTGATGTTTGGATAAGGAAAGATTCAACACAACTCGCTCCATGACCAACTCTCTTTGGTTTCTGGTTAACAACTCGCTCACATATTCTGGTTAACAACTCGCTTATGACTCAAAAGTCAAGAAGCATAGGCTCAACTCGCATGGGACGTTGAACCAACTCGCATTTAAGAATGCTAGTACCAAACTCGCTTCCCTTTTCCAACACAGCTCACTTTTGAAAGTGTTACAAAAACAACTCGCATGTATGGTTATTATTGTCAACAACTCGCATATTTTGCAAAAACGTTTTTGACAACTAGCATTCAAAAATGCTAGGACACAACTCGCATACCCAGACCAACTCTCTTTGGGAACATCGAACCTGGACTGTATTGAATGACAACTCGCAATATTACATTAGGCAACTCGCTATGATGAAACTTGACCAAAAATGCATTCAAAACTTCACATGTGAGCAGTAGATTTGAAATCCTGAAATTAGTGACCACCATAAAATATAACACAGCTTTGATACGGTTAAGGACCAGTAAAACGAAATAACAATTTAAAACATGCTCAACCAATAAAAGACCATTTCAAGTGTTAAGGAGTCAAGATGAAACTGTTAACATGCTCAAACTGATAACACCCATAAAACCAGTTACACCACATTCGACATAGGCATAAAACAAAAACACAACCGCATCAACACAAGTATCTAAACACCATTCGAATAAAACCGCATACAACAAAAACCACATAAACCGCATAACAAAAACCAACCAAGCCGCATTAAAAACCATTCGAAACATCACAAACAACAAAACCTTGGCTCTGATGCCAATTGTAGAATCGTGAATATTATGTTGTTTGATGATTCGGGTGGTCTAGGATGATGATAGTATATAAATGCCATGGTTAGAAAAGATGAAGAGAGTAGAGAGGGAATTCTAGAGAGATAAACAAAAGTGTAAAAGGTTAGATTAGAACTTCCAACCCTCTACCTTGGAAGGTAGAGGGTATTTATAGGTTACAAACTAAACGACCTCCTCGACGGCACGTGGATCGGTATACGATGGGTAAAGACCCGTCCATTCCTCCACGGTGTTACACTACGCTAAACTAGGCTAATAACTAACTAATAAAATAGTAAATAACGATATGTCTACGAACTAACATATGCTAGACTATAGATGGGGTGACCGACACTTTACTATGGAATTTCCAATTCCTAACAGTGTCGGTTCACCCATCCTTGAGACTTCATACGTCTATGAATCTTGGATCTGTTGAACTTGGATCTGTGTTTTGAGTTGGCTACTGTTATTCTATCATCACAAACAGGAATGAAGGATCAAAGATGGATGAACAACACCATATCAAGTTTATGTTGATACTCAATAGTGGTGCTATACATCCATCTTTGAGACTTCATATGTCTATGAATCTAGGATCTGTTGAACGTGGATATGGGTTTTGAGTTGGATACGGTTATTCTATCATCACAAACAGGAATGAAGGATCAAAGATGGATGAACAACACCATCTCAAGTTTATGTTGATACTCAAAAGTGGTGTCTATTCATCCATCTCAGATCATTCATCCATCTTTGATACTTGGATCTGTGTTTTGAGTTGGATACGGTTAACAAACAGGAATGAAGGATGAAAGATGGATGAACAACACCATATCAAGTTTATGTTGATACTTAAAAGTGGTGTTTGTTCATCCATCCCTTATCATTCATCCATCTTTGATACTTGTAGCTGTGTTATGAGTTTGATCATTTAACTAAGGTGTGGTTTTAATTGGATAATAATTGTGTGGCAACTGATGTGGGTTTGATCATTTATAATGGGTAGGAGCAAGTATTAAAGTCATAACACTCATAAGGACTAAAGCATATAAGTAAAACTACTTATATTGTAGAAGGACCAAAGTACATCAAAACTTGACTTTTCAAAAGTCAACCATCGCCACAAGTCTACTTACAGAGACCATACATACCACTGAATCAAAAGGCAAAAAACCACCGACATTGCTAACCCACTAGATAAACCATATACAGACGGCAATGATGAGTATCCAGGAGAAAACACAGAAGTTCCTCAGTCGGCATAGTTTCACCTTCTCAAGAAGGAGTTCAGCTAGGGTATCGGCTTGAGTAGCCTCTAGCTCATTTGCCTGGCGGCCGAGTCTATAGTCTCCATGGTCTCGTGATGAGGCTTGTTGGCATTCTTGCAACGCCGCCTCATTACGGTGGATATGCCTTTGCAAGTAGAGGAACACCTCCCTTGCTCTAGTGGTGCGTGGTGGATCCAACCACCCATTTATGGGACACCTGGATCCCTAAAAAATCAGAAATCAAACGTTTGAACACACTTAAAAGCTGACTCCAACATGAAACTATTAACTAAACATGATAAATTAAAAAAAATACAAGCATTATCATGTAGAAGACTAGCCAACCTGAACAGGACATGCATAGAAAAGCCAGCCAGCGTTGACATTATTCTAGCAAGTTTTAACTACAGCCAGCCTACCACAAGCACAACGAACCATTATTACAAGTAGATCGGAAAAATTCAGGATAAGAATTTTTTTTGGTAGAGGAGACTTTAGGGATGAGTGGTGAATATGAGTTGCTTTTATTAGGCCCTAGTTACTGTAGCACCCACAGAAAAGTGTATCGAGCACGCTTAATTGAAATGTGGAAATGACAAAAGTGCCCTTGGACTAAAGACAAATCTAACGCCATAAGATGTCCTTGACTAACGGCAATATGGTCAAAGGACTTGTAGCGAGTAAAAACCTTGAAATAGGGACCCCCAACGATGAAAAGGCCGAGTTTTGTCCCATCGCGATGCGTCGTGCCAACTTTAGGGACCAACCGTGTATTTTAGTCTAATCAAAATTATACCACTTACATAAAATCAAATATCATAAAACCTGAATCCAATACAGATGCAATGCCATAAAATTCCAATAAACCTGGATCCAATACAGATGACAATTCCGTAAAAAATCCAAAATCCAGATACATGCATGAGACAAACATGACATTATTCTGCATATTATGCTTATTTAGAAAAATCCTAAAAAAAAAGACAAATTGCAATTGAAAGTGTATATAGGTGCATATCATAATCAGCAATGGTTAATCACTCCTGGTAATTAACATCCATGGCACGAATAGAACAACATTCTCTTTTGTTACCAGCCCTGATCGTGTCTTTATAAGGGCATGTTCTGGAATTATGTCCTTCAGCCTTCCCACAAGTGAAACAAACTCGTCTCTTCTTTCCTGCTTCAGATTCCTTGCAAATTATCTCATCAATATTCTTCCATCGAGTATGAATCCCAGTCCCTTTGTTCTTTGATTGTTTCGAAAGCTTCATAACAACGCCTTCAGGTTCCCTAACACCAAGCATTGAACAAAATGTATCGGATTTTCTCTTCTTTAACCCAACTGGAACATCAGATTCGGCCCTAGAGAGAAGTTAAGATAACTCCAAACGATACACATCAAGCTTTTCTCTACAAGGCATCAACCTATCAACCGTGTCTTCAACAATAATGACGAATTGAGCGAATAACAACATCTGAGCTCGAATCGGCATTCACAAACGCATCCAAACAAACATCATCAGGAGTCTTACACCACCTATCAAGCACATACTCTCTCGGGAAAATTTCAATACCATTTAACCTCAAAACGTAAAAGATATGGCGGCAAAGCAACCCAAACAAATCAAACCTCTTGCATGAACAGGTAACAGACATATCAGATGAACAAAACAACACCTGTATAATTTATTAAAAAAATAAAAATAAATTATTGCCTTAGTTAATGCATCTAAATATATATACTACAATCATCTAAATATAACAAATCAGAAATATTCAATGATCATCAATTTATTGCACCTGAATATAACAATTAAAATGAATCTAAATACAGTAATTAGTGCATCTAAACATAACAAAAAAGGGCATCTAAAAATTAAAATGTACATACAAGTATTTACACACCTTAAAAACTTTAAACGACGTCTTGTCATTCCACTTTTTAACACCCGTGTCCCGAATGAAATATTTCTCAAAAACCCCAATCTGTTGAGTACTAACAGACAAACAATGTGTAACGAAGTAAATTTCTTCTTGTATATCAAAGAACACATTTAAAGTATAAATCTCAGTAGCATTCTTTTCTAATTTCAACCCAAGATGCGCAAATCCGGTTTTTATACCTAGATTCATGATCATTTTTATCTTTGAGAATACCTCGAGAATCCATAGCATAATCAAAATGGCTAATAAAGTCAACAAGGTTTAAGTTTGCATTAGTCCATCTCCCAAAAATGATTCTCGGATTCGGACCTGTTTATGCGCATTAAACCGGATAAGTCTTCATCACGCAAAAAATGCGAGGAATCCATCTAGACCTCATATCGTAAATATCAGAAAGCTACTTATTTTCAGATAGGCCAAACTCATCAATAATATATTTCTATTCTTCCTCAAAAATACTTGACGAAATCTGATCATTCCAAACGACAGCACACAATCATTTCCTAAAGTCAGTGTTATTGCAAACTGATGAACCAACCTGTAAAAAAAATGCATCAGAATGATAAAAATCAATGCATCAAATACTCAATGTGTCATTATTACAAAACTTAAAAATTAGAATATACCTTAATCGACAATTTCTGCATGATGTGCCACATGCAAAGACGATGGCGCGTTAGGAAAACATCTGCAATGGCTTGTTTCATAGGCGGGTCTGGTCAGTCACAACAACTTGCGGATCAGTTAAAAACGCCATTTTAAAAGCCCGCAGAAGCCACTTATAAGAAGCTATTGTTTCATCAGCAAGCAACTCGGCACCAAAAGTAACAGCCCGGTTATGATTATCAATGCCAGTAAGGCATGAAACATTACTTGTTCGATCTATTAGTGCATGAGTAAGGCATGAAACATTACTTGTTCGATCTAAATGTAGCATCGAACGATATCACGTCTCCAAAGCATTGGTAATTGATCTTGGCACAACTATCAGCCCAAAACAAAGCAGACAAAGAATCTCCTTCACCTTTATAGTAATCGACAAAAAACCCCTCAAAATGTTTTTCAAGGTTCCCTAACTTCTCCACCATCATTTGGGGCCACGGTCACCAATAAAGGTACTCACATCCCGTTTAAAATTCTTGCGTCCACCAAGCTTGCACCAACATTCTCAAACCCACCGTAAATCTCTTTCGTAAGCCTAAACGCTCTAACAGGACCAACATTGGAATTCGATACTTGCATCAAAAATGTTTTTAGAACAACCCATGTCCCTTGAACTCATTAAAAGCGCATGTCTTGTTTTGAAACTAGCGGATGGTTGTGTTCTTCAACAAACACATATACCTCATACATAACCCCATCGACTTTCCCAACCCTCAACTGAGCCAAACAACCAGTCTTACACGAAGTATTCTTCCTAAACTTTTTCTTAGCAAAAGAGTCACCAACCAGTGACAAGTCAATGCCCTTACCCTTATTGTCAATCGCCCCATCAACACCTTTACCATTCACCCTACCACGCACAGCAACATCAGAATCTGACCTATGTCTATAATACATTGAATCTCTTTTCTTCTCACCTCTATTACAGCTAAAGTACTTTATACTAGGACAATCGCTACCATCAGGATTGCTCTCAGTACCAAGCTTAATATCAAACCCTCCCATTTTTGAATAATGTCGGTAAAAGTTATAAGCTTGCACCAATGAAACAAACACGGTTCCTTTTGTCGGTTTAAGAGACATATCCACATCAGGAACCCAAACCTTTGACCCGTTAATAACCGAGGAAACAGCAATAGATCGATCAACAACATTTGAGACATTACTAACCGATGAAGAACTAGATACACTAACAAGCCTCGAACTAGAATCATCACTAACTGAGCAAGGACTAGATATACGTACACCATCAGAACCTGAACTAGAACTACTCCCATACACATAACTATAACTGCTGCTTTCGCCAACATTATTTGAAGAATAAATCGTACCTAAACCTGAAGATATGAAAACACAACTATTAGAGCATGTTTGTGTAACTAATACTTATAACTAAATATAGAAAGTGCATCTGTATACTGTTAGGTCACTAGATTTACAACACAAGCTTCAATGAAAGAGATAGAGGCGGTTGAACACGTTAAACACACACACATACGAACATAATAATACGGTTAGGCGTAGAGTGTAAAGAGAGTGAATAGAATGAACAACCAACCTTCAAGTGAGGGTTATACAAGAGTATTTATAGGCAAGGAGCTAGGGCAACACTCCCACTCCTTCCTTTTTCCTTATTGGACATGGGCCTAAGCTTATGGGCCTTCTACATAAGCTAGACCTTAAACAAACATAAAGGCCATAATAAGCTACCTATTACATATGAGTAACTAACACTTGAATAAAGGTTTAGGAGTGATTCCAACAATCTCCCTCAAGTGTTGGTGATGAAAAACGGTGAAGGCGTTGATGTAATAGTAGCTTTGACGCCTTCTCGACATTCTTCTTCTTGTGAGAAGAATTGCCTTGATTCGAACCATCTCCCCAGGGTAGCGAGATAGTTTTCTTTGAACAGTTATGCTTTGACGCCATCTTTAACTTTGTTCTTTGATCATTGTTCTTTGTGATGAAAGTGATAGTATGTTGTTATCTGCATCAAGTCTCAGTTCGCTTCACGCTCCAAAGGTGTCTCCACGCCATTCTTCAACATGCTCACATGCTCTTTTGACGCTGGAATTCAAGATCGATGAAGTTCTTTAAGTCTTTAACTTTGTAGATTCTTTGATTTGACGAAGAATCATTCGATGTTGTGTTGCTTTAAGATAGAACTTCCATTAGTGATGAAGTTGGCGTGAGCATGAGAAGAATCTGCACGATCATTCCGCCCCAGAGCTTCCATAAGAAGAAAACATAAAAACGGTTAGTAATAAGCGGATTCCGCACTTACAAGTTTGAACTTCGAGAGTGTTAACAAAATAGTGTGAAAACACAACTCTAATTCTTACAAAGGCCGCTTCTGAATCGGAGTCCCACAAGTGAGATAACACGATGTACCAAAGTACACCTACGATTCAGATGAGTCGCCGAGGTACACCGAAGCATCACCTCACGATCGTAGACCGCTTGAGACCACTAAGCGCAATCCACGGGAGTTGCCGGCGACCGCCGTGGCTGTTTGATGTTGACCCCGGCAGAGTTTCCATTCAATCACCGAGGATCACAAATGTGAACCTCTCATAAATGTTCTCGACATTGCTAAGATCTGAAGGACTCGATAATGTACCACCGAAATTCTTATTGTTGAACGTCAAGTGATGAAATGTCAAGTGTACCTAAGAGATCTTTTGATGAATCTCGTGGCTCTAGACTCAATAGTGCATTTTGGTTTTCCCGAAATGAGACTAGGGAGAGGGTCTCCTTCTTCAATACCAAAAATCTCTAAGAGAAAGCCGATAGTTTACGTAGGGTTCCCTGTGAGAATGAAACAAGCTTCGTTTGAGAGAAACTTGAGTGGCTAAGAAGGTTTAGTGCATGCGCCACCGGGTCCATGACGACTTTTAATCTTCAATACCGGTGTCATCTAGTGACAACCAAGAGCATATGAATTGAACCCGTGTTCCGCCTCTAAGTTGAATAATCTGGAGGGCTATTTCTTTTCACCCTTTTCTTTGCATTTCTTTTAATTCTTCAACTCCTTCTTTCTCCGATTCTCATTCTCTCCTTTTTACAATCATACCTAAGGACTTCTAAATTCTAACTATTGGTAGTGTCCTTGGGTAGATCCCTCCGCTCAAGGATCATAGGACGGTTTTTCCTAACCTTAATCACCTTATAACTCCATTGCCATAAAACCATTTTCAAGAAAATCTCTCAAAGGGTTTGTAGATGAAAACATGTTTGAACCACTATGAGAGTTTTATCTTTTAGCGTAAATACTCCCCCTCCACATGTGCTTTAGAGTTTTGACGGAAATCTGCAAAGTGAGGAAAGAGCGCGCACTTTTGAATTGATCGACTCAAGATAGACATTCCCCCGCGAGACACGGTTACGTGGCATAGTTAAAGAGTTGCATTATCAGCTTTTAGGTGACAACTAACTCTAATAACTATCTTGAAGGTGTGGACAACCCCAAAAGGTTGTCAAACCCGCCAAGGTTCATGTCTACCAAGAGTTTCTCGAATGGTACATTCTACTCGGACAAGTCCTTTGCGAGACACGCTTACATCACTAGCTTAACTAGCTTGAAATTATTACCCGTCCCGACAAGTCTTTTCGAAGTTACTAACAGCTTAAGATCTCGTCAATTCATGGGTTAAAGTCTTTTCACACGAGAGTTCATATAGCAAAAACACAACATATTTCTTATCACGTATTTTCTCCCCTCAAAAATGGCATATAAAATGTTATTTTTGAAAAGTTGAGAATAAATATGACCATTTCGAGTGTTGCGGGAAGAATGATCACTTGTGAACAAAGTTTTAAGTCAAGTACTCCTCCTCAACGAGTGATATAAACGGTTGAGGTTTTGAAAATCATAAGGGAAAGTACTTGTTCTTTTGAGCAAAACCTTGAAAAGTGAAAGGTTTGATA
The DNA here is from genome assembly GCA_910596185.1 of Chrysanthemum makinoi. Taxonomy (NCBI): domain Eukaryota; kingdom Viridiplantae; phylum Streptophyta; class Magnoliopsida; order Asterales; family Asteraceae; genus Chrysanthemum; species Chrysanthemum makinoi. Next base: position 130,778,281 of record OU343218.1, read on the forward strand.
GGTTTTACTCAAAAGTAAGAAGCTTTCGCTCCTTTTATAAGGATTGTGGCAATCAAGCGTACCACGTGGTCCTTTATTTACAAGTACGGGTTGTATATCGTAATATGTGCACAAGCCATGACATAATAAATCATACATCCAAAGTTATAATGAAAGAAGCGGTTCAAGGGGTACCATGTAGTCCGAGATGTCGCCAGAGTGTGAATCGGGCGTTAAAAGCCGGTGATGTTAATCTTGGGTCGACCACCAACATAGCTTTCCAATCTTCTAATCGATCCCTTCGATACAGCCGTTCATCAATCATCGTGATGATCCTCTTCACATCCCTTCGATCCTAAGAATTCCATCGCTTAGGAGACCCGATCTTTTGGTGTATATCCTTCAACCGTAAGCCAATCCATCCCTAGCCATCTTCAAAGTGTGATCTCCAAACTTGTGAAGATCTCTGCACGCCATCAAGCAATTTCTTTGAAGTTCACTGCGTTAAACGACGCCGAATGGTTTGCCGATGAGTGTATTTTGAGAGCCGGTTGATGTCGGGAAGATCAAGCTGCGGTGGAGTGAAGTTGACACGGGTCCGATAAGATTCAACCGCCACCGGAGATCTTCTACACGCTTCTTTGATAACTATGCATCGATGAAGATGAGCACCGACTTGATGAATTCACATTGTACTTTGGAGAATTGTCTCATACCACCCTGTACTTTGGCAAGGTACATGTCTTCGATGTCGTTGATAGACAAATTCTCAAAGCACTTCGAGAATGCATAATCCCTTTCGTCTTGTCTCTTGACCACAATATTCTTGAGATATGTGTAGTCCCATTTGGACGAAAGATCAACGTGTTTGATGGCAACGATGTTTTAGTCCGAACACCGCATGTTGAGACTTACTGGCGCGTAGTAGATTCTTCGGCGTTCCGGCCAATGATGAATCCCATACATTGCATCTCGGTCGTATGCTTCCACTTTGTTGGAGAACAAGTGATTAGCTCTTTCCTCGATAGCTATGCGCTTTGAGTATTCGGCCGGGAATGGAAGTGTCAGTGATGTAGCGTATTTCCTTGAACCATCGCCACCGTGAAGAAGAAATTCCAAGTCTTTGTTGAAGAAATATCGAATGGGATCCTAGGCTGATCCGGTTGGCCGATCGTTGGTAGTGGTTTAGACCAGTCGGTGTAATATGGAGGGTTGTCCCGCCAGAAAGTCGATGTTTGCTTCTAGGTTGAGCCAATCCATGTTATTAGACATAGCTCGAGCAATGTTGTCAAGGTGATATTCGACCTCGATGGCACTTTCTGAGCTATCTTTCCATAGTTGAAAAGCTTCATTCTTGATTCGCCGCAACTCAGATTTCGTCATCTTCTTTACTCGAATTTTTCTTGCAAGATCTTTGCATGCTCCAATGTATTACCGCCTACCGATCTTGACCTTCAGCATGATAGGGAGTGGAATTAACAAGAGTAGAGAACCATTCAAATTCCTCTGTGTTATCTTCATCTAGCCATGATAGGACGCCCTTGGGGCTTCTTCTTCTTTTCTTAGGCCTAGATGAGGATTCCGGTTTCGTACTTTATCGGGAGAGGCGGGTTGTTGTTGGGGCTCATGGTATTCTTCATCGACACCACCCGTATACTCAAAGTGATCACCGGTTTTCGAGTCCGGGGTGGTGTCTCGAATCTGAGGTTTATCTGCGAGAAGAGGGAGGAGGAGATCTTTGTTGAGCAAGAGTCCTTTGGGGTGGAGGTTGCATTGAGTACTGAATGGAGGATGATTCACCGGACTTCTTTGTGCGTTTGGGCTCCTTATCCTTATCTTGATCTTTGTCTTCATCATCTCTTGAACGCTTAGGCCTTACAGCCTTCTTCTCTAATGATGACTTGAGTTGGTATTCCAAAGAATGCTTCAAACAACTTAGCTTCATGGGAGGCAAACGTTGCGAGCGCTTTGACATTTGCGCTACCAGCCGGTTTACCAATTCATCATCTGAGAAGATTGTAGTTTCAACTGGATTGATGCTCAAATTCATCGGAGTTGATTTCATGGCTTGCTTGGCTAAATGTAAGAGATTCGGATAAAGTTTTCTGGTATACATCTCCTTTGTCGGCTTCGAATGACCTCCATTAAGAACTTGTGAGTGTATCCTTTATCATCTCGCCCATGCTCCTTGAAGATCATCCTTCATAAGCTTCTAGACATACTCCCTTTCAACTTGCATCTTGTCATTCTCATCATGAAGGTACGTTAACGGTCAAGAATAAAATTTAGCTTTTTATAAAGCATGTCTTTCTTTCTAACCTGTTTGACCGCATTCACAATTCTTTTATGAGTATGAGAAATCCAAGATCGAGGTGGCTTCTTTTGGATGATTTGGTTGATTTCGTTGATGGTGGTGGTGAAGAATGAGAAGATGAATCTGATGATGAAGAGACATGAGGAGACTCTGGATCCTTTGGAGGTTCAGAGGTTTTCTCCTCGAGCGAAGCAGGACTAGCGAGAAACTTATCATAATCGTCATCTCCGTGACTTATCTTTCTCTTCGATCTTTTCGCTCGCCTTTTCTTTGTCACCCTCATCTTTCTCGGACTTTTCTTTAACAGGTTCCTCAGATTCATGCTCAATAGTTTCTTCCACGGGCTTTTGTTGTTGCTCCAAAGTGGTGGCACCGGATCCCTTATCGGGTTGATTAACCGCATCAGGATCTGGTGAAGGTTGAGCTGCACCACTTGACCCTCGGGGGCCACCCATTTGATCTTTTGCAAATTCTTTTGCCACGTGTTGGAGTCTAAGGAATTTGAACTTCTTCTGTATGAAATATCCGCTTGCTCTTCTTCTTCATCCGAGCTTTCATAAGGCACAAGTACAAGAGTCTTCCCTTTTTCTTTGTCACCGGTGGACTTGGAGGTTTAGGCAAGGAGGTTCTTCGGTTCAGCATTCGAGTAGAAGATCTCTTCGTCTGATTGGTATCTTCGAGCTTTCATCCACAAGCTTTCTTTGCGTTCGAGGCTTCAGAATGGGAGGAGTAGCTTCCTTAGAGGGAACAGTCATTTTCGTGGAGGATTCCTCTTGGGGATTATCCTCGACTTTCGATACTTGCAGACTTCCTCGCACTTCCTCTTCGGTTCTCCGTATAGGTGTTCCGGAAGACTTCTCATCGAGATGACCAACTTTGCCTTCTCTTACCGCTACAAGATACCTTTTGTATGTTTCAAGCTTTTTGATTTCATTTGTCGAAGGTGATCGTAACACGACCCTGTTTCTTTGTTGACGATTCCTTGATTCTCGACCGATAGGATGGGTTCACCAACATGTCGTGATTGTCAAGGTCATTGAGCCTCTTGGGAATATCAGGATGAAGTCCAAGTGCTCTCTGGATCAACAATTTGTGTATCCGACATAGGGAATCTTTGAGCCAAGTTTTTGAGAAATGACATCATGTCATCCCATATCAGAGCTTCAATTTCGATGTCCTTCTTGTTGATTAATGACCAAAATATTTGCGGCTCCATGAGCTTGGGATGCTCATAGCCACCGCCACGCACCGAGACCGACTTGGTGATGATGATGTAGAGGGTTCTCCACGGTTGAGGAATGTTCTTAAGCTCCACATGAGAATGCTTAGTGATAATTCCCGAAGCTTCATCATAGCCAATATCCATCGTGAATTGCGAACTGCTCTTCAAGAGGTGTGGCATAGAAGTCGGTTGGCTCGATGTCGAATAAGAAGAACGACCCGTAAATCCGCATGTGTGATGGTGATTTGTTTGTGATTTAACGTCATGCCACCGCACTTTGACCTTTGATCCTTTGCATTGAATTCCGTAATTGTTGTATGTAGATCTCGATCGTAGCGAGAGTGTGAGAGCATGTTCTCGTAGGGATGATTCTTTAAAATATCCACAAAGAATCAAACAAGAAGATTCGAGCATGTGAGGTTTCAAAGTCAACTCTGAGATTGTTCTTTACAATCTTTCTTGGATAGCCATTAGGGAAGATAACGGCAATTGTGAGAACCTCTGGTGCATCCACATTCATTTGAGCACCATGTCGTGATCTCGAAATAACATTAGCCAAAAGAACCAACATATCGAAAGACATAATGTTAGTCAACGGAAGGTTTTATTGTCTAATTATTGAATGTACAATGTTAATGATTGTTACGAGTCCTAAGTCACTTGTTTGTCCAATAGTCCAATGACATCGTGAAACGTTTCGTGAGTTAGTTAACTTTAAGTTTTAAAGTTTATGTTATCACTTATAGTTCACCACATATCAAACGTTTAAGTTTATTAGTGACATTATTAGATTCGTGACGTTATGATTCATTTATTTACAAGTTTGCACGCGTAACAATTCAAAACGAAGGTTTGATCAAGGCTTATGCGTAGGAATAGTTGCTTATGCGTAAACAAGATAAGTATACGCGTAGACGTAAGCTTATGCGTAGGATCCTTACTTACGCGTAAGAAATGTTACGCGTAGGAAAAGGGGACCTTATGCGTAGAGCTTACGCGTAGGCGTATAAAAAAAACCTTACGCGTAAGGCTTACTCGTAAGAGTAGACCTTATGCGTAGAGTCATCAAGCACGCATATCCTTCACGTGGATACGCCAGTAGTCCCATTGTAGAACCTTACGCTGCAATGTTACGCGTAAAATTTCTCTTACGGATAACTTTCTACGCGTAAGGTGATCCTTATGCGTAGAGTAACAAGGACCTTGATTCGGAGTTTTATGCGTAGCAAGCCCGAAATAAAAACATCATATCATCAATTTTAACTTATACATACAATCTTAAAACAGATCAAGGCATGAAAGCATGTTAAGCAGTTAAGTGTAGAAAGTCATACGCGTAAGTCAAAACCCTAAGGTTCATGAATTACGCATATGATTTCTAGCCATAGGATATGCACCAAAGTTTTTCGGTAGTCTAAGTAGTTATGTGAGTGATATAACCAAGTATTTAACATCCAATTCGCAGTGAATCAAAATACCCAATTCAAGAACATTAAACCATAATCTCTAATTCTCAAACAATTAGTGTTTCTGGGTTGATCTAAAGCCTAGATATCATCAATACATCATTATAACAACATCACACAACTATCTTTTTGACCAAAAACCTTCACATTTGAAAACACCCAAAACTACGCATAAACCCTAATTTTCAAATTCACTCTAATTCGTTATCGGGTTCGTTTTGAGGATAGAAAAAGTATCATTGATGTTTTAGAAACGTTTTGACACAATTTTTTAACCACAAACAGATAAACAAGATTATGTGTTCATACGCATATGCGTAGAACACAAAATCGTCCATAGTTAAAGATCCAACCGTTATTTTCCAAAATTTAAAACCTTTGTTTGTAATCTTGTTAGGAACACAAAGACACTTACAAATTGAAGATCTGAAACACGGATTTCTTGAACGAATTTTAAGTGTAGGATTAGTTAGGTTTGAGTATTAAATGTGAAGTGAAATAGTTAGGTGGAGTGTTTTTATTAAAATGACTTTATCCTTTTGGCAGTTTTGGTCCCTCCACCTTTTCCTTTTTTTTCATCCAAAGCCATTTAACTTCCATTTTGGTTACCAAACGAAAGATTTTAAGAAATAACTTTGATGACACTCCCCCTCGACTTAAGAAAATGATGAAAGGTTATAAATTTTAGTCCGAGGAGTGTTAGTGAACCAGAAAATTTACCACTATTGATAAAAGAAACAACCATAATATGGTAACATGCAAGTACAAGAATGTTTTGAAACAGTTAAGTAGATATTTTCTCCCCCTCAACACTTGATCGAAAAAATACTGAATTTTGAAAGATTATAGTGTTGACGGAAGGAATGTACTTGCAACGTTGAAAGAAAATAGATAGAAGAATATTTTTGTTGTTTTATCAGATTTTATATTTTTGTATTTTGTTTTTGAAAATTTATTTACAAAAGAGATTTTGGTGTTTGATGTGTTTTAAGACTGTTTTGGGAGATCATCCAATTCCTCTTGAGTCAAACACCTCATACCAATCCGGTGGACCAACTCATTAAACCTAGCGGAGGCAAGGCTTTGGTGAGAAGATCTGCCAATTGGTATTCTGTACCCACAAAATATAATTCAACAGCACTGCTCCACGTGATCCTTGATGAAATGATATCGAAGATCGATGTGCTTTGATTTCGAAAGTGTTGAACTGAAGTTGCACGAGATCGCAATGGCACTGATTGTCGCAGTACACCGGAATTCTATCAAATACGTAACCATAGTCTTTGAGTTGTGTTCTCATCCAAATGACTTGAGCACAACACGCACATGGCTACATATTCTCGCTTTGGTTGAGGACAATGTACAATCCTCGCTTCTTCGATTGCCATGACACCGCTTATCACCAAGAAATTGTAAAGCTCCCAAGTACTTTTCCGTGAATCTAAGCATCCTGCGTGGTCGGCCCCAAAAGCGATTAGTTCAAAACCGAATCCTTCTGGATACCGATCCCCAAATTAATGGTTCCCTTTATGTATCGGAGGATTCTTTTAGCCTCGAGAGGTGGGTTTCAGCTTGGTCGCGACCGATAACGGGAGCAAAGATATATAGCAAAGACAATATCGTCCGCTAGTCGTTAGATACATGAGAGATCCAATAATACTACGGTATTTTGTAGGGTCCACCAATTTCCCATGTAAATCAGCGCCTAGCTTCTTGGTATGAGCCATTGGTGTGGCATAGGTGTCACAGTTTTGCATTCCAAATTTGTGTAACAATTCAAGGGCATATTTGGATTGACTCAAGAAAATACCACGGGTTGATTGATGAACTTGTAATCCTAGAAAGAACGTAAGTTCACCCATCATGGACATTTCAAAATTTTCTTCATTAGTTTTGCAAAAGCGATTGAGTACTTTTTATGTGTAGACCCAAAAATGATGTCATCCACGTAAATTTGAACAATTAAGATATGTGCCCGTGATATTGTATGAAAAGAGTAGGGTCAACCGAACCTTTGGTGAAATTATTGGCAATGAGGAAAGATGATAGCTTATCGTACCATGCCCGAGGAGCTTGTTTGAGACCATAGAGCTTTGTTCGCTTTGTAGACATGGTTCGGGAACTCGGATCAACGAATCCTTCGGTTGGTCGACATAAACCGCTTTTAGTTGTCCATTTAGAAACGCAGCTTTGACATCCATCCAAAGACCGTCATATTCATATGAGCCGCTAACGCGAGAAATATCCGAACAGCCTCAAGACGAGCAACCGGAGCAAAAGATTCTTCAAAGTCAATACCCTCTTCCCGACGATAACCCTTAGCCACCAGACGTGACTTATTTCGATAACGTTTCCTTCAAAGATCCAATTTGTTTTTCCAAATCCATTTGAGACCAATGACGAGACCCTCGTTGGTCTTTCAACCAGCCTCCCATACTTCAAGACGTATGAATTGGTTGAGTTCTTCTTGCATGGATTCAATCCAGTTGTCTTTTGTCATTGCGCCTTTGATGTTTTTAGGTTCAGATTGGCAGATGGTGAGTGCATAAATGCAATGTTCACCATCCGAGTGAAGACGCTTGTCTCGTAACGATCGTTGATTCGGGTTGCAATTAATATTTTCCAGAGGATGGTCTTTTGTCCATCTATGTGTGGAGGGTTGATGTTGGTATACATTGTGCGATTTTGAGGATTCAAATGGCTTGTTGAAGATTCCGCGACATCAGTGCAGCCTCATTAGCAAACGGGTTAAAGAACGCATTTGGATCAAAATCTGCAGGTGGGGGTACTTCATTCGAAACATCATCAGCCGGTTCATCATTGTTGGAAGCGGTTTGTTCAACTGTTGTGGAGTCAACTGGTGGTGCTTCTTCAACCGTAGTTGTTGTAGCAGTGTATCGTATAAGAGTATTATCGTTGAGCAAATGAAATGATACACCGAGCACGCTCATCAATATCGCCACCGAACAGAGGAGCAAATAACCTTTCCATTTGTTGACGAGTGAGTCGGGGCTTGTTTCACCTGATGATGGGGTTTGGGGAAGTTTAAGCGGTTGTGACCGGTTCCAAGTCGTTATACTCGTAAGCCATTTCCGTAAGTTCATCAAAATGAGCATGAATCGTTTCCATAACCTCCTTTGTTCGACGATTCCGGATTCGGAAACCTTTAGAATTATCACAATATCCAATAAAGACTCCAATGTCGGCTTTGGCTTTGAGCTTTCCAAAGTCATCACGATCATTATTCGGATAGCAAAGAGATCCAAATACATGAAAGTGTTTGAGATTCGGTTTTCTGTTGTGGACAAGCTCGAAAGGTGTTTTGTTGTGGCTTTTTGTAATCATAGAACGGTTTTGAGTATAGCATGCAAGAGATACGCTTCGCCCATAAGTAATCTGAAGTTTAGCATTGATTAACATTGTTCTTGCAGCTTCCACTAACGATCGGTTTCGTCTTTCAACAACTCCGCTTTTGTTCTCGTGTGCGCAATAGATGTCCGATGTCAATTCCCACTTTCTCATAAAATTCACGAAGAGTTTGGTTAACAAATTCAGCCTTCCTCTGCTCGATTTGTCGAACGGTGTTTCAGTGAACTTGTATTTTCGTGAGAAAGGTGATGATCATCCGTGGAGCTTGATCTTTGCTTCAAAGAAAGTAGACCCAAGTCCAGCGTGAATAGTCATCAACAATTACTAAGATGTAGCGTTTGCCATTGATCGCTTTGCACGCGATCGGGCCACACAAATCCTTGTGAAGAAGATGAAGCACATGCCGAGAGCTGTGTTCCACCTTTGAAGGAAAATGAGCACGAGTGCTTTTGCCTTGTTCACAAGCCGAGCAAAGGTGATCTTTAGAATACCAAAATCGTGGGAGTCCTTCAACTAGTTTGTGTCGAGCAAGGTTGGTGATGGTTTGAAAGTTTAGATGTGAGAGACGACGTGCCATAGCCATGATTTTGTTGATGTTGCCTTTGAAAGTAAGCAAATGGGAGATGAAGCAACCATGTCTTGCATAGAGATAGTGTAAAGACTTGAATTACGCGAGCGCACATAAGGTCATTTCCTTGTAGATCACTTAATGAAACAAGTTTTCTCCCTAAAGCAACCTCCAAATCTCCATCACGTAACCGACCTCAAAACAGATTGTGACCGAGGCCTTCCACATAATAAACCCCGCTAATTTCGATGTTCCCATTGATATAGTCTCCGTAGCCCATGATAGCTGCGAAGTGATCATTCCCTAACCGACAAGTGCCAATGAACTTTGCAATAAAGTTTGATAACAGCTTTAAGGTTGCCTCGTCATGTGTCGGGAACATCCGCTATCAACAATCCAGAGAATGATCTCAGACACCGTGACATTACACATCGATGGAATAGAAGTAGATGTGGAACCCAAATGTTAGAGGGTTCCGAGCGCTTATAGTAGACATACAAACAACAATAGCTTTAGGTATCCATTTAAATCCTAGTGTGTTATATATCCATTTCTGCCATCTCCAACTAGTATTTGCTTTAGTCTTAGTGAATGCACTAGGTGGTACTACATTCCTAGGAGGTGAAACCGGAGCTACAGGGACAACAATGCGCTTCTTAGAATCTAAAGAGGGCGGTCTACCAAGCACTGACTTAGAAAGGTTAGTGGGCCTAGAGGTATTCCGGTTCTTAGGATTCCTTAAACGAGAGATGATAGCTTTAGCAACACATTTATCATGACAATCGGAATTCATACTTTTACGACAAATAACACAAGGTGCATCGATCAATATCAAAAGTGCTTAATGGTTTAGCATTCGTTACATCACTATTTCTATTACATTTGCCACACGCAATATCTATAGTGGAAGCAACGTGAGTCTTATTCATAGTCCTAGGGTGTTCTTCTACTTTAGCATTCTTTATTGATCTTTTCTTAGGTCGCAACTTCCTATTCTTCATGTAGTGCTCTTAGGCGTGAAGTGCGGACGCTTGGAAAAGACGCAACTATTCCTGTTTCAAGAGAAGGAAGCACGCTAGCAACTTGTGATTTGGCAAGAGGGATTCTAGGTTCATGATTACTAAGTGTTACTCGGGCTATTCTCTTAATCACGGTAGGCGGAAGTTGTTCATACTTTCCTAACATTTCTCTTAACTTGAAGATAGTGTGAATCGATCTTGATTTTCGTAGACCTAATATTTCCAAAGAAAATGCATAACTTCCTTAGTGTGTGCAAGATAATGATCAAGTTCATTTGATGCTTCATCACGAGTCTTTTGAGTAAATCAAATATGACACCATATTCCTTTTAACTTTTACAAGTTCTTGTTCATATTTTGAGATTTGACACTTAAAAGACACGCTTTGATCATCCAGCTTGCTCAATTTTGGATCGAAGTTTTGTCACGCAACTAGGCGATTTTGTGTTGAAAAGCAAGTTGTTGATCGTGAATATCTTTTTGACACCAATTAAGACGACGTATTGCATTTGAAAGTTCGCTTGACAATCGTTTGTTTTCAACTTTTAAGGACTCGACCAAGCACATTATCGTGTTCTCAACATTTACCATAGAATCAACAAGATCGCAGAGATATAATCAAATGCATATGACAAAGAATTCAATAGCACAACATTATGGACATCGCACGATGACATCTTCCAAGAGTCGATCAACATCTTTTCTCAACATTTTCTTTTACGTTTAGTATTAGAAATAGATGTTTCGTTTTCTAAAACGACCTTCATTAACCCAAGTTCCTTATGAAAGTCCTTTTCCCAAGACAATGCACAACTTTTCAAATTTTTAACATTTGGTAAAAGATTTTTCTCAAAAATGTCTCTTTGTTCTCGCGCCAGAGGCGATTGAAAATGTTGAACTTTGATTTCGGAATGATATTCTATCTCATGTTGTAAAGTTTTGAGGTCAGCCATGAAAAGGTCAAAATATCTAAGAATTTTGCGATTTTCGGGTTTTGAGTTTACTTCACTGATGGAAGGTAAAGGACCATAAGTTTGTGCATAATGTGGTTTGGGATTATCATTCGAAGACTCAGACGTTTTTATGATAATCCTTGGTGTGTTAGAAGAATCCGCTGGTGTGACGAAAGTGACCGCTTTTGAATAGTTAAAAGGTTTGTTGTAAACAACATTTTCTAATTTTGATCGACTCTCGCCTTCTGCATCTAATTCCTCTTGACGATGATATTCAACAACACTCATAATGTAATTATCAATTTTATATTCTCGACCGAAACTTCGTGATTTGGTTTGAATGTTTTTGTTGAAAGCTTAGGTTTGTAATCAGCAAGATTTGGTCCATATCCATTTGGATTTGGTTTTAAAGTAAACTTTTCAATAGCTGTGACCGACTCACCATGTTTGTAAACAACAGCTTTAAACTCTTTAAGTTTGTTTTGCAAGCCGATGATTTCTTCAAGATGATCATCTATTCGCTTCGTTGAATGCTTTTTGTATGCAGAGAACTGTTTTTGACAAGTTAACAACTCAAATTTTAGCTTTTTGATTTTCCAAGGTGAGAGCGTTAATTTGCTTTTTATGTTCATGTTTCAGCTTGTTCTATTTCGCATAACAAAGCATTCTTCGGCTGCTAGATCACGATCTGCCTTTCTAAATATTTTTCGCTTTTGATGAGATTTGGCAAAGGTCGCTTCAAAACCGCTTTTTCACGCTTTTCTTGAGTTTTGAAAAAGTTGAGTTGCTTTTGTAAACATTCAAAATCCTTGGTTAACAGGGCATTTTTGCTTTTCAAGTCCTGATTAATTGCATGACATTCTTCCACTATGGTTTGTTGGTCTTGTATTAAACGAGCAAAACTAGATGAGGCAAAAGTTCGGCGTGTTCAACGTGAGTCACAACATGATCATTACTGAGATCCTCAAGTATAACCACGAAGTCAATTTGATTATCAAGGGAAACCGTTTGGTCATCTTGATCGTCAAATATAACTACGGGTCTAGTTGAAAATCGCCGAATGAGATGTGGACGACGCATTTTGAACATTCCGAGCCTTGCCGGATTCAGATGTTGGCGGAGATATTAGATCAGAGATGAATATGGTTTGTTCGGTACCTGAGACAAGCCATCAATGTCATACACCGGGCCTGTGTCACTCATGTGTAACTCATGCATATTAGCCATCAACATAACAAATGCATTGGCTTGCAAGTCCTCCATATCATCATCCGAGTCAAGATTTGCCATAAAGCTCTATTCTTTGTCCGTGAGAGTTCCACCAGCTTCATCCTTAAGAGCCAAAAGAAGAGCCTCTTTGTGATAAGCACCCCTTAGTCCTCGGCTTTGGGCATGCATTAGCCAGTGTCCCTTCTCATTGCAGTTGTAGCATCGAAGACCATTCAACCCATTTGAGCATTTCCCTGTTCCACCACTTGAGCTCTATTGTTATTCCTACCCACAACATTAAACCCTTGACCACCGCCCATCTGACGACCATAACCACGATTCTCAACTTCAACTCGCCCATTGTTCACAAATGCTTGATTCCTTGTATTAAATGAGGAACGAATACGGTTGTTGGATTTGTTGGTATAACGGCTAAAGGCATTAGCAATCATAGCAAATCCTTGTTGCAATGCTTCAAACGGATCGGATTCCTCATTAGCTTCACTGACAAGTGCTTGAGCATTGTTGTTGTTGTATGGAACCAATTGAGTTTGTTGAGATTGAGGCTGTGAAGGATCATATGGTGTGATTGTAGCAGTTGGTTGAGTTGCCGGTTGAGGAGAATAACTGTTTTGAGCATATAAGGCAAGTTGTTGATTTTCCGGATGTGTGGGTGGAGCAATTTGAGCACGGAGAATCCTTTCCCTATCAACTTCCTTTTCATGAGGCTTCAAGTAATCGTACAACAATCCATATGTAGAATGATGCATATTCTTCGCTTGACGGAGAAAAATGACATACTTCTCCCATTCAGACCAAGACTACTCAAGAACTTAGTATTCACCGCAATTCTTGGCATGATGATGTTGTGTTTATCCAAATCATTGATGATGTCCGAAAAACGATGATGATAAGACTCTAGTGTCTCTCCGTGTTCAATCATGAAGTGTTCATAAGCCAAGTAAATTTTGGATTCCATATCCTCCCGATTGAGTACAGATCCTTCCATAAGAAGATGAATATGATCCCACATTTCCTTTGCAGTCTTTTGAGCATCAACACTTCAAGGAATTGGGTTAGGTAATCCTAAGAGGATATATTGCATTGCAAGTTCATCAGCCTTCATAGTGTAGAAGTTCCTCTGCATTCAGTCGGCAAATAGCAATGTTGGATTGTTCATCTCTTGGTGGATTAGCATTTGGATCGGCGGGTACAATGACAAGAGGCATCCTCAAATGGACCTTCCAAGATAACCTTCTTTAAGAACTTTCCATGTGGCTTCTTAGATCACAAAACCTAAAGAACCTTATCACCCATTGATCGTAGTTTCCTGGAGTGAGCATTGGAGGTCTATCAAGTGATCCACCCTCATGAATTGATTGTTGGCCGCTTAAAGCTTCACACATCTTTGCAAACCAAGTGGGTTCCTTCATAGTGTTCCTTGATGGATGTTGATTGAATTCATTTGTGTAGGGTTGAACTTGAAGACTTGGTGGTGGTTGAACCATTTGAGGTTGTGGAATTGCACCAAGTTGTGGAGTATGTTGTTGATTAAATTGTTGTTGATAAATTGCTTGTTGTTGATTCCATTGTTGATGTTGTGGAGTTAGTTGTTGTTGACGCTGAGAATAAGTGTAAGGGAAATAGTTAGAGTATGGTGGTTGTGACATGTTGAAAACTTGTGTTGGTAAAATGGATCTTTGTAGTCGAATGAACCTTTGTTGATGAAGTGTCCTTAGGCGTAGAAATCACAATAAACCAAGTAGGACTTATGCGTAAAAACACCAAAGTTACGCGTAACAATCAAGAGTTACGTGTAGATTTAGCTTACGCGTAAGTAGGGTAAAGGCACTAAAGTTATGCGTAGACACAAAGTTAGGCGAAGAAAGTTAGGCGTAGGATTACCTTATGCGTAAGACTAGGCTTAGGCGTAAGATGAATCTTATGCGTAGGATTTCTACGCGTAAGCTTTATGCTTATGCGTAAGTTTAGGTTTTTGCCCAAATGATCTTTTACACTATCACAAAGCAAAAGATATCCAAAGTCGACGTATTTTCAGGCTTATCCAAGCAAGAAAACACGGAGTAAACCACTAAAACTGAAGATCAAACCAAGGATAAAGTTACGCGTAAGATTAGGGTTTTGATACGCGTAATCTTACTCGTAAAATTGATTTTGCCCAAAGATGTTTCTAAACCAGTTTTTGTATGATGAAATAGCTTCAATAACACCAAAATGACACAAAAGTGTGAAACTTGATGATCCAAAGCTCTCAAAACGGTTACGCGTAGGTTTACACCCTCGTTCAAAAACAAGCTTAAAAACGTATATCCACGCGTAAAGGTTGAAACTTTTTGCCAAAAACAAGTATTTTAACACCTTAAAACGCTGAAAGTACAAGAATCTTGGATTAAAAAGTGTAAAAAACAAGTTTTTAAGCGAACCAAAGTATCACGTTATTCTACGCGTAAGACCAAAAACTTACTTCAAAAGCAATAACGATTCACCCAACTATTAGGCGATTGATACCACTGTTAGGTCACTAGATTTACAACACAAGCTTCAATGAAAGAGATAGAGAGGCGGTTGAACAAGTTAAACACACACACACAACATAATAATGGTTAGGCGTAGAGTGAAAGAGAGTGAATAAAATGAACAACCAACCCTCAAGTGAGGGTTATACAAGAGTATTTATAGGCAAGGAGCTAGGGCAACACTCCCACTCCTTCCCTTTTCCTTATTGGACATGGGCCTAAGCTTATGGGCCTTCTACATAAGCTAGACCTTAAACAAACATAAAGGTCATAATAAGCTACCTATTACATATGAGTAACTAACACTTGAATAAAGGTTTAGGAGTGATTTCAACATATACATTCAGTGCATCTGTACACAAAAAATAAATACAATAAAGTTGAATAAAATAAAATAAAAAACTACTCCATGTCAACTAATATTATACACACAGTGCATCTGAATACAAAAATAAAGGTGCATCAACAAACTTAATCAACTAATTCATATCAATCGCATCACCTTATCAAACAAATATGATGCAATATTCATAACTAAATATAAAAAGTGCATTTGTACACATTAAGTGCATCTGTACACAAAAAAATAAAAGTGCATAAAAAAAACTACTCCATGTCAATTAATATTATACAAACAGTGCATCTGAATACAAAAATAAAGGTGCATCAACAAACTTAATCAACTAATTCATATCAATAGCATCAACTTATCAAACAAACTAAGATGCAATATTAATAACTAAATATAAAAAGTGCATCTGTATACATTCAGTGCATCTGTACACATAAAAAAATAAAAATAAAAGTGCATAAAAAAAACTAATCCATGTCAATTAATATTATACAGACAGTGCATCTGAATACAAAAATAAAGGTGCATCAACAAACTTAATCCACTAATTCATATCAATCGCATCAACTTATCACTTCACTTCAAGTTATACATTCAGTGCATATAAACTTAATCAACTTATCTTTATACAGCTGTCTAATCCGTATCACTTCAAGTTATACATTCAGTGCATATAAAAATATAAAAATAAATAATCCATTATGTATAATAACATAAACAAATCTGAAGCATCTGTATCAAAACATCAAAAACACTTATATCAACTATTGCAGCAACAACAACGTTAATAGCATATACATATAACTAATCATATAAATCAATTAATATGAACATGATTGATAAATTAGTGCATTTGTATTATACAGCGTATCGATTTAATTAATATATATATATAAAAAAATCAAATAACACAACATAATAAATAACAAACAACAATTAATAAAAATTCGTGCATCTGTACATAAAAAAAATGTAATAATCGTATTAAGCTAACTACACATCTGCTAAAGGATAATCATTAACATATCTGATAAAATAAATAAATAAATAGAATAAAAAAATACAAAATCAGATAAAACATGCATTAGGTCAATATCACTAAAATCAACATATAACATAATCAGTTATGAAGATTAACATCGAAACTAAATAGGAAAACAGGTTACATAACATAATCATACAATTAACGCAAAAAAATAACGATTATATATACGATTAACATCTGATTGATGTCGGAATGTGTCATTATGATTGACTGAATCAGTGCATCAACGAACTCTTTGATTTGTGACAGAAAAAATAAAGTGAATCACGTTTTCAATTTATAGAGAGAAAAAGAGAGAATTTTGGAAAGGATAATCACAAATAATGAATTTCTTTTAACATTATATACGATCTTATTAAAAAGGGGTCTCCAAAACCCGATGTCGTAGGTTTAAATCCTACAGAGCGTGATTCGTCTTCGATTGAATTCGACTGAAACACTAACTGGAACAGCAATCTTAGTTTGACCTCCTTTATATTAAAGAAAGGAGGAGGTCGATCAAAAAAAGAGATGTTAATTAATCAAAGGTCCAACTGATCGCCACGTCTGTATTGTAAATATGTAGTTACAAATAATCCAGCCATAATTACGGAAATTACCTCCAAACAATTAAAAAGTTACATTTAAGCCCCTGTAGTTTGGTGAAAAAAAATGAGGGGAAGGGGGATGATCTAACGGTTGAGATCACTTCTCTCACTTTTCTTTTGAGATCAACTTTTTAAATGATCCCATATATATATAGAATCCGGATCGATTGAGAAGATTTTTATTTTGAGAAGATTGAGAAGGTTTTCAAAAACGATAGATTTTTAACTTTGATTCATGTTTTTCAAGCGTAAAACTCATTTTAATGTGATTAAAATTCAAAATGTGTAAAAAAAAATTGAATCAATGTTAAAAATCTCTCCATTTTGCGATATATGTAGAATACTGAATCATCTGTTCAAATTTAATGAATCGTCATCATAACTCGATTTTAACAATGATTTGTGAATCAAATAAAAAACATGAATCAATTTTCTCAAACGAAGATTTCTCAATCTTCTCAAAATAAAAACCTTATCAATGGAACCGAGACATATATATATATATATATATATATATATATATATATATATATATATAGGGTGGGGATACAATGAGAAGCCCCTAAAATGAGAAGGATGAGAAGCCCTCCCAACCGTTGGATTAGATTTGTTAGATCAAAAATTCAGATGGTGTTTTTGAAAATATTGAAAAAATCAGGGGCTGATCCTTATCAATACAAAATTCACGTTCCATATGAGAAAATACATATAATTGTACAAAGTCATCGTTCTGATATATCATAACCGTACATCTTATTCATTTTTCTACCAAAATTCACACACATTTTTCTCTCTTTTACACACACAAAAATCACGCATCAAATTCAGATACGAAATTCATACTGCATCGATGAGATGGTGAAGACGAACATCAAAAAGTTTAATCCTTTGTGTAAGTTTATATACAAACCCTAAAATTATCAATGAATCATTTACTTAATTTTATTTTAATGAAATCATTTTTTATTTCTTCAATTTAGAAACTAGAAAAAGTAATAGACTATTTGAATTATTGTTGATAATACATTAATTTTAATTAAGTGATGCAGCAGTTTCTAATTTATAGAAAGTATTGTAAAACAAATTTATGCGAATTGTGTTTTAAGAGACGAAATGTTTTTGTGTGTGTGCTTAAATGTGTGATGCAGTAGTTTTGAAAAAAGTGATGCAGCAGGGATTTCTATGTGGCATACAAGCCGAGAATAGGTTAGTCGCATATCGTTTTATGCGCCAAAAAGTGTTTGTGTGTTTGTTTCAATGTGTGATGCAGTAGTTGTGATAAAGTGATGCAATAGATATTTCTATGTGGCATTTAGGTTAGGCGCGTAGCGTTTTATGTGTCGAAAATTGATTTGGTGTTTCTTTGAATGTGTGATGCAGTGGATGTGAAAAAGTGATGCAGTATGGACTTATATTTGACATATAATCCTAGATCAGGTTAGACGCATAGTGTTTTATGCGTCAAAAATTGTTTGTGTGCTTGTTTCAATGTCTGATGCAGTATTTGTAATAAAGTGATGCAGTAGATATTTCTATGTGACATTTAAGCCTAGAATAGGTTAGGCGCATATCGTTTTATGTGTCGAAAATTGATTTTGTGTTTCTTTGAATGTGATGCAGTAGATGTGAAAAAGTGATGCAGTAGGGACTTATATTTGGCATATAATCCTAGATCAGGTTAGATGCATAGTGTTTTATGCGTCAAAGTTTAATATACAAATTTTATTGTGTTCTGATTCTCACTATCCGGCCATTACAATAATGTGCCAAGATATTTGGCTAGGGTATGACAATCAAAGAAAAATCCTTTCGGAGGACACATTTGTATAACATAAACATTTTTATTTTTCAGAAATTATAAAAAAAATTCAAATTTTTTATCCATGGGTCATTAGTATTGTGGTCTTATTTTCTTTAAATAAGAAAATTGTGACTCCTCAAACTATGGTTGATGCAGTAGAGAAATAACTATGATGCAGTAAATAAGAATCTGTGATGCACTTAAGGATTGATACTCCCTCTGTCTCAAAATTATTGTCAGAAGACAAGAAACACACAATTTAATAAAAGTGGGACCACTTTAATTTTTAACCATTCAAAAGGAATCTTCCCCCACAAAGTTCCCTAGTTTTTACTATAAAAGGAAAGTGGACAATTAATTTGAGACATCCAAAAAAAGAAATGTGGACTATTATTTTGAGACGGAGGGAGTATTAACATAAAGAGTGATGCAGTAGAGAAAATAACTCTATGAAGTAGTTTTATAATATTTTTGTAGCCGAACCCCTTTTAATAATATTGTAGTGGTATTACTTTGGCTTATACATAAAGACTTGTATGGACACTCAACCCCTTGCATCTGAGGCATGCTTGACTATTAGGCTTTACTACCTTGACTCTTTATGCGAAGCTAGCCCATATTGGGGCATTTGATTTGTTAATGGTTTTTGTTCTCTAGTGATTAGAGGTATGAGTAGAAATGGAAGAGCGAGGTTGTAAGGTGACAAAACAGATGATTTTAGACTCTTAAACTCCAATTTTTTATTTAAATGCTCACCATATGGTTATTTCGGTTTCCTTTATTTTTTTTTACTGTTCTTTGTTGAAAATCATTTCATTTATATTGATTTCCATATCTACAGGATGCTCTAATAGACAAGCATAAAGAACTAAATGCCTTTCCTGATTCAGACCTTGTTGACATAGGCCGACCATTGAAGTCTCTTGTGGTAAGAACACTAATCACAGACATTGTGTGTTAGTTGTTTGTGTCAAATTTGGAATTGAACCACTTCAGTTTGCGAACCAATTTGTTTAACATGTCAAGGTTAGGGTTGGTTTTGCATAATTGAATACTGTGTTTGTTTGTTTGTGATGAAGTTGATTTGTATATGTTAGTCAACTATTTGTTATTGAGCTCAAATGTACGGAATGATTATTGCTTTTTATGAAGTTGACGTGTATCTGGTAGTGAAATGTTTTGTATTTAGCTGAATTTCTATGCACTGTATTTGCTTATGATGAATCTGATTTACGTTTGCTAGTTAGTAAACTGAAACTGTAGTTCTCTGATGAAGTGATTTGCGTCTGTTAGTCAATTATTTTTTATCTAAAATGAAATGAGATTGTTGACTTAATATTATCTACTAGGAAGGTTATTTTCTATAGTGGTTATCGTTCTGGTTTTGAGATTGCTTGACTGGTCTCGGTAATTATTTTTAGGTTTCTATAGTTTGGGTTTTTTTAATAAAAATTTAAGCTACCTAACTTAATTAAAAGTGTAAATAAGGTTAATTGTTAAATATTAATACAGTTTGTATCTGGTATATTTAATTTACTTTGTTTGTGATGAGCTTTTTTGAGCGTTTAGAATGTAATGCTTGTTCTGGCAACATAGAAATATGATAATGTGTTAGGGGGAATCTTAAAGTAATCGGTATTAACAGAGTGATCAGTAGTTTAGTTTATGTTTACAGAGTGATTAGTGTTGCTTAATGCATGTTACCTCCTAAAGAATTTTTTAATATTATTGTAATAAGATGAACTTGCAAAAAAAATTGTTTACGGGTCAACACAACCTGACTCGGCTTAGCCTAACCCGTCTCACAACTTTTTTTTACAGGTCAACCTAACCCAGCCCACTTTGACCTGTGCTAAAAAAATGACCTGTTGCAAATTGATTTTTTTTACTTGCTACATAACCCGTTTGACCCGAACATTTTGCCACAACTAGTGACAAGTTTCTTGAATTTGAAGGTTGGTGAAAGAGGAGCACTTTTATCTTGTGGACAAAAGCAAAGGATTGTGATTGCTAGAGCGATAATCAAGAACCCTGTCATCCTTCTCCTCGATGAAGCCACAAGTGCACTCAATTTAGAATCAGAAAAACTTGTCCAAACTGCTCTTGATCAAGCCTCGATGGGAAGAACAACAATGGTAAAAAAAACTTGCTACTTTTCGACTTTAAACAACTTTTAAGTACTTTTCTGCATAAAACTGCTTATTTCACTCCAGAATAAGCATTTTAAATTTAAGAAATAATGTTGTTATACTTGAGCGAATATTTGCTTATGTATATGAAATGCAGACATGATTGCTATTATGAGCGAAGCTAGTGTAATTGAACAAGGGTTCCACACCGATCCAATCAATGGCAATCGGTCACTATGCTCAATTAGTGAAACTTAAAAGACAATTTATCTCATTCAACGAGCACGAAAACAACACTCGTCATTTGCAAGTAGTGGTTAAAGTCAAATCCAGCCCATATTCGATTCACTCAAAGAACTTTCAATGACTCATAATCCTTATCATCATCAAACCACATCCCACCTTCAGTTTCTCAATTAATTTCCTTAAACTCGCCCGAATGGAAACAAGCATTTGGAAAAAGGCATGGTTACTTAGTGCGAGGGATTATTGTTATTTTGTTTAGTGTATTGTGATGCACTAGAATATACTATTGATGCAATAACTTATACGTTGAATATATACATTGTGATGCGATTACATTATACCTTGTGATGCAATATAATAACACAATGATGTAGTTAAGTATTACTATGGTCTTAATATTTTTAGCTTTAGTGCGGCCAGATAGTGAAATGTCCGCATCATGGTCTTAGTTTACTATACCTTATGATGCAGTAGACTACTCATAAAAATCTGATGATGCGATTAAGTATAGTGTGATGCAATAATATCTTTTGTGATGTAGTAGAATAACATAGTTTAAAGGCTTATATGTAATATGTATAGTTTAATGGCTTATATGTAAATAAACCAAGTGTAATTAATTATTTGTAAAAATATATCAAGCTTTTCAAGTCGAGCTCGAGCCGAGTTTAATTTTATTTTATATGTTAATTTTATTTGGTCAATAAAAACACTATCATTACAAATAAGTCTAGCTTTCCAAGCCGAGCTTAAGCCAAATCATAACTTGAGCCGAACTCGAGCTTCCCTCACAAAGGCTTATCGAGTTGAACATAAAATTGTCAAGTCGAGCCTCGCCAAAGTTTGACTCTCGACTCGTTTACACCTTTAACCGGAATACAACAGACATATATCCAGTTTTATTAATTAGATTATGCAAGATCAAGGATTAACACGACCACCATAAAGGGCCAAATGTTCTTACAACTAAAACCAAAAACATAACTCAGATAATCAATTGTATTAAATCTCCCAAAACATGTTCAAATTCACAGGAAAATAATAGAATTAGGGTCCAACATTATATATATATACTAAAAGCCGTGCGTTGAGGGGACCAAATCAAGTTTCTTATAAGGTGATTACTATCATAATCTCGAATTCTATTGGCTATTTTAAAGTTATTAGGGACATTTGGTATATGTGGCACTCTATGATTGGGTAACAAACTTTTGCTACACCACCCCAATGAACAGTGGGTCGGTTCCAGATGCTACCACCGCCTCTCCCACCCTTCTCTTCATCGCCTCTCTTCATCTCAACCTTTAAATCAAAACCAAAAATATACACTCTCCTTATCGAGAAGCTACCACACTCATCTTACTTGAGTGATGCGAACCCAAATTATTAAGTTTTTTCCTAAACATTCTTCAAGCCAAATCACTCAAACAACAAACAAACCTCTTTCCTCTGGCTATCAAAACCACGGTTGTGTGATCACAACATAAACAATGTATTGTTTAATTTTTGGGATTCAATTCTCATGCTTCGATGACGAGGTTCTTTTTAAAGCTTATGGTGTCATCTATATGTTTTTTTTTTTTTTTTTGTTTTATTTGTTCATTTTTTTGACTTGTTCAGCAACGGTGTCCTTATCGAAAAAAGGGGATAACATGATTGTTAAATTTAGTTCATATGTGGATATTGGCTTTTTTATCATACACTTTTGTTTAGTTTAGTTCATTTGACGTGGAGATTACCTTTTCGATTATATGACTATATGAGGCACACCAAGTGTTTGTGTTAATGTTTGAAAGAGTTTGGTTTGTGCACTTTAGGTGGTCTGGAGATTTGTTGATGCTTTTGGCTCATGGATGACTAACTGTGTCAAAGACAATATGCTACTTACCAGGTTAGTTCGGACTTTAATAAACCTTCATGTATTCACAAGATATTTAAACATATAAATGAGACCATCCACTTACAAGTAGGCGACGCAATTGTAAAGGCTGTTCTATGAACTATGGATTGACTTAGGAGTAGATAAACGTTACCATTGATTTTAAATTCAAAGAATAAGCCTCTTGAGCCCTTGAATTCGTCAACTGTCAACACAAAACAAAGGTAAATTGATTGATTAGTTTTACTTTTTAGTATGATTTTATTGGTTTTGTGTAGCTTAGATAATCTGCTTATGTGTGTGTTGATTGAGTTTTTATTTTTGGTTTTAGGATTGTATGTGGTCAAGATGTGGAGCAGAGACTTCTTGAAGATGAAAGGTATGGATATTTTGTTCAAGCTGAGTTTTCATTTTATATTTTAGGATTGTTGTCATTAAGTTGATTATATGATTTTTATAAATTTGTAGTCTTAAGAAGATGAATGGTAAGAGTGGGCGGAAATCTAAAACCGATAACTAATTGGGTATAACAATTTTTTTAAATGTTTCATGTCGATTTTATAATTTATGTTTCTTAAGACTTGAGAGTGGAACAATAGAAGTTTAGTGCAGCGTATGTTTGATATCATTAATTAATTTATGTTCTGAAGCCGAGTTTTGAGAATTATGGCGATACAATTTACCACTTTGTGTTTAGTTAACGTGTTTTGTTAAGAAGTGTTTGGATTAGCTTATTTTCCCTGCTTATAAGCTTATTTAGTTTTTGTAAACCTGATGCGGTTACTTTTTCCCAGCTTAAGGGATTACTTAGAAGTTTATGATTCTATAATTTCACTAAATTGTGGCCAAACTCACAGCCTACTTTGGAAATGCAGATTGTGTAATGCGTCTTTAATTTATCAGTTATATGTTTCTCAAACTATAATGTAAGTTTTAAAATGATAACACGACACCAATTTTTACAGGTTCCATTGGCCTACGCAATGGCATCATGAACCTCACGGTTCCAGTAGATCGGAAACACCACCATCAAAGCATGAAAGGCAACATCATCGTTCGTTGAAATGCAGCAGCAATTCATGGAATGGTTTGCTTATATAGAGTATTGCTAATTCCGATGCCGATCTTTGAACCCTCAAACCTAAGGTTTCCCCCTTTCATTATTAACTTTAAATAAATGAAAATTCTTTATTACTACGTATATCAGATAAGCACTCTCAACTAAGCAACTTTCTACCTACTCAGAAACTGCTTATATTACCTTTCCTTCGCTTATAAGCAGAAGATCACATCTTATGTTCTACTTATATTAATGGGATAAATAACCATATTTTAATAACTATAATTATTTGAAATAAAAAATGCAACTCCGTGTTCAATGTGACAGGAGTCAAATGGTTTGTGCTATGGGGGAAAACATTTCACATTCAATTGCAGTCTAAATACATATATAGTTGCTAAAGCCCGTACGTTTTATTAATATTTCCTAGATTGACTTTACGTATTCATGTAACAGGAAGTGGAAGCTTATGCGATTTTAGGGTTCATCAAACTATTTCAGGTTTCAGCTCAACAGGGATCACTATTTGGAAGGTTCCTCCCTTTTCTTCTTCACATGCGGTTTTAGGGTTCATCAAAGAGTCAAATGTAGGTTTTTTGTGCCGTTAAAGCTTCTTTTAGTTCAATAATGGGTTTATACTCATTAAATGATATCATAATAATGGAAACCGGCATGGGCGTAACCGTGTCATGACGGTGTCTTGAAGCAATCTTGAACAGGTTGGTTAATTCTCATCTCCACTTCTTAATTCAAAATATAACTAAACTTATTATTACTTTTTAAATTTCCGCATATGTTCCACTTGCTTCTCAGTTTAGACCATATCCTGTGAAAACAGCTCCTCAAATGACAAAGAAGCGGAGCGACACATCAGCAAGAACGGTTATGTCGAGCCAAAAGAGGAGCGGGATGCCAAAAGAGGAAAACGGGAGCCAAAAGAAACGGTTTGAATTCTGCTCCTAAAATACAAAGGATATATTAAATATTAGTTGACAAACAATAAAAGGTAACTTGATCATTAATCGACCTTTTTTTAATTTTACTTATAACCTTTACGAGTTTATGGGTTGCGTTCGTTTTGTTATTCAAAACTTATATTGGCTAATTTAGTTTGTAGTCATAGCTTGCTCAATCTCACTACATTCATTAGCTTATTTGTTAAATTATATTTGATAAACATTGATTTTAGGGGAAAAGCTTGAAAGGAAGTATATGTTTATTGCTTTCAAGACATGTAGCTTCTTTATATGGGGTATCCGTTTGATTCCAACTGAGGTTTGGGGGCTGAAGTGGAGGTTGAAATGGGTGGGTTTCGATCTTGAATTTGAAATTTCTTTGTGTTTGGGTGCTCAAATAGGGGCTGAAACATGTGGGTTTAGTGGATGAAATGGGTGGGTTTTGAGGCTGACATGGGTAAATTTGGGGGCTTAAATGGGTGTGGGTTTGTAGGCTGAAATAACTGGGTTTGGCAGATCTTAAGAAAACAAACGTTGACATTTTTCAGAGTCTAAATGATCCTCATTTTCGACTTTCCACTTACAAAGGTGAGCTGCATTTTAATTTTAATAAGAAGTGATGCCATTAATAAAAAAAAATTATTAAGGGATGTTTATATAGCCTATTACAACAGCCATTTAGCATCCGAAACATGTTATTCAGGCCTATTTGGATAGCTTATTTACAACAGCCCTTAAGGTGTAATTTCACTATTTAAAAAATAGTATTGTGATTACCGATATGACATACATCATGTTAAGGAAGCTTACTAATACTTTTGGTTACATCGACATACAATGGTGCTGCGGAGACAATGGTACGGCGGAGAACAATGGTGCAACATCAGAAAATGATGCAAGGAGAGTAGCCTTTTTTCCAACATTCTTTGTATCACATTCTATTTATGTCGTATAATATTTCCTGAATTACCTTTTGTATCAAATTAGGATCAAAGATGCCGGGTTTTTATCACTCTGATTTTATATTTTCTAGATTGATAATACTAAAGTATGTCTAATGCAGTGGTTCTACATAATATCAATACCTATGTAATTACGAATCCCATAATTTAGCATATCTTATCATGTGTACTTACTGCTCTATAATTACATCTTATTTCAACAAAATAATGTGATCTTTGCTTATAGTAACATTATAAGATTCAATTTTTATACTAATTTTGTTGTGTAATTAGTGATGGGTGCAAACAAATTTTTTGCCGGCAAGGCTATAATAAGATTAGTTGTTTACAAGCAACTCAAGAATCTGTGACTCACTGTCATTTTGTACTTACTCACACATCTTAATAAGCTAAAAAGCTCATAAACACACAAACACCCCTTTACTATATTCATCTTTATCTATGTTAAGGTGGTTTTTGGGATTCATTATTTTGTTATGCTTAAAAACAAGTACTTTTTGAGATTCAAAATGGCACATGCCAACTTCTGTTTTCTTTTGTATTTACGTACACGTAAGCATGATTGGTATGCACTATGAGAACGGCAACGTTGGCCGACTTGATTTTTTAAGAGGGTGTCAAACCAAAGGTGGAGTTGTTTTTGTTTGGCTTATCTTCAAAACAGAGTTGTTTTTTTTTACCTAGAAATTTGTCATGTTTAGTGCCAAACTATCGATTAGGAGGTTGTATGCATTTAGATGTCCAATGGGTTATAACAAAGAGCAAGACACCATAAAACTATTCTAGCCTACTAAGATCACCTAGGGGAACACGTGAATTCGGTTGTCAGATTTATTGAACATGATTAAGTCGACCCATTATATTGAGACTGATTACTGCTAAGACATGTGGTAAGAGAACATAAATGCAATTATAAATATGTGCCCTATTTGTTTTACTTTAAGAGTGCGGATTAAGAGTGTTTAGTACTTGGTATTTTATTAATAAGGTTATTGCAACTTGGAGCAGAACACATTACAGTTTTGTGTGTTTCGGTCAGCGAGAATGATTCCTAATAGTTAAACTCTTTATTATATCATGTTGTCACTCCCACAAGCATTATATTTGTGTCTTAGTTTCTTACCCCACCAATTCTTCTGCTTTTCACACACACATTGTTTGTCAGGATCATACAGAGGGGATATTATAATAAGACGAAGGTTCTTGACCTAACAGAGACTAATTTCAGTGTTCTTAAGGTATGCCCCTCATTTGGCGCTGTACATAAATTCTTCAAAGTTGTCCGTTTGACAAACATCCTACCTAGATAACTATGCTAAGCTACCATTTGGATCATGATACTTTGTTTTGTCTCATGTGTGCAGACACTATAAAAGGAAGCAACACATGTACGAACGTTAGCTGATGTAGAAGAATCTGTAATTATTCGTACTGCAGGTTCAAATCCGATAAAGAAATTGTAAGCATAAAACTCTTTTGAAAGTTATAGACGTTAATTAATGAGATCGAGCCTTTTATGAAACCATTATTAATGGGCCAGTGAGGGTCAAAATAGGTTGGTTTATGGTAAGTTGGGTTATCGATAACCGGAAGTACTTGCGAAATCATTCCTGCAGTAAGTCTGTTATAACTTGATGAGAATCGAATGAAACTTTCAAAATATGTCAAACCAAACACCATCATGGTAAGTTGGGTTGTCTTATCGCTACCAGTACGTCCGTTTATGGTAATCCGTGTATAACCTATCGTCGTAAGCCTATAAAATGTATGAATGTGTTGTTATTTGAAATTATTTATGGATAATCATATATGGATATTTGCTTTTATTAACTAAATTTACTTATGCCTTCTATTTCTTATTAATTATGGATAATCATGTAAGCTTTTCATCTTAAGTGTCGATTTTTGGTGCATTTTCGTGTTTGATCACTCAGAAGATGAAAAAGCTTCCATGTCGATTTTCAAAACTAGATCTTTTAATTTTCACATTCCTTTTCAGCTTGCTTATATTTGACATTCACTTGCTAATTGATTTTATATCTTAACTTCCCACTATTTATCCTAGCTTATTTGTGCATTCAATTATCCACTGTGCTTTAATTTGTGATGGTTAAGAACTTAAATAGAGCATTTTCTGTTGGTTACTTCAATGCTTTAATGTTGTCTTTTATATTTACATTTCTCAACTAAAGCTTAATTACTTTGTAACAGGAGTTGCTACATGTCCACGAGCACAACTGAATGTGACGAACATGTCCATAGGTCATCACTTGCAACACTTCTTCACCCCGCTTTCGAACATATCGGTGGCGATTTGAAAATGTAGACAAAGATCAACAGGGTACTTGCCAAAACTTGAGGTTTGCAAAACAGATGATTGCGACTTTATGAAGAAAAATTTGTATAAAATATTTTTTACGGATCATGGGCTTCAGTATTTGTAACATGAAAAGGACCAAGTATATTTGTAATTTGACCCATGGTCATAAGGTGAAGTACATTCTTCATTTTTCAATAAATGTTTCTCACAAAACTCCCGCAGCAACGCGCGGGTTGACCCGCTCGTTTACATCAAAAGAGATGCCTTGGGGAGTGTCACAAGACAAAATTTACATCAAAAGAGATGCCTTGGGGAGTGTCACAAGATGAAGCTTCAATGATGTAACTAGACTTGAACTCCAAGCTCCAATAATAAGGTGTGGTTAGAGATATTAGCCACTGGTCCAGTAAACTGGATTGGGTCTGGAAAAAAAATGATTTGAATAAAATTAACATTAATAGCTAGAAAGCAAATTTGACTAATAACAACATCGGTAACCAAGTACATACGGGACTAATATACCAGGATTTAAGGAACTCACCATCAAGCTCAACCATTGCCTTCTTAATCACATGCTTGAATTTACATGGAAAACACATTCGTATGACACTGAGATCTAGTACTATACAAAGAATTTACATGTAGTTACTAACTCATACAAGAAACTACCACTTTTATTATCGACTTAAATTTCCTGATATTTGGACTTACATTGCAAGCCAAACTCAATTCTTGCAAAATGCGATAACAGTAGATTTCAAAATGAGATATACTCGCCAACCTTTTATGAGATATACTCAATCTGACTTAAATTTCCTGATATCTAGTATAAAGGATTTACATATCAAGAATGTCCCACTTGCTCATCGTTGCAAACAATTTTTTTCTTTATATTCTTATTTTACAAAAATAATGATCAGCTAGAAAGAACAAACCAAATATGATGCTGTGAAAAATCAATCACTTATCCTCCCTACATATTTTACCAGAGTAAATATTGAAGATATAATAGTAGTGAGAAGATTAATTAGTTTACCATGTCTCCTCTCTATGTCTGGTGTTTACCTCTAGTTGTTTAATTACCGCAGTCAATGGTGTTTACTTCTAGTTGTTTTTTGTTGAAGATCCAGGACCCTCTGTAATAAAGAATTCCACTTTTAAGATGTTATCTTTCATCTTATTTCAAAATGCAGCATACTATAAATTTGATATTCTCAAATCACCTGTCACTTAAAAACTGTTTAGATACAGGGTCACCTAATTGGCGATTGAATTTCTTCTAAGATGTAAAATAGACCCTTCCTAGAACTAAAATTTTGAACCATGACAACTCCGTGATTCAAAATTGTAATGCAGCCCTTACAGGCTCAATTTGAAAATGAGTTGTAACTGACCTTTGCAAAAACTGTTTGACAAACACACAGAGTGAAAATTTGAACACAGCCTGCTACTTGATGTGTTTTATCAGTTAAGCTTATATAATGACGACCAAATTCATACTTGTAAAGATTTCTACAGTAAGTATATAACCCTGAGTGTGCCAAGCATAACTATCGATTACCTATATTCTGGTGAAAAGTAGTAGCGTATCAGTGTACGCAATACCGAATGGCCTTTATATGTTGAAACAAATTGGTCACACGGATGCTTCACATTTCGAGCCTGAAGTGGATAGTCCATCCATCTATAATCCCATTCATAGTTCCTGAACTCAGGAGTGCTGAAAACAAAGAAGATAATGCATTACATGTCAGAATTAAATGCATTTAGGATGCAACTGTTTGAAGTTTGATAACCTATATGAAGCCTAATTCTAAATGACTATGATCGACTCGTCCATAAACTGTTATGAACTTATGATCTTGATTCCCCCATTCTACCCAAAACAAGAAAGTATTTTGAATTTCAAAAGTCAAATGAGCTAAATAGATATTGTCTGTGTATCAAACTATGAGAGATTTAGAGATATTATGTAACAAATAAGTAGGAAAAACTGCATAATGGCTATGATCCTCTAATCATTAAAAGATTGATGCAGTAAGAAATAGGCGTTGATGCAGTTCCAAATAAGCATTGATGCAGTATAGTATAAACTATGATGCAGTAACATTTAAAGATTGATGCAGTAAGAAATAGGCCTTGATGCAGTTAAAAATAAGCATTGATGCAGTCACGAAAAGTATGCTGAGCAACTCCAAATTCACGAAAAGTATGAACTAGTCGCACATTTGCACCAAAGTAGTAACATAATTCCACCTTGGTGCGAACTTGCACTTAAATAGAAATTTTTTTTGTTTTCCTTTTTAATACATTTTGAAACAATTGTACTTTAGGATAAAACATGCTTCAATCGATGTAAATCAACTATTCTACTAAAATTTGATATGTAAGGGTCCTCCAACATTTTATAACTTTATTTATTAAATTGAAAGCAACACATACAAATTTATGCGAAAATGTACAAACTTGTGAATGAAACGTAGATGAAAAATGTGTAAACTAGTCAATGCTATCTGTATGTATACTAGCGTTATATAAACAATACATATCCCAAAGATTCTCTTCATCATCAAAACTTCACTCTTAACCTAATCTTTGCTTTCTATATATACTACAAATGTGAATGTGACAAATAAAATGTTTCTTTTACATTAGTACTAGTAGTTACAGAGTTTAATTTAACAACCAAAATCAAAATTTAGTAGTACTTTATAGGGTTCAATTTACACATTTTGTATTTATTTTTTTCAGATCTATATTGGCCAAAAAAAAAAAAAGAAAAAAAAAACAACTTGCTGCATCAGTATTTCATAACAACTTTATATACATACAACTAAACATACAAGTTTTTTCCACTGAAAAATGACTAAAAAAATTAAAGATTTAAAAGCTGATACATCACAATGTAAATTTAGTGCATCAGAGTTATAAAATATCACCAAGACATTTTATCAAACACCTTATGTGCAGCTTTACTATAAACATTTTGTATTTTTTTTCAGATCTCGACACTTTGAATATAACATACTTATATCAATAACAACAAAAACCAAACAAATTATTCAAAATAAATCAATGAACATCATATATATGCAAACGAAAATCAGTATATCCATATTAATTAAAAGTAACAATTAACTACAATTAAAAAAAAAAACTTACATACAAATTGAATAATTAATCTGGTTACATCTTCAGCGGGGAACAGTGGTGAACGGTCGGCGGTAAATGATGGGGAAGGTAGTGATGGATGGTGGGGAAGAAGGTGGTGAATAGTGGTGAAGGCGCCGATGACAGGTGGATCAAAGGAGGAGAACAGGGATGGAGGGAATGAGAAAGGCGTAGGTGTTAGCTAAGCAGAGAATGAAGAAGAAGTGAAGAATGAATAGGGATAAAAGGGAATGAGAAAGGCGTAGGTGTTAGCTAAGCAGAGAATGAAGTAGAAGTGAAGAATGAATAGGGATAAAAGGTTTTCAGATGGTTGGACGTAAATGACGAAAATACCCCTAAGAGTATTAGAAAATGGGACGGACTAATTTGGACACGTGGCAGCTCATAGTGGCTTCTTATTCTTTTCATTTTAACCCAAACCTATATATATATATAGTTATGATCAAATAAGAAGATTACTTAAAATAAGAAGGAATAAGAAGAACTATAACCGCAAATCCGAGATGCACCGACCTAAATTAGATGCATCCCTATAATCTTAGATGCATTATAACGCACCATAGTGTGTTTTCTAGCTTTTAATCAGAAGCATAAATGTATATTAGATGCATTTCATCATTTCTCTTATTTTTGGTTCCTCTACACGTGCCAAAATAATGAAAATCAATTTGCAACATCTATACATCAAATTAACTTTCGAAACTCAAGATGTTGCATCTATATGAATAGAAATGCATCTAATGCAAGTCGTTGCATCTCTAATGCGTGGTTTTGGTCACTTCTCACCACTTCTTATTTTAATTTACTTCTCACCGGATCCCTACTATATATATATATATATATATATATATATATATATATATATATATATATATATATATATATATATATATATATATATATATATAGAGAGAGAGAGAGAGAGAGGAATAGAAAGAAAAGAAAGATAAGAAATAGAGATTAGAAGATAAAGGAGAGAGATCAGAAAAACTAAGGACGGTCCTATATACATGCAGATGGTCCTTTATATAGTTAGTTAATGTTTTTTCTTATAAATGCAATTATGACAAATATTACAAGATAAAAGGATAGTATCCATTAATCATAGCAAGAGATCATACATTAGAGATAGAAAGAGGCACACATATAAGATAGATAGAGGCATATATAACACACTACAACACAAGTAAAACTACAAGCTATTTCTAGAACACCCTAAGTTCCTAGAGCATGATTGGCCCAAAAGATAGTCTTTGATTATTTTTGACTAAACATACAAATATGTTTAGTTAGATGGTGGAGAAGGAAGTGGTATAATGATGGTGTTAGTGGTTGATGGAGTTGGTGATATTGGAGGTTGTGAAATGAGGTACTCAAGGTGGGAAAACATGTAGTGAATCTCCTCTCTAAGGGAATGAATGAGATTGTGGTTGTGGAAGCGACAAGCACAATTCACTCCATGGTGAGCAACAAAGTAAATTGATTCGTTGAAATCAATAGTATATTTATATTTTCCAAGAAATACAAGAGAAGTATGTATTCCCGGATCGTTTCCCAACGAATGTTGAATGGAATTCGTAATTCGAGTCGCGGTTTTGTGAATTTGGATAGTAAATAAGGTGATAATTTGGAATTTTACACTAAATTTGATGAACATAAGCTAAAAACAACTTAATAAGAAACTAGAACAATAATATGAAGCAATTATAACCTAAAACGCAAAGAAAACCTAAAACGAGCTTAACCCGGGCTAATCGCGAGCTTAAAAAGTGAAATAGTGGAAAATTGACCCTAAAATGATAAAATAAAATTTTAGAAAAAATCCGGGTATAAATCAAATAAGCAACCTAAATTAAGCTACAAGCTTAGAAAATACATATAAGCTTATTAAGAAAACTGATGCTACTGCAGCCTACATAGGCTACTTAAAGCTACTCTAAAAGCTACATTAAGCTACAGAAACAATCTAACAATCTAAAAATAGCATAATACATTAACCAAAGAACCTATAGAACAAAGATCAAGCCATTTTGAGCTTCTATGAGCTTATTAAACAAGCTGATAAGATGAGTCTTAGAGCTATTTTCAGGAATTAAGTTCCTGAGGGACAGAGTTAGAGCTTAATTTTAAGCTAGTGAATAACTTGGAAAATCTATAAAAGCTGAAAACATACGAGGATTAGATACTAAATATTTGAGGAAACTAATTTTTTTTTTCAAAGATTTGAAACTTAAAACTGACTCTAGGATAAGACTAGTTGGACAGCTTTTGGACTTTTTAAAACAAGTATTATTACAGAAACACAAAAATGACTCTAAACTTTTAGACACTAAATGAAAACTTTAAAACAAACTAAATGAAGTTAAAATGACTCAATCAATTCAACTAAATGATACCCTAGATGGCTTATGCAATATAAGCTGATTTAAAGACTTTTAAAAATAGAAACTTGGAAAATGGTCTTAAAATTCATAAAACTTCTTAAACTTACTTGAAACACTTTAAATATTAATGTTAAACTTGAATTAAAGCAATTTGAAATTCAGTTATTGACCAAAATGCCAAGAACACAGTTGTGCCAAACACCCCTATAAGTGACAGTTTTGCTTTTTTAGATTGAATGAGAAAAAATGAAACTGTGATTCATGAAAACAAATGAACTAAAAAATATTTTAAGTCATAAAAAGCAATTATCAAACACCAATAAACAGTTTTAAACAATAATAGCTTAAACTAATATTTTTGGATTTTATTGAGATTTTAGATGAAAGTAAGCACAATTGCAAAACAAGCAAACACATAAACACTAAATAGGCAAAAAGTACAGATTTAAGCAATAGAACAGTAACAAGCTACTAATAAGTAATGAAATATCAAAATGCTTAAAAATAAGATGCACTTACAAAGACCCTTGCTCAAAACATGGCCAAATTAAAATCAACAAGCTCCAGCTTGTTTGAAAACAAGCTGGTAAAAAACCATAGGTACTTAATGGAACAGAATTAGAAGCTCACAAACCCTTGCTCAAAACATGGCCAAATTAAAATCACCAACCCTTGCTCAAAACATGACCTATCATTCATAGTTTTTTTCTGCTTATTTGACTTTTCTGTTTGACTTTTTTGAATTATTTGAATTCAAAACAAGTTTAAACAATTAAAAGCTCACAAACGCTATAAGAAGCTGATATGAACTTAATGGAACAGAATTAGAAGCTTAAAACAGTAACTAACAGTAATGAAAGCTTAAAGTAAATTGAGGCAAGGTAATTTAAAGGTAAAAACTGAAATTGCATTTAATAAAATTGAAATTACAATACTCGAAATTAGAACTGAATTTAAACAATTACAATTAAGAAAAACAGTAAATAAAGACTCTAAAAACTATGGACTCAATTCTAAATATTGGACAGCATGCAACTATGAGAATGGTCTTCTATTTATAGTTGAGGTGGGAATGCTCTTCTAGGAATTGTGAAGCTTCTAGGAGCTTGATTCTTGGCCCTTGATCATCAATTGCATCATCTATTCTCATCACAACCATTAGATCATATCTGTGAGGTGTTTAAACCAATCAGAAAACTCCAATTGCAAACGCTGGAAATCCTTGATGTCAGCCCCATGTGTCAGACGTGGCAGATTCTTAGTACCAAGCTGAGAAGGGTACAGTGGGTATTTTGGTGGGAGGGATGATGAATAGTGATAGGGGTTTTTTTGGCGGCAAAGGGAGAAGGGTAATTTTTATTATTTGTTTGACTGTGACAAAGTTGGGTTGACTTGGGTCTTAAACCGGGTAAGAAACGGGTAAGTGATAAAAATAGGTAAGGGTAGAATCAGTTGGGTGTTGGGCTTTGGTTGTATGATGGGCTGGGAGGGTAAAATAGGTTATGGATTGGTTTATTTGGTCTTGTCATGTGGTTTGTATTCGGATTTGGTATTGTGATGCTTAGGTTAATATTGAAGGACCAAACTTGTAAAATTGCAAAGTTTAAGGACCACTTTTGTCATTTATGTAAAGTACTTCCAAGGGCTATTTGTAACAACTTGAGCAAAGATATGATCACTTTGGTAAATTTCTTCCCCATCTTCGGCTTTTCACACTTTTTTCGTTCTCGTGCTCGGTTTTTGTCGGTTTTACCTTGATTTTTGTCCTTTTTTACAATATCCGTACCTGCACATGCATAAACACAAAAACAACATATATTTGGAATTTTTGGTTAGTTTTTGGTCTATTAAGTCCGTTATATAAGGTAAAAGGTATGTGTAATTTAACACATACCAATGGGGTAACCTATGATGGGTGATGGTGGTGGAGTGGATGGAGTGTAGTCCAATGGACTAATAGGAGATAGGAACAAGATGGTATTTGGTGGAGGTGGATTTGAGATTCTTGGTGGAGGTGACATGCTTCTAAGGTATGGTGAGAGGTTTCCAAAATCGGATGAGAGTGATAAATTTGAAGGTTTTGTGGAGGAAGAGGCGGTTCCTCTTGTTGATTGACTTTTGATATGTGCACTTGGTGCTTGAGGTGAGGAAGGAGTGGATTTTGGTGAGGGAGTGTTTTCTTGTGTTAGGTCAATGAAAGTGGCTTTTTGTGATATTATGGTGATTTTTGGCCTTTTCTTAGAGTAGCAATGAGGTTGAAAAAGAAGCCATGATAGAAGGTGAAGAGGATGAAGTAGAGAAAAGAGATGGTGATAAAGAGGAAGAAGAATGGGATTTAAATAATCAAATGTGATTATGATTTAGACAAAGCATTATTAGGAACATTATGGCACCAAAAATTGTTTTGCTAAACCTGGAAATGGTGGTGAATTTTATATAGTGGGTCAAAACTGTAGAAAAAGAAAACAAGGATGAAATTCGTAATCACCTGTGGACGGTCCCTTAAATAAGGGGACGTTCCTTTATATATCGGGGACCATCGGCATATTTATGGGACCGTCTCCAGAAGGTTATTAGATTTCGCCAGTCTTTCAGTTTTTGCAACCTGTAACTAAAAACCATATCTAACAACCTAGATTTCTGCAGAATCAAAAACCTACCAAATTAAGTTAAATACTAATTCATTTCAAACACATTCAAGAATTGATCATGCAATCAAGTAGGAAACATCTAGCAAGTTACAACATGTCAAAGTCTTAAAACATCCAAAGGATGAATACCAAATACATTATAAGTTAACCAAGCCAAATAAGTAATAAACCCATAGTTATCAAGTCACATTAACCTCCTCATTAACCTAAACACCTCACTACTTCTTTTTCCCTTTCATTATGTTCTCGATTCCCTTAACAATCAACCTTAACCCACTCCGGTGCTCTTCTCTTGTTTGAACTTGACGGTTAAGCAATTCGGTTTTGTCGAGAGAAGAGAGTTTCCATGGTTTAATTTGGAGGTTCGACGAAATGCTATTGATTCGGGATGACAGATCTACTAAAGGAAAGTAGCTTGATATTGGTTCGAATCCAATTCGTGGGGAACGCTATTTGGCAAAGAGTTGTCAAAGTTGGTAGGAGAAGGAGTATTAACACGGGAGGTACCTTCATCATCATCATCATCATCATCATCATCATCATCATTGTTGTTGTGATAAGAGGATGAGGTACCTGAGGAGGACTCGGGATTCATGGATCTTTTAGTCCCAAGGTCCGATCTTGTCTTAAGCTCATAGCTTTGAGCGAGTGGAAGCATGACATGATCATAGTATAGGTAATCTTCCAACACTAGATGAGGAAATTCATCCATGACATGATGATAAAGACGAGTCGACAACATGCCATAGGGAAAGTTCAACCCTGCTTTCCTCCTAACAAAATTCATTCTCCTAGCAATAAAGTATGCAAGATTGTATGGTGTGGAAGTGGCGATACAATAGAGCATATGACCTAGACATTCTGGAAGATGGTCTCGGCTCCCACCAAGACAGAATGCATTCTCACGAATGATTTCAACCCAAGACTTCATATTTTTAACAACCACTCTTGTCAAGATTTGGTTGCCCTCAATAGGGGTCACTATTCCTCTATGAGTTCAAATGATAGGTTCAGTCATATCGTTTTGGATATAGGCTTTGATTTCATTTGGAATGGGGTGTAGTAGCGTATTTTCCACTTGAAGGTGAGCTCCTAGCTAGAGCATCAAGGCTCCATTCATTATAGAATGAGCATTGCCCTTCAGTGGAAACACCAAGACTTTGAACAAAGACGGGAAGAGGGTAGGAGAAAGATTGGTTTTGAATTAAAAATTGGATATGTAGTTCGCCCTCGGGATCAATGTGCAATATGTATTGACTATAGAACTCGAGAACAAAGCGAGGGACGATTTGCTCATTGATTTTGAAATGACAATCGAAGTCAATAGTTCCAAACATATCATTGAGATAAACCATGTCGTCATAGTCTTAGAAGACTACTCGACCCTCATGGAAGTAACGTCTTTCAATAAACTGAAAATCATATGAAAGACGAAGATTGTAAAAAGTTGAGAGTATGGGGATATAGGAACGAGTGTCTCGGTGATCGGTAGCGGTAGGTTTAGGGATTTTTTACCTATTATGAAAAATACATCATTAGCAAGATTAACCTTGAAGTTGTAGTGTATGTTTACATGTAACAAAAACTTGAAGTCGTGACTATAAACCAACACTCTTAAATTCAATTTTACTTAATAAACCATGTTTGAAATCTATATTTATTATAAAAATTTGACCCATGGTCATGCATGGTTGTGAAAACGTTTTTGAGATGTATTAACAATGCATAATTACGTTTTTGTTACGTTCCTAAACATGATAGATTTCAACAAATCGAACTGGTGATAATCATATATTTAAAAAGTTTACAAACACCCTTAATTGAACAAATCCCACATCTAGGTGAGTGATAATGATAGTACATTATTAAGTTTTAGTGTTAATTGCAATCAATTACAAGAAAAGTTATAAATCCCTAATTTTTGATTTCGTGCTTATATAAACCCTAATTTTGAATTAATAAGGAAATTGATGAAATGGCTTGCAATTGATGATGTTAATCAAAGAGTGATTGATAATCTTTGATTGTGGAGTGTTTAATTT
Organism: Chrysanthemum makinoi; assembly: GCA_910596185.1. Taxonomy (NCBI): domain Eukaryota; kingdom Viridiplantae; phylum Streptophyta; class Magnoliopsida; order Asterales; family Asteraceae; genus Chrysanthemum; species Chrysanthemum makinoi. The sequence continues at coordinate 130,816,502 of OU343218.1, forward strand.
TGTATTTTAGTGGTGAATTGGTAGGTTTGGGTGGTTCTGGTCTCTTTCGTCACTGCTGCTGCAAGAAGGGGTGTTTGGATTTTGTTTTCTGTAAGTGAGAAGGAAAAACGGGGTATCAGCTGAAAACCCAGACGATACCTTATATATAAAGGACCGTCACTGGGACCATCAATAAATAAAGAACCGTCGCCAGTGAACAATTTTTGAGAGATTAAAAGTTTTGTGACGATTTTTAATTAGAGTTTCATAAAAATAAAGACACTATAGACACTTAGTAGTTGAGATGATACAATCCAATAGGGGGGGGGGTAAGAAAATGAGTGTTGAGAAAAGATCGAGACTCGAGAGGGAATAAAAGAGACAAATTTAAATATGCAAGACATGTTGAGTTGACACGAGAATAGGTATTGAAGTAGAGGCGAGACAGAAGAAATGTAGAAGACATAGAAGACGACACTTAGGATGAGATACTTGAGTGTTGAAGTGAAATTGAGATTAGAAAGAGAGAGATTGACATGATTTATTTTAAGTCTGAGGCACCAACGAATGAATGATGGGAATGGGTGTTGGAGAAAGTGTGAATGGGTTGAAGTGTTTATGACTTCTTACTTGAGATAGAAATAGAAGTAGAGTTCAGAAGAGAAATAGAATAGGAGAGTTTCAAATTCGAGATTTGCATGGGGTTCTTCTGAGGTCAATCGCGTCTTCATCTGTAGAGTCGTCCTTGAGAATGTTGACTAGGTCGTTTTAAGAGTTTGTATCATTCATAGTGATTAATAGACGTGCCTTTCCGGCGACTACGCATTCGGCTTTGAATGTGGTTGTATCAAGAGAAGTTTGTGTGTTTTGAAAACCAAGAGTTATCGAACAAGTATTGCTAAACCTTCCCCACACTTTCTTAAATTATCATAGATGACATATATTGTGATTTACATGCAATTTCTCTTAGGATAAAATAATCCTAAATATGTAGTGCCTTTAATTGCATTGAGGAATATAATTAATCACTTTAGAGAGAGTCCTCTCAAAGCGTGCTCAGAAGCAAGCACTAAATATGATATTGAGTCAAATAGTTGGTTTAAGTACAACAAAGTACCTATCTTTCCCCAATACTAACAATTGTCCACGGACTCACCTTTCATTTTTATTTGTGAGTTTTGTATATGAGGACATGAGCAAGACTATTGTTTCTAAAATTCCACTTAATTCCTATGGGAGACAAGCATTTAGGCAGAGTCTAATTTCCTGAATTTCATCTTCCACAAATAGGTTTCATGCACATAGAATTTCAGTTAATCAATTATTATGTCCTAGGTCATTAGCAAGTATGTTACTAGTAATCATATAATTTACTCATCGTATGATGAGTGCTTACACTGTTTGTCTTCTAAATTTTATATTTAGTAAAGGTATTTTACGAAGATTTAGACTCCTAGGTTGATGTTTTTAGAACAAGACCCAAAATAAATTTTGACAATCAAGAAAGTTAAACTTCAAGACTGACGGTCCTGTAAATATCTGACGGTCCTTCATAATTATGGGACCGTCTACCTCTTTGTGGAACCGTCAGCAGTAGGCTGATTTCTAGAGGTTTCACAATTTAATTTGTTTTGTCCTACTTGTAGATGTTTCAGACAATTTAAAACCAATACCTTATACTATATTATATATGCAAAACTATTTAGACATTAACCAATAAATAGAGATTAAGAGAACTTACCTTGATGAGTGCGTACGCCTTTCAGAGTGTCAGCAATATTCCCATTATATATCCATTTAGTTCTGACAGTTGTCTCTTCTGTAGGAGATGAGTCTAGTACCCACACATTTTGATTGAGGAATTATGCAAGTTCTTTTTGGACATTGTTATCCTCAAATTTGTCCCTTAGGTTGTCGTCTTAGAGGTAACTCTTTATTTTGGAGTTTAGATATTCCTTGTTTGAAGTTCCAATCATTTGATGTATCTTGTAATCGGGGTTGTTGTTGTCTTCTTCATCATTGTCACTTCATGCTTCCTCATAGTTTTTAATAGCATATCCTTCATAAAAAACATTTAAACGAGTAGCAATAGTGTTGAATCTAGTAAAAGCGCTATCTATAGATACGTCCTTAGAAATGACGAATTGTTCAATACATATGTTCAAGATCAATCTTGTTATCTTTGACTTGACTATTTTCTTGATGAATGATTAAAAGATTTTTCTAAATACCATTTGCCGTTTGACACATAAAAAATCGTTCATATTCATTTTTTCGGTAAAGCTTTGTAAATCAATATTTTGGCTTCAATATTTTTAGAAAGTTTTCTTTTAAAATCATCATTTTGATTTTCAAAACTAATTTCTGTTGGTTGAAAATCACCAATTGTAATAACATGCCAAAGATCTTGATCTATTGATTTCACATAATTTTCGAATCTATTTTTTCAATGAATAAAATTATTACTTTCAAAAAATGGTGGTCCTTGAAAAGATTGCCCTTCTAGGTTTTTTTCAGACTCCATAGATCGATTCAAGTTTTAAAATACATTATATTATATTTTAAAGAATCTTGGTTGACGTGGCGCTGGTACCAATTGTAGAAACTAGAAGGGGGTTGAATAGTTTCTCCGTTTTTAATTACATTTTAAGACTTTTAAAACTTTTTGTAATTTTTTTGAAAATCGTTTTATTCGAAGTTGTGCGATATCAATCAACAATATATATGAATACAATAGATATGCACAAAATAAACAATATATGAAAGAAAGAAAGATAAAAGGATAGAACAACCAAACCAAGACACGTAGATTTATAGTGGTTCGGCTACGAAGCTCAATCTTCGCCCTACTCCACTCCTCGAGTATCACACTCGAGAGTTCACAATCACTATGTCAACAAACTCCTTTCAGGCGGATAAAATTGTACACCTTCACTTACACCAATTTCCGACACTAAGCGGAATGTCGAGTTCTAATCCTAGCTAGAACCAATCTACACACCAATTCGCTACACTACATGGACATACACTTCGTTCTCTTGGACTTCCACGCAATCCAAGTCTACACACTACACTTCACGTACTTTCACCTAGTCCCAATCAACACACAATATTACACGGACTCACACCTCGTCCAAATCTACACTAACACAACTAATTTCAACTCACACACAATTCGGATACATCAATATACAACTAAGAGGATTAAGAGAGCTTAGATGAAGAAGAGAATTGTAATACAAGTTACGTGTGTGTGATGCCTAATCTATAACATTTCGTTTATTGGCGAATACGCGCGTTCTTTTCTTGCACTTTGAGGTAGAAGATAAAGATCACTTCTAAACAAATATCAACATGTTATTGTGATCAAAGAAGGAGATTGAGAGAACAGAAAAATTTTGTGCAAAGAGAAATATTTCTCTTTGGAGAATAGAGCAGTGTTTATAGGTATCAGGAGGAGCGGGGGATGGTCCCTTAAACATGGACGGTCCCGTATATATAAGGGACCGTCCCATAGGACGCTTCTATTTTTGTCATGATGTGGTGAAATGTTTATCTAGTGAAAATTTAACCGATTTGGGAGGAAAATCATATTTCAAATATTTTCTTTTGAATAAAATATTTTTATAATTAGAAAATTATTTTTTATAAGTTAATTATGTAAAAAGGTTTTGTCACATTTATGAAAATGTGAGGTTTAAGAAAAAAATAATTTCTTTGATCACTTAACTAAATTGGTATATTATTTGTTTATACCTTAAGTGATGTCGTAGTTGAAACGAATTTCTTCGATTAAAAACTTATCAAGTATGTTTTTATGTAGCGTGTTTTACATTTTGTGATTATCAAAACGTATAAAGATCGAATAATGCAAATGACGTTTTTGACATTATTTGTGTTAACAGTGTCAAACACGTGTCTCGGTCCCGTTCTTGAATAGGTGATATCTACACTTATTTTTCTTTAATTGTTTGTTATGGTTTTTTCTTTTATGATGCATACTTTTCATTATGCTTTCAACTCTAGTTACACGTGATACCTTATACTACAATCAACAACAACTAATTAATACGGAGTACTAAAATGTGAATTTTAGTAGCTGAACATAAAATTTACCTTATAAACGTAACACTTATTCCTGATTCATGATACTAATAAACTATTCATTATAATAGCTCATTAGAACATAAGTTTATGAAAATAAACAGTATTCCAACTTGTGTATACATTGGATAAAAGCTAGTTACTTGAGTATACGTTGTGTAAGCTTTACTAGTTGATATATTTTATGCTTGAAATTTGTAAAACAAAATGAAAAAATTAAAATTATGCATTCTGGCTTTTCGGTTCGAAAACTAAACTAAACTCAAAGAGTTTGGTTCGATCCAATTTTTGCTTTAAAATAATTTCAAGTTTTCAACCCAAAAGATCTGAAACCTGGACTGCTAAACACCCCTCCTGTTAATCTGTTATGTAAATAGTTTTGGGCTCGTGTTAATCCGTTACTTTTGGTTCATCAAGTTTTGTTTGTTGCTAGTTACAAAAAATGTTTTGTTGTTGTTGATCTGTCCACCAGGCCCATCAGTTCTTTTTGTTATTTGTTCTCTTGCAAATTTAATATGTAAGAGACATGTGTGATTAAATTTATGGCTAAATGGATGTAAAAGTTGTTTATTGGTTTGTAAAAAAATAAGTTTTTTTATTGTCATCAACTGGATACTGATACACAAGATTGCATACCAATTAAGCATGTCAACCAATGCTCAAATGTAAATAAGTGGGAGTTTGAGTTAGAGACGTATGTGAAGGTGTGCGAGATGTACTATTGCGCAGGGCCTCAAAATTTTAAAGGTCTCAATATATATACTCTGTTATATATCTAGAGCCTCAAAGGCCTTCCAGTAAAAACGGTTAGCGTTGTATAATTTTATGTCATATATATTTGTTAAAACTTAAGATAGATCATCAATAAACTATTTTTTTTTTGTTTCGATAGTTGTTATAACATATTTTTAGACCATCGTATATAGTTATTGCATAAGATTTCGCACAGGGCCTCAATTCGCTTAGCTACGTCACTGGTTTGAGTATGAAGGTGGTTTTGGACATTACTTATGTCAAAGTGAGGAGGTGTTTCTTGTGAATGTAGATTTGGAGGTGGCATTTTTTGCATTAAAATGGGAGCAAGTAAATAAATTGAACATCTAAATAGCTAGAATAACAATGTTTGTAACAAGATAATGAGAATAATACACATATCTAAAAAGTGGAAAACAAGGTTGAAAAACGCAATTATATCGATGAGAGCACTAGTAGCGTTTGTACATTTCTTGGATGTTGCTTAACATCTTATTTCTTTAAGAAACAAACATCCCTTGCTATCTCCACAACCAAAGTCAAATACGTATTCGTCGGCAAGGCATGCCAACAAGCACTATAGATGAAACAAGCTCTCACCGACCATGACATTAAAGTTAACGACATCACAGTAATGTGCGATAACAAAGGCGCCATAGATTTAAGCAAAAACCTCGTACAACATTATCGTACAAAACACATTGAAATCCATCATCATTTCCTTCTCGACAATGTTCAAAAAGGAAATATTTCTATTGAAAAAGTTTCATCGAAACGCAATATCACCGACATTCTAACTAAACGACTCAAGCGTAAACCCTTTAACTTTCTTCGTTTAGGACTAGGAATGATGAAACACATTCCAAAAATATTTGATTTGCTTTATTTTAAAGAGTGGATGTGAGGGTTTAAGCGGATTTGATTGTGAAGACGTTTCATTATTCCAATTATGAATTGATTTCATTATCCGATTCAATTGCCAGTTTTGAGTATGAACAAGAAATCGAATTCAAAATTTGGTTAGGTTTTGAAAATATCAACAATAGGACCAAACATATTCTCTAAAATCTACACGCCTGATCACATTCGGTTAATACATGAGAATTGCGAGTTCTTTTCCAAGACAATAAGAATGGTCATCGGAATGCAACTTACACTTGTAATAAAGATGATTCATTGAGTTTGCTTGTTCAAGCGGAATTATTCCTAACCTTGTTCATCTAACGTTAGTTGTAAAATATACAACGAAGTAGGCTTACATCTTATAGTTTTTCATCAGAAAAATTATAAGCAATTCAACTTGGAGAGCAAGGTTGGAAAGTCATAACCAAAAATATAATCAAGAGAACCTTAACAACATATGTAAACTTCTCACGACACCTCAAGGCTAACAACTCACTCAAAAATTGCTCAAAATTATTTCTGCCTAAAAAATACAAGTAGACATAACCACGTATCCCTTATAGTGGATATGTCTTTGCATTTAAGGGATCCGTCCAACGGGTTGACAACATGTATTATTATTTTTTTCAAGCATAACTTACACCCTTACTCAAACACACCCACGAACACCCACAAAAAATAAACCATATTGCAATTTTTTGAGCTTTCAATAATTAATTCGTGCATTCCTGCTCATAAACCAACAAAAATTGTAAGTGATTACATCTTAATTTCTTCTAATCCAAGTCTAGGGTTATAATTTGTGCATAAAACCTAATTTGGGGAATTTTCAAAATTTTGCTTAATTTGGCATAATTAGGACTAGGATATTATAATGTATAACTAATATGCTTTCTATAGATATCAATTTTGCATCATAATTTGCATTTTTCATAAAATTGATTTTTGCAAACACCCCAAATCGATTTACATAAAACATTCTCACGAGTAAGATACTCATAAAATGTTTTACTTGCATTATTAATATAAAATAAAAACGTTTTCCATCAGGCACGATGATCTCTTGAATGTCATTGAAAATACGTAACTAATATGTATTTTCACAACGTTTCTTGAGCTACATTAAACTATGGAGCGTGTGGGTTATCTCATTAATTTTTGTTTTATAGTCGATATAACCGCACCTCCACATCGGTTGCATATAAGGTCACACCAGGCATGATATCTAAATTTGTATTTTTACGTCATATATTTAAATCAATTAGTTTTTTATAGGTGTGAAAATGTCAAGTCCACTTCAAACCGACTACAAAAAGACCAAAACCTACCTCCCAAAAATTTACAAAAATGTTTTTATGCCCCGAACACATTCAGAAAATCAATAGAAACCTCGATAGTCGTCTAATCCACGATGGTAGAGTTGTAGACCCTTCCTATTTGGAAAACATTGTCCTTGGTTTAGTGATATTCATTTTGATTGTCTTTACATAATCAATGAACAGCTTTGTCCTAGGTATATCATAGAATTCTACCGCTCTTTCCTCATCATAAAGCATGATGATGGCTATATCTCCATTGTCTTCAAAGTTTAAGATCGCTCCTTTACCATCACTCTCAATGAGTTTGCCTCAACTCTTAGAATCCCTAACTAAGGAGTTTGTGTCTACACGGATGAGTGGTCTCTTACCAATCTTGAATCAAGTGTAGAAGTTGACACTCCGTATGCTTCAAACATTGTCGGCATTGACATCATCAAACAAACCATCTCAAGAAAAGAACCAACCACTTCAGAGAAACCAAAGATGGTCCCGTGGCCAAGGATCCAAATCAATCAGAAACCAGTAAAATCTTTTCTCATTTGAAACCTTGGGAAATAATCATTAGGGAAAATACTCAAAGCACCATAGGAAATAGGGATCACTTGCATGCTCTCTCCATACACAATATCTTGAGTACTTATGATGGTGGCCACATCTGATGGCATGTGATGGCTCGTCTTACATGCTTTATTGTCTTGTCAATGGAACTCCATTCAATCTTGCATACTATATAATCAAATGAATGAAGCATATTTGAGTCGTGTGAACAAAGTTTTACCATATGGTATCCTCTTGACTAGGGGTGTCAATCGGGTCAACCCGACCCGATAAGCCTCTATCGGGTCGGGTTGAATCGGGTTTCGACCTTTAGAAATATAACCCAACCCGACCCTATAAGAAATCGGTTATCGGGTTCGGTCTAATCGGGTCGGGTCGGGTCTAACCCGACATCCCTACACATAAACCGATAAAACCCTAACCCGACCCGACCCTATAAGGCTATCGGGTTGACCCGATAAACCCGATAAGCTGAGTTGGACCCGAATCAACCCGACCCTATAAGGCCTTATCGGGTTCGGGTCGGGTTCGGGTCGGGTCGGGTCGACCCATTTGACACCCCTACTCTTGACAAGACTTTGCACGTATGTTAAATCTTCCAATCCTAATCCTTTTTATCACCGCTTTACTCTTCATGACCATGTCATGAGATCTTTGCCCATCACACCCCCAAGCCATAGAAATGTGGGCAAAAGTAAGCGTGTTGCCTTAGGTACTTCCTCATCTTTCTCAGCCCATGATCTTTCTGAAACAGACAATGAAGGTGAATCAAGCATTCCTAGTACGAAACTCTCACCAATGTCTTTCAGAGATGGAGAATATGATATACGAGCTTAAGGAAATAAGGAGTATGTTCAAGAGGGTAGCTAAGGCAATATCAAATTTGGGTAAGAAGGTTAAAAAGCTTGCTAAAAGGTAAAAGCATTTGGTGTATGACTAAAATTGATGGTTGGTGGTAATGCTTAGTAGAATTCTAATATCTCAAACTTTGATTATTAACTTTTGTTACATATGATTATATGGTAGGATTGTCAATTATATGCTAGGATGTTTAATTATCTTAGTTTAGATATTTTATATGATGCTTGCATGATATTAAGTGTTTTTGAGTCCTTACATTGCAAAAGAATATGATTTGAGTAGATATTTGGGCCACTTTTGGGTTTATTCCACTCCTGTAAAGTTTCAGTCCATTTTTTACTCGTTGGCGAATCTACATATCCATTAGTGTGGATCCGTATTTGTAATTAAAAGATCTGTAGGCTACATTTTGTGTCTAAAATATTTTTATGCTCGGCAGATCCACGGATCCCCTATAGAGGATCCGTCTTTGTATTTAATAGATCCGTCTGGCATATCAAATTAAAATATCATTTTTTAACTTTTAGTACTTTCACAAATGTTCATAATCCTCATCCTTAATCTTTAGGATAAAACATTAAACCTACTAAATCCATAACCCTTAGGATAATTCATTACACCGTTTTTGCTTTATAATCACCTCATCCATTCCACATTTTACTTGCACTTTCAAGATTCAAATCATGTTTCTTCTTCCTCTTCCACCATGACTTGTTTTTACAACTCATCCTCTACACTTTTTAAAAAGGAAGAAGAAACCCACAAGAATGAGAATAGGAAAACCAAACTATATCAACCTTTGTACCTCTAGTGAGGACAACTTTAGCATGAAAACATAATTTCCACCACCTTCTCAATAGTCACCAAGTCCTCCTAGGGCTCCATCCAAGGCACCATCTCTTCAAAGACCAAACTCTTAATATTTCTATGACACTTCCTCAATACACTCACCTTCACCAATCAATGTTGGTGTTCTTGTTAATCCTCCAACAACTAACTTACCACATTTGGTGCATCATTCACATACCTCACAACCTCATCCTCATACCTCTCAACCTTCAAACCCTTTCCTCAACAACATAATGAAGTTCCACCAAGACCATCTCATCCTACACCACCACCACAACCTTCACTATTCATATGGACAAACCTCTTACCCTTCTTCAACGACTCACAAGACTATCCTCCGGGATTTTCCTAGTGGTTGAACCTACAACAAACCCTATCACCAAAAGGTCCTTTGGAGTTCTTAAACCATAGAGAACTTCCACACTTGCATGACATGTATTGCATGTGTTGTAACCACAACCGAAAACAATTCTGGATGCTTAGGAAATGATCAATTTGATGTTTTCCTACATTCAACACCACTTTGAAGCACCACCCGCACCACCAACCGTTACACCGAATTAGGCCTTTGCTTCTTATTAAGCAATATCTTCTATCAACATCAATTAGGACTATTTTTCAATTATATGTTTGTTTTATTTTTCTTTTGTAATTTTATCTTCATTTTCTTATAATAAATTATCTAAAATTATGTTATCATGCATTGTTGTATCTTCAAGCATTGTTTGTCCTGAGTATTTACTTATTGTGGTTGTTTACATATTGGGGTTGTGTAGTGATGATCGTCATATTCATGCTCGTGAACTAACTTTTTTTGTAGCACGTCTCCACAGCTCAATTATTTGGTGCCCCAAACAAAAAGGAGCATTTGCATCGTCCACAGATTTTTCTACACAACTCTATACTTTTTGTCTCAACAAAAAGGGGAGAAATGACTTAAACTCACAACCAAAAAACTTGCATACTAAGACTTTTACTAATAATGAGTTTACATTTTTCCAGTATGAAAAGCGGGGAGATTGTTAATACAAAAATCGCATAAAAACATTATTTCTATTTTACGGTCTCTCAATGTTTTGATAATGACAATGATAAAATCATACGACGTGAAAGTTCACGTAACCAAGTTATTAGTCGTAAGTTTCCATCGCGATGTCAATCACTTAAGGCATGAATAATGGATTATAAAGCTCACCGAATGATCAAAGAACCCAATTGCATACATATAGCATTAAACATATATATAAATTTACTTACACATGACTAAACAAATGTTTTCCTAATAAAACCATGGTTAGATCACTAGTTAATCTTCTAACCATATAAAACAAATTATTAATCAAATAAGACAAAATGATTAGGCTACATTAGGAAATAAATTTAACCAAATCTAGAAAATCTTTCTTTTTTAGTGTTAAGAAAGATTAAGCTTCTAGAAATTATATCTCCTGGAGACTGTAGCAACTCGTATTTTCCAGGTCACTACTTGTCTATAAACTCAAAACTAATTACTTTGAACACACACACACACACACACCCCTCTGCATTTTAAACTCATGCATGCATACAATAACCAACTAACAGCACCACCTTTGTAATATATACCTACTTACACACTTATATTTCAAAAATATAAAATAAATCACCCCTTTTTGGCTTCACATGACCAGCCATCAAAGATAGATGTGCCAACAAATGCTTTAAAGTCTTGAAAATACTACACGAACCATTTTAAGCTAGCATGAAAAGCTAGCAACCTTGAAGACACAAATCCTTCCTTTTGGCTTGCTATCTAACGCCTAACCATCTCATGGGAGCATTGGTTTGCCATCCTTCCTCTTATGTTTTTACACAATCTTGTGACCATTGATTGACCCTTCAACTTAACCTTAAATGACACTATAAATAAGACTTCAAGTTAGTTAGTTTCTTACCAAAAAATCAAACACTCTTTCACTCGCATTTCTCCTCCATACTCACAGCAAGGGAAGGGTAGAAACAAGGGTCTTTGTGGGGTTGTATCAAAGTTAGTTTAAGCATCTTGCAAGGTCTTTGATTAAGGGTTAATCAAATTTAGGGTTTTGGTATTGCAAAAAGGGGTTTTAGTTAAGATTTTTTAGTCCTTGTTCATCCTATCATCCCCAATGATTTGTAAGCTTCTAGACTCATTATCATATTTATTTCATGTTTACTTATCATGCCATGTTCATATATATCACCTGTACATACTTGTTAGTGTTAAAAATTGAGCTAAAGTTAAGTTTTGAGAACACATTTTCTTTCAGAGAATCACACATGTGTACAGTAACATGAAAACCCATCTTAAATATTTTTCTAAACCAAGAAAATTTTACACACTTAGATATATGTCTTAGGATGTTCCCCGAAAAATTTCATAATTTTTAAAGTCGATTTACTATTTTTGATAAATGATACACAATCGTTAGTCAAAACTGACATGATTTTGAGTTTCGTTTGTAATTTGTATAAAACAGCCCCTTATGAGCAATATGGTAAGTCAAGCTAGTTGAGACTTTTGTAGAGGACAACTATAATTAGCCACAACAATTTGGATGGAGTCGTGACGATAAATAACAAAGGAGATAAGACCCCTAGAAGACAGGTCATTGTTTCTGATTTTTAATAGCTTTGACACACCTGTGTATTTTTTACTTTATAAAATAATTTGCGAAGAACTGAGACGAGTGGCTTACATTTTTAGAAAGTGAACTCAAAAATGATGAATCTAGGTTTTTGAACCAAATGGTTTCTTTTGAAAACGACTGAGAAATAGTCCATTTAAGACGGAAGCTTTCTGAAAATATGTAACAGCAGGTCCTAAAATGTTTTTTTTATAAACCTATGACCAAAGCTTATTTTTATGAATCACGGCTTTGAAATAATGAAAGTTGACATGTTCACCTTTTTTTAGAGAGTTTAACAAAGAAAAACGGGCGGAAAATTAATTATATACGCTCACTTGAAGTCATGTTAAACTTAATAAGTACAACTAGTTTTTTAGGGTTTTAAGTATTTAAAAACGCGAGTGACCACTTTCGGGCCGGTTTACAAGGACCTTAGGCTTAGATTCTTTAAAAGAGATAGTTAAATTTTTACAGCCTTCGCGACATACTTGACAATGGAATTCGAAACGACCTAAACCAATAAGACACGAAGAAGTTATGACCCTCTAAAGATGACCAAAACACATATTTGGACACTTTTGAAAACTTAATATTAAAAGGTGAAACATTCATTTTATTACATTTTGAGTCGCAAAACCTCACTACAAATGAATAAGGGTGATAAAACTTCATAAAACTCATACGTATTTAGTGCATGTTGAATTTTCCCTAAAATAACTTATTATTCTAGGTCGCGTTTAGGATTCCCCATCATTGCTCTACGTTTTACTATTCCAAATACTTTGGTTACTTGAGGTGAGTTTTATAGTCCTGTTTTTACATGTTTATACTTATTTTGAAATACTCAAAGTGAGGATATATTGCTTACTTTTACATACGGACAGATGTGTATAAAACATTTACTTATTGCCTAAGTTACCGCATTAGCCCTAAGTTCCTCATTTATCATGAATCGTTATTTAATCGTAAGCGCGAATGTTGTGACTAGATCTATTGGGTTGACACCCCCGTCCGGGTTGGTCGCACCAAGTGGATAATTGGACGCATATCATTTGGGAACATTCGGTGTTTGGCTAGATACCTACAGGGGTAATTATATATTTGTGCAAATTGCATATGAAACACGTTAAGGCTTCGAGGTCATGAGCTTAGAGCAATAGTATTACTTTTCATATGACATTGTATTTGTTATAAGGGCCATACACTAAAATATTGTAGTCCGCACTTGACTTTTACATTTACATAAGCCTATGAACTCACCAACATTATTGTTGACATTTTAGCATGTATTTCTCAGGTTTTTGAACGTTCTAGCTTGGTAAGCATTGGGAAATCGATCATAGAGTCACATCATGCGGTCCATCATCATGGATTTTCTGCTTAGGCTACATATCATTCGTTAATCTTTTCAAAAAATATTTTTATTTGTTGTGGAACTTGAGTACTTGATATGTTTAAACTATGTCTTGTTTTATTAAATTAAATGATATGACTTTCTAAACGATTCATATAGAGGTCGTTCTTTATATTCTTGACTTTGTGCTATGAACATCACTCCTCTATTACCTTTTTGCTGCGACATTTTGGAGGTGTGACCCACGGATCTGTTAGGATCAATGACGGATTCCTGCTAAATAATTCGTGGATTCGCCAAAACCCAAAATATAGGCAGAAACATTTGCCTATAAATAGAGCCATAGTTTCTCATTGTGGCCCATCCCTTTGCATATTTCTCTAACCTCTTTGTAAGTACTTACTTCATTTATTTTATTACACACTCTTTGATCATTCCACTTGTTCTATAACTCATTACAAGTGATCCATCACTTACCACTGTGTGTATAAGTGAAGAACACAAGAATATCATCAAGCTTCTAAGTGTTGTAGTTGTTAGTGTGTACATTTATACATAGCAATTTGAACTTTGTATATTGTTGTTGTGTCATTATATTCAACCATCATACACAAAAATTTTAAGTTGTCATCATACACCAACTTAGAGGGATCGGTTAGTATTTTAGGCTTTAAAATACATTGTGAAGAAAGGTTGGTCTTACCTCGACAAAGACTCGATATCTAGCTTCTCCGAAAATAAGTTAAGTGACGTTTTAAGGTTTTCTCTGCCGGAAGGGAGCTTATTGATATAGTGCATACGAACTCTCGAGTTGGGTACTTAAGGAGTGGAGTAGGGCGAGGAAGGAAGCTTCGTTCCGAACCACTATAAATCATTGTATATTTGGTTTGCTCATTCTAATAATCTCTTGCATTTACTTATTATTTATTGCATTTACTCACTTGCGTGTCAATTTGATTTCACATCAAGCAAATGAATCTAAATTTACTTAAAACGGACTTTTAAACGGTAAAAACTATTCAACCCCCATTTTAGTTTTTCTACAAAAATGCATCGAACTCGACATATTTTACTATTGTATGTATCAAACTTTTAATTTTTCTATATTATGTATTAAACTTTTTTAATTTTTCCTAGTGTATGTATCATTAGTGGTAAACTATCACATAACACCAATTAATTATGGGTAATTAGTTAACACTATATTTAAACACCGACTCAACATTAATTTAGCACTATAATACAACACCCGAACCTAAACACCCTTTTATTCAACCTCTGCCCCACCCACACTTTTTAATTAAACTCATTTTTTTTTCACAAGATCCATATTTTGCAACTAAAAAAACCCTTAAAACCCAAAATCAAGATTTTTCAGTTTAATTTGAACGCAAAGAAAACGACTTTTAGGTTACGGAGAGAGGAAGATTTGGAGACTCATGAGTTTGATTTTCAGATTTAGTTTCTATCAAATTGCAACTCAAAATCTTTTGCTTATTACTAAAATCAAGGACATTAAGGGATTGTTTAAAATTTATTAGACATCTTGCTAGTGGTGCAATGATTTTGATGTTGATGGTGATGGTGACGATTAGAAACAAAATGCGGGTTGTGGTTCAGATCGACTTTGATTTATTGGGTTTAGTTTTGTAAAATTTAGCTTTAAGTTTTTGTTTGTGACTTGGGATAATTATTTTACATTTAAAATACAATAATACATATAATAATAAAAATTTAAAAGTTTGATACAAACAAGGGTGCTTTTGTCAATAGTCTTTCTAACATTTGGATTGGGAGCTACCATGTTTTTGTATCTGTTGCCAAATTCTAGAGACATACTAAGTCTGAATCAATCCCAATGAATAAGGACTTTCCTAGGCTCAAGAAACATAATGTTGCTCATCTCAAAACTGTTGGTTCCAATGGTCATCCTATGTTCTCGGATAAACAATCGTATGCCTCGGTGGCAATTGGTGATGGCGTTCCAAAAGGGGCTCAGAATAATGTGAATCAAGATAAGGGCAATTGTATTATTTTGAGTGACCATGACCTCATTACTGTTGAATACACCTCTACCATGATTTTGGTTAAAGGGAAGGAGGTTGACTCGATTAGCAACATGTATCATATTTGCAGGAATGAAGGCTTTGATGATGTCAAGATACATTATGTTGGAGGTTTATGGTATAGATCCAATTCAATAATGTGAAGACATGTGAGGCTTTCAAGTCAAATAAAGCCTTACAAAATATGTGGTCAACAACCACGGTTGCATCACCTTCGTTAAAAATAGATGAGGGGATGGTTTGGATTGAGATTATTGGTCTTCCGCTATGTGCATGGGAAATAAATTCATACAAAAAGGTGGAAAGTGAGTTTGGAAAATTTAAGTTCTTTTCTATACTTGGCTTCAAAATCTTTCTGATCATTTTGACCAGTTTTGTTTTGAAAATGTTGAGATGACTGAAGCATTTTTGGTAGAAACTTGCTAGTTCCTGAGGAAGAACTGTTTCCAGAAAAATTTGTATGAAGGTTCTAAAGTGGTTTTTGAAAAATAGTCTTTTGCAAAGTGACACTTTTTACCACATTTAAAACATTCAGTGCTATCACTTACTTTGGAACCAGAAAAATTTGACTTGTTTATTTTGATAAAATGTTTTGAGTTTGCAAGGAGTGCCCTCTCTTGAAATTCAGTTTTCAAATCATTCAGGTATTCCTCATTGGTTCTTTCATCAGCCTCATCATCAGAGTTTTCTTGAAAATCTTGCACAACACCATTAGAAAAGAATGCAGTTGATATGAGTGCAATGGTCACGGCCTTTCTGGTTTCTTGAGCCTTTTTTGAATCAGGGTATCTCTTAGAGATTAAGTTGTCTTTATAGACAAACTTCCCATAGATTTCAGGTAGTTCAAGATTTTAAATGTGATTAGCATTTCTGAGACCCTGAGAGAAACTTAACCACTTCTCAGGGAGACTGTTGACAAAGCCAACATTCATCTCATGCTTAGACAGGGTGACACCATCATTGGACAGCTCATTGAGCAATGTCTTATAACGGGTATAGGGTTTTGAGATACTTTGATAAGGATTTAAAACATACGTTTTTAAGAGGTCATTTAAGCCCTAAATCGATACATTTTATATCTGTTACTGCTTAAAATCGTTCATTTTCACATTTTAGGTCTTTTGGAAACAAATTGTTGGAATCAAGTACTTTCGGACGAAAAGGAGCGAAAACATGAAGAAAACGAAAAAGTCAAGATTTCAAGGCTGAATTTCACACCTGACGGCATCCCAGCCCATAGGGCGACGCTGTCGCTCACAAGGTTTTCCAAAAAATCTCAAGCGACGGCTCATGTCACTTTTTGGTTTTACAACATGACGGCGTCACACTATATTTCAGGAGGGCGTCTCCCTTTATTTTATACCATACGACCAAGAATCATTCCAAGACGACGTCCTTATTGAAGCTCGACGGCGTCACAATTCCTCAACCGACGTCGTCCCCAACGATGACTTGTCCCAAACGAAACCCTAATGACGACGACCATACGGCGTCACCATCAAAAGGCGACGCCGCCGCAAGTGTATATCTATATATAGACTTTGAATTTTCTATATTTTGTGTATAGTATGTGTTGGAGAGCAAACCCTAGTTCGTTCATAGTCCGACTTGGGCAGTATTTTAGGGTTCCAAACCCTTCTTTACACTCAAAGATAAGTTTTTTAATCCATTATATCACCATGTTTATCCTATGTTAAATTGTTTGTTTATGTTCATGCTTATCTATCATGCGTAGCTAAATATTATTTTGTTTGCTTAGATCTATGAAACCTAGTTGTTGATTATTGTTAGGTTGTCTATTGTTTTAATGGTAGACGCTAGGTAAGGAAAACTTGGCTTCTTCTTTAATTTTTGTGAGCTTGAACGTCCTAAATAGCACAAAGCTTGAGAGTGCACTTGAGCCATCGTTGTGTTTATTGCGTGAGTTGTAGCTTTATGATAATAGAGTATTAGGGAAATACTACGATAGTGGGCGATCCCGGATAGTCTAGAGGAGAGTTACAATTCATAGAAATATGGAATTAGGCACCCCTATGACTAACACGAATATGTTGGGAATTATATTTAAGTTGATAAGACAAAATACATAAAGATGAAGGATGTTGAAGACAAAGAAAGACAAGGGACCTACTTGTCAAAGAAGTATTTATTCCCTTGTAGTCATTTGTAACCCTAGTATCTTTATTATATAAAGAGATACAGGAATTAGGTTAATGTGTGTCAAACAATGTAAACATCAGACAAAGGTGTGTGTGTGGGAAAACTCATATGGGGTGCCTAGGGTTTTGATGAAGTCGACTTATAGTGTTTAGCCCCAAGGATCATTGATCCCTGTTGTGTAACCGTCTTAGAGTTGATCATCTAGGATTGGGGATGTGGATGTGTTTTGTAGAACACATGATGATGATGAAGAAACCTTAATAATAACAATGATAGTTTGATTATTCCATTTGTACATATATATTGTTCATTGTTATTTGTGCTTTATTGATAATTCTAGATAAGGTCTAAACAACCTAGAGCATCGATTCTAACATGTGGTATCAGAGCGGGTTGCTCTTGATATCTAGGATTTCGCAAGGTTTCTGGAAAAAGAAGAAAAATTCGGATCTTGAAGTTATTTTGCAACTTTTAGCACTGTTTTGTAACAATCATAACTTTTTCGTTAACCGTTGGATCGTGATGAAATTTTGGGTGGACGTTCTCTATATAGCCATCTAACTTTTCACTAAAGGGATCGTCGATCTGAGCTTTTATGTGAAAGTTATTCTATGTGAAAAATGGCTGC
>OU343218.1:130834780-130848196 GCA_910596185.1 Chrysanthemum makinoi
TGAGAGAGGTATACAAAGTCAAATTTTTCTTGGGTTTCTAGGGTTTTTAGTGATACCTGTTTATTAGGGTTTGTCATTAATTGTTCCTCATGATTAATATTTGAGCAATTAATACTAGAGGCTTTACAAAACCCTAAATAATCTAAACCCTAGCCCATTATGAATGTCGTTGATGAGCAGAAGACGGTGAGATTAGTTTATTCACATTGATTATTCATTGCAACCTAGTCTTAACGTGCATGGTTGACATTGGTTTCATCACATGTTCCTGATTATACTATAATGATACAACCAATTGTCTTGGATCTACTATGTGTTTATTATTTTGGGTTCGTTAAATTGAATACTTACATATTTGCGTTTATATGAATAAGACGGAAAACCACGGCAAGGCTACTCGACATGTTCGAACTGATAATGTTAGTCATGATAGCAGCTCTTAATGAGGGAAGTCATCGTAATGCGTTACTCTTGCTCGATCATTTTGGAAGTCCATTAATGTTGCTACTTCATGGTTTCCTGAATAAGTGATACATGACCTGGACTTTTGAATGAAAGGGAGGTGAGTATACGAGTTATACTTGGGTTGTGTTTGGATTCCCATCATTATATGGGCTCATTGTGGATTGGTAGGCTAGCTGCGATTGGTGAGTGTTTAGTTCATTGGTCTATTTGATGACCGGACATTGAATATGTGATGTGATTTACAAGGAGTGGTTCAAATTCTTACTCTCTGCTTTCAAAGATTTTATGCTACTGCTACTTCAAACGCTTACCACTATCATACTCTTTTCCACGCCATATTCTCTTGATACCACTGCTTTTGCGTGTTCCTACTTCTGTGTTATAGATTATCGATTACATGCTCCATGATATGGTTACCACTGCTAGCATTAAGTCGCCACTACTAGCTTTAACTCATTACTACTGGTAGTGGAACATGTATAGCGCCATTTGACAACTTGTGGATTGGTACTGCTCGTGGTCCAGAATAGTTTCTACTGTTATTGATGTTACACTTGTTTATTCTTAATGATGTTTTTGCGAGCTACTATGGCTACATGTTGTGGAGGAGTATGCATGGAATTTACTGATGACACAAGAAGTTTGATTAGTAGGGTCTCAATCATATGATTTTAAAGTGTTGCTAAAATCTGTTTGGTTCAAGAGGTTAGCAGTTCGATATTTTGATTTTGGTATCCCTTCGACAAGAAGCTACAAGACCTTTTGGGTTTTGAGGTACACTTAATCTGTCATCTATATTAAACCTCGTACTGATTTGTGATCTTGTTGGCTTGTGGGTCGGTGAGATTAAATATGCGACTTTAATGGGTAGGTTTAATGGAGCTGCAAGTGTACTATCAGTCTTGTACTACAAGGATATAATGGGTCGGTGGATTTGTGAATTATTGATTGGTTGCTTCAAGAAAATCTCGTACACATTGACTCTATGATGTTATTGGTTGGACTTCATAACCTCGTACAAATTGTTTTTCTGTTCAGTGCACATGGGTCGGTTATTTGAGCATGATATTGTTGAATTTCTTATAATCAAATGGTTGATTCACTTTTGTGCACATGGGTACTGTACATGCTCGTGACATGTTGGGCTAAGGAGCATACTTAATCCAAGATTCTAAATAGCCATTGACATACATTATTCGTGGTATTACATGTGCATGAATTAGGCGTTTGGAACTTTATTTACATGATACGACATGGTTATGATTTTTGGTTCTTGAATAGTTTTGGACTTGAGGGGAAGTCGAGCATGGTGATTGTTATGTTTTGGTTTTTGGCGACACACACATAGGAGGTTGGTTCACACACACATGGTGTTTGGATTTTGGTTTTTGTTCTTAACAGGTTCATGGCTCATTCTTATTGTCATAATTGATTACGAAGAAAGGCGCTTATCACCTATTTGAAGATGAAGTGGAATTATTTGGGTTTGTGTTTTATCATATCTTAAAGTGGGAGATTACACTTTTAAGGTAACTAGTTCGTGCTTCAAAGATTGTGATGAAGAATAGACATAACACTTAAAGGAGTGACGTTATTGTGCTCAGTGATTATTGTCAAGTGCGATGTCATCTTTAGTGCAAGATATAAGACACAGGTTTGGGTTGTCCTACTTCAGCATCAAGTTGGTTATACTTGGTTTTCTTCATCATAATATTACATAAAGCCTACATTATTCAAATGGTTAACATATGGGTTTCAGGGAAGCTTAATGTTAAAATGTTTAACCATTTTCATGCATCATTCGAGGAAGGTTTTACAAGCGCTAGTTGTTATTACTACTCTGCGATTTTGATTTCTACTGTTTCAAGTTCATTTTAGATGCGAAAAACTTAATGGTGGGTAATTTGAAACATTGGAAGGATGGATTGGACGTATGATATTGATTCGTAGTTGTGAAGATCAAGGTTGCTCACTTATGACCCCTAATTGAAGATGACAAAAAGGGGAAGAATATTTACATAGAAGATTGCAACTTGAAGATTCTTGGTGATTGCATGTTTAAGGGGAAGTTTGTTTATCTTTCATGACATATTTGTTCGTGCTTATTTGGTTTTGTCATTATCAACTAGGGGAAGATTGTTGGGAATTATATTTAAGTTGATAAGATAAAATACATGAAATATGAAGGACTATTGAAGACAAAGAAAGACAAGGGACCTACTTGTCAAAGAAGTATTTATTATCTAGTCCCATGTAGTCATTTGTAACCCTAGTATCTTTATTATATAAAGAGATACAGGGAACTAGGTTTATGTGTGTCAAACAATGTAAACATCGGACAAAGGTGTGTGTGTGTGGGAAAACTCAGGCGTGGGGTGCCTAGGGTTTTGATGAAGTCGACTTATAGTGTTTAGCCCAAAGGATCATTGATCCCTGTTGTGTAACCGTCTTAGAGTTGGTCATCTAGGATTGGGGCTGTGGATGTGTTTTGTAGAACACATGATGATGATGAAGAAACCTTAATAATAACAATGATAGTTTGATTATTCTGCTATGCATATATATTGTTCATTGTTATTTGTGCTTTATTGATAATCCTAGATAAGGTCTAAACAACCTAGAGCATCGATTCTAGAATACATACCGATTAGAATGAGGATGTAACAATTCAACCGACCAATAAGAGATAACTAGGGAGTAAGAAAATCTAAGTAAACACGCTTTTAATTACTATAAAAAACACAACCAATCAATCCATAGCTTTTCTTCTTTTTATTAGTATAAATTAGCTTTTTATTTTAATTATTAAGTAGTTATAATTGGTAGAAGTATCACCCCCACTCCTAAACCCAAAGATTTTACTTGTTCTCCTAAAAAATATAAAAAGCTAAAAAGAATCACCCTCAACCTCACCTTCTCGTCATACATCTCTACTAGCATCTATATTCCCCTAGAGAACGATCAACCCCCTGGGCTTACCCATACTACAACTGTAGAACGATTAGGTACACTACCTAGAGGGTTGTAAAGCTTGTTCGTAGAAAAGGAAGTCTTTCGACCCCGAACCTGCACCTCAAGTTTTTGGCGCCGCTGCTGGGGAATAGAATAGCTAGTTAGTTTTCTATTTCGATTAGGTCTACTCGCTTGATTCCTATCAAGTGTGCTTTTTTCTTTTTTCTTAGCTTTCTCGTAGTTTATCCCCTTTCTTTGTGCTTTTGTTCGTAGCCTTATCATTTTTGTCATGGAAGGTGATAATCCACCCAACAACGATCCAGCACATCAACCACTACCACTACCCAATCAACCACCACTCGACCCGTCAAGAGGCCGTACTCTTGGTGAATACTCTAGAACAAGCCATCAAGGCTACAGGAACACCATTGAGCTTCCACATCAAGCTCAAAATACGACCATGCAATCCGACACCATCCGGTTGGTGCAAAATGGATGTGCATTCAATGGACTTCGTTCCGATGATCCTAATCAGCATCTCAAGGATTTCCTTAAAATCGTTGACTCCATTGACGTTGATGCTACCACTCGGGAGACCACGCAATTGCGTCTCTTCCATTCTCTCTACTGGGACCATGCTAGTAATTGGCTTGGCGACTTCCGAGGATCCATCTTAAGTTGGGATGATCTCACCACCCATTTCCTTGCCAAAATTTTCCCACCGAAGAGAACCACCAAGCTTAGGAATGATATATTGATGTTCCAACAACGTCAAGGTGAAACCTTTTATAAGGCGTGGACTCGATTCAAGGACTTACTGCATAAAGTCCCTCACCATGGCATTGATCTTTGGCTCCAAGTCCAAATCTTCTATGATCATGTCAACTTCTCGACAAGGCAAACCATTGACCAAGTGGCCGGTGGTAAGCTTAGTGAATTAACAGCGGAAGAATCATAGGGTACTATAGAGGACCTTGCCCTCTATGACAACGGACGTTGGAATGACCCCCGTGAGTTGCCGAAAATTGTAAAGGCAATATCCTTGCCTTCAATCGACTCACAACCTTCCAATCGTAGGATGCTCAAACTTGAAAATCAAGTCAAATTTCTCATGAGTTCCTACGAAGCTCCTAAACCTTTACGCCAAGTGAACAAAATCACTTCACCTTGTGAGTTATGTAGTGGTCCCCATGACACTCGTGATTGCACAAAACTCCCCGAACAAGCTTTTACGGACTACACCTCCACGCGTACTGATGGAGCGGGAGAGAAGTGATACACTTTCAAACCTGAGCAAAACAACCTAGGAAATTCCTATAACCCCTCATGGAAAAATCACCCTAACTTTAGGTGGATCCAAAACTCAAACCCGCCTCAAAACAACTCCTCCACTCCACCTAATAGGTTCCAACCAAACGGTTCATCTTCAAGCCGTACCCCCTACAACAACCCTTCCAACATCGGCAATCCCAATAATCTTGAGGGAATGGTATCCAACTTTATGTCATCTCCAGAAGCTCGGTTGTCTAAACTTGAAGCCAATTTCAAGTGACAACAAGGTGAGATGACAAATAAACTCGACATCCACTTGAAAGTCTTCAATGACCGAGTTGTGGAGCACTCCCAAGTGACACCATCAAGAATCCAAAAGTAAATTCGATTTCATCGAATCAATGTTCTTGTTCACCAAGGGAAAGCGCATATCCATGCCCCTCACACCTGCAAGTCCACTCGGTTAACACCATCAAAACATGTTTCAAGCAAACTACTCCAAAAGACCAAAAACCTAAGTTAATGGTCCATCCAAATCTTGAAACACCAACTAATCAAGAACCCAAATCTACTCTAGAAGAGGCATTTAAGGAGCTTTACCAAGAAAAACCTATTCTTAAAGTCTTGACTCATGCGCCTTACTATCATACTTTGAAAGACAAATATGAGCAAAGACTAAAATTAGGAGAACGTGGGTCCGCGTTTGTGCAAAAAAAACTACCTAAGAAGTTAAATGATCCCGACCTATTCATTCTTACGTGTAGCATTGGGAATTCCAAGGCTTTCGACACATTAGCTGATCTAGGATCATGCATCAATCTTCTTCCGTTGTCCCTCCATAAAATCTTTAACCTAGGAAAGTTAGAACCAACGGAAACCATCATAGATTTAGTGGACGGTAGTTTTGCGTATCCGATAGGAATAATGAAGGACATGGTAGTACACGTAGGGCAATTAACTCTTTTGGCTAATTTCCATGTATAGATATGACTAGTGATATCACATGTCCATTATTGGTTGGAAGAGGATTCTTAGCTACCGCTAGTGCCATAATCGATTGTAAGATGTCCAAAATAGTGGTGGAAGAAGGGAGTGCTAGGTCAATCTATGATGTTAAGAAGCATTCATATGATAATGAGGGTGAGCAAATTCCTCGTGAGATCATCTTAGATAGGAAACCATCTAGATATGGACCTTGGACCAATAAATATTTTATAGGCCCTCAACGACCTTTCTATCTAGAAGAAGCCTTCATGAATAACACATGCGACTTAGAACAACAATTGGCTAGGGACATTGAGGTGAATCCATTTGAGGATACTTTAGTGTTTAGGAAGATGACCGGATTCTTAGGAACCTTGCTTATTAATCTTTGCATGAATAAATGGAAATTTGAGAGTAGTAAGCCTAAGCATAAGTGGAATTGGGATAAGCCACCTAGTGATGGGAATGGAGAATGGCACATTAAAATGACGATCTATGTTCCCAATGGTGAGATGTTTGAAAATGCATACCGGACTAAGCGTACTAGTAGGAAATTAAAAGAGAAATTCGATCCCACCGACGTCCTTAAGGATGAACTCACTCACCTAGGTACGTAGGGCATGCTTTCGAGTCTAGCTATAAGACTCATAAATAAAGAAAAGCGCTTATTGGGAGGCAACTCATGTTTAATTTTTTGCTTGTTTGTTTTTCATTCTTGTTTGTGTGTTTATATATCTTTTTCATTGTTGTTTAATTCTCATGTTTATTTTGTGAAAATGCTTTATTTTATTTTTAACTTCGTCTTAATTGCATATAAAGGTATTATACAAAAAGATAAGTGTAGAGAAGATCACATATGTTTTTAGAACTCGTATGAACATGAGATTAACAATATTTGGAAAGGTATATATTTTTGTGTTTGTTATAGTCAAATGCTTATATTGAGTCATAATGGATGTTTTGCGAGAATTTTTCAGTCTTTAAAGAAGTAATTTTTCCAGAATTTTGTTTTCTCGGAAAACTAATTTGACCTTTGACCCTTTCGTGAGAACAACTTGACGGCTTTGGGACTAAAGCCCGACGGCGTCATGCAATGTATAAACATATTCAAAGTTTTGTTTTCTGTCTAATTTGTAACTTTTGGAAACTTCCAATTCTTAATTTTCCATAAAATCTGCAAACATTCGTTCCACAAGCATTATATCTTACTTGCTGATAACGCTACACGCGTCGTTTGGGGTCAAAGGAACTTCCTTTTCATCCAGCAAGTTTTTCAACACCCTAGGCAGTGAACCTAATCGTTGTAGTGTAGTATTAGGGTAAGCCACGGGAATTGATATCGTTCTCTAGGGGAATAGGAATGCTAGTGAGGAGTTACTACGCTAAGGTTGGGGTTGAGGAAGATTATTTTTGTGCTTTTAATATTTTTTAGGAAATGGAAAGGTACTAATCTCTCGGGTTTGGATTTGGGTGGTTGGTATTTCTACCGATTACTCTATTATCTAATTATCTAATTAACTAAGGTGAGGTTAGTCTATGTCTAATTAATGTGTGCTCGTATGATAGTTTAAGATTGTGTTTACTTAGGTTGTATTACTCCTTAAGTATCTCCTATTGATGGTTGAATTGTCACGTCCTTATTCCTAATCGCGTTGTGTGTCTAAGGTCGTAGGGTATGCTAGTTATCCCTAACTCTTTGAAACTACCATAGGGTCTCGTCTACAAAATCTCTAGGATTTATAAACTCTAACTCTAAGGTACTCTTTGGATGGTTTAGCCTACAACTACTCTAGGTGTCATAGTCTAAGGTTCGCAAAGATTAATCAAGCATTAACTACACAACGAATGACCTATCGCATTACTAGATCATTAACAATTAAGATAAGAGACAACCAATCAATATTCAATAGTTAATTTTCATATTCCCTAAGCAAACACACAAGTAAATTAGCCGGACATGGAGAACATGCAAGCATACACACAAATAATTGAAGACATAATTGAATTAATGAAGTAAAACACTTATCTTGATGTAAGATAGGGTTTGGAACCCTAAAATCTTTGTACAAGACAGCCTTGGTTCGGTTTAGGTTTTTACTCCAAAAGACTACACACTGAATAATGAAAAATTCGGATTCTATATATAAGATCACATTCGCGACGGCGTCACCTTATGATTTGTGACCACAGCCGCCATTAGGGTTTCGTCTTGGCCCGTTAGTCTTGCGGCGGCACGCATCACCTTGTGCTTGTGACGCTCCTCTTCAGCCGGCGCGTCTTGATCAAATCTAGGTCGTCGAGTTGCTTTGACGGCCTACTCTTTTAAAAGCTCGACACGCCACTTGTAAATAAGCAATTTGGCTCATCGAGTTGGCCGTCAAAAAGTGATCGCGACGGCGGCGTCGCGATTAACACCCCAGCGTCCCCTTGTATTTCAGCAATTGGTGTCTCGATTCTTGACTTTGGCCATTTTTCTTGACAGTATATCCGCTTTTAGTCCAAATAAGTGCCATTCCGGCAATTTGCCTTCAAGAGACCTAAAAGTGAAAGGAACGATATTAAGTAATAACGAATACAAAAGTGATCAAATAAGGGCTTAAACGACCCCTCAAAATGGTACGTTTTAAAACCTTATCAAATATCCCTACACTTGGTATTTTCTTGTCCTCAAGCAAATGTGCTTTAGCCAATTAATTTATAAGTTAGGGGTCATGAAGCATTGGTTTAAAACAATCCACAACACATATAAGCCCCTCATAACAAGCACGGAAATCACATACTAGCACCTCACATGGGTGTTTGGGTACTCACATCTCTCGGGTGTATATGAAATATAACAAGTTGGAAATGGAAGATAAACACTCATTAACCGGTCCTAGTACATAGATTACCATAAGCTTGAGACTAGATCAAACCTCCATCTTTTTTATGTGCGTAAGCACCTAGGATAGACTATCAAAGAGGTCTTTTAAAGGGTTGTAATGTTAGGCTTACGGTAGGGAAACAAAGGGTTTGGTGGGATAGGCTATTTAGTGGTGGCAAGTCAAAAATCTTTATGTTACAAGTATACGAAGAATGGCGTTGCTAAGCCAAGACTCGACACTCTAAACTCTAGATAACTGAAACACACAAACATAAATTTAAAGGATATATGTAGGATGGTAGCCCGTATGTTTTTTTTTTTCATACACTTTTACTCTACCATCCTCTACTGTAACATCAAAATGATAGGGATTTATAGGCACATCCTCGCACTTGAGTTTTATTGCTCTAACACTAATTTAAACCGAATTGAAAAGATCAAAACACTTGGAGTACATTATTACGCAAATAAAGGGAATTTGAATTTAACGTTCCCTTCCGTCATTTCATAAACTTTAACTTTTCCCATGAGTCCCAATCGTCCCAAAACTGTGTACAAAGGATATGACTCGACTTAGCAACTCATGCAAGCAAATAGATAATTGAACTAAGGGTTTTAGGGTGATAACAATAATGCACTAAAAGTGAGTGCATACAAGGTAGGCTAAGGCGATTTGCGTGTACATTTGGGGGTGGGGTGTAAACAATGCTCTTCATTGATATTCCGGAAAACCAAAAATCAAGAGAACCGAAGAGGATAGGCTCGAGGGGTTAACTAGGGTATCGGTACTAAAACCGAGTACAACGCAAGGGTATGGGGGAATTACTCAACCGAGGTAGAAGAAGTAATTATATTACGGGTATCAAACAAGGGTTATCCTAATGCCTCTTATCATTTAGTTATTCCTAACTACACAAGTGTAGTCTTACTAGCGATCTCGGGATGCATCACAAAACAAGTTCTAGAATCTAATATACTACCGGTTCACACCCTAAGCATTAAAGATGAATGCTTTAATTCCTACTAATCTAAGGGTGATCCTCACATTTTGGGAGGAATTTAAGTGGTAAAGGGTTTTTGTGCTAGTCATGCAACTTCCTATCCATGAGACGCTTTTGTTAAGACTAATGGCCCACCCCTATATGTCATGAAAAATTAAAAATTTGGTGCCAAAATTACCCTAACCGACATTTTCTCATGGTTTATTACGCTAATACAATTGG
This sequence comes from Chrysanthemum makinoi, assembly GCA_910596185.1. Classification (NCBI taxonomy): domain Eukaryota; kingdom Viridiplantae; phylum Streptophyta; class Magnoliopsida; order Asterales; family Asteraceae; genus Chrysanthemum; species Chrysanthemum makinoi. The sequence continues at coordinate 130,844,540 of OU343218.1, forward strand.
ACAAAGCAAATAATCAAGGATAAGCATAGTTTCAAAGTTCCGTTTTATTTTCCCTCCCTACACTTAAACTGAACATTGTCCCCAATGTTCCCCGAAGTATCAAAGTTATGATAATAGAAGGTAATTAAAAACGAAAGAAACTAGTACTCACGATTAGCTTGGTAGGATCCGTGTAAAGTGGTGGTTAAATCATTTCCAAGAAGAATGTATGCGTGAAAAGCTTCTTCCAACCTTATGTATCTTCTTCTTGATAAATAAAACCTACACACTTGAAGAAAACAAACGAAACCTTCGCGTAAAATTGGCGGTAATAATATATATAAGACTCTACTAAACTAGGATATAATGCTTGTGGAATGGATGTTTCTGTAAATTTTTGGAAAATTAAGACACGGAAAATTCTAAAATTTATAAGTAGCTCAAAAAACGAGAAAAAGTAATGGTTGTTTTACTCCTTCTGACGCCCGTCAGTTGCGATCTGACCCGGTGATATCCCCTTAAAAACTGCGATTTTCTAGAAAAATTCGGAAAATTTATATCTTTAGAATCGGAAAAATTTCTGCAAAAACATCCATTATGACTCGTTACAAGCATTTGACTCGAACAAACACACATGTATATCTTTTAATTAATTGAAATTCTCATGTTTACGTTTCTTTTGAAAACGTGTGTAATCCTCCCTACACTTATCCCTTATGTAAAATACCTTTATATGTGATTAAGACGATGTTAAAAACAAAATAAAGCATTTTTACAAATTTAAACATGAGAATAAACAATCAATAAAAGATATATGAAATGAACAAGCAAACAATTAAGCATGGGTTGCCTCCCACGAAGCACTTTTCTTTATTTATGAGTCTTGTAGCTAGACTCGTAGTCGTGTTCCTACGTGGTCTCGTACACGCTTACGTGCTCATACTTAAGCCATTCCAATGTTCTCTCATTCTTTTTGTAATCATTTCCTAACTCTAGGCATTTTTTGTAATACCTCTTAGTTTTCTCATATGGGTACCTAAGTCCACTTTGCTTATCCCTTTCACTAAGCAATGGAATATGGGTCATTCTATTACACGCCTCAATATCCTTGTGTTTAAACTTAGGATGAGCACGTGGCATTTGGTAGATAATGTCTTCAACTTCATCAGAGAATGTAATTAGACCATCAACCATCCGTTCATTCAACCTAGTCATTCTTTTGAAAGGTTTTCCAAAAATCACTTGAGTGAGGTCCTTATCAATAAATTCTCCTAAGTCTTCTAAGACCATGAACTCTACCAAATAAGCAAAACTTCCAACAAACACGTTCAAATGAGTGGATCGCTTCAACAACATTGTTTCCTTGATAAGTTAACTCATTGATCTTGATTTTATTGTATAGGTCCCTTGAGATTAAGCTCAAAGGCAAGAATGAATTCAAGTAAGCATCGAACCCTTCTAATTTTATTTTGCAAGGGAATTGCATGTTAAAGGGACCATCTTTCTCAATTATACACCTAGGGTCAAAACATTGGGAAGGGTCTTCTTCCATTTCAAAACTAACTTCATCAATGACCTCCCCGTTGTCAAGTGCCTCACCGTAATCAAATTCCTCATCGAATCCGAGTCATAGAAAGGACTTTGTTTTGCCAATTTAGCTCATTATGCCCTAGGTGATTTCCAAAATGGCTTAACGGGTGGGGTTTGTGGGTTGTATTCTCAATTTTGGGTAATGTGAATAATCTTCGACGGAAGACACGTATCATGGTGAGTGATGGGTTTTACGAACAAAGGTCACGAAGAAGGGGGATAGACTACAAGGAAGCTAAAATGGAAAAAGTTTACTTGATAGGAATCAAGTAAAGAAACCTAAATGAGGTAGACTACTAACTAGCTATTCTATTCCCCTGCTGCCTCCAAAAACTTGATAACGCTACACGGCCGCTTAGGGTCAAAGGAACTTCCTTTGCCGAAAGCAAGTTTTCAACACCTAGGCAGTGAACCTAATCGGTGTAGTGTAGTATTAGGTAAGCCATGAATTGATATATTTCTAGGGGAATAGGAATGCTAGTGAGGAGTTACTACGCTAAGGTTGGGGTTAAGGAAGATTATTTTTGTGCTTTTTATATTTTTTAGGAAATGGAAAGGTACGAATCTCGGGGTTTGGATTTGGGGTTGGTATTTCTAACATTACTTTATTATCTAATTATCTAATTAACTAAGGGGTAGTCTATGTCTAATTAATGTGCTCGTATGATAGTTAAGAATGTGTTTACTCAAGTTGTATTACTCCCATTATCTCCTATTGATGGTTGAATTGTCACGCCCTTATTCCTAATCGCTGTGTGCTCTAAGGTCGTAGGGTATGCGTTTATCCCTAACTCTTTGAAACTACCAAAGGGTATCGTCTACAAAATCTCTAGGATTTATAAACTCTAACTCTAAGGTACTCTTTGGATGGTTTAGCCTACAACTACTCTAGGTGTCATAGTCTAAGGTTCATAAAGATTAATCAAGCATTAACTACACAACGAATGACCTATCGTATTACTAGATCATTAACAATTAAGATAAGAGACAACCAATCAATATTCAATAGTTAAGTTTCATATTCCTTAAGCAAACACACAAGTAAATTAGTCGGACATGGAGAACATGCAAGCATACACATAAATAATTGAAGACATAATTGAATTAATGAAGTAAAACACTTATCTTGATGTAAGATAGGGTTTGAACCCTAAAATCTATACAAGACACCTTGGTTCTTTAGGTTTTTAGTCCAAAAGACTACACTGATAATTAAAATTCGGATTCTATATATAAGATTACATTCGCGACGGCGTCACCTTATGATTAGTGACGCCGTCGCCACATAGGGTTTTCGCCAAGTTAGTCTTGCGACGTCACCTTGTGCTTTGCGACGCCGTCTTCAGCTTCTCGACGCCGTCCGGATCAAATCTAGGCCGTCTGAAGTTGCGACGCCTACTTTTAAAGCCCGACACCGTCACTTGTAAATAAGCAATTTGGCTCCGAGCCGTCACAAAGTGATGCGACGGCATCGCAGCTTAACACCGGACGCCGTCCCTTGTATTTCAGCAAGGCTTGAGTGTCTCGATTCTTGACTTTGGCCATTTTCTTTCGATATCCGCGCTTTTCGGCTCCAAACAAGTGCCATTCCAAAGAATTTGCCTTCAAGATACCTAAAAAGTGAAAAGGAACGATATTAAGTAATAAAGGATACAAAAGTGATCAAATAAGGGCTTAAACGACCCCTCAAATGGTACGTTTTAAAACCTTATCAATTGCTGTCTAGTATAGTTTTGTTTTTATATATAGTTTATATCGCCGATTTTATGCGAGGTTTCGTTTTCTTATAAGTGTGCAGGTTATATTAGACAAGAAGATGAAGTACATGATGGAAGCAACACTTATTACTTGCTCATTTTTCTTGGAGGAGGATTTAACTGCAACTTTATCCTACCGAGCTAATCAGGGGAGTACTAGTTTCTTTCTCTTTTACTTACCTTCCTTTATCATAACTTTGATACTTTCGGGGAACATTGGGGACGATGTTCAGTTTAAGTGTAGGGAGGAAGAATAAAACGGGACCTTAGAAACTATTCACTTACTTGATTTTTGTCTTGTCCGTAGTAATTTGAGTAATAAACTATGAGA
>OU343218.1:130848296-130921272 GCA_910596185.1 Chrysanthemum makinoi
AGTACCAATCCACGAGTTGTCGAATGGCAGTTCTACATGTTCCACTAGCAGTAGTAATGAGTTAAAGCTAGTAGTGGCGACTTAATGCTAGCAGTGGTAACCATATCATGGAGCAGTGGTAACTGATAATCTATAACACAAGCAGTGGAAACACGCAACAAGTAGTGGTATCAAGAGAATATGGCAGTGGAAAAGAGTATGATAGCAGTGGTAACGTTTGAAGTAGCAGTAGCATAAAATCTTTGAAAGCAGTAGTAAGAATTTGAACCTGCTCCTTGTAAATCACATCACATATTCCATGTCCAGTGCATCAAATAGACCAATGAACTAAACACTTACCAATCAGCAGCAGCTATACCAATCCACAATGAGCCCATATAATGATGGGAATCCAAACACAGCCCAAGTATAACTCGTATACTCACCTCCCTTTCATTCAAAAGTCCAGGTCATGTATCACTTATTCAGGCAACCATGAAGTAGCAACATTAATGGACTTCCAAAATGATTGAGCAGTAGTAACGATTACGATGACTTCCCTCATTAAGAGCTGCTATCATGACTAACATTATCAGTTCGAACATGTCGAGTAGCCTTGCCGTGGTTTTCCGTCTTATTCATATAAACGCAAATATGTAAGTATTCAATTTAACGAACCCAAAATAATAAACACATAGTAGGTCCAAGACAATTGGTTGTATCATTATAATATAATCAGGAACATGTGATGAAACCAATGTCAACCATGCATGTTAAGACTAGCTTGCAATGAATAATCAATGTGAATAAACTAATCTCACCGTCTTTTGCTCATCAACGACATTCATAATGGGCTAGGGTTTAGATTAGCTAGGTTTTTGTAAAGCCTCTAGTATTAATTGCTCAAATATTAATCATGAGGAACAATTAATGACACCCTAATAAACAGGTATCACTAAAAACCCTAGAAACCCAAGAAAAATTCGAATTTGTATACCTCTCTCAGCAGCCATTTTTCACATAAAGCTCAGATCGACGATCCCTTCGGTGAAAAGTTAGATGGCTATATAGAGAACGTCCACCCAAAATTTCGTCACGATCCAACGGTTAACGAAAAAGTTATGATCGTTACAAAACAGTGCTGCAGAAAGTTGCAAAAATAACTTCAAGATCCGAATTTTTCTTCTTTTTCCAGAAACCTTACGAAATCCTAGATATCAAGAGCAACCCGCTCTGATACCACATGTTAGAATCGATGCTCTAGGTTGTTTAGACCTTATCTAGGATTATCAATAAAGCACAAATAACAATGAACAATATATATGTACAGCGGAATAATCAAACTATCATTGTTATTATTAAGGTTTCTTCATCATCATCATGTGTTCTACAAAACACATCCACATCCCCAATCCTAGATGATCAACTCTAAGACGGTTACACAACAGGGATCAATGATCCTTGGGGCTAAACACTATAAGTCGACTTCATCAAAACCCTAGGCACCCCATGCCTGAGTTTTCCCACACACACACCTTTGTCTGATGTTTACATTGTTTGACACACATTAACCTAATTTCCTGTATCTCTTTATATAATAAAGATACTAGGGTTACAAATGACTACAAGGGACTAGATAATAAATACTTCTTTGACAACAGGTCCCTTGTCTTTCTTTGTCTTCAACAGTCCTTCATCTTTCATGTATTTTGTCTTATCAACTTAAATATAATTCCCAACATATTCCGTGCTAGTCATAGGGGGTGCCTAATTCCATATTTCTATGAATTGTAACTCTCCTCTAGACTATCCGGGATCGCCCACTATCGTAGTATTTCCCCTGAATACTCTATTATCATAAAGCTACAACTCACGCAATAAACACAACGATGGCTCAAGTGCACTCTCAAGCTTTGTGCTATTTAGGACGTTCAAGCTCACAAAAATTAAAGAAGAAGCAATTTTTCCTTACTCTAGCGTCTACCAATTAAAACAATAGACAACCTAACAATAATCAACAACTAGGTTTCATAGATCTAAGCAAACAAAATAATATTTAGCTACGCATGATAGATAAGCATGAACATAAACAAACAATTTAACATAGGATAAACATGGTGATATAATGGATTAAAAAACTTATCTTTGAGTGTAAAGAAGGGTTTGGAACCCTAAAATACTGCCCAAGTCGGACTATGAACGAACTAGGGTTTGCTCTCCAACACATACTATACACAAAATATAGAAAATTCAAAGTCTATATATAGATATACACTTGCGGCGGCGTCGCCTTTTGATGGTGACGCCGTATGGTCGTCGTCATTAGGGTTTCGTTTGGGACAAGTCATCGTTGGGACGACGTCAGTTGAGGAATTGTGACGCCGTCGAGATTCAATAAGGACGTCGTCTTGGAACGATTCTTGGTCGTATGGTATAAAATAAAGGGAGACGCCCTCCTGAAATAAAGTGTGACGCCGTCATGTTGTAAAATCAAAAAGTGACCTGAGCCGTCGCTTGAGATTTTTTGGAAAACCTTGTGAGTGACAGCGTCGCCCTATGGGCTGGGACGCCGTCAGGTGTGAAATTCAGCCTTGAAATCTTGACTTTTTCGTTTTCTTCATGTTTTCGCTCCTTTTCGTCCGAAAGTACTTGATTCCAACAATTTGTTTCCAAAAGACCTAAAATGTGAAAATGAACGATTTTAAGCAGTAACGGATATAAAATATATCAATTTAGGGCTTAAATGACCACTTGAAAACGTATGTTTTAAATCCTTATCAAAGTATCTCAAAACCCTATACCCGTTATCAGATATTGCTCAATGAGTTGTCCAATGATGGTGTCACCCTGTCTAAGCATGAGATGAATGTTGGCTTTGTCAACAGTCTCCCTAAGAAGTGGTTAAGTTTCTCTCAGGGTCTCAGAAATGCTAATCACATTTAAAATCTTGAACTACCTGAAATCTATGGGAAGTTTGTCTATAAAGACAACTTAATCTCTAAGAGATACCCTGATTCAAAAAAGGCTCAAGAAACCAGAAAGGCCCTGACCATTGCACTCATATCAACTGCATTCTTTTCTAATGGTGTTGTGCAAGATTTTCAAGAAAACTCTGATGATGAGGCTGATGAAAGAACCAATGAGGAATACCTGAATGATTTGAAAACTGAATTTCAAGAGAGGGCACTCCTTGCAAACTCAAAACATTTTATCAAAATAAACAAGTCAAATTTTTCTGGTTCCAAAGTAAGTGATAGCACTGAATGTTTTAAATGTGGTAAAAAGTGTCACTTTGCAAAAGACTATTTTTCAAAAACCACTTTAGAACCTTCATACAAATTTTTCTGGAAACAGTTCTTCCTCAGGAACTAGCAAGTTTCTACCAAAAATGCTTCAGTCATCTCAACATTTTCAAAACAAAACTGGTCAAAATGATCAAAAAGATTTTGAAGCCAAGTATAGAAAAGAACTTAAATTTTCCAAACACACTTTCCACCTTTTTGTATGCATTTATTTCCCACGCACATAATGGAAGACCAATAATCTCAATCCAAACCATCCCCTCATCTATTTTTAACGAAGGTGATGCAACTGTGGTTGTTGACCACATATTTTGTGAGGCTTCATTTGACTTGAAAGCCTCACATGTCTTCACATTATTGAATTGGATCTATACCATAAACCTCCAACATAATGTATCTTGACATCGTCAAAGCCTTCATTCCTGCAAATATGATACATGTTGCTAATCGAGTCAACCTCCTTCCCTTTAACCAAAATCATGGTAGAGGTGTATTCAACAGTAATGAGGTCATGGTCACTCAAAATAATACAATTGCCCTTATCTTGATTCACATTATTCTGAGCCCCTTTTGGAACGCCATCACCAATTGCCACCGAGGCATACGATTGTTTATCCGAGAACATAGGATGACCATTGGAACCAACATGTTTGCGAGACTGAGCAACATTAGGTTTCTTGAGCCTAGGAAAGTCCTTATTCATTGGGATTGATTCAGACTTAGTATGTCTCTAGAATTTGGCAACAGATACAAAAACATGGTAGCTCCCAATCCAAATGTTAGAAAGACTATTGACAAAAGCACCCTTGTTTGTATCAAACTTTTAAATTTTTATTATTATATGTATTATTGTATTTTAAATGTAAAATAATTATCCCAAGTCACAAACAAAAACTTAAAGCTAAATTTTACAAAACTAAACCCAATAAATCAAAGTCGATCTGAACCACAACCCGCAGTTTTTGTTTCTGTAACTGTCACCATCACCATCAACATCAAAATCATTGCACCACTAGCAAGATGTCTAATAAATTTTAAACAATCCCTTAATGTCCTTGATTTTAGTAATAAGCAAAAGATTTTGAGTTGCAATTTGATAGAAACTAAATCTGAAAATCAAACTCATGAGTCTCCAAATCTTCCTCTCTCCGTAACCTAAAAGTCGTTTTCTTTGCGTTCGAATTAAACTGAAAAATCTTGATTTTGGGTTTTAAGGGTTTTTTTAGTTGCAAAATATGGATCTTGTGAAAAAAAAATGAGTTTAATTAAAAAGTGTGGGTGGGGTAGAGGTTGAATAAAGGGGTGTTTAGGTTCGGGTGTTGTATTATAGTGCTAAATTAATGTTGAGTCGGTGTTTAAATATAGTGTTAACTAATTACCCATAATTAATTGGTGTTATGTGATAGTTTACCACTAATGATACATACACTAGGAAAAATTAAAAAAGTTTAATACATAATATAGAAAAATTAAAAGTTTGATACATACAATAGTAAAATATGTCGAGTTCGATGCATTTTTGTAGAAAAACTAAAATGGGGGTTGAATAGTTTTTACCGTTTAAAAGTCCGTTTTAAGTAAATTTAGATTCATTTGCTTGATGTGAAATCAAATTGACACGCAAGTGAGTAAATGCAATAAATAATAAGTAAATGCAAGAGATTATTAGAATGAGCAAACCAAATATACAATGATTTATAGTGGTTCGGAACGAAGCTTCCTTCCTCGCCCTACTCCACTCCTTAAGTACCCAACTCGAGAGTTCGTATGCACTATATCAATAAGCTCCCTTCCGGCAGAGAAAACCTTAAAACGTCACTTAACTTATTTTCGGAGAAGCTAGATATCGAGTCTTTGTCGAGGTAAGACCAACCTTTCTTCACAATGTATTTTAAAGCCTAAAGTACTAACCGATCCCTCTAAGTTGGTGTATGATGACAACTTAAAATTTTTGTGTATGATGGTTGAATATAATGACACAAAAACAATATAAAAAGTTCAAATTGCTATGTATAAATGTACACACTAACAACTACAACACTTAGAAGCTTGATGATATTCTTGTGTTCTTCACTTATACACACAGTGGTAAGTGATGGATCACTTGTAATGAGTTATAGAACAAGTGGAATGATCAAAGAGTGTGTAATAAAATAAATGAAGTAAGTACTTACAAAGAGGTTAGAGAAATATGTAAAGGGATGGGCCACAATGAGAAACTATGGCTCTATTTATAGGCAAATGTTTCTGCCCATATTTTTGGTTTTGGCGAATCCACGAATTCTTTAGCAGGAATCCGTCATTGATCCTAACAGATCCGTGGGTCACACCCCCAAAATGTCGCAGCAAAAAGGTAATAGAGGAGTGATGTTCATAGCACAAAGTCAAGAATATAAAGAACGACCTCTATATGAATCGTTTAGAAAGTCATATCATTTAATTTAATAAAACAAGACATAGTTTAAACATATCAAGTACTCAAGTTCCACAACAAATAAAAATAGTTTTTGAAAAGATTAACGAATGATATGTAGCCTAAGTAGAAAATCCATGATGATGGACCGCATGATGTGACTCTATGATCGATTTCCCAATGCTTACCAAGCTAGAACGTTCAAAAACCTGAGGAATACATGCTAAAATGTCAACAATAACGTTGGTGAGTTCATAGGCTTATGTAAATGTAAAAGTCAAGTGCGGACTACAATATTTTAGTGTATGGCCCTTATAACAAATACAATGTCATATGAAAAGTAATACTATTGCTCTAAGCTCATGACCTCGAAGCCTTAACGTGTTTCATATGCAATTTGCACAAATATATAATTACCCCTGTAGGTATCTAGCCAAACACCGAATGTTCCCAAATGATATGCGTCCAATTATCCACTTGGTGCGACCAACCCGGACGGGGGTGTCAACCCAATAGATCTAGTCACAACATTCGCGCTTACGATTAAATAACGATTCATGATAAATGAGGAACTTAGGGCTAATGCGGTAACTTAGGCAATAAGTAAATGTTTTATACACATCTGTCCGTATGTAAAAGTAAGCAATATATCCTCACTTTGAGTATTTCAAAATAAGTATAAACATGTAAAAACAGGACTATAAAACTCACCTCAAGTAACCAAAGTATTTGGAATAGTAAAACGTAGAGCAATGATGGGGAATCCTAAACGCGACCTAGAATAATAAGTTATTTTAGGGAAAATTCAACATGCACTAAATACGTATGAGTTTTATCACCCTTATTCATTTGTAGTGAGGTTTTGCGACTCAAAATGTAATAAAATGAATGTTTCACCTTTTAATATTAAGTTTTCAAAAGTGTCCAAATATGTGTTTTGGTCATCTTTAGAGGGTCATAACTTCTTCGTGTCTTATTGGTTTAGGTCGTTTCGAATTCCATTGTCAAGTATGTCGCGAAGGCTGTAAAAATTTAACTATCTCTTTTAAAGAATCTAAGCCTAAGGTCCTTGTAAACCGGCCCGAAAGTGGTCACTCGCGTTTTTAAACACTTAAAACCCTAAAAAACTAGTTGTACTTATTAAGTTTAACATGACTTCAAGTGAGCGTATATAATTCATTTTCAGCCCGTTTTTCTTTGTTAAACTCTCTAAACAAAGGTGAAAATATCAACTTTCATTATTTCAAAGCCGTGATTCATAAAAATAAGCTTTGGTCATAGGTTTATAAAAAAAACATTTTAGGACCTGCTGTTACATATTTTCAGAAAGCTTCCGTCTTAAATGGACTATTTCTCAGTCGTTTTCAAAAGAAACCATTTGGTTCAAAAACCTAGATTCATCATTTTTGAGTTCACTTTCTAAAAATGTAAGCCACTCGTCTCAGTTCTTCGCAAATTATTTTATAAAGTAAAAAATACACAGGTGTGTCAAAGCTATTAAAAATCAGAAACAATGACCTGTCTTCTAGGGGTCTTATCTCCTTTGTTATTTATCGTCACGACTCCATCCAAATTGTTGTGGCTAATTATAGTTGTCCTCTACAAAAGTCTCAACTAGCTTGACTTACCATATTGCTCATAAGGGGCTGTTTTATACAAATTACAAACGGAACTCAGAATCATGTCAGTTTTGACTAACGATTGTGTATCATTTATCAAAAATAGTAAATCGACTTTAAAAATTATGAAATTTTTCAGGGAACATCCTAAGACATATATCTAATTGTGTAAAATTTTCTTGGTCTAAAAAAATATTTAAGATGGGTTTTCATGTTACTGTACACATGTGTGATTCTCTGAAAGAAAATGTGTTCTCAAAACTTAACTTTAGCTCAATTTTTAACACTAACAAGTATGTACAGGTGATATATATGAACATGGCATGATAAATAAACATGAAATAAATATGATAATGAGTCTAGAAGCTTACAAATCATTGGGGATGATAGGATGAACAAGGACTAAAAAATCTTAACTAAAAACCCTTTTTGCAATACCAAAACCCTAAATTTGATTAACCCTTAATCAAAGACCTTGCAAGATGCTTAAACTAACTTTGATACAACCCCACAAAGACCCTTGTTTCTACCCTTCCCTTGCTGTGAGTATGGAGGAGAAATGCGAGTGAAAGAGTGTTTGATTTTTTGGTAAGAAACTAACTAACTTGAAGTCTTATTTATAGTGTCATTTAAGGTTAAGTTGAAGGGTCAATCAATGGTCACAAGATTGTGTAAAAACATAAGAGGAAGGATGGCAAACCAATGCTCCCATGAGATGGTTAGGCGTTAGATAGCAAGCCAAAAGGAAGGATTTGTGTCTTCAAGGTTGCTAGCTTTTCATGCTAGCTTAAAATGGTTCGTGTAGTATTTTCAAGACTTTAAAGCATTTGTTGGCACATCTATCTTTGATGGCTGGTCATGTGAAGCCAAAAAGGGGTGATTTATTTTATATTTTTGTAATATAAGTGTGTAAGTAGGTATATATTACAAAGGTGGTGCTGTTGGTTGGTTATTGTATGCATGCATGAGCTTAAAATGCAAAGGTGTGTGTGTGTGTGTTCAAAGTAATTAGTTTTGAGTTTATAGACAAGTAGTGACCTGGAAAATACGAGTTGCTACAGTCTCCAGGAGATATAATTTCTAGAAGCTTAATCTTTCTTAACACTAAAAAAGAAAGATTTTCTAGATTTGGTTAAATTTATTTCCTAATGTAGCCTAATCATTTTGTCTTATTTGATTAATAATTTGTTTTATATGGTTAGAAGATTAACTAGTGATCTAACCATGGTTTTATTAGGAAAACATTTGTTTAGTCATGTGTAAGTAAATTTATATATATGTTTAATGCTATATGTATGCAATTGGGTTCTTTGATCATTCGGTGAGCTTTATAATCCATTATTCATGCCTTAAGTGATTGACATCGCGATGGAAACTTACGACTAATAACTTGGTTACGTGAACTTTCACGTCGTATGATTTTATCATTGTCATTATCAAAACATTGAGAGACCGTAAAATAGAAATAATGTTTTTATGCGATTTTTGTATTAACAATCTCCCCGCTTTTCATACTGGAAAAATGTAAACTCATTATTAGTAAAAGTCTTAGTATGCAAGTTTTTTGGTTGTGAGTTTAAGTCATTTCTCCCCTTTTTGTTGAGACAAAAAGTATAGAGTTGTGTACCGAAAAATCTGTGACGATGCAAATGCTCCTTTTTGTTTGGGGCACCAAATAATTGAGCTGTGGAGACGTGCTACAAAAAAAGTTAGTTCACGAGCATGAATATGACGATCATCACTACACAACCCCAATATGTAAACAACCACAATAAGTAAATACCCAGGACAAACAATGCATGAAGATACAACAATGCATGATAACATAATTTTAGATAATTTATTATAAGAAAATGAAGATAAAATTACAAAAGAAAAATAAAACAAACATATAATTGAAAAATAGTCCTAATTGATGTTGATAGAAGATATTGCTTAATAAGAAGCAAAGGCCTAATTCGGTGTAACGGTTGGTGGTGCGGGTGGTGCTTCGAAGTGGTGTTGAATGTAGGAAAACATCAAATTGATCATTTCCTAAGCATCCAGAATTGTTTTCGGTTGTGGTTACAACACATGCAATACATGTCATGCAAGTGTGGAAGTTCTCTATGGTTTAAGAACTCAAAAGGACCTTTTGGTGATAGGGTTTGTTGTAGGTTCAACCACTAGGAAAATCCCGGAGGATAGTCTTGTGAGTCGTTGAAGAAGGGTAAGAGGTTTGTCCATATGAATAGTGAAGGTTGTGGTGGTGGTGTAGGATGAGATGGTCTTGGTGGAACTTCATTATGTTGTTGAGGAAAGGGTTTGAAGGTTGAGAGGTATGAGGATGAGGTTGTGAGGTATGTGAATGATGCACCAAATGTGGTAAGTTAGTTGTTGGAGGATTAACAAGAACACCAACATTGATTGGTGAAGGTGAGTGTATTGAGGAAGTGTCATAGAAATATTAAGAGTTTGGTCTTTGAAGAGATGGTGCCTTGGATGGAGCCCTAGGAGGACTTGGTGACTATTGAGAAGGTGGTGGAAATTATGTTTTCATGCTAAAGTTGTCCTCACTAGAGGTACAAAGGTTGATATAGTTTGGTTTTCCTATTCTCATTCTTGTGGGTTTCTTCTTCCTTTTTAAAAAGTGTAGAGGATGAGTTGTAAAAACAAGTCATGGTGGAAGAGGAAGAAGAAACATGATTTGAATCTTGAAAGTGCAAGTAAAATGTGGAATGGATGAGGTGATTATAAAGCAAAAACGGTGTAATGAATTATCCTAAGGGTTATGGATTTAGTAGGTTTAATGTTTTATCCTAAAGATTAAGGATGAGGATTATGAACATTTGTGAAAGTACTAAAAGTTAAAAAATGATATTTTAATTTGATATGCCAGACGGATCTATTAAATACAAAGACGGATCCTCTATAGGGGATCCGTGGATCTGCCGAGCATAAAAATATTTTAGACACAAAATGTAGCCTACAGATCTTTTAATTACAAATACGGATCCACACTAATGGATATGTAGATTCGCCAACGAGTAAAAAATGGACTGAAACTTTACAGGAGTGGAATAAACCCAAAAGTGGCCCAAATATCTACTCAAATCATATTCTTTTGCAATGTAAGGACTCAAAAACACTTAATATCATGCAAGCATCATATAAAATATCTAAACTAAGATAATTAAACATCCTAGCATATAATTGACAATCCTACCATATAATCATATGTAACAAAAGTTAATAATCAAAGTTTGAGATATTAGAATTCTACTAAGCATTACCACCAACCATCAATTTTAGTCATACACCAAATGATTTTACCTTTTAGCAAGCTTTTTAACCTTCTTACCCAAATTTGATATTGCCTTAGCTACCCTCTTGAACATACTCCTTGTTTCCTTAAGCTCGTATATCATATTCTCCATCTCTGAAAGAGCTCTCATGAAAGACATTGGTGAGAGTTTCAACTAGGAATGCTTGATTCACCTTCATCTGCTTTTTGAAAGATCATGGGTGAGAAAGATGAGGAAGTACCTAAGGCAACACGCTTACTTTTGCCCACATTTCTATGGCTTGGGGGTGTGATGGGCAAAGATCTCATGATGGTCATGAAGAGTAAAGTGTGATAAAAAGGATTAGGATTGGAAGATTTAACATACGCAAAGTCTTGTCATGGTCGACCCGACCCGACCGAACCCGACCCATAAGGCCTTATAGTTGATTCGGGTCCAACTCAGCTTATCGGGTTTATCGTGATAAACCCGATAATGGGTCGGGTCGGGTTAGGTCGGGTCGGGTTGGGTTTTATCGGTTTAGGATAGACCGAACCGACCCGATAGACCGAACCCGATAACCCGATTTCTTATAGGGTCGGGTTGCGGGTTATATTTCTAAAGGTCGAACCCCGATTCAACCCGATTCAACCCGAAGATAGAGGCTTATCGGGGGGTCGGTTTATTGACACACCCTAGTCAAGAGGATACCATATGGTAAAACTTTGTTCGCACGACTCAAATATGCTTCATTCATTTGACGATATAGTATGCAAGATTGAATGGAGTTCCATTGACAAGACAATAAAGCATGTAAGACGACCCATCATATGCCATCAGATGTGGCCACCATCATAAGTACTCAAGATATTGTGTATGGAGAGAGCATGCAAGTGATCCCTATTTCCTATGGTGCTTTGAGTATTTTCCCTAATGATTATTTCCCAAGGTTTCAAATGAGAAAAGATTTTACTGGTTTCTGATTGATTTGGATCCTTGGCCACGGGACCATCTTTGGTTTCTCTGAAGTGGTTGGTTCTTTCTACTGAGATGGTTTGTTTGATGATGTCAATGCCGACAATGTTTGAAGCATACGGAGTGTCAACTTCTACACTTGATTCAAGATTGGTAAGAGACCACTCATCTGTGTAGACACAAACTCCTTAGTTAGGGATTCTAAGAGTTGAGGCAAACTCATTGAGAGTGATGGTAAAGGAGCGATCTTAAACTTTGAAGACAATGGAGATATAGCCATCATCATGCTTTATGATGAGGAAAGAGCGGTAGAATTCTATGATATACCTAGGACAAAGCTGTTCATTGATTATGTAAAGACAATCAAAATGAATATCACTAAACCAAGGACAATGTTTTCCAAATAGGAAGGGTCTACAACTCTACCATCGTGGATTAGACGACTATCGAGGTTTCTATTGATTTTCTGAATGTGTTCGGGGCATAAAAACATTTTTGTAAATTTTTGGGAGGTAGGTTTTGGTCTTTTTGTAGTCGGTTTGAAGTGGACTTGACATTTTCACACCTATAAAAAACTAATTGATTTAAATATATGACGTAAAAATACAAATTTAGATATCATGCCTGGTGTGACCTTATATGCAACCGATGTGGAGGTGCGGTTATATCGACTATAAAACAAAAATTAATGAGATAACCCACACGCTCCATAGTTTAATGTAGCTCAAGAAACGTTGTGAAAATA
Organism: Chrysanthemum makinoi; assembly: GCA_910596185.1. Taxonomy (NCBI): domain Eukaryota; kingdom Viridiplantae; phylum Streptophyta; class Magnoliopsida; order Asterales; family Asteraceae; genus Chrysanthemum; species Chrysanthemum makinoi. The sequence goes on from OU343218.1 coordinate 130,860,593, forward strand.
CATATTAGTTACGTATTTTCAATGACATTCAAGAGATCATCGTGCCTGATGGAAAACGTTTTTATTTTATATTAATAATGCAAGTAAAACATTTTATGAGTATCTTACTCGTGAGAATGTTTTATGTAAATCGATTTGGGGTGTTTGCAAAAATCAAGTTTATGAAAAATGCAAATTATGATGCAAAATTGATATCTATAGAAAGCATATTAGTTATACATTATAATATCCTAGTCCTAATTATGCCAAATTAAGCAAAATTTTGAAAATTCCCCAAATTAGGTTTTATGCACAAATTATAACCCTAGACTTGGATTAGAAGAAATTAAGATGTAATCACTTACAATTTTTGTTGGTTTATGAGCAGGAATGCACGAATTAATTATTGAAAGCTCAAAAAATTGCAATATGGTTTATTTTTTGTGGGTGTTCGTGGGTGTGTTTGAGTAAGGGTGCAAGTTATGCTTGAAAAAAATAATAATACATGTTGTCAACCCGTTGGACGGATCCCTTAAATGCAAAGACATATCTACTATAAGGGATATGTGGTTATGTCTACTTGTATTTTTTAGGCAGAAATAATTTTGAGCAATTTTTGAGTGAGTTGTTAGCCTTGAGGTGTCGTGAGAAGTTTACATATGTTGTTAAGGTTCTCTTGATTATATTTTTGGTTATAACTTTCCAACCTTGCTCTCCAAGTTGAATTGCTTATAATTTTTCTGATGAAAAACTATAAGATGTAAGCCTACTTCGTTGTATATTTTACAACTAACGTTAGATGAACAAGGTTAGGAATACTTCCGCTTGAACAAGCAAACTCAATGAATCATCTCTATTACAAGTGTAAGTTGCATTCCGATGACCATTCTTTTCTTGCATTCCGATGACCATTCTTATAGTCTTGGAAAAGAACTCGCAATTCTCATGTATTAACCGAATGTGATCAAGCATGTAGATTTTAGAGAATATGTTTGGTCCTATTGTTGATATTTTCAAAACCTAACCAAATTTTAAATTCGATTTCTTGTTCATACTCAAAACTGGCAATTGAATCGGATAATGAAATCAATTCATAATTGGAATAATGAAACGTCTTCACAATCAAATCCGCTTAAACCCTCACATCCACTCTTTAAAAGAAAGCAAATCAAATATTTTTGGAATGTGTTTCATCATTCCTAGTCCTAAACGAAGAAAGTTAAAGGGTTTACGCTTGAGTCGTTTAGTTAGAATGTCGGTGATATTGCGTTTCGATGAAACTTTTTCAATAGAAATATTTCCTTTTTGAACATTGTCGAGAAGGAAATGATGATGGATTTCAATGTGTTTTGTACGATAATGTTGTACGAGGTTTTTGCTTAAATCTATGGCGCCTTTGTTATCGCACATTACTGTGATGTCGTTAAGTTTAATGTCATAGTCGGTGAGAGCTTGTTTCATCTATAGTGCTTGTTGGCATGCCTTGCCGACGAATAATGTGTTGACTTTGGTTGTGGAGATAGCAAGGGATGTTTGTTTCTTAAAGAACTAAGATGTTAAGCAACATCCAAGAAATGTACAAACGCTACTAGTGCTCTCATCGGTATAATTGCGTTTTTCAACCTTGTTTTCCACTTTTTAGATATGTGTATTATTCTCATTATCTTGTTACAAACATTGTTATTCTAGCTATTTAGATGTTCAATTTATTTACTTGCTCCCATTTTAATGCAAAAAATGCCACCTCCAAATCTACATTCACAAGAAACACCTCCTCACTTTGACATAAGTAATGTCCAAAACCACCTTCATACTCAAACCAGTGACGTAGCTAAGCGAATTGAGGCCCTGTGCGAAATCTTATGCAATAACTATATACGATGGTCTAAAAATATGTTATAACAACTATCGAAACAAAAAAAAAATAGTTTATTGATGATCTATCTTAAGTTTTAACAAATATATATGACATAAAATTATACAACGCTAACCGTTTTTACTGGAAGGCCTTTGAGGCTCTAGATATATAACAGAGTATATATATTGAGACCTTTAAAATTTTGAGGCCCTGCGCAATATTACATCTCGCACACCTTCACATACGACTCTAACTCAAACTCCCACTTATTTACATTTGAGCATTGGTTGACATGCTTAATTGGTATGCAATCTTGTGTATCAAGATCCGTTGATGACAATAAAAAACTTATTTTTTACAAACCAATAAACAAATTTTACATCCATTTAGCCATAAATTTAATCACACATGTCTCTTACATATTAAATTTGCAAGAGAACAAATAACAAAAAGAACTGATGGGCCTGGTGGACAGATCAACAACAACAAAACATTTTTTGTAACTAGCAACAAACAAAACTTGATGAACCAAAAGTAACGGATCAACACGAGCCCAAAACTATTTACATAACAGATTAACAGGAGGGGTGTTTAGCAGTCCAGGTTTCAGATCTTTTGGGTTGAAAACTTGAAATTATTTTAAAGCAAAAATTGGATCGAACCAAACTCTTTGAGTTTAGTTTAGTTTTCGAACCGAAAAGCCAGAATGCATAATTTTAATTTTTTCATTTTGTTTTACAAATTTCAAGCATAAAATATATCAACTAGTAAAGCTTACACAACGTATACTCAAGTAACTAGCTTTTATCCAATGTATACACAAGTTGGAATACTGTTTATTTTCATAAACTTATGTTCTAATGAGCTATTATAATGAATAGTTTATTAGTATCATGAATCAGGAATAAGTGTTACGTTTATAAGGTAAATTTTATGTTCAGCTACTAAAATTCACATTTTAGTACTCCGTATTAATTAGTTGTTGTTGATTGTAGTATAAGGTATCACGTGTAACTAGAGTTGAAAGCATAATGAAAAGTATGCATCATAAAAGAAAAAACCATAACAAACAATTAAAGAAAAATAAGTGTAGATATCACCTATTCAAGAACGGGACCGAGACACGTGTTTGACACTGTTAACACAAATAATGTCAAAAATGTCATTTGCATTATTCGACCTTTATATGTTTTGATAATCACAAAATGTAAAAACACGTTACATAAAAACATACTTGATAAGTTTTTAATCAAAGAAATTCGTTTCAACTACGACATCACTTAAGGTATAAACAAATAATATACCAATTTAGTCAAGTGATCAAAGAAATTATTTTGTTCTTAAACCTCACATTTTCATAAATGTGACAAAACCTTTTTACCTAATTAACTTATAAAAAATAATTTTCTAATTATAAAAAATATTTTATTCAAAAGAAAATATTTGAAATATGGTTTTCCCTCCCAAATCAGTTAAATTTTCACTAGATAAACATTTCACCACATCAGGACAAAAATAGAAGCGTCCTATGGGACGGTCCCTTATATATACGGGACCGTCCATGTTTAAGGGACCATCCCCCGCTCCTCCTGATACCTATAAACACTGCACTATTCTCCAAAGAGAAATATTTCTCTTTGCACAAAATTTTTTGTGTTCTCTCAATCTCCTTCTTTGATCACAATAACTTGTTGATATTTGTTTAGAAGTGATCTTTATCTTCTACCTCAAAGTGCAAGAAAAGAACGCTCGTATTCGCCAATAAACGAAATGTTATAGATTAGGCATCACACACACGTAACTTGTATTACAATTCTCTTCTTCATCTAAGCTCTCTTAATCCTCTTAGTTGTATATTGATGTATCCGACTTGTGTGTGAGTTGAAATTAGTTGTGTTAGTGTAGATTTGGACGAGGTGTGAGTCCGTGTAATATTGTGTGTTGATTGGGACTAGGTGAAAGTACGTGAAGTGTAGTGTGTAGACTTGGATTGCGTGGAAGTCCAAAGTGTATGTCCATGTAGTGTAGCGAATTGGTGTGTAGATTGGTTCTAGCTAGGATTAGAACTCGATATTCCGCTTAGTGTCGGAAATTGGTGTAAGTGAAGGTGTACAATTTTATCCGCCTGAAAGGAGTTTGTTGACATAGTGATTGTGAACTCTCGAGTGTGATACTCGAGGAGTGGAGTAGGGCGAAGATTGAGCTTCGTAGCCGAACCACTATAAATCTACGTGTCTTGGTTTGGTTGTTCTATCCTTTTATCTTTATTTATTTCATATATTGTTTATTTTGTGCATATCTATTGTATTCATATATATTGTTGATTGATATCGCACAACTTCGAATAAAACGATTTTCAAAAAAATTACAAAAAGTTTTAAAAGTCTTAAAATGTAATTAAAAACGGAGAAACTATTCAACCCCCCCCCCCCTTCTAGTTTCTACAATTGGTACCAGCGCCACGTCAACCAAGATTCTTTAAAATATAATATAATGTATTTTAAAACTTGAATCGATCTATGGAGTCTGAAAAAAACCTAGAAGGGCAATCTTTTCAAGGACCACCATTTTTTGAAAGTAATAATTTTATTCATTGGAAAAATAGATTCGAAAATTATGTGAAATCAATAGATCAAGATCTTTGGCATGTTATTACAATTGGTGATTTTCAACCAACAAAAATTAGTTTTGAAAATCAAAATGATGATTTTAAAAGAAAACTTTCTAAAAATATTGAAGCCAAAATATTGATTTACAAAGATTTTACCGAAAAATGAATATGAACGATTTTTTATGTGTCAAACGGCAAATGGTATTTAGAAAAATCTTTTAATCATTCATCAAGAAAATAGTCAAGTCAAAGATAACAAGATTGATCTTGAACATATGTATTGAACAATTCGTCATTTCTAAGGACGTATCTATAGATAGCGCTTTTACTAGATTCAACACTATTGCTACTCGTTTAAATGTTTTTTATGAAGGATATGCTATTAAAAACTATGAGGAAGCATGAAGTGACAATGATGAAGAAGACAACAACAACCCCGATTACAAGATACGTCAAATGATTGGAACTTCAAACAAGGAATATCTAAACTCCAAAATAAAGAGTTACCTCCAAGACGACAACCTAAGGGACAAATTTTGGGATAACAATGTCCAAAAAGAACTCGCATAATTCCTCAATCAAAATGTGTGGGTACTAGACTCATCTCCTACAGAAGAGACAACTGTCAGAACTAAATGGATATATAATGGGAATATTGCTGACACTCTGAAAGGCGTACGCACTCATCAAGGTAAGTTCTCGTAATCTCTATTTATTGGTTAATGTCTAAATAGTTTTGCATATATAATATATTATAAGGTATTGTTTTAAATTGTTTGAAACATCTACAAGTAGGACAAAACAAATTGAATTGTGAAACCTCTTGAAAATCAGCCTGACGGTTCCACAAAGAGGTAGACGGTCCCATAAATATGAAGGACAGTCAGATATTTACAGGACCGTCAGTCTTGAAGTTTAACTAGCTTGATTGTCAAAATTTATTTTGGGTCTTGTTCTAAAAACATCAAACTAGGAGTCTAAATCTTCGTAAAATACCTTTACTAAATATAAAATTTAGAAGACAAACAGTGTAAGCACTCATCATACGATGAGTAAATTATATGATTACTAGTAACATACTTGCTAATGACCTAGGACATAATAATTGATTAACTGAAATTCTATGTGCATGAAACCTATTTGTGGAAGATGAAATTCAGGAAATTAGACTCTGCCTAAATGCTTGTCTCCCATAGGAATTAAGTGGAATTTTAGAAACAATAGTCTTGCTCATGTCCTCATATACAAAACTCACAAATAAAAATGAAAGGTGAGTCCGTGGACAATTGTTAGTATTGGGGAAAGATAGGTACTTTGTTGTACTTAAACCAACTATTTGACTCAATATCATATTTAGTGCTTGCTTCTGAGCACGCTTTGAGAGGACTCTCTCTAAAGTGATTAATTATATTCCTCAATGCAATTAAAGGCACTACATATTTAGGATTATTTTATCCTAAGAGAAATTGCATGTAAATCACAATATATGTCATCTATGATAATTTAAGAAAGTGTGGGGAAGGTTTAGCAATACTTGTTCGATAACTCTTGGTTTTCAAAACACACAAACTTCTCTTGATACAACCACATTCAAAGCCGAATGCGTAGTCGCCGGAAAGGCACGTCTATTAATCACTATGAATGATACAAACTCTTAAAACGACCTAGTCAACATTCTCAAGGACGACTCTACAGATGAAGACGCGATTGACCTCAGAAGAACCCCATGCAAATCTCGAATTTGAAACTCTCCTATTCTATTTCTCTTCTGAACTCTACTTCTATTTCTATCTCAAGTAAGAAGTCATAAACACTTCAACCCATTCACACTTTCTCCAACACCCATTCCCATCATTCATTCGTTGGTGCCTCAGACTTAAAATAAATCATGTCAATCTCTCTCTTTCTAATCTCAATTTCACTTCAACACTCAAGTATCTCATCCTAAGTGTCGTCTTCTATGTCTTCTACATTTCTTCTGTCTCGCCTCTACTTCAATACCTATTCTCGTGTCAACTCAACATGTCTTGCATATTTAAATTTGTCTCTTTTATTCCCTCTCGAGTCTAGATCTTTTCTCAACACTCAGTTTCTTACCCCCCCCCCTATTGGATTGTATCATCTCAACTACTAAGTGTCTATAGTGTCTTTATTTTTATGAAACTCTAATTAAAAATCGTCACAAAACTTTTAATCTCTCAAAAATTGTTCACTGGCGACGGTTCTTTATTTATTGATGGTCCCAGTGACGGTCCTTTATATATAAGGTATCGTCTGGGTTTTCAGCTGATACCCCGTTTTTTCTTCTCACTTACAGAAAACAAAATCCAAACACCCCTTCATGCAACAATATTGACGAAAGAAACCAAAACCACTCAAACTTTCTAATTCACCACCAAAACTTAAAATTAAGCACACCACAATCAAAGATTATCAATCACTCTTCCATTAACATCATCAATTGCAAGCCATTTCATCAATTTCCTTATTAATTCAAAATTAGGGTTTATATAAGCACGAAATCAAAAATTAGGGATTTATAACTTTTCTTGTAATTGATTGCAATTAACACTAAAACTTAATAATGTACTATCATTATCACTCACCTAGATGTGGGATTTGTTCAATTAAGGGTGTTTGTAAACTTTTTAAATATATGATTATCACCAGTTCGATTTGTTGAAATCTATCATGTTTAGGAACGTAACAAAAACGTAATTATGCATTGTTAATACATCTCAAAAACGTTTTCACAACCATGCATTACCATGGGTCGAATTTTTATAATAAATAAAGATTTCAAACATGGTTTATTAAGTAAAATTGAATTTAAGAGTGTTGGTTTATAGTCACGACTTCAAGTTTTTGTTACATGTAAACATACACTACAACTTCAAGGTTAATCTTGCTAATGATGTATTTTTCATAATAGGTAAAAAATCCCTAAACCTACCGCTACCGATCACCGAGACACTCGTTCCTATATCCCCATACTCTCAACGTTTTACAATCTTCATCTTTCATATGATTTTCAGTTTATTGAAAGACGTTACTTCCATGAGGGTCGAGTAGTCGTCCAAGACTATGACGACATGGTTTATCTCAATGATATGTTTGGAACTATTGACTTCGATTGTCATTTCAAAATCAATGAGCAAATCGCCCTCGCTTTCGTTCTCGAAGTTCTATAGTCAATACATATTGCACATTGATCCCGAGGGCGAACTACATATCCAATTTTTAATTTAAAACCAATCTTTCTCCTACCCTCTTCCCGTCTTTGTTCAAATTCTTGGTGTTTCCACTGAAGGGCAATGCTTATTCTATAATGAATGGAGCCTTGATTCTCTGGCTAGGAGCTCGCCTTCAAGTGGAAAATACGCTACTACACCCCATTCCAAATGAAATCAAAGCCTATATCCAAAACGATATGACTGAACCTATCATTTGAACTCATAGAGGAATAGTGACCCCTATTGAGGGAAACCAAATCTTGACAAGAGAGGTTGTTAAAAATATGAAGTCTTGGGTTGAAATCATTCGTGAGAATGCATTCTGTCTTGGTGGGAGCCGAGACCATCTTCCAGAATGTCTAGGTCATATGCTCTATTGTATCGCCACTTCCACACCATACAATCTTGCATACTTTATTGCTAGGAGAATGAATTTTGTTAGGAGGAAAGCAGGGTTGAACTTTCCCTATGGCATGTTGTCGACTCGTCTTTATCATCATGTCATGGATGAATTTCCTCATCTAGTGTTGGAAGATTACCTATACTATGATCATGTCATGCTTCCACTCGCTCAAAGCTATGAGCTTAAGACAAGATCGGACCTTGGGACTAAAAGATCCATGAATCCCGAGTCCTCCTCAGGTACCTCATCCTCTTATCACAACAACAATGATGATGATGAAGGTACCTCCCGTGTTAATACTCCTTCTCCTACCAACTTTGACAACTCTTTGCCAAATAGCGTTCCCCACGAATTGGATTCGAACCAATATCAAGCTACTTTCCTTTAGTAGATCTGTCATCCCGAATCAATAGCATTTCGTCGAACCTCCAAATTAAACCATGGAAACTCTCTTCTCTCGACAAAACCGAATTGCTTAACCGTCAAGTTCAAACAAGAGAAGAGCACCGGAGTGGGTTAAGGTTGATTGTTAAGGGAATCGAGAACATAATGAAAGGGAAAAAGAAGTAGTGATGTGTTTAGGTTAATGAGGAGGTTAATGTGACTTGATAACTATGGGTTTATTACTTATTTGACTTGGTTAACTTATAATGTATTTGGTATTCATCCTTTGGATGTTTTAAGACTTTGACATGTTGTAACTTGCTAGATGTTTCCTACTTGATTGCATGATCAATTCTTGAATGTGTTTGAAATGAATTAGTATTTAACTTAATTTGGTAGGTTTTTGATTCTGCAGAAATCTAGGTTGTTAGATATGGTTTTTAGTTACAGGTTGCAAAAACTGAAAGCTGGGCGAAATCTAATAACCTTCTGGAGACGGTCCCATAAATATGCCGATGGTCCCCGATATATAAAGGAACGTCCCCTTATTTAAGGGACCGTCCACAGGTGATTACGAATTTCATCCTTGTTTTCTTTTTCTACAGTTTTGACCCACTATATAAAATTTACCACCATTTCCAGGTTTAGCAAAACAATTTTTGGTGCCATAATGTTCCTAATAATGCTTTGTCTAAATCATAATCACATTTGATTATTTAAATCCCATTCTTCTTCCTCTTTATCACCATCTCTTTTCTCTACTTCATCCTCTTCACCTTCTATCATGGCTTCTTTTTCAACCTCATTGCTACTCTAAGAAAAGGCCAAAAATCACCATAATATCACAAAAAGCCACTTTCATTGACCTAACACAAGAAAACACTCCCTCACCAAAATCCACTCCTTCCTCACCTCAAGCACCAAGTGCACATATCAAAAGTCAATCAACAAGAGGAACCACCTCTTCCTCTACAAAACCTTCAAATTTATCACTCTCATCCGATTTTGGAAACCTCTCACCATACCTTAGAAGCATGTCACCTCCACCAAGAATCTCAAATCCACCTCCACCAAATACCATCTTGTTCCTATCTCCTATTAGTCCATTGGACTACACTCCATCCACTCCACCACCTCATTAGGTACTCTAAGAAAAGGCCAAAAACCATACCTATCATAAAAAGCCACTTTCATTGACCTAACACAAGAAAACACTCCCTCACCAAAATCCACTCCTTCCTCACCTCAAGCACCGCCATATCAAAAGTCAATCAACAAGAGGAACCGCCTCTTCCTCCACAAAACCTTCAAATTTATCACTCTATCCGATTTGGAAACCTCTCACCATACCTTAGAAGCATGTCACCTCCACCAAGAATCTCAAATCCACCTCCACCAAATACCCATCTTGTTCCTATTCCTATTAGTCCATTGGACTACACTCCATACACTCCATCCACTCCACCACCTCATTGCTACTCTAAGAAAAGGCCAAAAATCACCATAATATCACAAAAGCCACTTTCATTGACCTAACACAAGAAAACACCTCACCAAAATCCACTCCCTTCACCCAAGCACCCAAGTGCACATATCAAAAGTCAATCAACAAGAGGAACCGCCTCTTCCTCCACAAAACCTTCAAATTTATCACTCTCATCCGATTTTGGAAACCTCTCACCATACCTTAGAAGCATGTCACCTCCACCAAGAATCTCAAATCTACCTCCACCAAATACCATCTTGTTCCTATCTCCTATTAGTCCATTGGACTACACTCCATACACTCCATCCACTCCACCACCTCATTGCTACTCTAAGAAAAGGCCAAAAATCACCATAATATCACAAAAAGCCACTTTCATTGACCTAACACAAGAAAACACTCCCTCACCAAAATCCACTCCTTCCTCACCTCAAGCACCAAGTGCACATATCAAAAGTCAATCAATAAGAGGAACCGCCTCTTCCTCCACAAAACCTTCAAATTTATCACTCTCATCCGATTTTGGAAACCTCTCACCATACCTTAGAAGCATGTCACCTCCACCAAGAATCTCAAATCCACCTCCACCAAATACCATCTTGTTCCTATCTCCCATTAGTCCATTGGACTACACTCCTTCAACTCCACCACCATCACCTATCATAGGTTACCTCATTGGTATGTGTTAAATTACACATACCTTTTACCTTATATAACGGACTTAATAGACCAAAAACTAACCAAAAATTCCAAATATATGTTGTTTTTGTGTTTATGCATGTGCAGGTATGGATATTGTGAAAACGGACAAAAATCAAGGTAAAACCGACAAAAACCGAGCACGAGAATGAAAAGAGAGTGAAAAGCCGAAGATGGGGAAGAAATTTACCAAAGTGATCATATCTTTGCTCAAGTTGTTACAAATAGCCCTTGGAAGTACTTTACATAAATGACAAAAGTGGTCCTTAAACTTTGCAATTTTACAAGTTTGGTCCTTCAATATTAACCTAAGCATAACAATACCAAATCCGAATACAAACCATATGACAAGACCAAATAAACCAATCCATAACCTATTTTACCCTCCCAGCCCATCATACAACCAAAGCCCAACACCCAACTGATTCTACCCTTACCTATTTTTATCACTTACCCGTTTCTTACCCGGTTTAAGACCCAAGTCAACCCAACTTTGTCACAGTCAAACAAATAATAAAAATTACCCTTCTCCTTTGCGCCAAACAAACCCTACCACTATTCATCATCCCACCCCCAAAATACCCACTTGTACCCTTCCGTTGGTACTAAGAATGCATACGTCGACACATGGGGCTAACATCAAGGATTTTCAGCGTTTGCAATTGGAGTTTTTATTGGTTTAAACACCTCCACGGATATGATCTAATGGTTGTGATGAGAATAGATGATGCAATTGATCAGGGCCAGAATCAAGCTCTAGAAGCTTCACATGATTCCTGAAGAGCATTCCCACCTCAACTATAAATAGAAGACCATTCATGGTTGCATCTTGTCCAATATTTAGAATTGAGTCCATAGTTTTAGAGTCTTATTTTCATGTTTTTCTTAATTGTAATTGTTTTAAGTAGGTTAGGCCCCCGAGTATTGTAATTTCAATTTTATTAAATGCAATTTCAGTTTTTACCTTTAAATTACCTTGCCTCAATTTACTTTAAGCTTTCATTACTGTTAGTTACTGTTTTAAGCTTCTAATTCTGTTCCATTAAGTTCATATCATGTTGGAATCACTCCTAAACCTTTATTCAAGTGTTTGTTACTCATATGTAATAGTTAGCTTAATTATGGCCTTTATGTTTGTTATTAGCCTTAAGCTTATGTAGAAGGCCTATGAGCTTAGGCCCAAGCCCATAGGAGAAAGGAAGGGACTAGGAGTGTTGCCCTAGCTTCCCTCCTATAAATACCCTTGTAAACCTTCATTTGAAGGTTGGTTGTTCATTTTATTCATTCACTTTCCTCTACACCTAACCGTCTACTCTACGTGTGTGTGTGTGTGTTTATTGTGTTCAACCGCCTCTCTCTCTTTCTTTTAAGCTTGTGTTGTAAAACTAGTGACCTAACAGTGGTATCAATCGCCAAATAGTTGGGTTAACACTTTCATTTTTTGAAGTTTTTTTTTTTGGTCTTCTGCAGCGTAAACGTGGTTACCACTTTGGTTAAGCAAAAACTTCGTTTTTACACTTTTTAATCAAGATTCTTGTACTTTCAACGTTTTAAGGTGTTAAAATACTTGTTTTTGGCAAAAAGTTTCAAACTTTATGCGTGGATCTAAGTTTTTAAGCTTGTTTTGTTAGGTAGGTGTCGTTCTCTGGCGTAACCCGTTTAGGCGTTTTGATTCATCAAGTTTCACACTTTTGTGTTATTTTGGTGATATTGAAGCTATTCCATAACAAAAATCTGGTTTAGAAACAAATTTGGGCATAATCATTTTTACGAGTAATCTATGCGTAGTGAAACCCTAATCTTACGTAACTTTATCCTTGGTTTGATCTTCATTTTAGGTTTACTCCATGTTTTCTTGCTTGGATAAGCACGAAAATCGTCGACTTTGGATATCTTTGCGTGATAGTGTAAAAGATCATTTGAGATAAAACCTAAACTTACGCATAAGCATAAACTTCGGCGTAGAAATCGCTTAAGATTCATCTTACGCCTAAGCCTAGTCTTACGCATAAGGTAATCCCTACGCTAAGTTTCCTTCTTTGTGTCTACGCATAACTTTAGTGCCTTTTCCCTACTTACGGCGTAAGCTAAATCTCTGCGTAACTCTTGATTGTTCTGGCGTAACTTTGGTGTTTTACGCATAAGTTCTACTTGGTTTCTTGTGATTTCTAAGCCTAAGGACACTTCATCAACAAAGGTTCATTCGACTACAAAGATCCATTTTTACCAACACAAGTTTTCTAACATGTCACAACCACCATACTCCAACTATTTCCCTTACACTTATTCTCAGCGTCAACAACAACTAACTCCACAACATCAACAATGGAATCAACAACAAGCAATTTATCAACAACAATTTAATCAACAACATACTCCACAACTTGCTGCAATTCCACAACCTCAAATGGTTCAACCACCACCAAGTCTTCAAGTTCAAACCTACACAAATGAATTCAATCAACATCCATCAAGGAACACTATGAAGGAACCCACTTGATTTGCAAAGATGTGTTGAAGCTTTAAGCGCCAACAATCAATTCATGAGGCTGGATCACTTGATAGACCTCAATGCTCACTCCGGGGAAACTACGATCAATGGGTGATAAGGTTCTTTAGATTTTGTGATCGAAGAAGCCACATGGAAAGTTCTTAAAGAAGGTTATCTTGGAAGGTCCATTTGAGATGCCTCTTGTCATTGTACCGGAGATCCAAATGCTAATCCACCAAGAGATGAACAATCCAACATTGCTCTCATTGCCGACTTGAATCCGAGGAACTTCTACACTATGAAGCAGATGAACTTGCAATGGAATATATCCTCTTAGGATTACCTAACCCAATTCTTCGAAGTGTTGATGCTCAAAAGACTGCAAAAGCAATGTGGGATCATATTCATCTTCTTATGGAAGGATCACGTACTCAATCGAGGAGGATTTGGAATCCAAAATTTACTTGGCTTATGAACACTTCATGATTGAACACGGAGAGACACTAGAGTCTTATCATCATCGTTTTGCAGACATCATCAATGATTTGGATAAACACAACATCATCATGCCAATAATTGCGGTGAATACTAAGTTCCTGAGTAGTCTTGGTCTGAATGGGAGAAGTATGTCATTTTTCTCCGTCAAGCGAAGAACATGCATCATTCTACATATGGATTGTTGTACGATTACTTGAAGCCTCATGAAAGGAAGTTGATAGGGAAAGGATTCTCCGTGCTCAAATTGCTCCACCGACACATCAGGAAAATCAACAACTTGCCTTATATGCTCAAAGCAGGTTATTCTCCTCAACCAGCAACTCAACCAACTGCTACAATCACACCATATGATCCTTTACAACCTCAATCTCAACAAACTCAATTGGTTCCATACAACAACAACAATGCTCAAGCACTTGTCAGTGAAGCTAATGAGGAATCGATCCGTTGAAACATTTGCAACAAGGATTTGCTATGATTGCTAATGCCTTTAGCCGTTATACCAACAAATCCAACAACCGTATTAGTTCCTCATCTAACACAAGGAATCAAGCGTAACAATGGGCGAGTTGAAGTTGAGAATCGTGGTTATGGTCGTCGGATGGGCGTGGTCAAGGGTTTAATGCTTTGGGTAGGAATAACAATCGAGCTCAAGTGGTGGAACAGGGAAATGCTTAAAATGGGTTGAATGGTCTTGATGCTACAAGCAATGAGAAGGGACACGGCTAATGCATGCCCAAAGCCAGGACTAGAGGCGTGCTTATTTCACAAAGAGGCTCTTCTTTTGGCTCTTAAGGATGAAGGCGGTGGAACTCTCACGAGACAAAAGAACGAGCTTTATGGCAAATGGACTTCGGATGATGATGATATGGAGGACTTGCGGGGCCAATCACGTATTATGTTGATGGCTAATATGCATGAGTTACACATGAGTGACACGGGCCCGGTGTATGACAGCGATGGCTTGTCTCAGTACCCGAACAAACCATATTTATCTCACGATCTCATATCTCGCCAACATCGAATCCGGCAAGGCTCGAATGTTCAAAATGAGTCATCCACATCTCATTGGCGATTTTCAACTAGACCCGTAGTTATATTTGGCGATCAAGATGACCTTATGGTTTACTTTGATAATCAAATTGACTCTGTGGTTATACTTGAGGATCTAAGTAATGATCATGTTGTGACTCACGTTGAACACCGAACTTTGCCTCATCAGATTTTGCTCGTTTAATACAAGACCAACACCATAGTGGAAAAATGTCATGCCATGTCGAGGACTTGAAAAGCAAAAATGCCTTTGTTAACCAAGGATTTTGAATGTTTACAAAAGCAACTCAACTTTTTCAAAACTCAAGAAAAGCGTGAAAGCGGTTTTGAAGCGACCTTTGCCAAATCTCATCAAAGCGAAAAATATTTAGAGAGACGGATCGTGATCTAGCTAGCGAAGAATGCTTTGTTTGCGAAATAGAACAATGAAACATGAACATAAAAAGCAAATTAGCGCTCTCACCTTGGAAAATCAAAAAGCTAAAGAAAGTTGTTAACTTGTCAAAAACAGTTCTCTGCATACAAAAAGCATTCAACGAAGCGAATAGATGATCATCTTGAAGAAATCATCGGCTTGCAAAACAAACTTAAAGAGTTTAAAACTGATGTTTACAAACATGGCGAGTCGGTCCGCGACTATTGAAAAGTTTACTTTAAAACCCAATCCAAATGGATATGGACGAATCTTGCGATTACAAACCTAAGCTTTCAACCAAAGCATTCAAACCAAATCACAAGTTTCGGTCACAGAATATAAAATTGATAATTACATTATGAGTGTTGTTGAATATCATCGTCAAGAGGAATTAGATCACGGAAGGCGAGAGTCGATCAAAATTAGAAAAAGTTGTTTACAACAAACCTTTTAACTATTCAAAAGCGGTCACTTTAGTCACACCAACGGATTCTTCTAACACACCAAGGATTATCATAAAAACACCCGAGTCTTCTAATGTTAATCCCAAACCAGATTATGCACAAACTTATGGTCCTTTACCTTCCATATGTGAAGTAAACTCAAAACACGAAAATCGAAAAATTCTTAGATATTTTGACATTTTCATGGCTGACCTCAAAACTTTACAACATGAGATAGAATATTATTCTAAAATCAAAGTTCAACATTTTCAATGCGCCTAGCGAGAACAAAGAGACATTTTTCGGAAAAATCTTTTACCAAATGTTAAAAATTTGAAAAGTTGTGCATTGTCTTGGGAAAGGACTTTCATAAGGAACTTGGATTGATGAAGGCGTTTTAGAAGCGAAACATCTATTTCTAATACTAAACGTAAAAGAAAATGTTGAGAAAAGATGTTGATCGACTCTTTGAAGATGTCATCCGTCTTGATGTCCATAATGCTGTGTTATTGAATTCTTTGTCATATGCATTTGATTATATCTCTGCTGTCTTTATTGATTACGTGGTAAATGTTGAGAACGATAATGTGCGGTCGAGTCCTTAAAGTTGAAAACAAGCGATTGTCAAGCGAACTTTCAAATGCAATACGTCGTCTTAATTGGTGTCAAAAAGATATTCACGATCAACAACTTGCTTTTAAACACAAAATCGCCCGATTCGCGTGCAAAATCTTACGATCAAAAATTGAGCAAGCTGGATGATCAAAGCGTGTCTTTTAAGTGTCAAATCTCAAAATATGAACAAGAACTTGTAAAAGTTAAAAGGAATATGGTGTCATATTTGATTTACTCAAAAAGACTCGTGATGAAGCATCAAATGAACTTGATAATTATCTTGCACACACTAAGGAAGTTATGCATTTTCTTTGAAATATTGATTCACGAAAATCAAGATCGATTCACACTATCCTCAAGTTAAGAGAAATGTTAGGAAAGTATGAACAACTTAGCCTCCATGATTAAGAGAATAGCCCGGTAACACTTAGTAATCATGAACCTAGAATCCTCTTGCCAAATCACAAGTTGCTAGCGTGCTTCCTTCTCTTGAAAGCAGGAATAGTTCGTCTTTTCCAACGTGCACTTCACGGCCTAGAGCACTACATGAAGAATAGGAAGTTGCGACCTAAGAAAAGATCAATAAAGAATGCTAAAGTAGAAGAACACCCTAGGACTATGAATAAGACTCACGTTGCTTCCACTATAGATATTGCGTTCGGCAAATGTAATAGAAATAGTGATGTAACGAATGCTAAACCGTTAAGTACTTTTGATATTGAGTGCATGCACTTGTGTTATTTGTAAAAGTATGAATTGATTGTCATGATAAATGTGTTGCTAAAGCTATCATCTCTGTTTAAGGAATCCTAGAGAAGGAATACCTCTAGGCCCTAATCTTTCTAAGTGCATGCTTGGTAGACCGCCTCTTTAGATTCTAAGCGCATTGTTGTCCTGTAGCTCTAGTTTCACCTCCTAGGAATGTAGTACCACCTAGTGCATTCACTAAGACTAAAGCAAATACTAGTTGGAGATGGCCGAAATGGATATATAACACACTAGGATTTAAATGGATACCTAAAGCTATTGATGTTTGTATATCTACTATAAGCGCTCTGGAACCCTCTAACATTTAGGGTTCCACATCTACTTCTATTCCATACGTTCGTGTATTGTGTAATGCGGTGATCTGAATCATTCTGGATTGTTGATAGCGGATGTTCCGACACATGACGGGCAATCTTAAGCTGTTATCAAACTTTATTGCAAAGTTCATTGGCACTGTCGGTTAGGGAATGATCACCATAACTATCATGGGCTCTGCGAGACTATATCAATGGGAACATCGAAATGCGGAGGGTTTATTATGTGGAAGGCCTCGGTCACAATCTGTTTTCAGTAGGTCGGTTTTGTGATGGAGATTTGGAGGTTGCTTTCAGGGAGAAAACTTGTTTCATTAAGTGATCTACAAGGAAATGACCTATGTATGGCTCGGCGTAATTCAGTCTTTACACTATCTCTATGCAAGACATGGTTGCTTCTTCTCCCATCTGCTTACTTTCAAAGGCAACATCAACAAAATCATGGCTATGGCACGTCGTCTCTCACATCTAAACTTTCAAACCATCACCAACCTTGCTCGACACAAACTTGTTGAAGGACTCCCGATTTGGTATTCTAAAGATCACCTTTGCTCGGCTTGTGAACAAGGCAAAGCACTTCGTGCTCATTTTCCTTCAAAGGTGGAACCAGACTCTCGATATGCTTCATCTTCTTCACATGGATTTGTGTGGCCCGATCTTGGCGTGCAAGCGATCAATGGCAAACGCTACATCTTAGTAATTGTTGATGACTATTCATGTTGGACTTGGGTCTACTTTCTTCGAAGCAAAGATCAAGCTCCACAGATGATCATCACCTTTCTCCCGAAAATACAAGTTCACTCCGAAACGTTCGACAAATCGAGGAAACGAATGAGGCCTGAATTTGTTAATCAAACTCTTCGTGAATTTTATGAGAAAGTGGGAATTGACATCGGACATCTATTGCGCGTACACGAGAACAAAGCGGAGTTGTTGAAGAGCCGAAACGAGCGTTAGTGGAAGCTGCCAGAACAATGTTAATCAATGCTAAACTTCAGTTACTTATGGAAGAAGTGTATCTCTGCATGCTATACTCAAAACCGTTCTATGATTACAAAGCATACAACAAAACACCTTTAGCTTGTCCACAGAAAACCGAATCTCAAACACTTTCATGTATTTGGATCTCTTTGCTATCGAATAATGATGCGTGATGACTTTGGAAAGCTCAAAGCCAAAGTCGACATTGGAGTCTTTATAGGATCTTGTGATAATTCTAAAGGTTTCGAATCGGAATCGTCGACAAAGGAGGTTATGGAAGCGATTCATGCTCATTTTGATGAACTTCACGGAAATGGCTTACGAGTATAAAAGACTTGGAACCGGTCACAACCGCTTAAACTTCCCCAAACCCCATCATCGGTGAACAAAGCCCCGGCTTACTCGTCAACAAATGGAAAGGTTATTTGCTCGGCTGTTGATGTGATATTGATGAGCGTGCTCGGTGTATCCGAGTGTTTCGCGCTCAACCCGATAATACTTTATACTCGATACACCTCTACAACAACTCCATGTTGAAGAACCACTAGTTGACTCTACAACAATAGTTGAACAAATCTGCATCCAACGACGCAACCGTACCGATGATGTTCTGAACAATGTACCCCACCCGCAGATTTTGATCCAAATGCATTCTTTAACCCGTTTGCTAATGAGACTGCTGCATCTGATGTTGCGGAATCATCTACAAGCCATTTGAATCCTCAGAATCTGCATAATGTATATCAACATCAACCTTCCACACATCGTTGGACAAAAGACCATCCTCTAGAGAATATTATTGGCAACCCGAATCAACCGGTCGTAACGAGACAACGTCTTCACACAGATGGTGAACATTGCATTTATGCACCCACTATCTGCCAATCAACCCTAAAACATTAAAGACGCAATGACAAAGGAAACCGGATTGAATCCATGCAGAAGAACTCAACCATTCAAACGCCTTGAAGTATGGGAATTGGTTGAAAGACCAACAGGGTCTTCGTCATTGGTCTAAAATGGATTTGGAAAAACAAATTGGATGCTGAAGGAACCGTAATTAGAAACAAGTCACGTCTGGTGGCTAAGGGTTATAGACAGTAAGAGGGTATTGACTTTGAAGAATCATTTGCTCCGTTGCTCGTCTTGGAGGTCGTTCGATTTTTCTCGGCATTTGCGCTCACATGAACATCACGGTCTTCAAATGGATGTCAAACCGCTCAATGGTAAACCTGAAAGAAACGGTCTATGTAAGCCAGCCAGAAGGATTCGTTGATCCAGAGTTCCTTAATCATGTCTACAAACCAAGAAAGCTCTATACGGTCTCAAACAAGCCCCTCGGACGTGGTACGATAAGTTATCATCCTTCCTTATTGCCAATAAGTTTACCAAAGGTTCGGGCGACCCTACACTCTTTATACAATATCACGGGGCTCACATCTTAATCGTTCAAATCTATGTGGATGACATCATTTTTGAGTCAACACATTTAAAATACTCAAATGCTTTTGCAAAACTTATGACAAAACATTTTGAAATGTCATGATGGTGAACTCACATTCTTCCTAGGAATGCAAGTTCATCAATTACCCCGGTATTTTCTTGAGTCAGTCCAAATATGCCCTTGAATTGTTAAACAAATTTTGAATGCAAAACTGTGACACCTATGCCACACCAATGGCTCATACCAAGAAGCTAGACGCTGATTTACATGGGAAATTGGTGGACCCTACCAATTACCGTAGTATCATTGGGTCTCTCATGTATCTAACAGCTAGCACTGATACATTTTTCCGTCTATCTGTTCCCGTTATCAGTCGAGACCAACTGAAACCCACCCTCGAGGCTAAAAGAATCCTCGACATATCAAGGGAACCTAATTTGGGGATCCGGTATCCGAAGGATTCTGGTTTTGAACTAATAGCTTTTTCAGACGCTGATCACGTAGGATGCTTAGACTCTAAAAGTACTTCAGAGCACTACAATTTCTTGGAGACAAACTGGTGTCATGGCAATCGAAGAAGCAGGATTGTACATCGCTATCATCAACCGGCAGAATATGTACATGTCGGCGTGTTGTGCTCAAGTCATTTGGATGAGAACACAACTCAAAGATTATGGTTACGTATTTGACAATCCCATGTACTGCGACAATCGGAGTGCTATTACGATCTCGTGCAACACTGTTCAACATTCAAAATCAAAGCACATCGATCTTCGATATCATTTCATCAAGCGATGAATAAGGGTACGTTGAATTATACTTTGTGGGTAATGAATACCAATGGAAGATCTCCTCACCAAAGCCTTAGCTCCAGCTAGGTTTAATGAGTTGGTCCACCGGATTGGTATGCGGTGTTTGACTCAAGAGGAACTGGATGAACTCTTAAAACATTCTTAAAAACCAGTAAAACACCAAAACCTCTTTTGTAAATATTTTTCAAAAACAAAATACAAAAATATAAAATCAGAATATCTCAAAAATATTCTTTATCTAAATTTTTCCAAACATCAAGCAACAAATCTTCACCAACACTGTTTCCTATCAAATCTTTCACTATTTTCCCCTGAACAAGTGTGAGGGGGAGAGAATATTTTCATTGTCATAAACCTTGTACTTCTATGTTTTCAAAAATATGTTGTTTCGTCCAAAATGGTGGATACGTTTTTGTCAAATACTCCCTCGACTCAATGTCTTCAAAATTCATTATTTCAAAAGTCGAAGGGGAGTATCGTTAAGTTTCTTGCCTTACATGTGTTTTGTCTAACCTAAACGGAAGTTAAAGGATCTTGGTTGGAACCACTTTAAGGTTGAGGGATGAATGTCAACTTGGCAAATTAATTTTAACAAAATCATTTACATTCCTAAAACACCAAGATCAAACGCCCAAATCAAATCTTCTAAATCCGTTCATGCCTGCTCATAACTGTAGAAATTGTTTTGATCAAGATTCTAAACATGGATTTCAAAAATCTTTCAAATCCAACGGTTAAAACTCTTTAAACTGATTATGGAAAATTATTCACTCGAACGAATTGGGTGTTTATGCATAAAAGTGTTTGGATTGAAATGAGTTGTGTTAAAACTTTTCTTAGTGTCTATTAAACTTGTTTCAATCACCAAAACCATCTTGAATCTTAAATTTCATTATTGAATTCTAGGTTCGCTTCATCTAGGTTTTTTCTATTATGTGATATGTTATTAGGTGGTCAAGAAAGTGTTATAATAAGTATATATGCATGATTTGAACCTTCAAATTAGCCCGTAAACATCTAAACCTAAGAATTTAAGTTTTAGGTTTAGGTTCATCTCCCATAAATCTTCTGATTCTGTGGTGGAAATGTGTTAAATCTTGTTCCATTGCGCTCATATGACATCTAGACACTCCGAAACATTCTTGTTTGATTTGTGTAACTATATCCCTTACACGTAGATTAAGGGTTTAGGGTTTGAGTAATCTTACGCCTAAGTCTTCTCTGGTGTATCTGATATGTTCTTATGCTTATTTTGTGATCTAAAAGATGTTTGGAATTAACTGTAATCAAGTTTTCATGTTTATAGTTATCGTTAATTATTCAATATCGAATCTTTCAGTGTTCAAACCGTTACGCTTAAAAATACTTTTATGCGTAAAGGTAACGCCTAAGAGAAATCTTACGCGTATCCTTACGCATAAGAGGTCTATATATGATTTGCGTATTTGGAAAGATCAAACAGGCTTGCTACGATAAGCTTTACTCTTACGAGTAAACTTTACGCTGGTAACATCTTGCTTATTCCTACGGTAAGCCCTAAAGCCTTGAACTTTTCTACGCTGTAGAAACTCTACTTACATAAGTTTGGTCTTACGCTTTAGCTTACTCCTACGATAAGCCTTTCTTACGATAAGGATCCTTGTTACTCATAACCCACCTGCTCACTACATTTTGACCTATTACGCATATGTTACTTGTTAAACAACGCATAAGACACAATTACTGATGTTTCAGATAAGCTACAAAAGTTAGTATGTTGTGTTAAAGGAAAAATTGGACTTTGAAATTTCAAAGCTAACATGTTCACGTAGAACTTATCACATCAACTTCAATCAATTGGAATAATGTGACTTGGAACTTGTAACTAACATAAACATGTTACCATCAAACAAGGAATTAGATAATAAATCAGACTAAAATAAACACATTGTGTTTCCCATATGTCTTTTGTCTAATGTCTTTCAGATCACAAAATGGGTCGCAAATCAAGCAAACATCTATGCCCAGCTGAGCTCTCGACAAACACATTCCAGTGGATAACGACAAAACAATTGGCAAGAACAATCTCCGTGTCGTCTTCAACAACTTCATATGCTCATAATCATCTTGCATAATTGCTGTGGACATCCTTCTGCAACATCCATTCAAATTCATGCTCACTAAGTCATACTGATGATGAATATGATTCAATGGATGAGGAAATACAATTTCATAAGACATTAAAGCAGAAGAGGATGGAATACCATGCTTCAACCTTTTCCTATCACAACCCGGGCAGGAGGTCAAGAGTCCTTCACTTATGAAAGATTCATTGCAAACATCTCTTACCCCATCCGATCCATTAATCACCGTAAGGATCTGGGTGTCATCAGTCACTACAACTTTTGAAATGAAGCAAACCACAACAACAACTAATACAACCAAGAAGAAGAAAAGCATGGTGAAGATGTGGAAATATATGACGAAGGAAATTACGATCATGATAAGGATGAAAGAGTCACTGATGATAATTTGTGTTGAAAAGAAATGATGTGAAAAGAGGCTGAAGAAGCTGCTAGATCTGAAGAGGAAAAGTTAAAGAAGGAATCAGACAACTACATAGTTGACAATCCAAAGCACACATTCAACAATCTTCTCGAATCCGCTTCGACATTTCCACCAAACCCAAATCATCATTTCAATCATCACCTCCATCAACAAAAGAAACAACTAAGTCAACAACAAAATCTGTTAAGAAGGCAACTCCATCTAATGATTTGATACATGGTTAAGCAAAGTTTTCACAAACTACACAACAAGCTTCACAACCACCACCATCTGATCAACCAAGTTTCTTCAAAACCACACTACCAATGGAGAAAACCAAGTAATCACTTACATACACTGGTGGTGAGGATCATTACATGTCTGAGCCCAACCTGAACCTCAACCGAGAGTCGATCAAGCATTATCGCACTCCTTGTTTATACGTCTACTAAGATCAATTGAAGATTCTCCCCGGGTTCAATCTTTACCAAAAAAACTCAAATATCAATGCATCACTCTTACACTTCAACGAAATCAATCAAGAACCTCGTACAAAATCGTTCATAAAAGTTCAATTTTGTCTACCAAAGTGAAAATCATCATACTTGCTTCATGGCTTTCGATAAAATTCACTAAGTTCTATGACGCCACCCTGAGATGGTTCGATGGATTGGCATATCGATTGAAGGTCATTGAGGTATAATTCTTACGTAAGAGATGGAATTCAAAGGATCACGGATGTTCGTTGATTTATCACTAGGATGATGATTTTTAATTGCCGGGATCAGATGCAATGGTTGGAGAGCTATGGGAGGATGAAAACTTTCCGATTCGACTTTCCAACGCCCTCGAAAGTAGTGGTCATGCGTAATCATTGGGGTACACTATTAACTTTCTTGATTGTGATTTGTCTGTTGACTTATTCATAATGGCTTGTGCACACATAACTGTGTACAACCCGCACTCGTAAATAAAAGACCCTGTGGTACGCTTCAGTGCCACAATCCTTAAACAAGGAGCGAAAGCTTCTTACTTTTGAGTAAAATCTATCAAACCTTTCATTTTTCAAGGTTTTACTCAAAAGAACAAGTACTTCCCCTTATGTTTTTTCAAAACCTCAACCGTTTATATCACTTGTTGAGGGGGAGTATTTGACTTAATAACTTTGTTCACAAATGTTTTTGTGTAATCTTCCCACAAAAACTCAAATTGGTCATATTTATTCTCAACATTTCTTCAAGAATAACATTGATATGCCATTTTGAGGGGGAGAAAAATATGTGATAAGAAATATGTTGTGTTTTGCTAGTTGAATCCTCGTACGAAAAGACTTCAACCCATGAATTGATGGGGAATCAACAATCATACATTGAAAAGATTTTGTCTCCAAAGACTTATCCAAGTAAATTGTACCTATTCGAGAAGCTCTTGATAGACATGAACTTTGACGGGTTTGACAACCTTCCGAGGTTTGTCCACACCTTCAAGGTAGTTATTAGAGCTAGTTTTCACCTAAAAATTGACAATGTAACTCTTTAACTATGCAACGTAATCGTGTCTCACAAGGTATTGTCTATCTTGAGTCGAATCACAAAAGTGCGCGTTTTCTCTCACCATGCATATTTCTGTCTTAACACTTATAAGCACGTGTGGAGGGGGAGTATTGCTAAGAGATAAAACTCTCACAGGGTAAAATGTTTTTCATTCACAAACACCTCGAGAGATTTTCATGAAAATGGTTTTATGGCAATGGAGTTATAAGGTGATTAAGGTTAGGAATAACAGTCCCATGATCCGCCAGAGCCGGAGGGATCTACCCAAGGACACTACCAATAGTTAGAATTAGAAGTCCTTCGGTTTGATCATAAAAAGGAGAAAATGAGAATCGAAGAAATAAGGAGTTGAAGAATTAAAAAGAAAAGCAAAGAAAAGGGTGAAAAGAAATAGCTCTCTAGATTATTCAACTTAGGGCATTAATGGGTTCAATCATATGCTACCGGTTGTCACTAGATGACACCGGTATTGAAGATTAAAGTCGTCATGGACCCAGGACGATGCACTAACCTTCTTAGCCACTCAAGTTTCTCTCACAGTAAGCTTGTTTCATTCTCACAGGGAACCCTACGAAACTATCGGCTTTCTTAGAGATTGTCGGTATTGAAGAAGGAGACATCTCCCTAGTCTCCGCTCAGGAACCACAAAACGCACTATTGAGTCCTAGAGCCACGAGATTCATCAATAGATCTCTTAGGTATTTTGATACTCTGTTGTTCAACAACAAGCAACAGTGGTACGTTATCGAGTCCCGCACAGATCCTAGCAACTGTCGAGAACACTTATGAGAGGTTCACAATGTGATCCTCAGTGATTGAATGGAAACTCCCCGCCAGGGTCAACATCAAACAAATGACAAGCAGTCACTTCGGTAACTCCTCATGGATTACGCTTAGCGTGTCTCAAACGGCTAAGGCCGTGGGGTGATGCTTCTGGTGTACTTAGCGACTCATCTGAACCGTAGATGTACTTCGGTATATCGCTATTCTCACTTGTGAGACTCGGTTCGAACGCCTTTGTGAGAATTAGAGTTGTGTTTTCACACTATGCTGTTAACACTCTCGAAGTTCGAACTTGTAAGTGCGGGTATCCGCTTATTACTAGCCTTTCTTATGTTTACTTGTTATGGAAGCTCTGGAGCGGACTAATCGTGCAGATTCTCCACATGCTCATACCAACATCATCACTTATGGAAGTTCTTTCATAATCAAAGGCAACACAAAGTTAGAATGATTCTTCGTCAACAAAGAATCTACAAAGTTTAAAGACTTAAAGAACTTTATCAACTGTAATCCAACATTAAAGATGAGCATGTTGGAGAAAGACGGAGACACTGAGGAAATGAAGTGCACTGATGACAACAACACAACATACTATCACTACCACACAAAGAACAAAGATGACGCCAAAGCGAATACTTCAAAAGAAACAATTTCTCTACATGGGGAGATTGTTTAATCAAGGAAATTCTTCTCACAAGAAAGAAGAATGTCGAAGACGCCAAAGCTACTATTACATCAGACCCTCACCGTCAGATTCTTTCATCAACAAACACTTAGGGGAGATTGTTGTTGAATCACTCCTAAACCTAATTCAAGTGTTAGTGATTCACATGTAATAGTTAGCTTAATATGGCCTTTATGTTAGTTATTAACCTTAGGCTTATGTAGAAGGCCCATAAGCTAGGCCTAGTCCAATAGGAAAAAGGAAGGGACTAGGAGTGTTGCCCTAGCTCCCTCTTCTATAAATACTATGTAATAACCCTCACTTGAGGGTTGGTTGTTCAATTTACTCTTTCATTCCTACGCCTAACTCTTCTTTACATTTATACGTGTGTGTTTGAGTGAGTTGTTCATTCGATCTTCTCTCTATCTCTTTCTATTGTGCTTGTGTTGCATATATGGGAACCTGACAGTTTGTATTAAAGTTCTATGCTAGTGTGACCGGCTTTAGTGATGAAGATGATGATGAGTTTTGTCTTAAATTTAAAATCAATCAAAACGATTACACCATCACCTTAACCAACTTTGCTCAATTACTAGGAATTCCCAACCGAGGGGACATGTTGTCTACTCGTGATAAGTGGTCACTCACAACTCTGATGCAATCAATGACCGCCTCTTCCTACCAGTACACTCTAGTCTGCAGCACCTATTTATCCCAAGGGGACACAAACTCAATTACCCAAAAAGGAAAAGAAGTGAACCGAGATCCATATGAAATGGAGCCAAATGAACCTTAAGCTCGAATTTAGAAAATGGGAAGAACTACTAGAGCCAACGCCATTAGCACACCATAGGAATGAGATCACATCAATGTTTGTCTTCCATATGCTCTACAACTTGTTCACAACCATTCAATTTAGCCTACTACATCGCTAGGAGAATGATTGATATTCCAACTCAATGTTTGGTTGCCTTTCCATACGGGATGCTTCTCACCCGTCTCTATAGAAACTTTGCACCAATTCCACCAAGCCCAAAATGGATGCACCTTCACTATGAGCTCATCCCTCACATCTTTGTACCTTTGAGTGATGCACGAGTTTCTAAGACAAAAGGCAGAGAGCAAACCTCCAACTCCATCAATCATCATCATCAATAGTCTCGATGATGGTCTTCAAACTCTTGCCTTCCACCTCATGAGTATTATGCATCTCTTTCTAGATTGAGAATGAATCAGCGGAGTTCAAGCAAACTAGGGATGTTCAAGTGCCTTGGTAGAATGATGACCAAGATCTACAAGAAGTTGGATAAGTGAGAATCGTTTTAAGTAGCGTTTGGAATAATACATTATCTCTAATGTTTGATACAATTTGGTTGTTTTTATCTTGAAGGATGATAAATATAACTCAAACAATGATGTGTATGCTAACAATCTTATGCAGGGAGATAGCACAAGTATGTTATCAAATTTTACCCATTTTCACTATAATGTGAAAATCACTTGGCCTTGCTCAAGATCTATGCTCCATTATATGTTTGTACATTGTGTTATTTACTTTTCCTAACTAGAAAATAGTGTCACATGTTTTGAGAAAATTGTGTTTCGAAAGAGTCCCGACACCTTAAAATGCACTCTGCGAACTTTCACATCTGACGAATGGCGGCACCAACGATTTGGTTCCGTCATATAAGAAATGGTACCGCCAGTACCTGACAGGCGGACCGACGCACCTTTTTTAGGGTCCGTCCGTGTAAATTTTTGTGCCGTGATCCTCTAGGTAACTCTCAATTTCGATTCTTTCGTCATTCCAAATTACCATCCATTGCTTGTAGGTC
The DNA here is from genome assembly GCA_910596185.1 of Chrysanthemum makinoi. NCBI lineage: Eukaryota > Viridiplantae > Streptophyta > Magnoliopsida > Asterales > Asteraceae > Chrysanthemum > Chrysanthemum makinoi. The sequence continues at coordinate 130,888,441 of OU343218.1, forward strand.
AATCTTAACTAGTTTATACCCTTATTAGAACTAGTATAATTCACTTAGGCATATAAGAAATCCATTTCCCACCAAAATTCAAAAATTTGAAAAATTCACCCAAGGAGCCCTTTGGCATAAAGGAAGGAACCAAATTTTTTGAACCTTGAAATCCGTGAGTAATCTGATTGTTAGGAAATTCCACTCATTAGAACACATTTATTGCAAATTCTTTGCTTCTCCATCATCTCTCTTGTATGGCTTGACTTGGGTGATATGACTAGCATTTAACCCACTTCCAAATCATTAGGAACCCCATCCCTTCTATGGTTTAACATCAAATCAAACATTCTTCCAATTTTTCACTTCTATAAATTGAGAGGTTTTACCATGATCATCCTCACACCTTCTTCATTCTTACCATCATCTAACAAAGAAAACACAAGTCAAAATGACAAAATCCTCTCCTAAACCTTGCAAGAAAACCGCTAGAATTAGCTGTAGGCCTTATGCTTCAGAACTTGAGCTCCTCATCCGAGTCTTCTCCACTCACAATCTCATCCCCCATCCAAGATGATACAAGCCTAACTTTGGCTACTCCTACTCAATCACCACCAGGATCACCGCCCACCACCCAACAAAACACCAACTTCACCACCACCGCACCTATCCAAACATCCAAACAACCTCACCACCAAAGTCTCCAACTCTCATTCCTTTGAGTTGTTTTCCACCACACCACTTCTCCAAATCCTTTCTTGGAGGACTTGGAAGACTTGCCTCCGAGGCCAAATCATCCACCACCATTGCCATTTTTGGCACAATTGAGCGGATTACTCATGAGTCACCTAGGCCATCTTTTGACCCAAACTCCCCATTAGGGCCAAAACCTCTTCTCTTTCACCCCATTTACAAAGGCATCCATGGTCCTTTGTATGGGGACCAAGCTGTTAGAATCGATACTCTAGGTTGTTTAGACCTTATCTAGGATTATTATCAATAAAAGCACAATAACAATGAACAATATATATATATATATATATATATATATATATATATATATATATATATATATATATGCAGAGCGGAATAATCAAACTATCATTGTTATTATTATGGTTACAAAACAAATCTACGTACCCCAATCCTAGACGATCAACTCTAAGACGGTTACAATCTAACAGGGATCAATGATCCTTGAGGCTAAACACTATATGTCGACATTTACCAAAACCCTAGGCACCCCACGCCTGGGTTTTCCCACACATAAACACTTTGGTGTTTTACATCTTGACACACTAAAATCTAATTCCCTGTATCTCTTTATATAATAAAGATATTAGGGTTACAAATGACTACAAGGGACTAGATAATAAATACTTCTTTGACAAGTAGGTCCCTTGTCTTTCTTTATCTTCAAACCGTCCTTCATTTTCATGTATTTTGTCTTATCAACTTTAAATATAGTTCCCAACAATCTTCCCCTAGTTGATAATGACAAAACCAAATAAACACGAACAAGTATGTCATGAAAGATAAACAAACTTCCCCTTAAACATGCAATATCACCAAGGATCTTCAAGTTGAAAATCTTCTATGTAATGCCTTCTTCCCCTTTTTGTCATCTTCAATTAGGGGTCATAAGTGAGCAACCTTGATCTTCACAACTACGAATCAATATCATTCGTCCAATTCATCCTCGAATAATGCATGCAAATGGTTAAACATTTTAACATTAACCTTCCCCTGAAACCCATATGTTAATCATTTGAAGAATGTAGGCTTTATGTAATAATTAATGATGAAGAAAAACCAAGTATAACTAACTTGATGCTCCAGTAGAACAACCCAAACTCAGGTCTTATATCTTGCACTAAAGATGACATCGAAACATATATACCCAATCATGGTGTATAGGAGACCGCAATCCCTTGACAATAATCACTGTTAACAATAACGTAACTCCTTCAAGTGTTTTGTCAATTCTTTTGTCACATGAACGACAAACAAGTTATCTTAAAAGTGTAAACACCACTTTAAGATATATAATAAAACACAAAACCAAATAATTAACTTCATCTTCAAATAGGTGATAAACGCCTTTCTTCGTAATCAACTATGACAAGAATAGAGCCATGAACCTGTTAAGAACAAAAACCAAAATCCTTGTGTGTGTGTGAACCAATCTCCATGTGTGTCGTCCAATAACCATAACAATCACCATGCTCGACTTCCCCTCAAATCCAAAACCATACGAGCTTCAACTTCAAATACAGTTGAGAACCCTTTGAAATATCCACGTGATCACACAGTAGTAGAAACTTTATAAACCATAAAGAATATCCACGTGATGCACTTGTCTACTGAGAAGAAATCATTGATCCTTACTTATGTGATCAATACCATGTGAGGTCTCTATCAAGTCATTTATATCACATGACTGCCGTCTCACATGACAATTTAATCCAATCGAAAAGAATCTTCAATACGAATACCCAACAACTTGTATCAGGTCTATATCATATGTTATTTAGACAACATCTAACAAACGCGTCTATCATAATATCCAATATTGCCACCAATCATGTCAACCCCATAACCATCGAATATCTCAATAATAATTCGAATTCACTCCTCCTGTTATCATTTAAACTCAGTCAACAAATAATGCATATAATCAGCCTTGAATACTTACCTCCCATGTGATCAACATCAATCCACAATCAGTTGAAACATGTCGAGAGCATTGCAATTGACATCCCATAAGAACCTTGATCAAGAAAGCAGCGAACCAAAAACTTGGACCACGAGCAGTGAAAACACGAACAATAGCAGTGTTAACAAAACATAGCAGTGGTAACTTTCTTCATGCTAGCAGTGAAAACCATATGAAGGCAGTGGAAACGTACATGTAGCAGTGGTTAAAATAGAAGCCTAGCAGTGGAACCGATACCTTATCGAAAGCAGTGGAAACGCACAACAAGCAGTGGTAACTATCAATTCAGTGCTGGTAACGAACACTCGGAATCTCCAATTCGACTGCCGTTTGTCATCAATATATAAAACCCTAGCAAAGACACCAACTAGGGTTTCTTAACCAATGTTTGAAGACCATTGTTGTACAAAAAGAGTACCAAAAGAGAAACAACAGTATTTTCATGTATCACAGAATCAAGATCAGTATCTGATGAAGAATGATAACAACAGTTCTTGGTTTCTTAGGAAACGAATCTTATTAAACCATAAAATTCAAAAACCTAAAAAAAAACAATCATACATAGATCCAAAGCTGCTTTCATCTAGGGTTAGTAGACTCCAAACAAGTATAACCAACTTCCATTGAGAATTTAGAACAAGTATGCATGAAATCAAAGAAGTTGAGATCATAAAAACCCTAAAATTTTGAAAAATCTGGTCAAAGCCAACTGACAAGGTATAAACCTTTACAGGTGCTCACCACTAACTCTTGGAGAGAGTTAGATGAGTATATATAGAACGTCCACCTAAAATTTCTTGCCCCATCCAATGGGGTTAACTTAAAAGTTATACTGTTGAAACTCGACATGTAAGCATTACGGAAAAATTTTTTCGATTCGGTTCTTCATCCTTTCGCCATTTTCTTCGAGAAACTTGTAGATCCTAGATATCAAGAGCCACCCGCCTGATACCAATATATGTTAGAATCGATGCTCTTAGGTTGTTTAGACCCACTTAGATTAATAATAAAGCACAAATAACAATGAACAATATATATATATATATATATATATATATATATATATATATGCATGGAATAATCAAACTATCATTGTTATTATTAAGGTTTCTTCACTAATATCATGTTCTACAAAACACATCTACAGCCCCAATCCTAGACGATCAACTCTAAGACGGTTACAATCTAACAGGTATCAATGATCCTTGAGGCTAAACACTATGTGTCACATTCACCAAAACCCAGGGCACCCCACCTGTTTTTCCCACACACACACACACTTTGGTGTTTTACATCTTGACACACTAAAACCCATTTCCCTCAGATTTATATAATAAAGATATTAGGTTACAAATGACTACAAAGGACTAGATAATAAATACTTTACGCAGGTCCTCCCCTTGTCTTTCTTGTCTTCAACAAATTTCAGTATTTTGTCTTATCAACTATAAATATAGTTCCCAACACAAGCATCTCCTACATCAATGTCCCTCACATAGAGGACATTGAGGAGTCCCCTGGGATGCTAATCCCACGAGAGAGATCTTGAACCCAAAACCTCCACCAATCTCAAAAGCATGGTGATTCTACTCAAGTGAGACTATGCAAATGCAAAATGCTTGCTAGCCTCCATCAATGACCACCCCAAACATCCCCACTCAACACCAACACATCTACCATTCCACCACACCATAACTTCACCAAAACATACTACCCCTAGGTATGGTTGCTCAACTTGGAGCAAACCGCCTAAACCGCTGATCGACCCGTTATGGTCCATGACTTCCAAGAGGAAATGAGGAGGTTCATCCCTCAATCACATCCTTGAGCTCTCAACGCTTTTCTCATCCACCATCTCATTAGAATGGTCATAGATTAGCATTTCTAAGTTTTTTCTTTTCTTAGATTATTTTTTCTTGTACCAGTAAACACATCATTGTGTTCTCTTTCATGATTCTTATTATGAAAATTTTAACTACTGAATGGTGTTTTCTATATTGTTGGTGCCTTACATAGTATTTGGAAATGCTGAATGATATTATTACTAACAATTTTTTTGTATTTTTTCACAATCCATGTATATCTTTCCCATTAAGCACCCAATTTAGGGAGCTGATCATGGGGAGATAATGGTTCGCCTATTACATTCCGCGATCGCTTCTTCTTTTCATGGAGACAAAAGGGGAGAAAAATAGAAGATTTGTTATATTTGACTTTTCAAAAGTCAAATGCGATACATTTATCAACACTTGACTTTTCAAAAAAGTCAATCGATATTCTTTGACTTTCTGAAAAGTCAACATCATGCATCAACTAGTGAATACTTTGACTATCCTCAAAAGTCAAACATCATACACTTGCATTGACATTTCTTTTCAAGTTCAAAACTAATATTTTATATAACTATTGCACAATCTTTTCTTTTATAAAAATAGTTCTATATTTTGTCCTCAACAAAGGGGAGATTGTTAATACAAATATCGTCATAAATGTTATTTATATTTTTGATCTTTACCCAAGTTTTGTTAACGACAAAAGTAAATTTAATTTTTATAAAGCTTAAAGCTTGTCAAGTTTAATAGATATTAAACAAGCTTTTTCAAACAATATCCTCATCATTTAAAGCATTTACATTGTGATTAATCATATCTTAATATGATCTAAGTATAATGTATGATAGTTTTTAGAATGTTTTGTTTCTTAAAACTAAACATTACTTATGTATTTACATATTTCTAAAATAGAAAACAACACATGACATCATGTGATGCATCATGGAAATCATTGGAAGATTTCATTAGATATTTTGTGTAGATTTGTACTCTTCATATCTTACACAATCTTACATAGATATGGCTGACTTTGGCAAGATTTGATATCTTGTCGTTGTGATCCCGGCGCACCAATACATAACGGACTGAACCCTTCATAACCGGCCGTCTGGACGCCTCGAGCATTTGGCTATAAATAGCAAAGCCAAACCAAGTAGTTTTTATCCCTTTCTATCATACTCTCTTACATATCTTCTCTCTAACCTTTCTAACTCTAGCCATATCATATTAGTGATCTCTTTTGAAGCAAAGAAGATCAAGTCACATTCAAGCTTCAAACGAGAAGTTGGAAGTCTTGTTTGTTTAGTGTTGTATGATCTTGTGTTGATTCATACTTCATTGTTGAATTAAACCATCATAATTCAAGTGAAAGAGTGGTTAGTATTTTAGTCCTCAAAATACATTGTGTGTGGGAGTGGTTGTACCCTTGGAAAGAACTCCACATCTAGCTTAGTGTCAAATAAGTGAAGTAAGTGTAAAGGTTTCTCCGCCGGTGAAAGGAGCTTGTTGACTAGTGAAGTTAAACTCTCGAAAAGTGAGACTCGGGAGGGGAGTAGGGCAAGGAAAAAGAGTCCTTGTAGACCGAACCACTATAAACAACTTGTTGTGGTTTGATCATTTTTTCCTTATTTACTTCTTACATATTGCTTGCATATTTCATTAATATATCTAAGATCAATATCAATTGATCTTTCAATAAGTTTCAAAACAAAGTTTTAATTGGTAAACTATTCAACCCCCCTTCTAGTTTTCTACAATTGGTACCAGAGCCTCGCTGCTCAAGAATTTCTAAAATAACTTGTATTTTATAAACTTGAAACGATCCATGGATTTCAAAAACTTTAAAGAAGGGCAATCTATGCAAAGACCACCACTCTTTGAAACCAATGGATTTATCTATTGAAAACCGCTTGAAACATATGTAAAATCAAAAGATATAGATCTTTGGTTTATTATTGTTAAAGGGGATTTTAGTTCTACAACAAAGGATATTTCCGCTGATGAACAAAAGAAATTAATTGCTAAAAATAATGAAGCTAAAATGATGCTTTATAATGCTTTACCTAGAAAAGAATATGAAAGAATTTTCATGTGTGAAACCGCCAAAGATATTTGGGAATCATTGATTGTTACACATCAAGGTAATTCACAAGTCAAGGATAACAAAATTGATCTTCTTGTTCAACAATATGAACAATTTGTTATCCCTCAAGATGAAACCATTGATTGTGGCTTTGCTCGCTTTAATACTATTATTACATCACTTAAAGCACTTGATGAATCTTTTCGTAGTAAGAACTTTGTCAGGAGATTTCTTAGAGCACTCCATCCCAAATGGAGAGCTAAAGTGACCGCTATTGAAGAATCAAAAGATCTCTCAATAATGTCACTAGACGAGCTAATCGGTAACCTCAAAGTACATGAAATGGTGATGGAGAAAGATTCGGAGATCATCAAAGGAATAAGGAGAAGATCAAATCCTGCTTAAAAGAAAAGAGGAATCAAGTGATGATGACGAATCTTGCTCCCAGTAGTGAAGATTGAGGAGTATGTCATGGTCGTTAGAGATTTTAAGAAGTTCTTTAGAAGAAGAGGAAAGTTTGTAAGACAACCTCGAGAAGAAAAGAAGCCATTCCCAAAAGATCGGGATGACAAAAAGGGTAAAGGTGAAAGAAAGTGTTTTAGATGTGGTGATGCAAATCATCTCATAGGAGAATGTCCCAAGCCACCTAAAAGCAAAACTCAACGAGCTTTTGTAAGTGGTGCTTGGAGTGATAGTGAAGACGATGAAGAATCAAGCAAGGAAGAGATCGCTCTAATGGCACATGAGTCAAATGAGGTACTTTCCTACTCTTCTTATTCTTCTATTGATGATGACACTTTGCAAAACAATATAATCAATTGTGTGAGCTAAGTCTAAAAATCATAACTAAAAATAAATTTTTAAAAACCCAAAAGGAATTTTTGAAAATGAAGTTTATGAGTTAAAAAGAAAAAGCAAAACGACTAGAAAAGGCAAAGGCAAATGACGATGGTTGTAAATCATGTCAAGAGCTTAATCATGAAATAGAAAAACTAAAGCTCACACAAGATGTTCTAATCAACAAAATCTAAATTTTAAAAGGTTTAACAAAAACATCGCCTTTGCCGATGAAATAGTTAAAAATACATAAAACACCGAGACATGAATGGGTCAATTTTAATGAAGTATTAATACCAAAGAGTCAAAACACCCAAGACGAACAAACTGGCTAAAATCAAGCTAAAGACATCGACCGTGACGGAACCAAAATAAGGGTTCTCAATTCCATTGAAAAGAATGGTGAAAGGTACTTCCACAGGATGTAATGTTTGTAATATCGGACCAGACTGAATTTGTCAAAGTAACAAAGAAAACCAAGGATAGTGTTAAACTAAAACCAAATTGCTACATCAGAATAGGACTTGCCAAAATGAATTTAGATCTAAAACTACTCAACAACTATATAAAACACCTTTTCCAAATTTCCTTTCCTAAGAGCAAACCACAACGCATAACCCGCTTACAATTCTCAATTTTCAGTCATTTCTCAAACTCTACATTCATCACATACTAGTCATTAGTAATGGGTTTTGTGATTACATTAAACGTGCCAGAATTTTAATATTAAATGCTATCGTGAGTTAATATTTGAAAAATTTAACTGGAACCTAAAATGATCCCAATATATTTTATAATTACATTTAGTTGCTATAAAATAATATTTTAGTTTACCTAGTGTTTTAAATTTATTTTGTATATAAATCGTTAAATTTATATTATTACTATTATTTTTCTTTTAAACTCTATAATTATTTTATCACCTAAATTTTATGCTATGAATGTATTTTACAATTTTTTTTATGATCTCATTATATTTTATTTTGATCCATTAAAACTTATTTTTAATCCATACTACTTTAACTTCACAACTATACAAGTTACACATATCTTACTTAACCACATTTTCTTCTTACAAACAATTAACACATTTAGGTACAAGGTATAAAAGAAAAAAATATATATGAGAAACACTCCTAAAAACCGCCCTACGGGGAGGTAGCATTTCTATGGTTTGGTGATTTTTTTTCTTTATTGTTTAAAACTAAATCATTCTATCACTCATTTCAACTCTAAATATTTCAAGTTAGAAAACTTTGTTTCTCATGTTCTCTTCCAAGACCGTCACTCATAGGCATCAAGGATCATCAAAAACCTTTCAAGACTGTTTATCACACCTATAGATTACACTCTCATTTAGGTTTTGGAAATAAAACCAAGAATGTTTTAGGTTTAAACCTTGTTCACTGACCTCATCATACTAACTGTAAGCATTCATGTTTTATTTTTCATCTTACATATTCATTTCATACTATCTCTCTCATCATTTTTGAGCAAAAACATGCAAGACATATTGTTATTATACCTATTTTTTCCATTGATTTTTGAGTTGTTAATACATATAAAGTCATCCCATAATTATTCCCTTGGTATAGGCTGGTCTGATGAGTTTAGGAAACCCACCATGACACCCTAAGAAGGGTGTATGGTGGTGATTAGATTACTTTTGGGAGCTGATTTGAAGCATTGGAATAGGTTTGGAACGAGAAAACTATTTTCACTAGTATAAATGTGTTCCTGTCCTTATTTTGTTTTTCTGGAAAAGTGGACAGTTGACACGAAATTTTTAGCCTGATATTTAGAAAATATACTTAAAAACCGAATCGCTGAACGGATTAAAACATGATATAAATCAAGAAGTTATGAATTTCACAAAGTGTTTGACAACCAAATATATTTTTTCACAAAATTTCGCAAGTGTTTTGGTTTGTATATCAAACGCAGCCTTGCTTCAAAATACTACTTTATCAAAAAATATATATTAGTATACTTTGATACGAAGCTAAGGACGATAACACGTAGGAAACGGATTTGAAACGATTAAGATATACATCGCTTTCATAAACTTGCCGTAACATTATTTTTAGAAAACTATATTATTTTACGAGATATGTTACGTAACTAAATCACCATATTTAACCCCTATTATCTTTATGTTCGAGTCCTCTATGACGAAAACTCATGTACTAAACTTAGATTTTGATATGATGCTAAAACCGCCGAAGTTCGCTTTCCTAACTACCACGCATTACCATTTTAACCTACTAGTTTTTCGAGCCATTTTTGTCACTTTCATGAAATTTCCGAATTTACATTATTTTTACGATTTAAAAGTTAATATTTACTATAAATCATTACTAAACAATTGTAGATGACAATTTTGACGAAATACTTGTAAATGATTTAAGAACGGTCAAGACGCCAAGTAGTGATTACACGATAAGATATTTTTCAAACTCACAAAGGGTATAAATAACATACCAAAATGCACATAACATTACATCATAACTCATTACACATCATATCATTCATAATAGGTCATTTTCAAGAGATTCACGCCACATTTTCGTGTGTGTACTCACTTTTGCCATCGCGATTATTAACCAAGAGTTTTAGGATGCCCCATTTTGCCGACATTGTTTTATACTACTGGGGAGATACATGCTCAAACAAGTTTATTTACTTTCACTAGTACTTAACTTTATATGAATATCCAGAGTTTTCATAGCCCCACTTAACTGCTTTTAAATTACTTTGGGAGATACATGTCAACTATTTTTATGACTATCATGATTATTTGAAACTACATGCTTAACTCCAATCAATGTTTAGTCATGGTCCATATCATAAAATCATGGAACCAATGTCTTTGGATTATCATTGAGCCGAATGTCTGGGATTATCATTGAAGGTTCGGGGATTACCATATTGAGTCAATGTCTTGGATTACCATTGAGTCAATGTCTGGGATTATCATAATTTAATTGGGATTATCACGAATCAATGTCTTTGGGAACATCATTGAACTTTAATGTCTTTGGTATAATTATGTCAAGTAAACATTGATACACATTGCTATACTATTTTAGAATTCATTTGACATCATGCATTTTATTCATAAACTATTCATATTTCTAGTTGGTTGTGAACACACAAAGGTAAAGTTTTGTATGGGCGGAACTTGAAACTGAGTGGATTTACAATGCCTTTGCTGCATAAACGATTTTGAAAGGTTTTACATTTCAACACAAACTCTATGAACTCACCCAACCTTTGTGTTGACACTTTTAAGCATGTTTTATCTCAGTATCTAAGGCATTCACTCTCATGGCATGTATTTGAGATACAATGGAGTCGCTGATGACGACGCCAGCCTCATCGGGGTTTTACGTGATTTTAAAAACATCGGTTGAATTGTAACAAACTTATCTCCATTGCTGATTTTCTTCATTTGGGACCCATTTTGTAAACTCTGATTATTTTGCTTTTAATCAAACGATGTATTTTCTCTAAAAAGACACTTTAGGTCGTTCGAGATACCGCTACATCATGATGCTATGACAAATGATCCCGTGAATTCCATTCCAATACAAAACATAATTTGGGGTGTGACAGATTACATGAGCATCGGTTATAGAGAACTAGGTTGCATCATTGACCCTGCAGACTATGCAACCACATCATCATAGCATCTCATCAATATCATTATAAGTGTACATTCTTTATACATGCGACCTATGACTCAACACCAACATCATACTTTGGTTTATTATTCTAAGCATTAGATAGTTAATTCTAAATTATACATAGCCCCATCACCTTGGCGTTCAATTCAGAAGAATCATGCAACAGGGAGTAGTAGTCTCATATGTGTGCTAATCTGTAATCAAGCCAAATTCAAAAGATTTTCTTCAAACCACTGTTTCCAGCCTGGATCCGAAAGTGACGCCTGTTTGATGAGTTGCAAAGATCAGAGCTAGAAACAAGTCGTTACTCAAACCATTTAGCCTAATCGTGATGACAGCTCTTATTTGATGACAGGATTACAAAAATCAAGTTGCCAAAAAGTCTTTTAAAAATTTTGCTTCGAATGGGAAAAGCTTGTCTCCATCGCAGCCTAATCATAAAGAAAAGCATGGTTAGGATGGGAATTACTCAATGTTTATAGCACAGAACGATCTTTTGGGACTATACAACCTTATATGCATGAGCATTGACATACACCATTTAGACCATACATGAGCATAAACTTTAGAACCTTGTCGCTGCTTTTTGAGCCATAGAATATTAATCAATCACGAGGACGATTCTTACCGACATGGGAAGAATGTCACAATTTCAATTTTTGGTCATTTCTCAAACTCTCATTCATCATGGCCTAGTCATGCATGGGTTTTATTTCACATTAAACGTGAATTTTATATTAAATAAACGCTATCGCAAATATTATTTTAAAATTAACTGATACTTCCAAAATGTCCCAATATATTTTATTTTACATTTAGTTATATAAAATAATATTTTGAGTTTATTTAGTGTTTTAAATTTATTTTGTATATAAATCTAAGTTTATATTATTACGCCACATTTTCTTAAAATCGCACGATAATTATTTTATCACTCACTTACAAGGAATGTATTTTACATTTTTAAGATCTCATTATATTTTATTTTGATCCATTAAAACTTATTTTTAATCCATACTACTTTAACTTCTACAACTATATACAGTTACAATATATCTTCACTTAACTACATTTTTCTTCTTACAAACAATTACACACATTTTATACAAGGTATAAAAGAAAAAAAATATATATATAGAGGGGAAACACATCCCTAAACCGCCTACGGGGAGGTACATTTAACGGTTTGGTGATTTTTCTTCTTGATTGTTTAAACTACATCATTCATTCCCTCATTTCAACTCAAATTATTTCAAGTTAGAAAAACTTTGTTTTCTCTTTGTTCTCTTCCAAGACCGGTCACTCATAGGTGCATCAAGGGATCATCAAAAATCTTTCAAGATCAAGTTTATCACAATCTAGATTACACTCTCATTTAGGTTTTGAAATAAAAACCAAGAGTGTTTAGGTTTAACCTTGTTCTTTGCACCTCATCATACTAACTTGTAAGCATCTCATGTTTATTTTTCATCTTACATATTCATTTCATACTCATCTCATCATTTTTGAGCAAAAACATGCAAGACATATTGTTGTTTATACCATTTTTCCACATCGAAGCAGAAAGTTATACATATAAAGTCATCCATAATTATTCCCTCGGTATATTGGTCTTGATGATTAGGAACCCATGATAATTCTAAGTAAAGAAGGTATATGGTAGGATTAGATTAGTTGGAGTTGATTTGAAGGATTGGAATAGGTTTAGTACTTAGAAAACTATTTTCACTATATAAAATGCTCTGTCCTTATTTTGTTTTTTCTGAAAATCCGACACAGTTGACACGAAATTTTGTGCCTGATATTTAGAAAATAGCTTAAAATTAACTGCGGGGTCATTGAACGATTTCGAAACGGAGTTATAACGAAGAAGTTATGAATTTTACAAGTTTGACAACTAAAATATATATTTTTCTCAAAATTTCAGCAAAGTGTTTTTGCTCTTATAATGAAATAAAAACGAAATTTAAGCTTCACAAATTATTTCGACTTATCAAAAAATATATTAGTATACTTTGATAATAATGGGTTAAGGACTAGTATCAATGAGAAACGATTTGAAACGACTAAGATATACATCGGTTTCATAAACTTCTGTCGTAACTATTATTTTAGAAAAACTATATTATTTTTACGAGAAGTTTTACCACGGTAACTAAAATCACCATATTTAACCCCTATTATCTTTTATGTTCGGAGACTCCTATGATCTAAAAACTCATGTACTAAAACTTCAAGATTTTGATACAAAGTTTTCAAAACCGCCGAAGTTCGTTCCTTAACGCTCTCAAACGTGACACCAGTTTTTAACACGAATCAGTTTCTTTTCGAGCCATTTTTGTCACTTTCAAGAAATTTCCAATTTCATTATTTTTACTAATGGCATTAATATTTCACTATAAATCATTACAAATAATTGTAGGATGACAATTTTATAGAATACTTGAAAGTGATTAAGAACGGTCAAGACCGCCAAAAGAGTATTTTCATGCACATAAGTATTATTTTCAAAACTCACAAGTGGTATAACATACCTAAATGCATGTATTAACATTACATCATATAACTCATTACACATCATATCATTCATAATAGGTCATTTTCTGGATTCCATGCCACATTTCGTGTACTCACTTTTGCCATCGCATCATTGCTCAAGGAGTTTCATAGCCCCATTTTCATTGTTTATACTACTTTTGGGGAGATACAAGCTCAAACTGCTTTTGATTTACTTTCACTAGTACTTTAACTTTATATGAATATCCAGTTTCATAGCCCCACTTTTAACTGCTTTTAAATTACTTTTGGGGGGAGATACATGCTCAACTATTTTTATGACTATCATGATTATTTGAAACTACATGCTTGAAAAGAATCAATGTTTTAGTCATCATATCCTATATCATAAATCATGGAACCTAATGTCTTGGGATTATCATCCAAATAATGTCTTTGGGATTATCATTGAGTCAATGTCTTGGGATTACCATTGAGCTGAATGTCTTGGGATTACCATTGAGCTGAATGTCTTGGGATTATCATTGAGCTGACTGTCTGGGATTATCACTTAGAAATCAATGTCTGGGAACATCATTGAACTTAATGTCTTGGTATAATTATGTCAAGTAAAACATTGATACATTATTAAGCGACTATTTTTGGAATTCATTTTGAGACATCATGACTGATCATAAACCATTCACATTTCAGCAAAGGTTGCTTGACAATATTGTGCTGCATTTTATGGCTTGAACTTTTGGAATAGAAAAATTTACACAAGCCTTTACGCATAAATCCATTTTGAAAGGTTTACATTTCAACACAAACTTACATAAATCACTCAACCTTCAAAGACACTTTTAGCATGTTTTATCTCGCATCTAAGGCATAATGGCATGCATTTGGAGACATCATGAGTCACATGACGACGCTGCCTCACTTGCTTTACTGTGATGAAACATCGCTTGGAATTCTTGTAAATAAACTTATCTCCAAGTTGATTGTCATTTGGGAATCTTACATTTTGTAAACTCTGGATAATTTTACTTAAAAAAACCAATGTATTTACTAAAACCAGCCACTTTTAGGTCGGTTGATATAAAATGAATTTGAGCTATGACAAATAATCCAACGTGAATTCCTTCTTTGCCAAACGCCCTTTGAAGAGCAACAACAACTCCAACTACCAACACAACGTTGGAATCAAAACTTTCCTAGACCATATCAAACTCCGTTACATGTCATGGAACTTTACCCATCGTTTCCATACATGAATCAAATAAATGGTATGTTTAACCCAAACCGACCCATGAGATATTGGGGACCAAATGCTTGAGTTATTTGCTTCTTAGGTATGCTTGAAAGTTGGATTGGAACCTCATGAATGGATAAAAGATAGTGGATGCTCACGACACATGACGGGCAACAAAGTCTCTCTCATCATACCAAGAGTATGACGGAGGTAATGTCACCTTTGGTAGCAATCTCAAAAGCAAAATCATTGGCAAAGGTACGATTGCTCATAACTCCCTAACCATTGAAAATGTTGCTTTGTGTATAGGTTAGGATTTAATCTACTTAGTATTAGCCAACTATGTGATAAAAAGTATAAAGTACTATTTGATGAAAATGGTAGTAAAATACTAAAAGATGGTATCACCATAGCTAAAGGAGTTAGGAAAAATAATATATACGTCATGAAAATAGATAAAACATATAATGACAAACTTTGCCTAACAACATTAGATGATAGCTCATCTCTTTGGCATAGACGCTTAGGTCACGCTAATATGAGACTTATACAAAACCTATCTTCAAAAGAGTTGGTTAGAACTTTACCAAAACTAAAATATGACCAACACTTATGGACGCTTGCAAAATTGGTAAACAAACACATAGTAGTCACAAATCTAAAAATATGGTGTCCACATCTAAGTGTCTAGAATTATGACATATGGACTTGTTTGACCATCCGCTATAAGAAGCTATGGAGGCAACTTATACACTTTGGTCATAGTAGATGATTACTCAAGGTTTACTTGGACGTTGTTTTGAAAACCAAAAATGAAGCTTTTGATAAATTTGAAATACTTAGCAAGAAAATTCAAAATCAACTAGGTGTTAAAATTGTGTCGATCCGAACGGATCATGGTCGTGAATTTGACAACTAAACTCAATTTGGAAACTTTTGTGATACAAATGGTATAACACATAACTTTTCGGCCCCACGAACACCTCAATCAAATGGAGTAGTAGAACGTAAAAATAGAACAATTCAAGAAATGAGTAGAACAATGCTTAATGAACAAAACATTCCTCAAATGTTTTGGTGTAACGCCGTTGACACTTCTACATATATTTTAAATAGAGTCCTAATACGCCCTTTCCTAAACAAAACACCATATGAACTTTATAAAGGTAAAAAGCCAACATTAGGATATTTTAGAGTCTTTGGTTGTAAATGCTTTATTCTTAATACTAAGGATTATCTCACCAAGTTTGACCCAAAGTCTTATGAAGGTGTATTTCTTGGTTATTCTCAAACTAGTAAAGCTTACATTGTCCTAAACAAAGAAACAATGATAGTCGATGAATCGTTGAACATAACATTTATTTAAAGTCCACCTCCCTCTAAGACATCACCTTTGGTAGATGATGACTTAGTTGAAAGTCAAATGATAGAAAGTCAAGAAATAATTAATAACAAGGAAGATGAACCATTAAATAAAGAAATTGTCAACATCAAAGAATCTAAAAAGTCATCCATTAGAAAAGGTCATAGGAAAACTTAATCAAAGAACCTTAAGGTCACAAGCCAAAATCAAAGTAATTATTTTTGTTTTGTATCCACCATTGAACCGAAAACCATAAATGAAGCAATAAAAGATGAATCATGGGTAATTGCCATGCAAGAAGAATTAAACCAATTCGTTAGAAATGATGTTTGGAAATTAGTTCCAAAACCCAAAGATCAAACTATAATTGGAACAAAATGGGTTTTCAAATAAATGGATGAAAATGGGTAGTATCTAGAAACAAAGCTAGGCTTGTTGCACAAGGTTATAATCAACAAGAGAGGATTGACTATGATGAAACTTATGCACCGGTAGCTAGACTCGAATCTATTAGAATATTACTTGCTTATGCATGTGCTTATGACTTTAAATTATTTCAAATGGATGTAAAAAGTGCATTTCTTAATGGGTTTATTAACGAAGAAGTGTATGTTGCTCAACCTCCGGTTTTACCGACTTTGAGAA
Source organism: Chrysanthemum makinoi (assembly GCA_910596185.1). Taxonomy (NCBI): domain Eukaryota; kingdom Viridiplantae; phylum Streptophyta; class Magnoliopsida; order Asterales; family Asteraceae; genus Chrysanthemum; species Chrysanthemum makinoi. Next base: position 130,905,333 of record OU343218.1, read on the forward strand.
ACCACATCATGTCTTCAAACTCAAGAAAGCATTATATGGTCTTAAGCAAGCACCAAAAGCTTGGTACCAATCGCCTTAAGACTTTTCTTATTGATAACAAATATACTATGGGATTAGTAGATGATACTCTTTTTACCAAGAAAAAGGAATCACATATTATCATTGTTCAAATATACGATGATGACATTATATTCGATCAACTTGTAAGAGAGCTATGTGATGATTTCTCTAAAATCATGCATGACGAGTTTGAAATGAGTATGATGGGTGAGTTAAACTTCTTTCTAGGACTTCAAATTAAACAACTAGAAGATGGCATATTTTTTAACCAATCTAAATATATAAAAGACATGCTTAAGAAATTTGGTCTTGAAGATTCCAAACCAACTAAGACACCCATGTCCTCCGACACTAAACTCACCAAGGACGAAGAAGGTGAATCCGTAGATAACACTAAATATAGAGGAATGATTGTTAGCCTACTCTATCTTTACGGCTAGTAGACCCGACATTATGTTTAGTGTTTGTCTATGTGCTCGCTTTCAAGAAACCCAAAGGCATCACACTTAGAAGCCTTAAAAGGATTTTTAGATACATTAAGGGAACAACGTGTTTAGGATTATGGTATCCCAAAGGAACGGGTGTAGAAACCATAGTGTATGCCGACACGGATCATGCCGGTGATTATGTCGATAGAAAAAGTACAAGTGGTATTTGCACTTTTGTTTGACATTGTCTCACCTCATGGTTTGCAAAGAAGCAAACGGATTTAGCCATCTCAACCATGAAGCCGAAAGTCACGCCTCACCGGAAAAGCATGTCAACAAGCTCTTTGGATGAAGCAAGCTCGAGATTACGAATTCATCTCAACGACATTGTGATACTTTGCGACAACAAAGGAGCCATCGATCTCAAGAAGAATCCCGCTCAACATGCTCAGACAAAGCATATTGAAATCCGCCATCACTTTCTTCGCGACAATGTTCAAAATGGAAACATTTCAATCGAGAAAGTATCCTCCGAAGACAACATTGCCACATTTAACTAAGCCTCTTAAACGAGAACCTTTTAATCTTCTTAGACTTGGTTTAGGGTTAATGGAACCAAACATGTAGGATAAACATAGCCCAAAACATTAGAATAGTCCAAACAAAACAATTTTGCCTTATATCATGCATCAGACACGCACCAAACGACAACACGGATGGAACAAAAATTTGGTACCGTCCGGTCCGTGGTGTCCATGAAGCAAACCGCTATATACAAAACATCTTCTTCCTCAAAACCCACTTACTAAAAAACGTGTAAACTTAAACCAAGCTCATTATTGTCATCTTCCCACTCACTAATCACTGAAGATAACATCATTGTAAGTATCCTAGCTACATTTTATCTCTCTTATTCCGAGTCTAGATTCTTATTTATGCACAAAACTATCACAAATCATTACATGGGGGTTTATGTATGCTTTTATACCAAATATGAATTCAATTGGCAAATTGCATAACTAGTCATTGAAATTAGGTACTACATTATCATATTGCAAAAACAAATCATGCTTCCCACTAATTGATAGATAATGAATATAAGGCCTTATTCAAACAACCAAACACCCCATGTCAAAATTTTGAAAAGCTTCTCACTTGTAGGAAAACAATTTTTCATTGCTAATACAAATAGAAACGTTAGAATTTTCATCACTTGCATGCTCTTGAATACTAAAGGTATTGCATACCTAATATGCACTCCCGTTTATTCAATGAAAGAGCATTTGTTATCTCATGGTATTTGCCAAACACCCCACTAAAACCATTTTGTGCATAAAATGAGTCGAGATAACCGCAACTCCAAATTGTTTTCATATAGGCACACACTAGAACCAAAAACGCTAAAATTTATTCTCATTTTTAACATATTAATTCTTGTCTCTAGGAATAACCATGGTAGCCGCAAGATTCTATGATCACAAAGACACCCTTAACTACATTCCCAAACATCACAAAACCAAAGGACTTACCAAGGAACAAGTAGAAATATTTAAGAGTCTAGAATCACATGAGGGTAGAACCATTCACCCATCCTTCCTTGAAAATACCAACCTCCGTGAAGAACTAGCAGCCATTCAATTGGATTGTTGACATCGATGAACCAATTTGTCCTAGGTTTGTGTTAGAATTCTATGCTAGTGTGACTGGCTTTAGTGATGAAGATGATGATGAATTTTGTCTTAGGTTTAGAATCAATCAAAATGACTACACCATCACCTTAGCCAACTTTGCTCAAGTAGGAATTCCAAACCGAGGACTTGTGTCTACTCGATGTTGGTCACTCACGCTCTTGATGCAATCAATGACCGCCTTTTCCTACCAAACACCTTCGCGCGATAAGGATGTCATCCGTGAACACCTTTTAACCCAAGGGGATACAACCCGAGTTACCCGAAAGGGAAAAGAGGTAAACCGAGATCCATATGGAATGGAGCTAAATGAACTTAAGCCCGAATTTAGAAATGGGAGGAGCTACTTAGAGCCAACGTCATTAGCACCATAGGAAATAGGATCACATCAACGCTTGTCTTTGTCACATGCTCTACAACTTGTCCACCCGACAACCATTCAATTTAGCCTACTACATCGCTAGGAGAATGATTGATATTCCAACTCAATGTTTGGTTGCTCTTCCATAAGGATGCTTCACCCGCTCTATAGAAACTTTGCACCAATTCCACCAACACCCAAAGGGATGCACCTTCACTATGAGCTCATCCCTCACATCTTTGTACCTTTGAGTGATGCACGAGTTGCTAAGACAAAGGCAAGAGAGCAAAACCTCCAACTCCATCATCATCATCATCAAATAGCTCTGAGGATGTTCTTCCAAGCTCTCGCCCACCTCAAGAGTATGCATCTCTTCCGAGATTGAGAATGAATCGAGTTCAAGCAAACTAAGGGAATGTTCAAGTGCCTTGGTAGGATGATGAACAAGATCTATAAGAAGTTGGACAAATGGGAACTTTAAGGAGTGTTTGGAACAATACATTATCGTTAATGTTTGATACTATTTAGTTGTTTTATTATGTAGGATGATAATATAATATAACCAACAAGTGTAGGGATAGCACAAGTATGCTATCAAATTTTACCCATTTTCACTATAATGTGAAAATCAATAAGCCTTGCTCAAAATCTATGCTCCACTATGTTTATACATGTGTTATTTACTTTTCCTAACTAGAAATGTTTAGTAACATGTTTTGAGAAAATTTGTGTTTCGAAAAGTCCCGATTACTTTAAAATGCAACTCTGGAATTTTCTCAGACGATGACGGACGGCACCAACGATTGGTTCCGTCATATAGAAATGAAAATACTGCATCGTATATACAGTTGACGCATCGCACCCTTTTTAGGGGTCCGTCCGTAAAATTTTTGGTGCGTGGATCCTCCGTGTAATTTTCTCAATTTCGATTCTTTTCGTGATTCCAAATTATCTTCCATCACTTATAAATCAATCTTAACTAGTTTATACTCTTATTAAAACTAGTATAATTCACTTAGGTATAAGAAATCCATTTCCCACCAAAATTCAAAAATTTGAAAAATCCACCCAAGGAGCCCTTTGGCATAAAGGAAGGAACCATATTTTTGGTACCTTGAAACTGCAAGTAACTGATTATTAGGAAATTCCACTCACTAGAACACATTTATTGCATATCTTTTCTTCTTCACTCCATCCTCTTTGTATGGATTGACTTGGGTGATATGACTAGCATTCAACCCACTTCCAAATCATTAGGAACCTCATCTCTTCAATGGTTTAACATCAAATCAAACACATTTCTCCATAATTTTTTCACTTCTATAAATTGAGAGGTTTTACCATGATCATCCTCACACCTTCTTCATTCTTACCATCATCTAGCAAAGAAAACCAAGTTAAAATGACTAAATCTCTCAAAACCTTGCAAGAAAATCCCAGAATTAGCGTAAGGCCTTGTTTTCTTCATCTTAGCTCCTCATCCGAATCTTCTCCACTCACAATCTCATCCCCCATAGAGATGATACAAGTTTCTTACTTTAGCTACACTCCTACTCATCACAACATGTGATCACCACTCCACCACCCACAAAAACACCAACTTCACCAACACCAAGCACTCCATCCAAACATCCAAAACACCCTCACCACCAAAGTCTCCAACTCTCATTCCTTTGAGTTATTTTCCACTCCACCAACATCTCTCAAATCCTTTCTTAGAGGACTTGGAAGACTTGCCTCCGAGGCCAAATCATCCACCACCATTGCCATCCTTTGGCACAATTGGTTTAATTGCTCATGAGTCACCTAGGTCATCCATTGACCCAAACGCCCCATTAGGCCAAACCTCTTCTTCACCCCATTCACAAGGACATTCATGGTCCTTTGTATGGGGACCATCCACTTCCATCATCAATGTCCCCCACATTGAGGACATTTGAGATTGCATGTGGGATGACAATCACTAGAGAGAGATTCAAGTCGAACTCCAAACCTCCACCATTCAGCAGCATGGTGGATTTCACTAAAGTGAGACAATGCAAATGCAAAATGCTTTGCTTGCTTCCATCATGACCACCCCAAACATTCCCACCAACACCAACACATCCACCATTCCACCACCACAACCTCCCCAAACATATTACCCCTAGGCATTGCTCAACTTTGAGAGCAACCGCCTAAACCGCTGATCGGACCCGGTTATGGTCCATGACTTCCAAGAAGAAATGAGGGTTCATCCTCAATCACATCTGAGTCTCAACGCTTCTTCCCATCCACCATCATTAGGATGGTCATATTACATTTAAGTTTTTTTCTTTTCTTAGGATTATTTTTTTCTGTACTAAACACATCATTGTGTTCTCTTTTCATGATTCTTATTCATGAAAAATTTTAACTAATGAATGATGTTTTCTATATTGTTGGTGTCTTTACATAGTGTTTGGAAATGCTTGTGAATGATCATTATTACTAACAATTTTTTTGTAGCTTTTTTCACAATCCATGTATCTTCCCATTAAGCACCCAATTTAGGGGGAGCTTTGATCAAGGGGAGATAATGCCTGTGCTCATTACATTCTCAGATCTTCTTTTTGTTGAGACAAAAAGGGGAGAATATAGAACTTGTTTTACATTTTGTTATACGACTTTTCAAAAGTCAAACCGCATTGACTTTCCAAAAGTCAAACATGATATTTCATTGGTAATACTTGACTTTCAAAAGTCAACTCAGTGATACTTTGACTATCTAAAGTCAACATCATGCATCAACTAGTGAATACTTTGATCTCTTCAAAAAGTCAAACATAATAAACTTGCATTATTTCTTTTCAAGTTCTAAAAACTATTTTATAACTTCAATAATCTTTGAGTCTTTTATTGTAAAAAATAATTTCATTTGTCTCAACAAAAAGGGGGAGATTGTTAATACAAATATCGTCATTAAACGTTATTTATATTTTGATCTTTACCTAAGTTTTGTTAACGACAAAAGTAAATTTAATTTATAAAAGCTTAAAGCTTGTCAAGTTTAATAGATATTTAAACAAGCTTTTTCAAACAATATATTCATCATTTAAGCATTTACATTTGTTGATTAATCATATATCTTAATATGAGTCTAAGTATAATGTATGATAGTAGTTTTTAGAATGTTTTAGTTTTTAAAACCAAACATTAGATTTTATATATTTCTAAAATAGAAAACAACACATGACATCATGTGATGCATCATGGAAATCATTGGAAGATTTCATTAGAGGTTTTGCATCACTCTATCTTACACAATCTCACATAGATAAGTTGTTTGCAAGATTTATCTCGTCGTCACTCTATGCACCAAATTGAAGAATACATCTTGAACCCTTTAAGTGTCCGGTCCGCAGCTTCTACATTTTGGCTATAACAAACAAACCAAAGTAGTTTTATCCCTCTATCATACTCTCACATATCTTCTCTCTAACCTTTCTAAACTCATATCATATTAGTGATCTCTTTGTGTAAAAATAGTCATTATCAGCTTCAAATGAGGTTGGAAGTCTTGTTTGTTTAGTGTTGTATGATATTGTGTTGATTCATACTTCATTGTTGTATTAAACCATCATAATCTTGTGAGTGTGAGTGGTTAGTATTTTAGTCCTCAAAATACATTGTGTGTGTGGAGTGGTTGTACCCTTGGAAAGACTTCGACATCAGCTTAGTGTCAAAATAGTGTAGCGAAGTGTAAAGGTTTCTCAACCGGTGAAAGGAGCTTGTTGACTAGTGAAGTTAAACTCTCGAGTGTGAGACTCGGGAGTGAGTAGAGGCAAGGAAAAAGAGTCCTTGTAGACCGAACCACTATAATCAACTTGTTGTGGTTTGATCATTTCTTTCCTTATTTACTCTTTTACATTGCTTGCATATTTCATTAACATATCTAAGATCAATATCAATTGATCTTTCAATAAATTTCAAAACAAAGTTTTTAATTGGTAAACTATTCAACCCCTTCTTCTAGTTTTCTACATACTGTTCTGTGAGTCTTGCTCAAGAATTTCTAAATAACTTGTATTTTACAAACTTGAAACGATCCATGGATTCTCAAAATAAAGTTAAGGCAATCTTACGCAAAGCATCACCAATTCTCTTGGTAGAAACCAATGATATATCTTATATTGAAAACCGCTTTTGAAACATATGTAAAATCAAAAAGATATAGATCTTGGTATGTTATTGTTAAAGGATTTTAGTTCACAACAAAGGATATTTCTCTGATGAACAAAGAAATTAATTGCTAAAAAATAATGAAGCTGTGATGCTTTATAATGGGTTTTGCCTAGAAAAAGAATACATGAAAAATTTTTTATTGAAAACCAAAGATATTTGGGAATCTTTGATTGTTACATTAACAAGGTAATTCACAAGTCATGATAACAAAATTGATCTTCTTTGTTCAACAATATGAACAATTTTGTTATCCCCAAGATGAAACCATTGATTGTGGCTTTTTAGTTTGAGCTAATACTATTATTACATCACTTAAAGCACTGATGAATCTTTCAGAGTAAGAACTTTGTCGAATTTCTTAGAGCACTCCATCCCAAATGGAGAGCTAAAGTGATCATGGTTGAAGAATAAAAGATCTCAAAAATGTCACTAGACGAACTAATTTATAACCTCAAAGTGTTACGTAAATGGTGATGGAGATCTCTGAGATCATCAAAGGGTTAAGGAGAAGATCAAATCCGCTTGCTCTAAAAGCAAAAGGCTGGGAATCAAGTGACGATGACGTAATCTTGCCTGGTAGTGAAGATGAGGAGTATGCCATGGCCATAGAGACTTTAAGAAGTTCTTTTAGAAGAAGAGGAAAGTTTGTAAGCCAACCCTGAGAAGAAAGTATAGCTTATCTCAAAAAGATCGGGATGACAAAAAAGGTAGCGTGAAATAAAGTGTTTGATGTGTGATGCAAATCATCCCATAGAGACGTCCTAAGCCACCTAAAAAGCTTAAACTCAACGAGCTTTGTAAGTGGTGCTTGGAGTGATAGGAAGATTTGATGAAGAATCAAGCAAGGAAGAGATCATTTAATGGCAACATGAGTCAAACGAGGTACTTTTCCGACTTCTTATTCTTCTATAGATGATGACACTTTGCAAAAACAATATAATCAATTGTGTGAGCTAAGTTTAAAAATCATAACTAAAAATAATTTTAAAACCAAAAAGGAATTTTTGGAAAATGAAGTTTATGAGTTAAAAGAAAAAGCAAAACGACTTGAAAAAGGAAAGGCAAAATGACGCATGGTTGTAAATCATGTCAAGAGCTTAACTCAAATAAAAACTAAAGCTCACACAAGATGTTCTAATCGAATAAAACCTAAATTTAAAAGGTTTAACAAAAAACATCGCCTTTTGCCATGAAATAATTAAAATACATAAAATAATTGTGAGACATGAATGGGTCAGGTTTTAATGAAGTATTAATACCAAAGAGCCAAACAAAACGACGAGAAAATGAACAATCATTAAACTCAAGCATGTTGATAAAGATTTTACCGTGAAGGAACCAAAATAAGGGTTCCTACCCATTGAAAAGAATGGTGTCGTGGGTACTTCAAAGAGACATAATGTTTGTAATACTGACCGTGATCAATTTGTCAAAGTAAATAAAGAAAACTAAGGATAGTGTTAAACTAAAAACCAAATTGTTAGTATCAGAATTAGGACTTGCCAAAAAATGAATTTAGGTCAAAACTAGATACCGAGTCCGAGATGTGGACCAAACCAACACGACTAATACACAACAAATATGTGAAATATCAAGTACAAGATCTTTGCTAAGTATAAATCTTATGGATGACAAATCAATCAAGGACCCCTTGCTTGGATGACTTTGTAGAATGCCTGATCTCGCTTTAGAGAAGGACCTATATGAGAATCACAAATAGAAAGAAAGAAGAATAACTCTCTAGATCAAGTGATCTATATGTTAGAAGAGAATGAGAGTGTATATGAGATTTAGTAAGAAGAGGGGTGAGTTAGAATGAAGAAAATGGCTCTCTATTTTATAGGCAAATTTCTTCATTCCAGTTGATCCCACTTGGGATCCTGGCCTAGTGTAATCCTAGGGATCCATGGCACGCCCTCTTTATTCCCATGGGCTTTTGGTTATGGGTCATGGGTTATGGGTTTTCCATGGGTTTTCTTTTAGACTCAATGTATCTTAAGTATACATTGTATCAAGTCTCTTGGTATGGGTTAAGATCCATGTTATGGTTTTACCCATCCAATAAACTATACAACAAATGCTTAATTATTACATTTTTGTATTTAAATGGCTATATGTAAATGCTTTACAAAATAATATGTATCCTTATAATTATACTTAAGATAACATTACATTTGTTATCAACAAAATACAAAGAGATCGCAAAATATTAATAAACGCTTTTACACGGTTTATTTGTATTAATAAAGATAGTTCAAAGTAAAACAATCACCATTGACATTGGCTAAAATACTATACTAAAAGAAGAATGAAGAAGGAAACACTCAGTTAATCTTAACTTTCACCTACAAATAAAAGTAGATTGTCAATGTAAATACCAATAGAAAAATGTGTCATGTATTTGTGTAAGCGAAATGCTGTAAACGTATTCCATCCTTTATTTCAAGTCTACTTTATAAAGTTTAAACAATAACGGCGAAATTTGATCGCCACAAATCATACAACTTTTAAAGACTTAAATTATATGGTCACTAAACTTTTGAAGTCGAGGACTCATAATATCCACTTTTAGTAATTGCTAAACTTTGAAATCGAGGGACTCTCTATAAAATCTATGCCTGTATTGATTACTTATTACTTATTAGAGATACTTATCTGCTTATTGTGTATAGTAATAAGTACCTTAGGGAATACGTACTGTTTGTTTATTCAATACAACACATTCCACTCATTATAATCGATATGAAATAAGCAAGAGTTTACATCAAGTAAATGGGATGGTATGCTCATGTAGGAACTCAAGCTCTTATGTACCTATGGCGATTCTTAATCTAATGGGCCCAATTCTAGTACTTGAGATCACCTACTGAAGAGTGTAGGTGGTCATGAAGAGTCCCATTAGTTGCTCTAGCAGCAACTTCCAAATAACCTTCAAAAGATGCCCAAACCTCCATGAACCAAAGTTGTCTATAATAATTCTATTTATTGCTTATAAACATAAATTTTATTTATAAAGAGCCATAACCATCTCGTACTTACTTTCAAAGCAAGATCCTTATATTGCGGATCAAGATTGCAATAACATATATCTTTATTATTAAATGCGGTCAGTAAGACTTTCGTAAGTCCTGCGGGAAGGAAAAAAACAAATATAATTTTTACAATGAGGGTCCAATTATAAATAAAGACAGAGATTAAATATGTAACAGGAGCAAGACTCTTTCAATGCCTTACACCAAGAAACAAGTGAGAAGATTATAAGTTGCAAAAACATGAATAATCAAAGACACCAAATAGGGGTGTGGGTCTATCTCAGTTATCATATAAAGGAATATAATAGGTAATAAATCCAAGCAAAAACCATGAGAAACCTCACATCATATATATCAACATGACTCACCAAGGTGCATAGAATTACTCAATACATCTTTGTTACTTTCATGAAAGATATTACTTGTCAAGGTAGCTTTAGATCACTTATCATAAACCGGGTCCAAAATATTTTTGAGATCAATTCCACTTATGCACTGTAGTTCAAAATTTTAAATGGCTACATGATTTACATCCCAAATGCTTATATGAATAAGCATAGTTGACTCACCTACTCATATCTTTGAAGACTATTTAAGAATAACAAATTCGGTTTAGTAGTGTTAACATAGTCAGCATGATAATTTTCCATCGCAGACCGCAATAATTACTTCATAGTCAAATTATATAGTGGTAATCCTGCTTTATCCCATGGTAACTAAAAGTATACATTAACTTACGTGTAACCAGCAATGTTCCATGATCATTATGTTTTATAAATTCCACACTTATTCCAAGGTGGCTTATTTGTGCCTAAAAACGTAAAACATTGAAGATTAGGTTAATAGAAATTGTCCAATTTGTAAAATAAATAGTAATTTGCAAGCGAAAAAGAAAAAACAAAAAGAAAAAAAAAAAAGAAAAGAAAACACATTACTTTCTATAACATTGTGCGAAGGGCTGTTGCTAAATTGACTATCCATTGCCCAAAGATATGATCCACTGACATAATAAGTTGTTAAGCTAAAGCGGTTGGGGTATCAATCACAGTTACTATGTATAATAGGTTACCATGGTGCTACTATAAGTGATGAGGGCTTGCCAAAGAATCCATGTTGGATGGTGTAATTCAGTTACCACAAAGTTACATTTGATGAATACTTGTGTTCCTACACGGCCCTAAAAGAATGCAATTATCAACATTTATTATAAAAGGAACATATATAATTATAAAATGTAAGATCCTCGTACTCAAATTCTCGCTTACCAAGGATTATATTTCTCCTTCCATTTTCTAAGTTTTCATACTTCCTCGCTCTATATTCAGAAAGGGAAATTTTTAAACATGAAATATTTATAAACACGGAAATATGTTATTAAATGAGTTCCATCAATTTCTTCTAAGTAAACATTCAAACCAATGTTTAGCAAATTAGCATTAATTGTTTGAGACACTTAAACCCTCAACCTCCACATTTTCTCCTTCAAACTACTTTTTAAATATTTTGTATCATCGGTAGCTCAAAACTCCATTGGAGATGATTGGAGTTCGTGGACCAAATAGACCATACAATCGCTTTACGCAATTGGGCCCTATAGAAATACCGGTAGGAGTCAGAATCGGGCTTCTAATTTGAATACTTGACTCCAAAAACCACTTCTTCACCATCTTCCATGTAAAATACTTCCAACATGTGGTCTCTACCAAGAAAGTGTAGTCTCCTCATGGACTTGATGTCAGCCATGGTGCATTTTATCCGCTTGGTCCATGGTCGGACTTGTCCTTTGATCATGGGTCACGTGGAGACTGCTTTGCCAGTGACAAAGGAAATGCATCTCCAAAGTGATCAAGATCACTCCTTTGGGGGTTTCAGTGACTTTGTTATTGAGAGAATTTGCTAACTTTTGGATAACTTGGTGGTGTGACTTTTAGTCGGGCGCGCTTGACAAATTGAAGAAATTAAGCAATTGTGAAGAGGGAGGTTTTGGACCATGTTGTGTCTCAAGTGATCAAATAGAATATCTAAAAGCTAGCAGGATAATAACATATATACCTTTTAACCGCTCCAAATTTCTAGAAAAACACTTTGAGATCTTCAAGCAAAACACCATCCTTATTGTCTCTTTGTCATGTCGCCAGTAAATTTTTTAGTCTCCGATTTTCTTCTTATTACCTCCTCCTTAGCTTCATCAAACCTCCGGATTTCGTATGCTTTTGGTTCACTCTCTTCTCGGCCCCCAATTCCATGGAATTGGTTTCGCATCACCGGACTTGATCCGTTATCGCTTTCACCATGTGCTCTTCCACTAAAATGCAACAATTGAGCCTGCATCCTCATGGATCGCTACCATCAACATACAAAAGATATCTGTAATTCAATGAATATTATAACTAACAACAATTCAACAATTGAAACTTATAAAAGAAATATGTAGTTCAAGACTACCTCTTCCTCGAGAACCATTTCTAGGACTACTAATGTTTCACGAAGGATACTCTAAGCTTCCTTCATCAAGTGCTTCCCCGCTTCATCAAACTCTTCGTAGAAATTCTCAAAGCAAAATAAGATAACTATAAAAATAAATGCCAATATCCTAAGTTACCAATGGAGTCCTAAAATAAGAAAAAATGCAAGAATATAGTGCTTATTTGGTTTTAGCTTAGCTCAACACCTTTAAAACAAGCTTTTTGTTATAAAACAAGCTTTTTGTCAAAATGTTTGTTGCATCCTCCTTCGTGATGAGAATTCACAAGAGCTGTGCCACAAATTATCCTCTTATCACCACATGACGAGGTAAATCTCTACACTACTAACTGCATTATCAATCACACTCGCTTAATGTGGAATATACCCTTGTTTTAGATAGCAAACGATTTCATATACAAACAATTATATATAGTTTAGTCATCCAATCAAACACTTCTATATAGGTATTAAGAAATTATTGTGCAAAAATGTATAAAACTTGCAATGAAGGAAAATTCTACCTTAGCAGATTGATTAAAGAAGGTCTCAATCTCCTCAAGGGGCTGTAATTGTACTGCATTGGGATGCAACAATAGTTCTACTCTAATTGCTCAATCACCTCCTCCCTCTGGGCTCTGTGAGCTCGCGGGTCCTTCCAACCTTTTGCCTAAAAATATTGCTTACACACATCGGCCAATCATACTCAAACTACTAATATAATAATTACAAAATAATAAATATTTATCAGTATATAGTAAACTATCATCGACCAATTACCTTCGGAAATTTTAAGAGTAGTTGAGTTGGTATTTATTGTTTCAAATGCATAATTCAAATAAACCCGCTTTATCATCAAACAAAAACACCCCTTGATAAACCTTGTGCAAATCAAACGTACCTCTTTTCACCATTAGGAACTGTATTTTAAATGATTTATGCTATAATAATAATAATAATAATAATAATAATAATAATAATAAATGGCTTCCTACACTATCCTAATATGTTCATGTATTGTATTCAATTTGATTTATGCTATATTTTTTTTAAATGATTCAGGCGATTTATATTATGAAATTAGTAAAAATAAGTGCTTATATTGACTACATGGACAAAGAATGATGACATGGAATTATGACGTGGCATTATAACGCAGTACGCCTCCTCTTATATAGTAATCGTATAGATATGTATATATATATATATATATATATATATATATATATATATATAGAATGAGGTTCTTATAAGATAGTGTTTAGAATAGGATAGTGTAAGAAGCCACTTAAAAGATGACAAGTAGAAATTAGTTATTTAAGATTAAGTAAAATAATTAAATTTATGATAAGGGCATAATAGATATTTCGTACCCCAATTTCTTATCTCCATCATCCCCGTGAAACATGCACCCCATTTTAGAATCCAAGGAAACGATAATGTGCTTTTAAATCAAAACCGGCCACTATTTCTTTTAAATCATATAAAACCCTTACTTAACTTACCAACCCCATCTTATTGTTGAGTTTATAATACATGACATACAATAAAACATGTAGACAATTTACACAAAGACACAAATGGAAGACTTAGATCATAACAAATAAATAATTAAGTGAAGAATTAAGAATACACTTTGCAATTGGTAGATCTCTTCAATAGATGTGACAAAAGTGGTTTAACGATTTATCCCCTTTACCGCTTTATAACTCCAAAACCAATTGCGTAAGAATAGTATTCTTACAAACCACGCTCTTGTACACAATAATGCATGAAAAACAAATTAAAAAGATTGCTAGATCTACAAAACCTTGTTTTAGGAAAAACAAAACCAAACTCTAAGAAACAGAGGGGTTGGTCGTTATTTGCAAGAGAAAAGAAGAAAAATCAATTAGGTTAAATGTTTGCATTAAAAGTTAACCTAAAACTCCTAAAATATAGCTTTGCTTATATAGGTTTTAGGATACTTTAGGGAAAAGTTAGGGTTCAAGGTTGGCTGAGCCTCCCTTTGTCTTGGAATCTAAATTCAGCCCACAAAAGGGTTCTGCCAACTTGCCCTATTAACTAAATCACTTTAGTCCTTATCTTCAAGCATTTAACGTCGTTAGTCAGTTTCCGTTAAATACTTAAATAAATCAAGTAGTCGGTTTTGTGTAATACCAATCAATCAATTAACATTAATTATTAACTTTAATTCTCATCTGGTGAATGTGTGTAATCCTGCGGTCACGTAGTTCGAATCCTACATACACGTGATTTATAAATATATGCATTTCCAACAAAATTCCCACTCTGGATAAGCTTTATAAAGTGGTAAATGACATTGGTTACGCCTAGCAACACGCCAATGCCCCTTCATAATCCCTCGTATGGTTTCTGAGAAAACCAAGTTACAAGGATTCATCATCATATTCATCCTTTGTTTAAATACCAAGTTAATAAGAATATGGATATCACCCATTTTTTAATTAACTATTATGTTTCTACTTTATGTGATTGATCAAGATTTACCACCCTTCGAATATATTCCGTAAGACCTTGGGTATGGCTACATGCAATATCTTAACAATTCTTACAAGGGCCCTAAGTAAGGTATAATTTCAAAATAAATCTGAAGGAAACAACCTCTATTTTGACTACATAAGCCGATTCATAGGATTTCGCAACACTTTAAAAACAACCCTTATAACTACCTTTCAGCTTACGTGATAGCATTAGATTGCTTCACAAAATGTACCTACATCCATGACATATCTCTCAGCATCTCAAGTCAGAGGATAAATATTCATGATATACTTAATGACTAAGATCATAAAGTAACATCATGTGGGTGGATAAGTCCTATACTCACCCATTGAATATCATCTCTGAAATTAGTCATGCTACGATCAATATACTTTCAAGTATACTCAACTAATACTCGATTTGTCTTAATTCAAATATCATTCCCATGTTATTGATCGTATTAACTGACCATTTAGAATAACTTGCTATTCAAGGATTTAAACATGCAAATCTAGGATAAATATATTATAAATGAAATATCAAAACATAATAAAATACTTTATTTCATTTCCAATAATAATGTTTAACATCCTTTTATCCAAATACTAAATAGATCAATACATGTTAATTTTAGTTAATGAATTTTGACCTCAAGTCATGATAATCATACTTGTTGACAAGGTATAATTTCAACTAACTTTGATCTATAGGAATTTTGAGAATACTTATTTCAAGAATTCAATAAGTGAATTTCTTGTATATGTTTATACATATCTTGATATTGTCATATCATTCCATAAGGTGATATCCGAAACTACCCTTTTATGACAATTATCTTACAAAACTTTAAAGTTTTAAAGTATTCTTTATTCTTTAATGTATAATGCAACTATGCCCTTTAGAAATATAACTAGTCAACATGGTCATCATCAAGGATACGAATGAATTCGAGGAGTTTCATCTCAATTATTATAGCATCAGCCAGTACAACAATATGCTCTTAAAACATCCAAACTTTAAATGCTTGAGGTTGTGTAATGTTAAGTTTCTTACAAAACTCAAGTTTGTTGGATACCGACAATTATGAAACAATTGCTGTATATTTTCATCCATAGAATTAGGAGCATCTCTGGACTGAAATGTGATTCTAAATGAAACATATTCCTCTTTAAAATATTTGTATTTAATTGAATAACTTTC
>OU343218.1:130921372-131045651 GCA_910596185.1 Chrysanthemum makinoi
GTTATTATTTTTGGTGTTGAAGGCTTTGTTGCCTCCTAGACTAAGTGAATCTAGGAGAAGAGTGGTTCGGTTTTGGTTCTGTTGCCTCTAGACTAAGTGAATCTAGGAGAAACAGTCGATCAGGTGAGGAGATAGCTCTGTAACACCTCTTGTCTCTCTCCTTTTATTTATGTCTTTTATTTTTCTATTTAGAATGCTGGAGGATAGGTTGAGGACATTTGAGAAGTTTTGATTGGTTGTTGGAGATTGATTGTTGTTTGTGGAGGTATAAGGTGTTGTCGCTTATTCATCTTTTTGGTTTTGTTTGTTTGGTGGTTTTACTTTTGGTATTATGTATGATCATGGTGATTCGACAATGGGGTGTCGTGATCCTGCACTCTTATTGGTAAACTTGATGTTAGTAATCCTCTTCATTTGCATCCTAATGATTCTACTGTGCTTACTTGTTATCTCTTTCAAACTTAGAGGGACCTGAAAATTATCAAATTTGGGCTAATGTTATTTTGCCCTAGAGGGTAAGAATAAAATTGGTTTTATTGATGGTTCTTGTAAAAAGTCCATTATTGATGAGGTCCTAACTAAGCAATGGGATAGAGTTAATGCTGTTGTTTTAGGATGGATTTTGAATTCTATCTCTGAGGAGTTATTCCTTAGGCAAATTTTCTCAAAAAAGGCTAAACATGTTTGGAATGAGTTAAAGGAAACATATCATAAAGTTGATGGTTCTGTGATATTCAACCTGCATCATAAAATCAGTTCTTTGAAACAAAATGGCTCTAATCATCGACTATTATCATAAGTTGAATGCTTGTGGAAACAAGATGATGCCATGGTTGAGTTGCCTAATGTGTGCACCGTGATCGATGAATTTAAAAAGCATAATCAATCAAAACTTATGCAATTTTTGATGGGTCTTGATGAGTCTTACATGAGTATTAGAAGTTCTATTTTGTCTGGAGAGACCTTACCTGATGTTAAAGGGGCTTATGCCATTATCTCCATGAGGAATCTCAAAGGGCATCCGGAACCACCTCGTGCCTCTGAAAGGGGTCGACCTCTGCTTTCTTAGCCAGTGGTCCTCCTAGAAACAATTTTCAAAAATCGAACTCTTATACTAATGCTAGACATAACTCTACTACATTCGACCCAATTCCAACACTGGTACAAACCCGGTGGCACTAATGTGACAAGACCTAATGTGAATGTTAACTCTGAAGTTGTGTGTGAGCATTGTGGTTATGTTGGTCATACTATAGACAGATGCTTTAAAATCATAAGGTATCCTGGCGATTTTGGAAAAAGAAAGGGGACAAGGTGGTAAGAGTAAAATGTTGCATACAACTGTTGGGTCCTCGTGGTCCGATAGTCCCTCCGATCCTCGGGGTTCAACGATGAGCAACTTGCCACTTTGGTCTCCCTAATCAAGGAAAACAAAATGTCCGAAAAAATGTCCAAGACAACATGGCGGTACTTACTTTAATTCTAGCAACCGTTCAATGACAATTTTGATAAATTTTTTTGTTCCAGTTCTAGTTCTATGACTAAAATGAATTATGTTGGTAAAGTGGACTCGGTGCCAATCAAGACATGACCAATAGTGAGAAAGAGTTAGAAAATGTATATGATATATCTCATCTTAATATAAAAGTGTCTCACCCAAATGGCACTAATGCCATTATTTCTAAAATTGGAAACCTTAGACTTGGTAATGGTCTTGTTCGTTGATGTGTTGTCATTCCTCATTATTGTGTGACCTTGATTTTCTGTTCATAAACTTGCTAAAGATAATAAGATCTTAGTTGTGTTTGATGGAAGTAAATGTTTCTTTGTGGAATCAGATTTGAATGAAAAACATTTCGGGATTGGTAAACAATGTGGTGGTTTATACTATTTAGATAATCAAGGTACTAAATGTGATAATATTAATATTGAGTATAAGTGTTCTTTGTCTCTCTATGATTGGCATCAGACTTGGCCACTAGTGACCTCGCCCTTGATGTTCTAAAAAATTATTTGAAAATTGGAAAAAATGATAAATATGAGGTTTGTGAAATTTGTCAAAGAGCTAAACACTATAGAACACTTCCTTTAAGTGATCATAAATCTAAAATGCTTGGTGATGTTGTTCATCTTGATCTGTGGGGACCATATAAGTGTGGTGAGTCACCGGCCATAGATATTTTCTTACCATAGTTGATGATTATACTAGACGTGTGGGTGTATCTTATTAAATCCAAGGATGAAGTTTTTGAGTCTATTAAAATCTTTTACAATTTGATTAAAAATCGGTTCAAAAGACCTAAAGTGTTCAGGACAATGGAACCTAATTTCAAAATCAGTTTTTAACAAGTTTTGAAAACGGGATTACACATCAAACTTTTGTTGCTTACACCCGCACAAAATGGGGTTGGTTGAAGAAACACGAGACATCTCTTAAATGTGGCGGATGTCTTATGTTTCGTGGGGAATACCTTAAGATTTTGGAATGAAGTGTTAACCGCTACTTATCTTATTAACAGATTGCCCTTTACTGTGCTAAATGGAAAATCCCCTTACCATATGATTTATAATTTGTCCTAATCTCTCTTATCGAATGTTTGGTTGTCTTTGCTTTTCTACTATTCTTAATAATCATGATAAGCTTACCAGCAGATCTGAAAAATGTGTTATGATGGGTTATTCTAGTTCTCAAAAAGGATACAGGCTCTATAGTCTTGATAGATGTCAAGTTTTTGTGTCTAGAGATGTTAATTTCTTTGAGTCCATATTTCCTTTTAAGGAATCTATATCAAATGATATTAAGAATAAACATATTGAATCTGATGTCTTTCATGAAAATAACTGTTGAACTTTTTGATCTAAATAACCCATAGCTTCCTAATGATGATGAGAGAGATGTATCTAGACATAATAGTGACCTTGAGTCGTGGAGAAGGTAGCCTCAGAATCTTGGCGACAATGCACCGATGAATCCCCATCCGATCATCCGATAAATATCATTGATTGCATGATGTGTGGTACCACACTTGAAAAAATTCTTCTTGAAGGAAATCTTGATCCCAACACAAATGCTCAGGGTACTCAAACCTTAAGAAGATCCTCTAGAACTTCGCTTTTCCAAAAACTATAATGACTTTGTTGTTAAAACCAATGTGAAATATGGGATTGAAAAATATGTTGGGTATTCTAACTTAAATGGTGAAAATTTGTGTTTTGTGACTCAACCGAATAAGAACTGGAACCCAAGTCCTTCTTTGAAGCCTCACAAAACCCCTTATGGGTTGATGCTATGAACTTAGAAATTGCCGCTTTGAAAATGATACTTGGGATGTTGTTGAATTACCCATTGGTAGAAAAGCCTTGAACTCCAAATGGTCAGGAAACTTAAATATAAATCCAATGGTGAAATTGAGAGGTACAAGGCTAGACTTGTTGCCATGGAATGCCCAAAGAGAAGGGGTTGATTATGAGGAAACTTTCTCCTCATGTTGTTAAAATGGTTACGTGTGAGATGTGTGCTTAATATTGTTGTTGTGAATTGCCCATTTTTCAACTAGATGTTAATAATGCCTTTTATATGGTGAACTTGATGAATTGCTTTACATGAGACCTCCTCAAGGTTTCTATGTTGGTGATAAGAACCTTGTTTGCAAACTTAAAAAGTCTATCTATGGTCTTAAACAGGCCCCTAGACAATGGAATGCTAAACTCACCCTGTGCTCAATGAAAATGGATTTAGTCAAAGTAACTGATTACTCTTTGTTTACTAAATCGACAATGGTGTGTTGCTCTCCTTGTTTATGTTGATGATATAATTGTGACTGGAAATAATCTTGGTGAAATTGAGAAGTTTAAATTTTTTTTGAAAAGTAAATTCAAGATAAATGATTTGGGAAAGCTTAAATACTTCCTTGGTATAGAAGTTGTTGATTCGATAAGGATTTGCCTCGAATCAAAGGAAATATGTTCTAGATTTGTTGTCTAATATGGTATGCTTGCTCGCAAACCTTCTAAGACTCCTTTAATGTCTAAACTTTCTATATCTAATATTCCCACTTCGATCCTCGCTTGTGAATGTTGTTGATTATCAAAAGCTTATGGGAAAGCTTATTTATTTAACCAATACCGACTGATATATCCTATGTGTGCATTGTCTCATCAATTCGCATTCTCCTTTGACATCTCACCTTAAAATTTCTTTTAAAATTCTGAGATACCTTAAAGGATCTCCTGGTCTTGGCATTCATATTACTAAGAACTCGGTGTTCTCTTAAAGGATACTCAGATCTTCGAGGCAAAATGCATTGTCACTAGAAAGTCCATTCTTGGTTATTGTGTTTTTATGAATGAGAACCTCATCTCTTGGAAAAGCAAGAAACAAAATACTCTCTTCAAACTGCCGAGGCTGAAAGTATAGAGCCCCAAGCATCTTTAACCGGAGATCATTTGGATTTTAAAAATTCTTCAGATTTGCAATGTATAACTGGCAGCCATTGATTCAGACTTGTGAGCGAATCTCACCATCAAAATAGTGCCAACCTAGATTTCATGAGAGGACTAAACACCTTGAGATTGATCTCCATTTTGTGAGAGAAAAAATATTGAATGGTGTTGTTAAACTGCCAAGGTAGATTCAAGAGCAAATTGTGATATCTTTACCAAAGGGTTGGACATCTCTCAGCATCAGTGTCTTGTTGAAAAACTTGGAATGATTGACCTCTTTGGAATATCGGATTAGGGGGATGTTAAAATATAACCCGATATCCTTCATGGTGTGTCTTTGTTTTGTGTTTCGTGTATTGTCAAGCCCAAGATATTCGGCCCATCTTCTCATGTCTAAGCCCAAGCCCTTTCTTTGTGACCGTTTGGGTGTCCGAGTATATAAGGGCGCTTTATCTCCTCATCTAGGGTTAGATGAGTATATTGGTTTCTTAAAGCCGCTACTAAATATCTCTCTCATTTGTACTGATCTTGAGTCTTTAACTCAAGATCCTATCTATCCTTTTATTGTTGTGTTTATCTTGTAAAACTATTATCAAGTTAGATAATAGGATCACACCGAGTAGCCGTGGTGATCTTTTATGGTTATTAGTTTCACTGTTGAACTTTGAGTTGATTGAGCAATATAAAGATTTCTTGTTTCGCATATCATGTTTTCTACACTTAATCAAACCAAATTACAAAACATGAAAACGCGATAGCTAGTCAAAGAGAACATCAACCACCAGAAGTCCCCTAAGGCGTTATCTGAGGAGATCGGTATAGTTGATCATGACAAAATATTAACCCTATGGAACAAGTGGTGAAAAGTGTTATGTAATCGAAAAGGAAGTTCATGATTTCCAAATTCCTTTATTGGAACCCGCATCCACCCATCATGCCATATGTTCCATGGTTCGTGGGATTCTTCACAAGTCTTGTTCGTCCCTTCCCCTAGTACTGGCCACATTATACATGTCTGATTCAAAATCAAAATCTGCACATACATATGTGGTTTAGATTCATATTAAATAAGAGATAACAAATCCACACATACAAATTTTACTAATTTAGACAAATTGTATAGTATTTCTCAAAGAGGGAACATTTATTTCTTTATATATATACCCGAATATGAAATTTAAGCAAGCATGCAACATTGATATATAGATGTGTAGTATACATACAGAGTTCGTCACAACATGGAAATCCCTAGAAGCCACCCCTGTAGAAAGTTTTGGTAGGAGGGATCCTCCAGATGGAGTCTCCCACGATGTGTGTTACGCCACTAGTGTGTGCCGTGAAGAGTGCTAGTACTATTAAGCTTATATGTACCACCATCTCAACCGTTTTGTATGAGTGAATAATGGTTATTAAAATAGAAAATGAAGGCAACGGTTATGAGACAAGTTTATATATTTTGGGTAGAAAGAGACAAGTTTGTTTGTTTAAATTTAATTTTAGAATATCTTACTTTAAAAAGAGTGATGCTCGATTCACATAAAAAAATCCACACAATAGTAGGACATCTACTATGAGAGATTTATGAAAATGTATAAAACCTATGAAAATATTTATCTTTTGTTTTAATCATAGTGAGATTATGGTTTATATTTATGTGGCATGAAGAAGTCCAAAATCCTAGATCTCTTCATCATTTAATGCATGTGTGTTATAGTTGAACATTTGATATAAATATAAAACGTTTATATATAGTGGTAACTAGCTTAGAGACCCGTTGACACCGGATTATTTTTTTAAAGATAAAAAAATATGCGTGAGTCACAATTGATTTACAACCATCGTGTTGCCAATCTAAAATAGATTGACTCGAACATAAAATGATGTGTGATTTCAATGATCAATTGAGTTGCTAACAAACCTTGTAACATTAAAAATAATGAACCATAGTATAATATAACGTGATCACACCAATGATACATACATGATATAACATGAACCTTGTTCAAAGACCTTCAAGTACTTCTTTATACACGACATTTGTTGTGGTTTTGGAGAGATTACCATCCTTGTCACAAACGACAACCTTCAAACCCCGCTTGCTTTTCACTCTTGATACCGCAACGTACAGTTGTCCATGTGTGAACACAGGACGGGCCAAGTACGAACCAACTTTAGAAAGCGATTGCCCTTGGCTTTTGTTGATTGTCATGGCAAAAGCTCCTTTTCATATCGGATATCGTTTCCTGACAATCTTAAGAGGCAAACGCTATCTCATCGAGTAATCCTCAACCTTGGAATAATCACCTTTTTCCGAAGTTGGTTCCGTTAATGATCATACCTGAATAGAGGTTCTTGTTAATTTTTAAAGAAATATGAAAATGAGATAATAAGAAGATAACGAACGTAAACATGTTCTATTAATATATGAAAGAATAATGAGATAATATGTGAATTATTTGGTAATCAAATGAGTTTGTAACAATTAAAATATTAAATGTCTATGCGTTATCTTCTCCAAATTTGATGATCTTAAATAGCAAATGACGTCTGTGAGCGCTATTCAATTTAATAGTCAATGTCCATTCTATAAACAACTAATAGTCAATAGCCAATGTTCATTCTAATGTGATAATCAATTTACAACTTGACTTTGTCAAGCTAATAACATGAGATCATAACCATTTATTTTTGTAGTCAAGAACCTATAAGTAGTTCAATGTCAATAATACCACATGCTCATTTCTTTTGCCAAAATATATAATTGTATGTTATGTCACTTTGAATTCATTTTACAAACGCAAGTATTGAAGCCAAATTTGGAAACCATGTGTAGCGAGCGTTAACATCATTATAATATAATTAATTAAGAATAAAATAGCATACCAACGGTTACTTAACATGATCAAGGAGATCAAACATCATTATTTACAATTACATACATGTTTATGGTCAAAAGACCTTCAAAAGTCAAAGCAAAAGATTTGTAGCTTGAAAGTTGGTATAAGAATGTAGCATTAGCAAGTTGTTATGCACTAATTAGCAAGATAAATTGCAAGGTTTTTTCTATAAATTTATCATACTCGGTGAATCATACAAAGAAAATAGTAGATAATGAATTTCAAGTAAAGTTACATGAGAACCTAAGCACCCGTGATAAACAAAACCGGGTGTTTGGCATTCCTTTTTGAACCGACACGTGGATATGGAATACTCGATAACACGATCGTCAAGCACCCTTCATCAAACAAATAATCATTAGCAGCAGTAACATACAAAAGTGTAATAGTAATCAAGACAGCTTGTTACTCGCGGTTCGTCACGCGACAATTGGTTCTAACTTTCTAAATGTGGCATTAATACATCGGTGGGACATCGCTTGAAGCTTAAGCTTTTAAATTGATGCAAAATGCTTGGTCACAAGTTTAGCCTAAATTTATTTCCCTCACATGAATCAAGATTGTTGTTTAATTGCTCGATCTCCGCTCGCTTGTGATTTCTCTTCACTCAATTTGATCAGCATATTAGAATGCTCATGCAAAAACCTTGAAACTGCAGCAAAACATCCGGTTACTAACACATGATATACAAACCAAAATAATAAAAGAGCAACTTGTTTGAACTTATTGGTAACATAGTTAAATTAAATAGTATAAAAATTAATAGAGTTATGACACAATCTATATGAGGTCACATCTTCCTCTAAAATTACATATATGGAGTAAATCAAAACTATACACCCTCCATCTCAAAACATATACTCTCGATAACTATGCACATTATCGTAAGAAAACATAAAAGTGACAGAATAGTGAAGTTGTAAACAATGTTCAATCTTGTTAATACTAATGTTCCCATTACATGAGTCACCAATAAGAACAGCTAAGCAAAATGAAAATTCATTGATGCCATATTGTATCCGTGATTTGATACACGCTAATTATTTACTTAAAATTTTAGCATATTATGTACCTCATTAACTTCTCTGATCTTCTCATATGACCTTATCGAATATCTCCTCAAGGACTTCTTGTGTGTAATGAGCCGGGATTCAAATAAACAACCTTTGAAAAAGAAGCTTCATTAATTGCTCGCCAAGAATCTATAAAATATAATTTGTGAACCTCAATATTAGATAGTCGCAAAACCATTTATACAAACAACTTATAAAAAATTCAAGTATGACACACTTTGACCCATTGTTAGCTAAAAAATTTTAATATGTAAGTGGGCTTGCAAGAAAAATTGATGCACAATGAAAAGCATTACCTTGTAACTATTGAGATTGTCCATACTTTACGTTGTCAAACAACCAAACAGCATACACATTGCAATTTAACGTAAATTCCACGATTGACATATTAGAAACATGGTACATTTGTGAATTTGACCACCTATGGTCCAGATGTAGTACTTGTTGAGACTCACTAGTGACACAAGTTACCGCCTAAAGTCTTCTTCAAACTTAACATTGGCACCCCTTGTATGACTTAAAAGCTATACCATATAATATATGAGATTCTTAATATTTAGCAACTATCGTACATTATGAGTGTGGGCATACTTCAAATTTTAAAGCCACCTGGTTTTACACAAAAAATGGTTGTATAAAGTGTCACAAAGGAATAGGAAGAAGAACCCGCCCATATTAGTATTTTATTTGTAATGGCTTGAATATGAGATTAGCATAAGCAGCGGGTAGAATAAGTTCAAGATAAGCTTATAGAAAGAGGCACATCACCACACTATCTTAGCATCTAAATAAAATCACGTGTTCGTGAGTAATTGTGAGGATTAGATGAAGTAAAATTTTGATTAATAGGAGAATTAATCTGAAGCATAAAAGATGAAAGATTTTTGTATTGGTTGTTGAGGTTTTGATATACTTACTTGGGTAACGCTTAGTTAACGTTGAATGAGGTCATATGGGAATGGGCATAGCAGTTCCACCCGACAAATTGCAATATGTTTGTTGTCCAATGACTCTTGTTCTTCCAGGGCCCTAATATACCTACAAAATGGAATTACACTAATTAGAATGGTAAATATTTAGTCCAAATAAATACTGCACAAATCGGATTTTGCTCACTGCAACTTGATCACCTTTTTTTTCTTATGAGCCTATAATTTTTAACTCATGTCTTATAAAACTCGTTAGCGTACCAATAGGAAACTTATTAGGTGTTTGGCTAGTCACTAATGTACTCAAATCCTACAAACAAGTACTAATAAGAAAAATTTGTATGGCAAATACAGCTTTCCTCTTAACCTCAACTCCCACAAAAGTCAAGTTAAGCTCGTCACACCAAAACACTTTAATTGAAGCACGCGAAAGACCCTCACAAAGTATCTCCACACACATTTAACCAAAGAACATGGTTGATGAGATGAATATGGTGGATCAATGCATATTATTACCAAATAAGAATAAAAGAAGATTCTTACCAAAGTTTTTGCCCCTTTGATATTGAATTTAGTGCTCCTTTGCTCTTTAAAAAAATAGCCAAAGGTCATCCCTAAATATCAAATCAATATAAATACGATATAAATATATGACAGGCCTAATGATTTTGAGGAACGGATCACTAATTTGAAGTTCTTTTGATATTTGGGGATGATATGATCCTATAACAAATGTTAAAAATAGCGCACTAACGATCGGCAACGCCAACATATTGATTGTTTTGATTAACTCCATTTGTGTTCATTCTTTAAAATCTCTTAACTTACCGTGAGTAGGAGCAGAAAAATTAGAAGTTGAAGCCTCGTGACCACCATTAACGTGAACTTGAACGTTTTCCTTGGGAGGCCCCAATTGTTCTCTATATACATATATATGATTCAATTTATACAATAGTACATCTACTTAAGTACGCTTCCTACTTACCGTAGAAGTTTTTGATGGATTACCATCCGCATCACAAAGAACAACCTTCAAACATTGTTTTTGCTTTTGACGCGTTGACTACTTAATTGTTTGACGCGTGCAAGTATCATCTTCTCAAATTGTTAGATAGTCTCAAAGAGCAAAGATATGTAGTAAATGTAAAACAATTAATAACTAAATTGAGTATATATCGTAAACCAACTTAAATGATTGTTTATCGATGAGGACATGAAAAAATTCTTACTCCTACCTTCATATTCACTTATCCTTTGAGAAAGGTACTTAAGTAATTAACGACATACATAATTACACCTTTGAAACAGGTTTACATTGTCTATTTAAGCGATAATGAATCATTTGACAACTACAATAAATAAACATTGAATGAAGAAGAATATTGAAGGAAGTTCATGAACTTCATTAACGTCTCTTAACATTAATAATCAATAATATATTTATATATGGTAAATGTGAAGTTTTATACAAACAGAGAAGTTTGATGTCTATGCTTTCATCTAGAACCTCCTGTTTAATATCCTGCAACTTTGGCCCTATAAGTAAAATATGCAATATATGAACAAACCAATGCTACTTTTTCAAGAATTAGTAAAAACAATAAGTCATTTTAAATATCTAAGACATCAATCACTAAGCAATAAACACGATGGTTACTAAAACATCCTGATGAAAGAACAAACTAATAAAGATGTTTTGGCGAAAGTGAATTCGTAAACGAAAGATGGAAATCACAACCAACTTTGACATATCCTTATGAATTTTAGTTGAGTTTAGAAGTGACAACATTCTAATAATAACGGTTGGTATTACTATGCTTGCCCACCTGAAACATATATTGCTATGACTATGCTTACTCATATGTAATTTAGGCTGACCATAAGAATTTGTTGAAGGTTTATAGATGTACCTTTTGAGCCAAATTAAGCATCATACTCGTTGACACGAATCCATTTTTAGAGGACCACTTGTTTTAATAATGTGGACACCCACCTATACGCCAAGATGAGAAAACATAGAGTCAAGTGACTGAACTTGTCTCAAGCAAAGCTTACAAAAGGGTATCCGATATACTAACATGAGAAAACATAACCCCTAAACACACCTGCTTCACCCATTTCAAAATTCCAAACCCACCCTTTTTAGCACTCAAACGCATTTAATCACTAAATCCATCCAATTTGAAACTCTAAAACTAAAAGAACTCATAAAACCCAAATAAAATATACTATCCTTGATTCACAAAGAGCAAAACAATGCCAAACCGTCAAGTTATCTCACACAAGCTAGCCACTTGTGAATGACTAACCTTAAGAAACTTAAAACAAACCGAACACGATTCGCGATAATGAAGGCTTAAGGGTATGTGTGTACGGATAAAACCTCAATATCGATATCAAAAATAATCACGAAGATAGATTCAAAATTCCTTTAGGAAAAAGAATATTAAACCAAATCGCGTGTGTGATCGTTGATACCTTAGTGACCCGAATCGTTTCCAACGAGCGTGAATTGCCAACGTCGTTTTTGGTTTGGAATTTAATGCTCGATGTTTTGATTTTTGATTATATTTAAACTACGGGAATAGGGAAAGTAATTAAGGGAATCTATTTTACGGGAAATCCTAAGTGCGAATTAACTAAAACGTAATTAATAAAACGTAATTAAAATGCAACTACGTCTAAATTATATCCTAAAAATGCCTAAAATTACTTTTATGCTAAAAATGATATTAGAAAATTATTTATGAATTAAAACTAATTTTTAGGATTTTTCTTGAATTTTATTAGAATTAAAAACTAAATTTTAACTCTTAAAACTAAATTAAAATACTAAAAATTATGAAAATCAAAGGGAAAAATATGAAACTATTTTTATAAAATCTAAATTAACTAAAGAGAATTTTCAAAACTATTTTTTTATTTTTTTGATTATTTATTTATTTTCTACTAATTTAAAACTATTTAAATCTAATTTAAATTGTGAAAAATACCAAATAAAAGGGGAAAAATAAGGAAAAATATTTTTTATGCTTTTTATATTTTTCTTAAACTGGGAAAATTGAAAAATTATTTTTTGGAACTTTTTCTTAATTATTTGCAATAAAAGCTATTTAAAAGTGACTAAAAACTATTTTAATATGAGAAAAATAGCAAACAGTGACCAAAAATTATGAAAAACTCAGGAAAATTCTAAAATCTTATTCTAGTTCTATGAAAAATATAAAATCTATAGCTTATGTGTAAGATATTGAAGCTGCAAAACAAACTGACTATGAATAAGCTAAGGAAAATAAGCTAGACAGCGAAATAAGCTACCAAACAAGCTCGGCTAAGTAATGCTAAAATAAGCTAATACCAACTGATTCCAGCTAATCCTAACACTTAATGCAGTAGTTCCAATGATTTGAATAGATTAGCTTATGAGCTTATACCAACCAAACACCCTCTATTTCAATTTTAAGCATAAGACTATCCTAAAGCCAAACCGAGAATCAAAAGTGAGGAACTCAAGATTACCAACCAGAGATCACACAAACCAAAACCTAGCCTAAGATAAGCCTATGAAGCTTAATCAGAAGCTGAAGAGACGTGATACACTGCTGAATTGAAGGTATCAGTGGGAATGGTGTCCAAAATAAGTGCTTATTTGATGGATAAAGAAAATTCACAAAATTCTTGTAAAATGATCTTGTTAAGTACAACCAACAGAAGTTTTTTAATCCAAAATTTCAGTGAATTAAGTCCAGAAATGAAATCATGAAAAATCTACAAAGTTTCACCAAAACTTGAGTTTCTGTTTTGACTTTTGGACACAGAAATGATAATTTGACTAAATTGAGATTCAATCTTCAAGAATGTTTCAACCGATGATTTTAGATGTAATATGACTCAATGCCTAAGCTAAAGTGATCTATACCTATAATGCAAATTAACTAACTCCTAAACCTACTACTAAGCATTAAGGATCAGATTCAATGAACTTTTGACTTATGATGTTCAAAACTCAAATGTATGAAGAATATAAATTAACATAGATTAAGATAATGCAACAGAATTCCAAATCCTAAATGCTCTAACTCGATAAAATCTTAGATCCAAACACTACTTAAGAACTGAGATGCAATCTATTCTAGCTTAAAACACAATAACAAGCTTACTCAAACATCAAAACAGATCCAATTCATCTAAATAAAACTAGATAACAAGTAATAATCACTACCACTAATAACGATCTAAATGAAACAGTTATTTCTACTCAATATAAGCTAGAAATGAGATTAAAGCACACTTAAGTCCAAGTTTCCACTATGGCTTGCAAATCGCCTAAAGTACCACTAATCTAACCCATTTAACATCAATCAACCCATCAATCATAATAATCAACCCATATCCATTTCTGAACCAAGAATAGCACCACAGTTGACTTTTGTTGACCAATGAGTTTTTGTTGAGTATTGATTGTAATGAGACAAATAGGCATCAATATAAGCTCACTAAAGCTATATCAAACAAAATGAGCTTATTCCATTATTCAAAATAGCTTATTGATTACTTAAAATAAGAAATGCAAGATTAAATTTTAAAACTTGGAAGTTTGATTAAAACTGAAAAAGGATTACAATGGACTGAGAATACAATAAAAGCTTTAAGAAAACATTTATAAACTAACAAATATAAGATACAATAAGCTAAATGAAAAACTAAGGAATTGCACGATTCCATTGTGAGCTCAAGGGTCTTTTATAGCCTCCATCACTTTGGGATCCCTTGGAAGAGCCTAGAAGTCCTATCCACAACCACAAATCCATTCTTCTTCACCATAGTAATCACAATGCTCCATTTCACCAATGAGGTGTTACTGCCAATCAAATGCTTCAAGCTGCCACTTGGATCATTCTTATCATGTCGGCCGCTACGCCCTTCCGAGGTTGAAAGATTCTAGTACGAATGGGATTGGGGTAATTACAGGTAAATGGGGCTATTCAAGGGAAAAGGCGTTTGGATTGTTTATTATAAATCAAAAGAGGTTGACCGGGTAAAATAACCGGGTAAGTGGGTATTCGGGTTGGATGGTATTAAAGGGGTGGACGGGTTGGATGTTTGGGCCGGGTATATTGATGGATTTTAGGATAAAAGGATTGGATTTGGACTAGTATATTGATCCAAAGGCAACCATAGGGACCAAAGTTGTATATTCGGATTTCCAAGGGACCAAAGGTGTAATTCTGAAAGTATCTTCCAAGGACCATCTTTGCCAATCTTTAAATAAACCAAGGCTGAGTTTGTACTTTTTGAATCTTCAAGGGCCACTTTTGCCAAATGTTGAAACTTGAGGGGCCAATTTTGACATTTCTTCAAACTTGAGTAAAACTTCCAAAAATCATCCTCGGAGAATAAAATCTTCATAAATGCACAATTTTGATCTTCCCGGCTCACTAAAGCTCTCTTAATCTCTCGTGCTTGGATTTATGTCTGATTTGGCTCCTTTTGTGTGTTTTACATATCCAGACCGCATTGCACAAACTCAAGAAAACAACAAATATTAGCAATAAACGGCTCTTCTTGGTTATTTTGGGTCAGTTTTGATAATGAAAAGGTATGTGTTTTAGCACATACCAAAAATACCCAGACGAGACCATTGTCGTCTCACGCAACAATCAACTCACGCTTCTAAAACCAAGGATTTCAATCTCTTTCTACTAAACCTATGAAGAAGTAGCAAAGATTCCTAAAAAGAGATTAAGAAAGCCTTAATTCTGAACGCCCCGTTTACCTCTCAATTCACATGTAGATATTACGATTAAGCATATTCGATTATGAATGGCGGTTTGTTGAACTTTCGTGTCGATCAATAACTCCAACATTTTTCAAAGACATGTTAGGATCCGCGAGTAGAAAACACAACACACGTGAAGTGACCATACTGGATAGAATACATCGTCCACGATTTTTCAAAGTCCCAAACTAAGTAAAATCGAAATCATTGTTAAATATGACTCTAGATGCTAACACTACCCATGGAAGTTACTTGTGTAATTACCTTTTGCTCCCATTTTCCTATTTTCCTCTAGATTTTTTATTTTTGTGAGAAATGAATTTCTTCAAATTTTCGTTTCGATAACTTTTATTCCGATAAAGATACAAAGCTAAGTCGATAATTAGTTATCTGCCTTCTCTCAAGAACCATTGTCCCAAAAATGAGGTCCACATCAAGGAATTTTTATTCACTTATATTTTTGACTTTTCCATTTTCATTTTTTTCATCATTTTTTTTTTTTTTTTGCACTTATACTTTTACTTATGAATGAACTAGAACTTCACGCGGGGTAATTCCAAGACTATAGGCTTCATGAAATGAGGATCCCGGCTGGCTAGGCTAAGACCTCAGTCAATCCCCGCTAAAGATCCAAGGGTCCGATCTCGACACCGCAGCTCACAACTTAACTTATTACATTTCACATATCACTTATTGCATTTATTTATTCAGGATCCTTGATGTGTACCCAATTTTTAAAAACAAAGATTCTTTTAAGAAGATAAAGAACTAACTATCGCCAAAAACTCAACATCTCTAATTATTATTATTAGATATGGGGTGAAACAATTTTGTGGGAACAAAAAGCCATAAGTACCTTCGATGGGCTCCAAAGAGAACCAACTACTCCACGCTTAGCATCTAAACTCATAAGTAACTCTATCATTTCTCGATCTCCGGAAATTTAAAATCCCAAATAATGAGATCCGCAGATGCTTAGCCGATAATTTTTAGATTATCTATGGTTAAGGGAACAAGCTAGGGCTCAACACGCCCGGTCAAGTCAAAATTATATTCCTACTCTCTCAATGGAAAAGTCACAAGGTGTCAAAACATATATTAACTTAGCAATTGCTTCGTCTAATGAAATCAAGTCATGCATATTTAAAATCACTCAGGGAAACTTGCAAATTCTTAGCCTTGTGAGCTAGAATTTGCATTTTATAGCTTCTTTTCTAAGAGACTAGCAAACTTTTCAATCAAAAAGACTTAACAAAAGCTTAAAATTTTTAAATTTTCTCATATATAGCACAATTTTTTCATTTTCTAAGGAAAAGCGGGTTCTGAGAGTACACGACGAAAAACAAGCAAGTCGGTCAAATCAAATCGAAGATTACCCTACCCCAGACTAGAACGAAACATTGTCCTCAATGTTTAAAAGCAAGGGTATCTCGAAAATCTAAAAGCCGTTTATTAAGTATGCTCAAAGATAAACTTTAGTCGATAAGATTAGGATATCGGTTTCCATCGACATCGATCATGAAACTCGAGTGGAGAAAAGACAAACTTCGAGCAGAGAGTCTTCATATCGGGAACATCCTAAACACAACATCACAAACAACCAAACACGAGAAATCGAAGAGGCAGACCCCTTCACGTCACTTATTAGAAAATAGAAAGAAAATAGAGATAAGCACGGGGTGCCTCCCACGCTTTTGTTTTTGGTTCCGAGTCGCTAGCTTTCGATCCCAGTCAGTTGTCCTTAGGGAAAGTTTGGAGATCCGGGACAACCATAGATGGGATGTCCCCTCCAAAATAATGTTTCACATGATGGCCATTCACTTTGAAATTAGGGCCATCGAGTTAACTCCACCGTTCCATAAGGGAAAACACGAGCAGGTGAATGGTCTGACCAAGGGTTTGAGTTTGCCGAGAATATCTTCAATCGAGAGTTAAAAGGAGAACTTGATCACCAACATTGAAAGCGGTTTTGATTTTAGAATCATGAATCCTCTTAGTCTTCTCTTTGAAAATCAAAGAATTCTCGTAGCCGATCCCTAAGCTCATTTAATTCATTCAATTGAACTTTCCGGTGATCACCAGCGGTCTTAAGATCAAAGTTAGCATGTTTCAAGGCCCATAATGCCTTATGTTCAAGCTCGATGGGCAAGTGACAAGCTTTTCCATACACCAACTTAAATGGGTGCACGATGGGTGTCTTGTATGCGGAGAAAGCCCATAATGCATCATCTAACTTATCGGCCCATATGGCTCGATATTTATCCTGGTCCTTTCTAAAATTCTTTTCAAACCACGATTGAAGACCTCAACTTGTCCGCTCGTTTGCGGGTGTATGCGGTAGAAAACGATGGGTAACTCCATATTTAGCCATAACTTTAGCGAATTGTTCATTACAAAAATGGGTACGCGATCATGATGATAGCCGAGGTGCTCGAATCGGAAAACAAGTTCTTGAAACTTAACAACCACTTTCAGTCATTGGTGGGCGCCTTCGCTTCAACCCATTTAGACAAGTAGTCAACGGACGAGGATATACTTATTACCCTTAGATGATGGAAATGGCCCCATAAAATCGATGCCCACACGTCAAAAATCTCGCAAACTTGAATAGCATTTTGTGGCATTTCATCTTTTTGAAATTTTCCTTGGCGTTGGCAAGAATCACAAGATTTGACTAAATCATGAGCATCTCGATATATGGTAGGCCAATAAAATCCGGAATCAAAACCTTCTTAGCGGTGTAGCTTGCACCATGATGGCCACCAGTGGGTCTGTTATGGCAAGCATTGAGAATATCAAGAGCCTCTTGGCCATGAACACACCGCGGATTACTTGATCGCACAAATCTTAAACAAGTAAGGATCGTCCTAGAAATAATGCTTAACATCTTTGAAAAACTTTTTCTTACGTTGGACGACATCCCTTTACCTGAAATTGCCGCATGGTAATTTGCAAAGTCGGCAAACCATGGGGCGTTTGGGTCTTTCTTAGCAATCATCCCAAGTATCTCAAGAGGAAATGTTTCCGTAATCTCCTTTTCTCGGCACACTTTGATGGAGATTCTCAAGTCTAGAAAGGTGATCGGCAGACAAGGTTCTCCCTCCTTTTTGTCAAGAATAGTAACATCAAACTCTTGAAGGAGGAGAACCCACCGAAGTAATCGTGGCTTAGCATCTTGCTTTGCCAAAAGATACTTAAGGCCAGAATGGTCGGTATACACTATGGTCTTCGACAAGACAAGGTAGGGTCGAACTTTCTCAAAAGCATAAACAACGGCCAATAATTCCTTTCAGTAGTGGTGTAATTGTGTTGGGCCTCAGACAATGTCTTACTCGCATAGTGTATGGGTTGAAAATGTTTCGACTTCGTTGCCCCAAGAGCGCCCAGTGCGTAATCCTTGCATCACACATGAGCTCAAAGGGCAAATCGGTCGGGCAACTAAGATCGGTGCGCCGGTTAATTTCTTTTTAAAATTAAGCTTCCAGCATGATGATGGTGAAGATAGCGGACATCCTTTTCAAGGAGATGGAGAGGCGGGCTATCTTAGAAAAATCTTGGATGAAGCGGCGATAGAAACGGCAAGACAACTTCCGAACTCTGCTGGCGGTAGTGGGATGAGGGAGTTTAGCTATAACGTCGACTTTGCTTCGGTCGACCTCAATCCCAGATTTTGAAATCTTATGGCCGAGGACAATGCCCTCGAACCATGAAATGGCACTTCTCCCAATTCAAGACCAAGTTGGTATCTTCACACCGTGTAAGCATGTGGTCTAGATAGAGAGGCAAAGTGAAAGAATCTCCATAAGAGAAATGGATCCATAAAAACTTCCATAGACTTCTCGATCATGTCATGAAAAATAACCATCATGCACCTTTGGAGCGTCGGGAGCATTGCATAAGCCAAATGGCATTCGTCGGTAAGCCAACGTTCCATAAGGGCACGTGAAAGTCGTTTTCTCTTGATCATGCGGATCAATCGAATTTGAAAGTAACCGAGAAAAACCATCGAGGAAGCAATAGAACTCATTCCCGCTAAGCGTTCGAGCATTTGATCCATAAAAGGTAGCAGGAAATGGTCCTTGCGAGTAGCATCGTTCAATTTTCGATAATCAATACACACCCTCCATCCGGTGATGAAGCGTGTGGAAATCAACTCATTATTGTCATTGGCAACGACGGTCATGCCACCTTTCTTCGAACACAGCGGATAGGGCTAACCCATGAGCTATCGGATTGGATAAATGATTCGGCGTCGAGGTTAAGAACTTCCTTTTGATAACCTCATGAATTTTTGGGTTAACCCTACGTTGTTGTTGGATCACGGGTTTACAATCATCCTCCATCAGGGATTTTGTGGAGTGCAAGCGAGATTGATTCCTTTGATATCAATTTTAAGCGATTGCATTTTATGTTTTGAAGGACATCCAAAAGTGCGGTCTTTTCCTCATCTTTCAGTTTTTAGCAATGATGGCGGAAACTTGTTTGTTTCTTCAAAAGCGTATTCAAGATGAGGAGGTAAATCCTTGAGCTGGGCTCCGGAGGATTTTCATTGAGCGTTTGTACTTCTTTGATTTCGTTAATCGTGATCTCTTTTCGAATGGCGGTAATGGATCTTCATTCAACAATTGCTCAAGATAACGGATATCTCCTCCGAATCATAAACACCATCATCAATTCCCGGTGGAATCGATTCATCATCAGCAAGAAACTCATCGACCTCTTCCAAAATGAAATCACCTCCCTCGAGCGGAGTGAGAGGAAAAATGAAACAATAATAGGCTCGAAGATGGTTCAATATTTTCATAATGAATAGTTGGATTACCACTCATAAAATCAAGCTCTTGAGCATACTCCTCCTCAGTAGCAATATCGAGAGCGTCGATTCGATTAATAGAATCATCATCATAATTGGAGGAGTATCTCGAAGGATGGTTAATGTTAAATGAGACGGTTTCCTTATGAGATCGTAAAATAATTTCTCCTTCATAAACGTCAATCATCGCACGGCCCGTTCGTAAGAAGGTCTCCAGAATAAGCGACACTCTGAGAATCACATCAAAATCAGCGACAACGAAGTCGGCGGAAAATGTAGTGGTCGACCTTCACATGACATCCTGGCGATTCCTTTGGAATAGAGGTTGATCGGTCTGCGAGTTCAAGAGTCATCTTAGTAGGAGTGAGATCAGGGAGAAAGCTTGTTATAAATGAAAGAGGCATTAAGTTAATACTACGCACCAAGATCGGCCAAAGGAGCATTTCACAATTCGGAAACTCACAGGGATAAGAAATTTGCCGGGGTCTCCTAACTTTTAGAAGTTTCTTGAGAACCGTAGCAGAGCAATTCTCATTCAACGGTGTTTTTGCAATTTTGGCCAACTTTTCCTTGTTACTCACTAAATTTTTTATCATGGCGGCAAATTTGGCATTAGAGAATAAAGCGTCGGTGAAATTGATGTTAAAATTCAAGGATTGAATGATTTCAACAAATTTCTCCATTTGGTTCTCGGTTTTATCACGAATCCTTTGATCTTGAAGTCTAGACGGATAAAGAAGTGAGGGTTTGAGAGTAGTCTTGAACATCGGGTTCGGAATCAGTCTGAAGACCAGGCCGGAGGTGATGCAGTGCGGGTTGCATTTCTTCAATAATCCGCGGGTTCTCGTTCCTCCTCCCTCACCCAGTGAAACGATGGTTCATCATAAGCCTTACACTCCGTGTGGTTATAGCTCAACTTCATGCCGGTTTGGGAATGGTATCCTCGGAAGATCGAAGTTGGTGACCTTACACAGCGACATTCAACATGTTTCGAGTTTATTCAGTAAGCCTCCAATTTGTTGTTGAGGTGAATCTCATTCCTAAACTCATTGCTTTGTCTAGTTTGAAGATTGAAACGTTCCTCAAACTTGTAATCGATTTTGCATAGTGTTGATGGTAGAATTGTTGTGTTGAAGCGTGGTGTGAATTCATTTGAAGGCAAAGGTGAAGCTTGATAGCTTGGATTTTGATATCCTTGATTGTAATTAACTCCTTGGTTTGGGTATTGATTTGTTGGAGCTTTGAATTGGTTTTGAACATTTGGTCCATGAACTTGATTCGATTAAAGCGATTCGATTGTTGATTGAGAAAATTGGAGGTTCCATTTGATTACTAACACGAGGGTTGGTTCAACTGAGAACGGTATTGGTTACCTCGGTTCCGGCATTAGCTGAAAAGTTTCCATCGGTTGCGGTACAATTGTAGTAGGTGCGAGGGCCACACAAGTAGTACAGTCGTTTCCACCGCTTTGACTTGGCGGGTGGAAAAATTAACCTTGGTCTTAATCTTAACCAAAGCCTGAATCATGTCCGTAAGCTTATCAATCTTAGCATCGATTGCTAGGCGTATTTTAAGTAAGGCGAGGAGCGATGGTGTAACCCCTTTCGGGCGACAACGATTTGCTTCATTGAGAGTCTGAACTTTAGATTTGTTCTCAATAATGGTCAAGGCATCTCTCGTTGATCGGGTCAAAAAATTACCACCACCGTGGCATTGAGAGTCTTGATGGGTCTCATTCAACCGTTATAGAATGTATCAAGTTGGTGTAACTCCATAAAACCATGATGGGACATTGCCTAAGCAAATCTTTGAATCGGTCCCATGCCTCACTAAATGATTCATCAAATCTTTGTGTGAATTTCGTTATTTCATTTTTTAAGCTTGTTGTTTTAGGCGGTGGGAAGAATTCGTTCACGGTTTGATTACTAAATTCTCCCATGTGGTTTATCGATGGGGGTGGTTTCTCGAGCCAAATCGGTCGGCCCCTCGAGTGAAAATAGGAAGAGTAGAAGCTTGATAGCCTCTTAGGAGCGTTCTGGTACTTGATGTAGCGTGAGCTTGTTGAATCGTCGGATATGAGAGTGAGGATCGTCTCTCGAAATCCGTTAAAATTGGCAGCGAAACCAAATTTATCAATCCGTGTTGCTCAAAGTTATAAAGCTTGATTGCCGGGGCGGCGATGGCTTCTCCATAACCACCGGTGGGTGCACAGGTTGCTCTAGCATGGATCGGTTGTCCTCCATTTCGATAGGCGGGGGTTTGATTAGTTCGAATCTCGGGTTCCGACTAGAACTACGTCTATTTCGCCTTCGGAATTGTAGCGGTTTCAAGTATCGGTGCGTAGTTGTTAGAACGAGTCGCATGCACTTTCAAAAACCAAGGCAATTAAAGCGAGCGGTATTCGAAAACACGGTGAACTTAACCAATAATCCCAAGTGAATAAATCACCTCTATAAGACAAACGCACAAGCGAGCGGATAAGCTTTTTAGGTCAGTACGAAGCTTATGCGCTCATTTCACTGGCGCAATTTAATATCGGGCCGTCCTTACCCACCCTTTGTTTGTTTATCCGATGGAGATAAATCAATTCACAAGCGACCACAAAGGCAGTTTTGATCTTAAGTTAGGGAACTTATTAATGATAACACCTTCGTTGAGAATGTTATATAATTGGTGTCTTCTATTTATTAGCAAAAACACAAAATAAAATCTTTTTGTATTTAATAATATATATATATATATACAAAAGAAAAAGGAAAATATTTTTTACTTTTTTAATTTATAGAAAAATAGTAACTTCATGAATGAAGGATCTCGAGTCACTAATCGTCAAACCTCAGCGATATTGTCGTGACACAACCTCAGCGGTAAAATTTGATTCACAAAGAGCAAAACAATGCCGGTCAGTTATCGGTACAAAGCTAGCCACTTGTGAATGACTAACCGTAAACTTAAAAGCATTTCGGAACGATTAGCGATAATGAAGGCTTAAGGGTATGTGTGTACGGATAAAACCTCAATATCGATATCAAAATAATCACGAAGATAGATTCAAAATTCCTTTAGGAAAAGAATATTAAACCAAATCCCGTGTGTGATCGTTGATACGGTTAGTCAACCAAATCGTTTCCAACGGCGTGAATTGCATCGTTTTGGTTTGGAATTTAATGCTCGATGTTTTGATTTTTGATTATATTTAAACTACGGGAATAGAGAAAGTAATTAAGGGAATCTAT
Source organism: Chrysanthemum makinoi (assembly GCA_910596185.1). Lineage (NCBI taxonomy): Eukaryota > Viridiplantae > Streptophyta > Magnoliopsida > Asterales > Asteraceae > Chrysanthemum > Chrysanthemum makinoi. Next base: position 130,944,543 of record OU343218.1, read on the forward strand.
TTTACGGAAATCCTAAGTAAATTAACTAAAGCGTAATTAAAATGCAACTACGTCTAAATTATATCCTAAAAATGCCTAAAATTACTTTTATGCTAAAATGATATTAGAAAATTATTTATGAATTAAAACTAATTTTTAGGATTTTTCTTGAATTTTATTAGAATTAAAAACTAAATTTTAACTCTTAAAACTAAATTAAAATACTAAAAATTATGAAAATCAAAGGGAAAAATATGAAACTATTTTTATAAAATCTAAATTAACTAAAGAGAATTTTCAAAACTATTTTTTTATTTTTCTGATTATTTATTTATTTTCTACTAATTTAAAACTATTTAAATCTAATTTAAATTGTGAAAAATACCAAATAAAAAGGGAAAAATAAGGAAAAATATTTTTTTATGCTTTTTATATTTTTCTTAAACTGGGAAAATTGAAAAATTATTTTTTGGAACTTTTTCTTAATTATTTGCAATAAAAGCTATTTAAAAGTGACTAAAAACTATTTTAATATGAGAAAAATAGCAAACAGTGACCAAAAATTATGAAAAACTCAGGAAAATTCTAAAATCTTATTCTAGTTCTATGAAAAATATAAAATCTATAGCTTATGTGTAAGATATTGAAGAAATGCAAGCTCGCCGACTATGAATAAAATTTAGGAAAATAAGCTAGACAGCGAAATAAGCTACCAAACAGTTACTGAAGCTAAGTAATGCTAAAATAAGCTAATACCAACTGATTCCAGCTAATCCTAACACTTAATGCAGTAGTTCCAATGATTTGAATAGATTAGCTTATGAGCTTATACCAACCAAACACCCTCTATTCGGCTTAAGCATAAGACTATCCCTAAAGCCAAGCCGAGAATCAAAAGTGAGGAACTCAAGATTACCAACCAGAGATCACACAAACCAAAACCTAGCCTAAGATAAGCCTAAGTGAAGCTTAATCGGGCCCCTGAGGCTGCATACTGCTGAATTGAGTATGTGCACGGGGGTGGTGTCCAAATAGTGCTTATTTGATGGATAAAGAAAATTCACAAAATTCTTGTAAAATTATCTTGTTAAGTACAACCAGTTTTTAATCCAAAATTCATGAATTAAGTCAGAAATGAAATCATGAAAAATCTACAAAGTTTCACCAAACTTGAGTTTACATTTTGACTTTTGGACACAAATGATAATTTGACTAAATTGAGATTCAATCTTCAGAAGCAGATTTCAGCTGATGATTTTAGATGTAATATGACTCAATACTGACTAAGCTAAAGTGATCTATACCTATAATGCAAATTAACTCCTCCTAAACCTACTACTAAGCATTAAGATGAGATTCAATGAACTTTTGACTTATGATGTTCAAAGCTGCAAATGTATGAGCTTGATAATACTAAATTAACATAGATTAAGATAATGCAAGAATTCCAAATCCTAAACACCTCTAACTCGATAAAATCTTAGATCCAAAACACTACTTAAGCTGAGATGCAATCTATTCTAGCTTAAAACACAATAACAAGCACTCGAGCATCAAAGCAGATCAATGCATCTAAATAAAACTAGATATATGAAAATAATCACTACTAATAACGGATCTAAATAAACAGTTACTTCTACTCAATATAAGCTAGAAATGAGATTAAAAGCACACTTACAAAGTCGTCCACTATGGCTTGCAAATCGGCTAAAGTACCACTAATCCTAACCCATTTAACATCAAATCAACCGGATCAATCATAATAATCAACCCATATCCATTTACGACCAAGAATAGCACCACAGTTGACTTTTGTTGACCAATGAGTTTTTGTTGAGTATTGATTGTAATGAGACGATGAAGGCACAATATAAGCTCACTAAAGCTATATCAAGTTGAAATGAGCTTATTCCATTATTCAAAATAGCTTATTGATTACTTAAAATAAGAAATGCAAGATTAAATTTTAAAACTTGGAAGTTTGATTAAAAGCGAAAAGGATTACAATGGTGAGAATACAATAAAAGCTTTAAGAAAACATTTATAAACTCTTGAAATATAAAGATACAATAAGCTAAATGAAAAACTAAGGATTGCGATTCCATTGTGAGCTCAAGGGGTCTTTATAGCCTCCATCGACCGGGATCCTCTTGGAAGAGCCTAGAAGTCCTATCAGCGCCAAAATCCATTCTTCGTCACCATAGCCAATCACAATGCTCCATTTCACCAAATGAGGTGTTACGGCCAATCAAATGCTTCAATGCCACTTGGATCATTCTTATCATGTCGGCAACGAGTCGTCCAGAAGGTTGAAAGATTCTAGTACGAGGTGGGGATTGGGGTAATTGGTGGGTAAATGGGGCGTTTGGTTTGGGGGAAGAAAAGGGCGCGTTTGGATTGTTTATTATAAATCAAAAGAGGTTGACCGGGTAAAATAACCGGGTAAGTGGGTATTCGGGTTGGATGGTATTAAAGGGGTGGACGGGTTGGATGTTTGGGCCGGGTATATTGATGGATTTTAGGATAAAAGGATTGGATTTGGACTAGTATATTGATCCAAAGGCAACCATAGGGACCAAAGTTGTATATTCGGATTTCCAAGGGACCAAAGGTGTAATTCTGAAAGTATCTTCCAAGGACCATCTTTGCCAATCTTTAAATAAACCAAGGTTTGTACTTTTGAATCTTCAAGGGCCACTTTTGCCAAATGTTGAAACTTGAGGGGCCAATTTTGACATTTCTTCAAACTTGAGTAAAACTTCCAAAAATCATCCTCGGAGAATAAAATCTTCATAAATGCACAATTTGATCTTAGGCTCGACTAAAGCTCTCTTAATCTCTCGTGCTTGGATTTATGTCTGATTTGGCTCCTTTTTGTGTGTTTTTACATATCCGTACCTGCACAAGCACAAACTCAAGAAAACCACAAATATTAGCAATAAACGGCTCTTTCTTGGTTATTTTGGGTCAGTTTTGATAATGAAAAGGTATGTGTTTTAGCACATACCAATCCTATTAACATACTAAAACCCAAATCAATAAAACTATAGTTTACAAAACGTTACCTGTTATTGCGTAGAAACTGTAAAATCATTATCTATCACGGGTATCATGAGTAGCCACAAGAAAAGACAAAATGAAAAAACACCCAAATAAACATTAATCAAAGACCAAAATCAATGCATATAATTCCAATATATTACCTTGATGCACAAATTTACGCCTCGACATTTCATTTCTCATAAACATTCCATCGAACATCTTGGATGCGACCGTCAAAAAAAATGTTTCATAGAGATTATAAAAGTGAATCAAAAGTATCAAAATCTACATCAACCATATTTAAAAAACTAACTAATACCAAAATTATTAAAACAAAATCGATTGTAATCATACGAAAACCATATACAGAAAACTTAATAGTAGTAAAAAACCATAATAACACAAAACTTACCTCGTCATAGATTGAACTTACGACACGTAGATGATTGGCTTGGCTGTCATTATAAAAAAGACAAAATACGATTTGGGCGGGATGATTATTGATTAGGGAATAGCGATTGAATGCTATTTAATCACTTTACCAAAATAAATCAAATGGGAGCTTGGAGATATACATCGTACAAAAGAATGAAAGGAAAGGCGATTTGGGAAGGGCGTTTAGAGGAAAAGTGGTTTTCAATTGAATGATAATAATGAGTTACCATAGATATACATTCATTTTAAAATTATCGTTTCAATCTTAAACACATTCAATACAAAGTGTCGGTTCAATACTTTCATTTTAAAAACGTGATGCATAAAATAATTGTACTTAGAAGCTAAATAAGGAATGATATTAAACCAATTTTTAATGCAAGGTGCTTAGTAGGCTTGTACAAAAGCTTATGTTATTATATATAATAGATAATAGATAGGTTTATAGTAACGAAAGTTTATAAGTTGATGATTTGGCATGTTGTGGATGCTCTTACACATAACATCATCGCATTTGTGAATGTTTATATTATTTTTTGGCAACTTATTTTCAACTTAACCTATTTTAAACATGTTTTCAAAATTAAGAGTTTCTCTAAATGTTAAGATTATCTTTAACGTTGCGTAAGTTAATGTATTATTCATAAATTAATATATTTTGTTTCTTGAATGTCTGATGCCTAAATGCAACTATATTTGTAACTTTTGCAGGTAGCCATAAGTTGCTAAATGTATCCCTTCTCATCTCAAAGATCGTCTCGAACACAAATGATCAATGTGAAAAGTTGTGATTGCATAAACTCATTGTGAAATCCTACTCTATATAATAGAGATAGTATGATCATCTAAATGACACATTAGTAACAACTCAATTTCGTGTCACTAATTTAAGTATAAGTCATCTTCACTTTACAAACATTACAACAAGTTCTTCCTTTATCGATCTCCTTATCTAAACGGCTGAATTATCTATATAAAACCTGCGTTTTCTTTTGGACATTTATAAGCGTTGAAAATACGGCGATATTTTCATGACTTCAAGGCAGTGTACCATTTAATTCGGTGCGTCTAATGATTTAGGTTGTTATGGTGAAGCATTTGAAGACAAATTTTTTTATTGTTTAAAAATTGAAAATCTGGCGTCGAGATTTAAAACCGAGCAAACTTGCTTGAACTATTGCATATGATGTTTTCACTTTATATTAGAACTTCTTGTTATAGCAACTTATCTATATCTTTTGTTTAAGAAAATAAGTTGTTTATTAAATTTTCATTGCAACTAATTTGAACTTTTTGTTATAGCAACTCTTTTCTATCTTTTGCTTAAAAAAATAAAATGTTTATTAGCTTTTTCCTTGCAACTAATCTATTTTGACGCACTTTGACTAGCTTATAAGTAGTTTGACTTCTTTGAAAAAATGACCATTTCATCCTATTTTAACCACAAAATAACATGTTTTGAAATAATAAGCACCAAAAAGCTGTTTTTATCCAAATATTAGCTTGGGAAAAAGGTTAATATCACTAAAATTAAGTTGTTTTGATCTAATAAAGTGTTTTGACTATAAAACCATCTATTTTGACCACAAAATGAACCATTTGTCCTAAATAAGACCAAAATAAATTTGAATGACCTATTGACGGTTATAATATGAGGGAAAGTGATCTAATTAAGCTCTTAATGAATCTGTATGTATGAAAAAGCACTATCTAATAAGCAATTACGTTTGAATAATCAATCGAAATGAATTAGTACACTAAACAGTTAAATCTGAACCCGAATAAGCACCCTCGAATGAATATGAATTCAAATAAGTTGTCAAATTTGCAATCTAATAAGCACACAAAATTGTAATCATCAAATAATCATATCTCTTCTCTGGTACCACATGTAGAATTCCAATAAGCTACTCAGAGTTAGAGAGAGATGAGATAAGTGTTTGAGAAAACACCTTAATGTGTGTATTGAATGAAGAGTTATATACAAGATAGGCAGGATATGAGGTATTTATATCTTTTTTAAATTCATTGAATCTAGGCAAGTGTATTAACTTTACACTTTAATCTCCCTTTAGATTATAAATATTACAAGAATAGTCTTCGACTCTTTTCCTCTAAGCATATAAATACTAATCTAGATAAAGTCTATATTTACATCATGTACAGGATTTAACCTCGATTCCAACAAGTTTTCACAACTTGTGCTAAAGTAAGTTGTTGGATTTTGTTTATATAGATCTTAGTTGAGCCAAATATGCTATGGGTAAAGGCACGGTGTCCATTAGCATTCCTTTATTTATGATATTATTTATTACAATGGTTTTAGAATGATTTAAATTGTAGTTAATGTTCCCAATGGTTATCAATACTATTTCTTCAATGTTGAATAATTAAATACAATTACAACACCTAATATTTTTAATACAATTAATATACAACGTGTGAAAAACTAGAAATGAGGTTGAATAGTTTTATCATTTTAAAAACTTAATCGTTTCGAAAACTTATTGTGAGATCAATCAATATAGATAAATGATTTGTAAGTAAAGAATGAATAATATGCAAGCAATAAATAATATGTAAGTAAAGAAAGAAACAATCAAACCACGACAAGGTTGTTTATAGTGGTTCGGTCTACAAAGACTTTTTTTCCTTTCCCTACTCCACTCCCCGAGTCTCCAACTCGAGAGTTATCTTCACTAATCAACAAGCTCCTTTAACCAGCGGATAAAACTTTTACACGTCGCTTACACAATATTTCCGACACAAAGCTAGATGTCGAGTTCTTTTACAAGGGTACAACCACTCCCAATACACTATGTATTTTGAGGACTAAAATACTAACCACTCACACGCAGAGGTTTAAGATGGTTTGGTACAACAATGATGTATGAACAACAATGATTCACACAACAACAAAACAAACAAGACTTCCAACTATTCGTTGAAGCTTGATTATGTCTTGATCTTCTTTGCTACAAAAGATGATCACTAAAATGAAACGAAACTGAGATAGATGTAATAGAATGAGAGAATGTATGTGTTTTATGCTGATGAGGGATGAGAAAACAACTTGGGTTGGCTTGTTATTTATAGGCCTAGTGATCAGCAGACCACGGACTGGACGGAACCAAAAAAGGGTTTCGCCCTTTTATAAAATTTGGTTCCGAATCTCTCCAAGATTATGTAAGATATGATGAGTGAATATCTAAACAAAATATTCTATAAAATCTTCTAAAGATTTCCAATATGATGCAAGCCATGATGTAATATGTGTTTTTCTATTTTTAGATTTAACATGATATATAAGTAAATACTTATGTAATGTTTTGTTTAAGTAACTAAACATATTTGATCTAAAAATGTTGAGGCACATTATGGTTTAGAACGTTAATAATGGAATTGATATGTAGCTAATCAAAAAGTGATAAGATGGAAATGCTTAAATGTTGAAAACTATTTAAGAAAAGCTTGTACTAATATCTAACAATCTTGACAAGCTTTATACTTTGCAAAAATGAAATTTACTTTTGTCGTTAACAAAACAAGGTAAAGATCATAAAATATAAATAGCGTTTTTGGACGATATTTGTATTAACACAACGGAAAAACGTTATGCCACATGATCATGCGACATTGTTTGCTCTTTTTCTATGATAAAATTCAATACTCCACACCCCCTAGTTGTTAATTTCTATTTGCGATAAGTTGATCGTGCATGGGATTGGGAAAGGAAAATAAAGAATTAGCATTGCATGTGTTCATCGGGTATTTTTCCACATTTGTTAAGTTTCACTTTCCATCCTTATATAGATCTTGAATTCTGAAGTTAACCTTAGAGTATGATGGATATATATGGTGGATTTTCATTGAACTTATTCACGGAACTAAATTGTGGTTAGGATCTTGACAGTTGTGAAATAAATCATGTAAGACAACTCTGTCACACCCCCAAATTACCTGTTTTGTAGCGGAATGGGATACCTGGGGGATGACTGCCATAACATCACATTTACAGTTATATTGAACGACCTAAAGTGTCGTTTTGAAAATACATCGTTTGATTGAGTAAAATAATCAGAGTTTACAAAGCATAGGTCCCAAAAGATTTCTAAAAGTACCAACATGAGTTTGTTACAATCAAACGATAGTTAAGTGCATAAAATCCATGTGAGACGCGTCAACTCAACGACTCCATGCAAGCCATGATGATATGCTAAATACCTGAGATAAAACATGCTAAAAGTGTCAACACAAAGGTTGAGTGAGTTCATAGAGTTTGTGTTGTCATGAAAAACCTTTAAAGAACGTTCATGCAGCAAAGGCATTGCAAATCCACTCAGTTCCAAGTTCCTCCCATACAAAACTTGCAACTTGTGTGTTTACAACCCATTACTCAAAATATAGTAATTTATGTTCAAGCACACATTGTCAAATGAATTCACATAATAGTACATAACTTAATGTATCAATAGTCAATTGATATAGCACATAATATAGTATAGTTTCGAATAGTTCCACGTCCGTTAGTTCAAGATTGTACCAAGTCCGTTACTTCAACATTATACCAAGTCCGTTAGCTCAGCATTATCCAAGTCCGTTAGATCGTGATCATACCAAGTCAGTTAGCTCAATGGTCTATGATATAGAAACTCTAAGTATGGCAATACTGTTACTTCGTATGACTAAACATTCAGTTCAGATAAACATATAGTTTGCAAATAATCATGATTGTCATAAAAGTTGTTAAAAGCATGTATCTCCCCCAAAGATAGTTCAAAACAATTAAAAGAGGGGCCATGAACTCACCTGATGCAATGATTATGATGAAAAAAGTGGATACACTGAAATGAGGTGCAATCTCTATCTGCAACCTAATATGAATGATATGTTCTAATGTAAGTCATGAAACAATATCGTACATGCAAATTCACATGTAATCTATACCACTTGTACATTTTTGAAAATGAAGTTTATCGTCGAAATATACGTTTATGACATCTCGTCATGTTATAAAATACTTTAAAAGTACTTATGTTGAAACAACATCCTACGATAGTCGTTTAGTGATTTATCAAGAATTTATAGTTCTTCGTCGTAAAACAATATAATTTTACAACTCATGAAAATGGCTAAGTTTGAGTGATCGTATATTATTCGTTATATCTTCGTTTGACGAACGGTTGAACATTTTGGAAAATAGAATAGCGAACTCACTTTTACTTGTAGACATCATTTTCTCAAAAATATTCTATCGATATGAAAAATGGCTCCAAACATGGTCACTTGCGATAACCATTTAGGTCTAGTAGAAAATATATAAGTGTTAATACTTGTGAAAATAAGTACGATAGCCATATTTCAATATTTCAAACGCGTGTAACTTAGTCGTTATAACTTGGTTTTCTACGTTTAATATATCCTCGGAATCGTGATAGTATGTATTAATATATTTTTGATAAATCGACTCTTCTAGTTTATGTTTATAACTCGTTTTTTACCTTTGAAAAACCCTTGACAGCAAGAACTATTCCAGAAAATTAGTTTTCGTCATTAAACTTGAAAATAGCGTATCTTTTTCGTTATAAACCCGTTTTAACCCGTTCAAGCGGCCACGGTTTCGATTTTAAATCTATTTTCTGAATATCTAGACCAAAATAATCCCCATCCTACTGAAATTTCCAGATTTTACAAAATAGGACAGCCCTTAATTATATGTTGTCGAAAATGATTTTTCTAGTTCAAAGCTTGTACTAAACCTTCCAATCAACACCAAAACTATTCTAAACCTACCATACACCTTCTTAGGGTGTCATGGGTTCCTAAACTTCACCAAAATGATAAGGTTCATGGGAATATTAACTAAAACTTGTAAATCTATTTTATGTTGAAAAATATATATAAAGTGGTATAAACACATGGTATACTTGCATGATTTGTTATAAGAACATAAAAATACATCAAGTAATAGTTTATAAGAGTAAAAAAAATTAGTTGAAGCTTACTTGAGTTATTGAAGAGTTTTAGATCTAGAAAACCTAATTAATCTATGGGTTTTTATTTCAAAACCTTAACATAGATCAGTAATAAAACTAGATAAACACTTGAGCTTGAAAAGTTAAGATGATCTTCTCTTGTTCTTGATCATGGCCGAACCTTAAGGATGAAGTAGAGAGTGTTTCTAGTTTTTCACAAAATAAAATGATCATGTATGTTTAATTTTTGTAAATAATAACACATGTATGGAAAATATCTAGACTAAAGGACTTAAATGCATTTTTTAGTAGTAAAAATAAGTTAGTCGTATGGTGACTAAGAGGGAAGTCGGCAATGGCATAAGGAGCAAGAAATTGGTGCCTTTTGTTTTATAAAATATATGTATATCTTTGATATTTTGTTAATTTAAGTATAGATATTTAGTTATTAGGTATAGAGTTAGCTAGAAATAGATTTTAACGGAACAAAATAAAATATATCGAAGTCATAAAAATTATAAAAATGCATTTCTCGCAAGTATCGGGTGATTAAATAATTATTGTATCGAAATTACGTAAACCGTCGTAAATATATATATATAACAATATATATACAAAATAAATTCAAAATATCGGGTAAACTAGTGATATAATTTTTATAGCATTAAAATGAGTATAAAAATATATCTGAACAATTGTTGGAAGTTTCGGATCAATTGATCAAAATAAATGATCGTGCGTTAGCGTTTATTTAATAAATAAATATACGTTAAGGGAATATGCAAACCCATGCATAAACTAATATGAAAATGATGTTACTGATGATATATAGACTAACTATAGTCTATATGTAATGTTCTCAATGATGTTCCATGAATACGCAGCTTAACCCTTACGGTTACGCGAATTCGATACTCGTAAACCTAGTTTACGAAAAATGATGGATAGTAACCATGAATAGTGATTTTTCTCCGGGAATGAATAGTGTTTCGCAAATAGTAAAACTTTAAAATAACTTCTCAAAGTCGCAAACTGACTTCAAAAACGATGAATATTAAAATGATGAATACTATTATGTGAATAGTAAATTCCCCGAGATGAATAGTAAAAGTTTCAAAGTTTGATAAATGACCTGAAATTACGATTTGTCACATTCGTCCACCCAAAAAGGAATTCAGTCCCTGAATTCAGTTCGTGTTGGTTTGTCAGGTTTAGGGTTTGTGATGAATAACGAGGAGAGAAGACATGAAGAAGTGTCGTTACGGCTATATATGATTAAGAGTGTATAAACATCGCGATAGAGAAAACATTGGAAAAATCTCCCATGAGTATCACTTGGACTTTTAGGAATATGTGAAAATTTTGCTTGCACTAAGATTTATAAATAACTGCTCCCAACATAACATGATCCCTCCAGAATTAGACATAGTTAGCTAGGCTATGTATAATTAAGGAACGATAATATGACGTTCGGTTTAGTTGTTATAACTCTCAATGTTTAAAGAGATTTAAACCATGTCGTTAAAATGGCAGTTAAAGTAAAAGGAAGTAAAAATTTTGTAAGTGATAACAAATCAGAAAGAAAATAAAGTACGATTGATGAGAATATTTCACAACGAGTGGTTTATCAAATAGTAAATAGTCTTAAGTCATAGAGATCCGAATACTAGGGAAGACATAAACTTAGTATGACATAGTGCATAGGGAAATAAGACTGTTAGATTCTAAAATTCTTCAGTCTGCCGCGTTGTTGATACCCTTGTGAGCTTCTCCTCCTTCTAACATATATGCTCTCCCACGAGCACCTTCAACTTGTTGACCTTGGTTTTGGGGACATTGGTTCCGATAGTGTCCTTGCTCCCCACATCCGAAACATGTAATTATGGTTTTACCTCTACAATCCCTGGCGAGGTGTCCCAGTTTTTGACAGCTATAGCACTTAGCAGGGTAAAGACCTGAGTGATGAAACTTACATCGATTACATAGTGGGTGGGTTCCAACATAACCTCTGCCTTGTGTTGGTGCAACAACATAAACCATTGCAGCTTCTTGTCTTCTATTCTGTTGTTGATGATGGTTAGTGTTACGGTTTTGGTTGTCATTATTATAACCTCCCTGGTCATTTTCCCATTTCCTTTTGTTGTTGCTAGTTTGGTTGTTGTTGTTGTTGTTGCGGTTATTGTTGATAATGTTTTCCCTTTTCACAACTTGAGCCATGAGTTTTTGAGTTATCCTGATAGTCTCTTCAATTTTTTGTGGATCGGAAGAAGTTACATCTCTTTGAATACTTTGTGGAAGTCCTCCAATGAAATTTTTCAGTAATTTATCATTGTCTGAAATCATAGTTGGACAAAGAGCAGCCAACTCTTGAAACCTTCTGATGTAAGTCTCAATGTCATAACCAATAGTCACTAACTCATAAAATTCTATTTCTAGTTTCTTCACCTTTGTGCGTGGACAATACTTCTTAGTTACCAGCTTCTTGAATTCATCCCACGTGAGCTTGTAAGCATTTTCTATACCAGTAGGCTGCGCATACGAATTCCACCATGATATTGAGCCATCTAAGAGTGTACCAGTGGCGAACTTCACCTTGCAATCATCTGGGCAATTGCATAGAAGAAATACAGACTCCATCTTCTCAAACCAACGGATCATAGCAGTGGCTCCTTCTGTGCCTTTGAACTTTGTGGTATCACAGTTCTTAAAGTCCTTGTATGTACAATTTCGAACTCCAGACCCTCATGCAGCTCCTGTAGCAGCAGCAAGTCTAGCAGCTTCAGCAGCAGCCGCGGCCTCGGCAGCAGTTCCTACCGTTGCTCGTTCTTTCCTTAGTGCCTCGACTATACTATCCTCTACATACTTTTGGATAGCAGCTTGTGTCATATCTGGTGCAGCTTTCTTTGGCGCCATAACTCTTCAAAATAAGAGGAAAGGTGCTTCAATTGCTCGTTCTCTTATTTTGAAGAGTTATGGCGCCTCTACATACTTTAGGATCGCTACCGTTGCTCGTTCTTTCCTTAGTGCCTCGACTATACTATCCTCTACATACTTTATGAGATGTCGTAAGTGCTTCAATTGTATGACAATTTAGTGACTTAATGTGTGAATAGCGTGTAACACGACATGTTGGTGGTGAAACAGAGGAGTGAGAGCGACTTCACCCTTTTTGAAGGCTTCGTCTCGGCATCCGATGTTATCGGTGATGAGTCAACTGATGTTAAAATTGTAATAGGGAATGACAAGGCATTCTCCACGTTGGAGTCTCAAGAAAGAATAATGGAATGGGTATTTGAATACATCTATGTGACAATCGTTTGAAATGAAAGTAAATAACTCACAAAATGAACGTATGAAACCGCATGCCTAGTGAATATGCACTTATGATGAAATGATGAGATGCTATGATTATGTAGTTATGGTCTAGGGTCAATGATACAACCTAGTTCTCTATAACTCTTGCTCTACTGCCAATCTGTCACACCCCCAAATTACCTGTTTTGCAGCGGAATAGAATACATGGGGGATGACTGCCATAGCATCACATTTACAGTTATATTGAACGACCTAAAGTGTCGTTTTGAAAATACATCGTTTGATTGAGTAAAATAATCAGAGTTTACAAAGCATAGGTCCCAAAAGATTTCCAAAAGTACCAACATGAGTTTGTTACAATCAAACGATAGTTAAGTGCATAAAATCCATGTGAGACGCGTCAACTCAATGACTCCATGCAAGCCATGATGATATGCTAAATACCTGAGATAAAACATGCTAAAAGTGTCAACACAAAGGTTGAGTGAGTTCATAGAGTTTGTGTTGTCATGAAAAACCTTTAAAGAACGTTTATGCAGCAAAGGCATTGCAATCCACTCCACCCAAGTTCCTCCCATACAAAACTTGCAACTTGTGTGTTTACAACCCATTACTCAAAATATAGTAATTTATGTTCAAGCACACATTGTCAAATGAATTCACATAATAGTACATAACTTAATGTATCAATAGTCAATTGATATAGCACATAATATAGTATAGTTTCAAATAGTTCCACGTCCGTTAGTTCAAGATTGTACCAAGTCCGTTACTTCAACATTATACCAAGTCCTTAGCTCAGCATTATCCAAGTCCGTTAGATCGTGATCATACCAAGTCAGTTAGCTCAATGGTCTATGATATAGAAACTCTAAGTATGGCAATATTGTTACTTCGTATGACTAAACATTCAGTTCAAATTACCATATAGTTTGCAAATAATCATGATTGTCATAAAAGTTGTTAAAAACATGTATCTCCCCCAAAGATAGTTCAAAACAATTAAAAGAGGGGTCATGAACTCACTTGATGCAATGCTTATGATGACAAAAGTGGATACACTGAAATGAGGTGCAATCTCTATCTGCAACCTAATATGAATGATATGTTCTAATGTAAATCGTGAAACAATGTCGTACATGCAAATTCACATGTGATATATACCACTTGTACATTTTTGAAAATGAAGTTTATCGTCGAAATATACGCTTATAACATCTCATCATGTTATAAAATACTTTAAAAGTACTTATGTTGAAACAACATCCTACGATAGTCGTTTAGTGATTTATCAAGAATTTATAGTTCTTCGTCGTAAAACAATATAATTTGACAACTTATGAAAATGGCTAAGTTTGAGTGATCGTATATTATTCGTTATATCTTCGTTTGACGAACGGTTGAACATTTTGGAAAATAGAATAGGCGAAATCACTTTTACTTGTAGACATCATTTTCTCAAAAATATTCTATCGATATGAAAAATGGCTCCAAACATGGTCACTTGCGATAACCATTTTTGGTCTAGTAGAAAATAATTAAGTGTTAATACTTGTGAAAATAAGTACGATAGCCATATTTCAAACGCGTGTAACTTAGTCGTTATAGCTTGGTTTTCTACGTTTAATATATCCTCGGAATCGTGATAGTATGTATTAATATATTTTTGATAAATCGACTCTTCTAGTTTATGTTTACAACTCATTTTTTACCTTTGAAAAACCCTTGGCAGCAAGTACTATTCCAAAAAATTAGTTTTCGTCGTTAAACTTGAAAATAACGTATCTTTTTCGTTATAAACCCGTTTTAACCCGTTCAAGCGGCCACGGTTTCGATTTTAAATCTATTTTCTGAATATCTAGACCAAAATAATCCCCAGCCTACTGAAATTTCCAGATTTTACAAAATAGGACAGCCCTTAATTATATGTTGTCGAAAAATGATTTTTCTAGTTCAAAGCTTGTACTAAACCCTTCCAATCAACACCAAAACTATTCTAAACCTACCATACACCTTCTTAGGGTGTCATGGGTTCCTAAACTTCACCAAAATGATAAGGTTCATGGGAATATCAATTAAAACTTGTAAATCCATTTTATGTTGAAAAATATATATAAAGTGGTATAAACACATGGTATACTTGCATGATTTGTTATAAGAACATAAAAATACATCAAGTAATAGTTTATAAGAGTAAGAAAAATTAGTTGAAGCTTACTTGAGTGATTGAAGAGTTTTAGAGCTAGAAAACCTAATTAATCTATGGGTTTTTATTTCAAAACCTTAACATAGATCACTAATAGAAATAGATAAACACTTGAGCTTGAAAAGTTAAGATGATCTTCTCTTGTTCTTGATCATGGCCGAACCTTAAGGATGAAGTAGAGAGTGTTTCTAGTTTTTCACTAAATAAAATTATCATGTGTTAGTACAAATAAGCCGTAAAAACGTTTATTTATATTTTACGATCTTCTATTGTTTTGTCAATAAAAACGTAAATCATGTTAACGAAACAAATAAAATACGTAAATGGTTTGAACTAATAGTTTCTCACATATTCACATTTTCACATAAAACACTAAAACAAGTATAAGTGATTTTATGATTTAGTAATACATATGTACAACAACTAGTGTTTACATATTTGGATAAAATATACACATAACTAGTATGTAGTATATTGGGTAATATAAATGGGTAGAAACTTAAGTATCACAACCCATTGGGCAAATACATTGAATGTAGTTGGGTACAACCCAAAGCCCATGCCCCATGGATCTTGACCCATAACCCATTGCATGACATCATGCTTATATCACACATGGATAATATCCATAACCCATGGATCAACCCATACCCAAGTGACTAAGCGCATTGCACTTAAAGATACATTGTATCTAGCCAAAGATCCATGGTTCAACCCATGACCCATGAAACATAACCAAAATACCCATGGGCAAAGAGGAGCGTTCCACGGATCCCTAGCTTTGTGCTAGCCGGATCCCTTGTGGTAGGGATCCGTGGGATCCGGGGAACAGTAGGATTTTTCCTCAATAAATAGTGAGCCATTTATTCATTATTTCTCACCCCTTTCTAACATACTTTCTCCCTGAGTTAAAAACTCACTAACCTTAGATCCAAGAGATCTATGTTTGTAGTTTTGTTTTTGTGTGATCTTTTAGGTTCCTCTTAAAGGCAAGATCACCACCTTTGAAGTCGAGCAAGCTCAAGTCCATGAGTTTCCATGCTTCCTCATCATCAAGGCTACTGAAGTCTTCTTGTTGATGATTCCTTTCTTTATTCAAAGAAGTGTAGTGTTGAAGATGTTATTGAAAGATGTCTCAAGTGTCAAGACAAAGATATTAGCGAAGGGCATCTATCGTCTATAGCATAAGCACTTGTGGTAGGTGCTTAGAAGTCAAGACAAGAAGCATTAGTGAAAGGTGCTTAGAAGTCATGACAAAGAAGCATTAGTGAAAGGTGCTTAGAAGTGAAGACACAAGACATTAGTGAAAAGTGTCTTGTAGATCTAGTCAAAGGCATTAGTGAAAGGTGCCTTAGATGTACATTCGATATGGTGTGTTTCGATGTACAAGATAGACTAGTATTAGATCCAAGGATATTGATATCCTTGATGATGTTGTAAAGGAGTAGATCTCCTTTGGGATTAGTCGCTGGTGTAGTGTGGTAGTAGTTCCTCCATTGCAATGGAACTAGGTGCTTAGCCTAGTACCTAATAAAGGGTAGGCGACGTTGTGAAGGTGTAGTTCACCTTGGAGTGAAAGAACTAGGTACTTAGCCTAGTACCTTATAAAGGGTAGGCGACGTTGTGTAGGTGTGGTTCACCTTGGAGTGAAAGAACCCGGTGGTTAGCCTAGCACCGGAAAAAGGGTAAGCGACGTTGTGAAGGCTTCTCCGCCATAAGGAGATTGGTGTAGTGATTACGAACTCTCGAGTAGGTGACTCGGGGAGTGGAGTAGGGCAAGGAAGGTGTCCTTGTAGCCGAACCACTATAAATACTCGCGTTGTGTTTTTGTGCTTCTTACTCTTATCTTTTCATTACTTACCTTTATATGCTTGTTTATCAACATCCAACACACTCATCCAAATGGATTGACATAAGTCAATCTAAATAGTTTAAAAGAAAGTTTTAATTGGCAAAACTATTCAACCCCCCTTCTAGTTTTCCACAATTGGCATCAGAGCTTCGTTACCAAGTTTCTTGAAGTATATTGTACTTTAAAAACTTGATACGATCCATGGTTAATTGAAAACTACAAAGAAGGTTTTTCATAAAAACAAACACCATGTCTTTTAAAACTATAAGTTTGGATGTTGATTTGATAACAACATTTTTTTATTTACTTGTTTCATTTAATTGCACTAATCCTCTTTGTCATGTTGATTAGTCAAAGCTCATACCCACCAAGCTATAGGAATCGCTTGGTAAAAAGAATACCTTCCTCAAGAAGGTATCTTAATCGGAAAGGAGCGGGAATCTTCTAAGTGACGTTTGTTGTGTCATTTGTAAAGACATTCCTAAGTGCGCTAGAGGTATGATTCTCTTTTTATTTTGCTTGATAATTAAGTATGTCTATTTAGGTATTTATATGATTATCCTTTGTGCTTATACATGTTTTACATGAAGCTTCATTAGGAAGCCTTTTTCCTCACATACGTGTTTTATTTCTCGTCTAAAGTCGTGGTATATAAAACTTATGTTTTGTTTCTTTTAATCCAATAATAAAACAAAACACGAATTTCAAAAATTCCTCCTTCCCTATAAATAACCCCACCGTCGACCACTCTACCAAACCCTCACTTTTTCAAATTTTCCAATTTCAAAAATTCCCTCTCACTCAAAACTTCATCTTCCTCTCCACTTCATCTCAACCGAAACCAAGAAGATCCGTCATCAACATGGTTTACATCGCACTCGTGCTCATCGCCTTAACACTCATTGCACTTGTGTTCCCTATGATGAAGTTCACATATGGAGACATTTACTTTGTGTTGTTAATCTACATTGGGATCATATACCCAATCCTTTGTATCATCCTTAGTATTAAAATGCAATATTACTAATGATCTGGTTATCTAGGTTATTATTATCATAATATGTTTGTCATTTCTTTTGATTTATTTGTTTCATATTCTTTCGTGATACATTAGAAGTCATGTATGCATGTTAAAAGAAAATGTAGGTTAAAACATATATCTTGGTATAAAACTATGAGATCTAAAAACCTATGCGTTTTCATAAAATCTGGTTCTGTAATTACAGATCTACGAATCCCGGAAGTTATACTAGCCGGATCCCTTTTTGAAAAGGAACTGTAGGATCCGTCCTACTGGAAAACAGTTTTTCATGCAAATTAAAAACCACTATCTTTCTAAATGTAATAATCCACTAGAAAGTCAAAACCTTGAGTAAGTTAAAGTGTTAAATTCCATTGTCAATAAAAATCTAGTAAAAACATTAGATTATCATAGGTTGACCACAAACATCTCTTTTTATTAACTTATCATTTCTATAGGTTCAACTATGACGCATGAATATGAGTTTGATTTTTCACTCACTAGCGTCTACACTCCGAACATCTCTCTCGAACCCAACACACCTGGCAATCATATCCGTGGGTTCAATAATCTCGAAAACCGTCACTTCCACGAAGGACGTATTGTAGACACCCCTCAACAATTCGAAGAAGGTATCAATACCTCCTTCCGAGCCATAAGACTAGAATGTCTTTTTGAAATCAACGAGAAGATATGTCCAAGGTTCATAATGGAATTCTTCCGTCAAGTCGAACTCGTTCGTAACGAGGATCGCTCTCTATCTCTTTGGTTTTATATCAAAAACCAAAAGTTCACTCTAACCCTTGGGCATTTTGCTCACATCCTCCGGATTCCAAATCATGGACAATGTGTCTTCACCGAAGATTGGTCTCTTGATTCTCTCTTCAACTTTCGTGAAGAAAATAGTCCATATTGTTCACACATACCCTCTCCGGAAGATTTAAATCGCATAATATGCAAACCTCGACCATATTACTCCGATCCAAACATTATCTTTACAAGGGATATCCGAGAAGAGTACAAGCCTCTTGCACTCATCCTACGTGAAAATGTTTGGAGCCTTAGGGGAAATCGAGAAATTCTTCTCGCTTGTTGTGCTCACATGTTGTACTGTTTGCTAACACAACAACCATACAATCTCGCCTACTTCTTCGCAAGGCGAATTGCAAATCTTCAAGGCTCCAAGAATAAACTCATCCCTTATGGAATGTTCTTGACACGCCTCTATCATAATGTTATGCACTTCCATCCTCAATTTCAAACTCTGTTGTACGTAATTGTGAACAAGATGATGGAACCGCTAAACATATCTCTCATGAAGACTTTCTTCATTCTTGATTCCACCAACACTCATCAATCACATAATGATCCTCCTAGCGAAAACACTCAAGGAACCTAGTAGTATTCCAAAATAGGATCAATTCTCTTGTACTCGTGCTTTATCAATGTAATCCAATTTATTCCATGAAATAAAACATCTTACATTTGATATCTTAGTATTAGAACTCTTTTTAGACTATCCTTGAGATATAATGCATTGTGAAGATCATTGCATACCTTTAGTAAAGGTCATGCTGAGCAGATGGGCGGATCCCAAAGATTGTACTAAACGGATCCCTACACTTAGGGAACCGTGGGATCCGGCAAACAGAAAATGCAATTGCAAGCATTATATTTCAAACATATCCTTAGAACACCTCACACTAAGCTAAACATAGTGTCTTAAGGCAAATTAAGTTCTTATCAAGATAGGTTGATCTTTCCTACTAATACATAACTCACCTAGATCACACTCTAAGACGCTTGTAGATCTACCATTTCATTTTTAATCCATTACTCTTCCACTCCCAAACTCACACTTCATTTTTTACTTAATCCCTCACATTTAGTCTTAGAAATCTTTTGATTATGGCAAAATTGATCATAATTCATCCTTACCTCAAAATTTATCAAAGTTGATCAAACTCTAGTTTTTCCCATCTCAAAGATTCTAGGATATTTTACAAAACACTATCCTAAGTCACAACCTGATCTCTAGGATCATTTAGCTTCAATTGACACTCTAATCTTTAGTGTCATTCTTGCTCATCCACTGGTACTCTTGAAAGTTCCAAATCCTTCCATAAAAGACAATCATTAGCTACATCATTCATTACCTTCAAGTACTTAAGCACTCCTTAATTTAAGACACTTAGGAGGACAGAAACACTCAAGATATTATAGGTCTTAGATCTTAGAAACATCATTTCCACTCTTTCATAGCTGCTGAGAGCCGGATACCTAGGATTAGCCTAGACGGATCCCTCTGAGGAGGGAACCGTAGGATCCGGATGACAGTTTATGTCAAATCTTGCTAAAACAATCATTTCAACTCATCTTCCTAACTCAAACACTCCATCTCATCTTAAATGAGTTCCTAGATCAGTGCAAACTCTGAAGTTGACTCTTGTGTATGTTCATCATCACATTTCAATGAATCCTAGTGGCTTAAAGCTTAAATGCACTTGCCAAATCTCTTGGGTTATAAACCACTTTGTTAGGACCTCCATAGTCATCACTCTCATCCTAACTTTCAGCACTTTAGAAATCTTTGCAAACCTCTTGAAATCATCTCATCATGAGGAAAACCCCAAGTAGTAACTTATCCACCAAAGAACCACCCATGAAAAAGGCGTGTGTTATACATGAAATCTCTTCAACCGAATCATCTCCGGTCAAGCCAACAAATGATAGGATCCTTCCTCATCTAATCAAACCAATTCCTAAAAGGATAGTACCCACAAAACTACCAATGCCAAACACCACCATACCTCCTAGGCCAAACAATATCATCTCCACTAAACCATCACCATTGGTTCCTAGAGCTATTTCATTTACATCCCCACTATCATCACCACACCTCTACAATTTAGAGGACTTTCCTCCTAGGCCGTCTCATCCGCTTCCGCCGACAACATTCTCCTCATTAGGAGGAATAATGGTACAAAATCAAGGTGTTGAGTCAACACTTTCTCCGGCTTCCTTTTCGCCGTTTCCATCATATAATCCCATTTGGATTATGAGAAATCATCAAAGTCAACCACCCGACCATATGGAAGTTGACACTTCTCTACCACCACCATCATTCTTGGTCGAGCCATTCTCAAATGCGCCTCCACCAATCCCTCCATCGTTTGAAGCTCCACAAGCCGCTTCACTTGATCCTTCGCATCAAGCCATTTCAATTCTTCCACCACCACTACCTAGCCATAACAAAGATTGTTATCATTGTCAACATGTTGAAGGTTTGATACATGAAGTACGAGAAGACCAACGTTTCATGTTCTATCATCTCCTCGAACGTTTCGACGAGATCAAACCTAAACAAAACTTGAGCTAGAAGATTTTAGTGGTGTCCTAGCATCAAGCGATAGTTGGTTTAGAAATTCCTAGTCATGTATTTTCTTATTTTCTTAGTTTTTAGAGTCATGTATATCATAACTCTAGTTTTATTAAATGGAATTACATGCTACTTGTTATTTTTCTGAGCATATGATTACCTTGTATTCATATCTCATTTTTGTGATAACATTACTTGTTATATCACCTTTGCTGAAATTAATCAGTTAATACGGATCCCTCAGAATTGCCTAGACGGATCCCTACTAGGAGGGAACCGCAGGATCCATGAGACAGAAAGCTTTCTTTCTACTAACTTGAACCACATTTGCAGGAAATTGTGAATTATACTTGCTTTCTAACCTTTGTTTTGTAGTTATTCAATTTACACATGAAGACTTTGACATCCTAAAGCTAGGGGGAGCTTTATGTCAAAGCAATACATTGCAAATTACTTGCAATACTATGTTTACATTTCATGACATCCCCTTGCAAAATTGCAATCATCAAGGGGGAGTACATTCGTCACTTAGACGAAATCTTTTGCAAACTTACTTGCAAACAAACTAGATTAGTATCACTTTCTTGACGCCCTTACATAGGGATGGACTCGTCAAGGGGGAGTAAAGACGAGATATTTTCCAGTTACTTGCTCTCTATCTCTTTTTATTTTTATTTCTTTCACATGTTTTTCTTAAAAACAATGTGTTGCTTTCCTTCAAACACTTTTTGTTTCGACAAAAAGGGGGAGAAGAAAGTAAAAACTACAAATTCAAACTTTTACGAATTTTAGCTTTTCCTTAAAATAATTTTATATTTTGTCATCAACAAAAAGGGGGAGATTGTTAATACAAATAAGCCGTAAAAAAGTTTATTTATATTTTACGATCTTCTAATGTTTTGTCGATAACAAACGTAAAATCATGTTAACGAAACAAATAAAATACGTAAATGGTTTGAACTAATAGTTTCTAACATATTCACATTTTCATATAAAACACTAAAACAAGTATAAGTGATTTTATGATTTAGTAATACATATGTACAACAACTAGTGTTTACATATTTGGATAAAATATACACATAACTAGTATGTAGTATATTGGGTAATATAAACGGGTAGAAACTTAAGTATCACAACCCATTAGGCAAATACATTGAATGTAGTTGGGTACAACCCAAAGCCCATGCCCCATGGATCTTAACCCATAACCCATTGCATGACATCATGCTTATATCACACATGGATAATATCCATAACCCATGGATCAACCCATACCCAAGTGACTAAGTGCATTGCACTTAAAAATACATTGTATCTAGCCAAAGATCCATGGTTCAACCCATGACCCATAACCAAAATACCTATGGGCAAAGAGGAGCGTTCCACGGATCCCTAGCTTTGTGCTAGCCGGATCCCTCGTGGTATGGATCCGTGGGATCCGGGGAACATTAGGATTTTTTTCTCTATAAATAGTGAGCCATTTATTCATTATTTCTCACCCCTTTCTAACATACTTTCTCCCTGAGTTAAAAACTCACTAACCTTAGATCCAAGAGATCTATGTTTGTAGTTTTGTTTTTGTGTGATCTTTTAGGTTCCTCTTAAAGGCAAGATCACCACCTTTGAAGTCGAGCAAGCTCAAGTCCATGAGTTGCCATGCTTCCTCATCATCAAGGCTACTGAAGTCTTCTTGTTGATGATTCCTTTCTTTATTCAAAGAAGTGTAGTGTTGAAGACATTAGTGAAAGATGTCTCAAGTGTCAAGATGAAGATATTAGCGAAGGGTATCTATCGTCTATAGCATAAGCACTTGTGGTAGGTGCTTAGAAGTCAAGACAAGAAGCATTAGTGAAAGGTGCTTAGAAGTCATGACAAATAAGCATTAGTGAAAGGTGCTTAGAAGTGAAGACACAAGACATTAGTGAAAAGTGTCTTGTAGATCTAGTCAAAGGCATTAGTGAAAGGTGCCTTAGATGTACATTCGATATGGTGTGTTTCGCTGTACAAGATAGACTAGTATTAGATCCAAGGATATTGATATCCTTGATGATGTTGTAAAGGAGTAGATCTCCTTTGGGATTAGTCGTTGGTGTAGTGTGGTAGTAGTTCCTCCATTGCAATGGAACTAGGTGCTTAGCCTAGTACCTAATAAAGGATAGGCGACGTTGTGAAGGTGTAGTTCACCTTGGAGTGAAAGAACTAGGTACTTAGCCTAGTACCTTATAAAGGGTAGGCGACGTTGTGTAGGTGTGGTTCACCTTGGAGTGAAAGAACCCGGTGGTTAGCCTAGCACCGGAAAAAGGGTAGGCGACGTTGTGAAGGCTTCTCCGCCATAAGGAGATTGGTGTAGTGATTACGAACACTCGAGTAGGTGACTCGGGGAGTGGAGTAGGGCAAGGAAGGTGTCCTTGTAGCCGAACCACTATAAATACTCGCGTTGTGGTTTTGTGCTTATTACTCTTATCTTTTCATTACTTACCTTTATATGCTTGTTTATCAACATCCAACACACACATCCAAATGGATTGACATAAGTCAATCTAAATAGTTTAAAAGAAAGTTTTAATTGGCAAAATTATTCAACCCCCCCCCCCCCTTCTAGTTTTCCACATCATGTATGTTTAATTTTTCTAAATAATAACAAATGTATGGAAAATATCTAGACTAAAGGACTTAAATGCATTTTTTAGTAGTAAAAATAAGTTAGTCATATGGTGACTAAGAGGGAAGTCGGCAATGGCATAAGGAGCAAGAAATTGGGGCCTTTTGTTTTATAAAATATATGTATAACTTTGATATTTTGTTAATTTAAGTATAGATATTTAGTTATTAGGTATAGAGTTAGCTAGAAATAGATTTTAACGGAACAAAATAAAATATATCTAAGTCATAAAAATTATAAAAATGCATTTCTCAAGAAGTATCGGGTGATTAAATAATTATTTTATCGAAATTACGTAAACCTTCGTAAATATATATATATAACAATATATATACAAAATAAATTTAAAACATCGGGTAAACTAGTGATATAATTTTTATAGCATTAAAATGAGTATAAAAATATATCTGAACAATTGTTGGAAGTGTTGGATCAATTGATCAAAATAAATGATCGTGCGATAGCGTTTATTTAATAAATAAATATACGTTAAGGGAATATGCAAACCCATGCATAAACTAATATGAAAATGATGTTACTGATAATATGTAGACTAACTCTAGTCTATATGTAATGTTCTCAATGATGTTCCATGAATACGCAGCTTAACCCTTACGGTTACGCTAATTCGATACTTGTAAACCTAGTTTACGAAAAATGATGAATAGTAACCATGAATAGTGATTTTTCTCAGGGAATGAATAGTGTTTCGTGAATAGTAAAATTTTAAAATAACTTCTCAAAGTCGCAAACTGACTTCAAAAATGATGAATAGTAAAATGATGAATAGTATTATGTGAATAGTAAATTCCCCGAGATGAATAGTAAAATTTTCAAAGTTTGATAAATGACCTGAAATTACGATTTGTCAAAAACTCTCTCTAAGGAACTCGACTAGGTGCTTGCCAGCGAGGGGAACTGAATAATTCTGACAACTTCAAGAGAAAAAGAGACATTTATATGTTGTGTTTTTTATACTTAAGTTGTGAAAAGGCTAAGAGTATTTCGTATGTGCGTATATGTAGCTTTTTTAGTCTATGTTGATTAACGCAATGCATCATTGTTCGTAATATATAGAGATACCTAACATGTCATGTCAACCTGTCGACCATGCAATTATGTGTAGGTTACTGCGAAATACTGCAACATTGTTTGCGATTACAACAAGGAATTTTTTATTTAAATAAATTACAATAAAGATAAAATGTGGAACAAATGCAAAATTGTTGACAGCGAAATAATACGATATGATTTGTGATTACAATACATTCCAATTGTAAACTTTACATCTTTGTGTACATTTTTCGAATATAAAAACAGAAGCAAGTGTTGACATTGTTAAAGGCTGCATCTCAAAAAGTGTTTCCACCTAGTTCAAAGAAATTAGAATCTTCTCTTATACAATGTTTCGGGCAGTGAGACACTCAAAAATGTGTAATATGTAACACCCCAAAAATATAAGAAAAGTTAAGGATTTAAGATCATTTACATACTAAACTTATTTTACATACCAATTGATCAATCTTCACCCTTTATCTTTATTTGATTTAATAGATGAGATTAATCCCAACAATTTAAAAACTCCACCTTCATCTTTTTTTCAAATATTAATATATTTCAAACCGTTAATCGTTAAGCGAAAAAAAAATATACCATTACGATAAGAATTTAAATATCTTTTTATAGATAGGCACTTTGGTATACTTTCGACAAAAAAAATCGTGTTTTTTACTTTTTTCGCTTTTTTTCATTAACTGAAATTGAATGAAAAAATCATATGTGATTAAACACTGATTTGAATATTCTAATAATATCACATGTGATATTAATGTTAAAGCACATGTGATTTAAAGTCTTGGCTAATAGGCTTTCGAAATTCATTAATTGGTGAGTAAAGAACAATCGGCTTTCATTTCGGGAAGATACATTCTTGATGGCCCTTTGATGCTTAGTGAGATAATGTCGTGGTACAAAAAGAAGAAAAGAAATTTGTTGTTGTTTAAAGTTGACTTTGAAAAAGCATTCGACACCGTAAGTTGGAAGTTTCTCGATCACATGTTAGCTAGTCTTGGGTTTGGTAACAAATGGCGTAGATGGATTCAGGGTTGCCTTCATTCGGCTAGAGCTTCTGTTCTTATAAATGGAAGTTCCTCTAGTGAATTCTCTATAAAGCATGGTTTACGTCAAGGTGATCCGCTAAGTCCTTTCTTATTCATTATCATTATGGAAGGCCTTCACACCGCGTTAAAAAATGCGGTCTCTTCGGGCCTTATTCATGGGGCTTCAATAGGAGATTCAGGTTTTAAATTATCTCATCTCTTTTATGCGGATGAAGTTGTGATTATCTCAGATTGGAATAGGCAAGATATGAATAATATCATTCGTGTTCTTCACGTGTTCTATCTTGCTTCATGCCTCAAAATAAACGTCTCCAAATCTAATGTCTACGGTCTTGGAGTGAACTCTCATGATATTGATGTTTTGGCTCGTGACACAGGATGTAGCTCAGGTATTGTTCCTTTCTCTTATCTTGGCTTACCTCTTGGAGCAAATATGGACCTTATAGCAAATTGGCAGCCTTTAATATCCCATTTTCGTGCTAAACTTTCTTCTTGGAAAGCAAGCACTTTATCCATTGGGGGTCGCCTAACTCTTATTAAATCAGTTTTGGGAAGCCTCGGGATTTATTATATGTCGATCTTCAAATGTCCTGAATCTGTTCTTAACTCCCTTGAAGCTATCAGGGCTTCCTTTTTCTGGGGTGGTAGTGTCAAAAGTAGAAAAATGTCGTGGCTTAAATGGGAAAACGTTATGGCTTCGTTTGATAAAGGTGGGTTAAACCTTGGAAGTTTGAAATCTTTCAATTTTGCACTTCTCCAAAAATGGAGATGGCGTCTTGTTAATAACCCAGATTCTATTTGGGCTCGTGTCATTGTGGCTATACATGGTGTGGAAGCATGTTTTGATATTAAAGGTTGCAATTATAATGGCGTTTGGGCATCCATCATCTCGACATACCCACTGCTTCATCAACGTAACTTTCTCTTGATGAGTACTCTTAGTCGTAAAGTGGGTAATGGTTTATCTATTCGGTTTTGGAAAGATCAATGGAATGGCAATGGCACGTTAATGTCTAGATTTAATAGGTTATATCACCTTGATGCAAATGCGGATTGCTTACTCTCAGATCGAAGAGTAAATGATTCTTGGGTTTGGAATTGGAAGAGGCAGGTCGAGGGCTCCCGTAATGAAGGTGCCTTAGATTCTCTAGTTTCAGAGTTGGGTCAAGTAAAGCTTCTTGATGAGCCTGATTCATGGAGTTGGAACCTTGGCAACGATGGCAGTTTTTCGGTTCATGTAATGCGAGTTCACCTTGACTCTTGTTTGCTTCCTTCGTGTTCCCCATGCACTTGATGGTTCAATATTCTTCCTCGAAAGGTAAACATTTTCATTTGGCGTCTTTCTTTGGACAGGCTTCCTACTCGTCTTAATTTATCTTTGAGGGGCCTTGATATACCGTCCATTGTTTGACCGATGTGTAACAATGTGGTGGAATCCGTGGACCATGTCTTCTTTGGCTGTGCTTTTCTTCAAGCATTTGGTTTCTTGTAAGAAGATGGGTCGATATTGATATGCCCTCATTTTCTTCTTGGTTCGACTGCCTGCAATGGTTCGAAGTTTGGAGAGCTTCTAGGAGTGATGAAGATCGAGTGTACGTCATTTCTGTAGCGTTGTTATGGTGCATTTGGCGTTATCGCAACGGTGTTATTTTCTCCTCTCACTGCGTTGAGGAAAAAGTGACATTTCGATTCCATTCGTGACTTTTTCTTTTCTTGGCTTAAAAGTAGAGGGCGTAATGTTAATTGTTGGAACTCTTGGCTTATGAAGCCTTTGTAATTTTTTTCTAGCTCCTTGCTAGAGTGTTTTAATAAATCCGCCGTTCAAAAAAAAAATATCACATGTGATATTACATATCATATGTGATTTAACAATAATATCACATGTGATATTATTAGAATATTCAAGTTATTGTTTAATCACATGTAATTTTTTTCATGCAAACTTCAGTAAGGAAAAAATACGAACAAAAAATATGAAAAAACGTGATTTTTTTTCCCGAAAGTATATCAAAGTGCCCGTCTGTAGAAAGACAATTAAATGCTCGTCGTGATGGTGTAAATATTTTCGCTCAATAATTAACGGTTTAGGAGATATTTAAATTATAAAAACTATGTGAAATATTAAAATGTTTTTTATCTCAACCATTGATTTTTTTAAATGAACGGTTGGGAATGAGTCCTTGGTATGTGAGAAACGTTTAATATCTAAAATAACTCACCTCAAAGTTAAGGCACATACCTTATATTTTAATGGATAACTAAAATTACTAAAATAGACCGCCGGACTTTCCTTTATCTTGCAGAGGACCATTTTTTCTTGCATTTCCAAAATGTCCAACTTGTTCCAAACGAATTAACCAAAAAAAATAAAAAATAGAAAAATGGTTGTTCGCGCCTCGTTGTAACCAAACACCAAAAAATCAACTTTTAAATTGCATATTAAATGAGGAAAATTAAAAAAAAAATGCAAATGAACTATTTAATATTTACAACTTATTTATATAACGAATTTTATTCGTCAAATAGCTAGCGAATATCTAACGAATTCACTAATAAAAAATATACCGCAATAATAGCTCTTTATTACGAACAAAACAAGCCCAATATCGATATACTTTTGACGTACGTACGATATTATAAAAATATTGAAGTTTGATATATTTAAAAAAAAAAAAAAAAAAAAAAAAACTTTCAAAACACACTCTGTGCGGACACACCTGCGCGGATTACAGGTGACCAAAGACGTGCAATTCTATAAATAAGAAAAATAGTTTGGAATGGCCAGAATATCGTTCGGAAATAAAAACGTAAATATTTATAAACTAAAAACGGTATCCTTTTATTAATAAAACTAAAAACACCAACTTTTTTCTATATGAAACTTAAACTTTTATTTAAAAATTTATATAAAGAAATTTAGTATTATTATCCTTTTATTTATAAATTTATTACGCGTTTACTTAGTGAAAACGGTATCCTTTTATGACACTAAAAATTGTATCCTTTTATTCATAAAACTAAAAACGCCAACTGCTTTCTATATGAAACTAAAACTTTTATTTATGAATTTATATAAAAAAAAGTTTTAGTATTATTATCATTTTATCAATAAATTTATTACCTCGTTTATTTAATGAAAAAGTTGTAATAAAACAAAAAACGGTATCTTTTTATTCATAAAACTAAAAACGCCATATTTTTTCTATATGAAACTAAAACTTTTATTTAAAAATTTATAAAAAAAAATAGTATTATTATCCTTTTATTAGTAAATTTATTACACGTTTATTTAATGAAAACGGTATCCTTTTATAAAACTAAAATGGCCCTTTTATTCATAAAACTAAAACGCCAATTGTTTTCTGTATGAAACTAAAACTTTTATTTATAAATTTATATAAACAATTTAGTATCATTATCCTTTTATCAATAAATTTATTACGCGTTTATTTAATGAAAAAGTTGTTATTAAAAAGTTGTAAAGAACAATGTTTACGTTTTTATTTCCAAATGATATTCCGGTCATTCCAAATGATTTTCCTTCTTTATAGAATTGCACGTCTTTAGTCCTTGTGGTTTAGTGTTTTTGAAAGCTTTTGTTTTAAAAAATATATCAAACTTCAATATTTTTAGGGGCTTTGCATATATATCCTCCGAAAATGCAAAATTGCATATATATCCAAAGCATGCATAAAAACCATTGTACTATGTGGATAAAAAACTTGTACAAATGATATATATGCAATTATTCACTTTGGGAGGGATATATATGCATGTTTGCCTATTTTTTATAATATCGTACGTACGTAATACGCATATCGATATTGGGCTCGTTTTGTTTGTAATCCAGAGCTCTTCGCAACGGTATATTTTTTTATTAGCGAATTCGCTAGATATTCGCTAGCTATTTGACGAATAAAATTTGTTATATAAAAAAGTTATAAATATCAAATAGTTCAAGGGCGGATTTTGCATTTTTTAGATTCTCCTCATTTAATATCCAATTCCAAAGTTGTAAATTTCTTATTTTGTATGTTGTTCGGTTATTAGGCGTGAACATCATTTTTTTTATTAATAAAAGGATAATAATACTAAATTTTTTTAAATAAATTTATAAATAAAAGTTTTAGTTTCATACAGAAAAAAGTTGTCGTATTGCTAGTTTTATGAATAAAAGGATATCGTTTTTAGTTTATGAATGTTAACGTTTTTATTTCCAAACGATATTCCGATCATTCTAAACGATTTTTCTTATTTATAGAATCGCACGTCTTTGGTCCATGTGGTTTACGGAGTGTGTTTTGAAAGTTTTTTTGTTTTAAAAACTATATCAAACTTCAATAACTTTTATAATATCGCTCAGTACGCCAAAGTATATCGATATTGGGCTCGTTTTGTTCGAATCCGTGAAAGCTCTTCGCAGCGGTATATTTTTTATTAGCATTCGCTACATATTCGCTAGCTATTTGACGAATAAAATTCGTTATATAAAAAAGTTGTAAATATTAAATAGTTCAAGGGTGGATTTTGCATTTTTTTTTAATTCTCCTCATTTAATATGCAATTCAAAAGTTGATTTTTTGGTGTTTGGTTACAATGAGGCGCGAACAACCATTTTTTTATTTTTTTTTGTTAATTTGTTTAGCTGACACGTGGTGTGTTTGGTGTTCGGTTACAACAAGGCACGAACAAGTTGGACATTTTTGAAATGCAGAAAAAAAAATGGTCCTCTGCAGGACAAATGAAAGTATGACGGTTCATTTCAGTAATTTTCGCTAACGGATATGTGTATTATTTTAGTGAATTAAATAGTAAAGTCCCATTTTTGAGGAGTTAACTATAAGAGTTAGTGGTAATGAAAGTTAACGATATGGGACTTGCGATATTATGTGCATTAACATTACGGACTGATTGTAACAAAGTGGATAAATCATAGGGAATGAACAAAATACCCTTTTATCCTTTTTTTTTCTTTTTTTTGAACAACGAATTTCATAAAAGAAAAACAAAAAAGTCTAGCAAAGAACTAGACTGCTACAAATTGTTGAAAACACAAAGACCTTGACAGATCTTGAGCACTCGTAGATCGTTAGTGTTGCCTATGTAATCACAAGCAAACTAATAGAAAATCTCTACAACTCGTATTCTATAGCGGAATGTAAATACAAGCTGTTATAACTAAGAACACTTGGATCCTCTATGGATCTTTTATTAACTGAAACTCTATCTTTCGAATTAGTTATCTATTACAAACTATTAAGTTCCTTTTATAGACAAGGAACCCTAAACTATTACTACTCAATCGACTAAACATGCAATAATGCATTTAATGACTAATACACTAAACAATATTGAGCAGTACAATAATACCCATGCTAACCTCGGGCAAGACAAGAATAATGATGGGTTAGCATGTAATTAATAAAGCGCATGCTGATCCTAGTCAGCTTCCACCCTTCAGCAGAAACACGGCACGGCTTTTAATCTTCAGCAGAATCTCTTCTTCAGCAGAATCTCTTCTTCAGCAGATTCTGCTTCTACTTCTGCAGAATCCTTCGCAGTATTGACAGAGAATCCTACTTCACATAATTCCCAACAATCCTCCCCTAAACTGGAATTTGACTTGGTTAAATTCCAGTTTCCCAACCTTGAAAGATCTTAGAGACTGCAGTAATAGAGGATTGTTCTCAAACATTAGTAGCAAAGAACCAAGAATAAGCTCATCTCTATGATGACCAATCTTTGAAACGCCAGTCTTTGCAAAGAACAAAGACACAATGTACATCAAAACACATTAGTTGCAAACTATTCTCATCACATCCAAGTGTGTTAACTCCTGTGAGAGGTGAATCATTGAAAATAATGGATTTGATGTCTCTTTACCAATAGCCATCACTATGGGAGTAGCCAAATGTTTAAGTTCAAAACTATGGTACCCGATAACCATCTAATTTATTGGCAAACCATAAACCATATAAACGGATTTGATGTATCTTTACCCGTAGCCGTTTGCTCGTGACTAGTCAATTCTTAGAATTGGTGAATTGATAACCAAATATGGATTCAGGTGCCTTTACCACAAGCCATATACTTGTGGGCTAGCCAATTCTTGGATTCCAAAAGGAATATACCATGGTGAATTGATGACCATACAACACTCCAAGAATGGCATGGGTGGTTGCAGACCCTATGATTTTGAGCAAATCATTACACATTTATCAACGATTTGATGTGTCTTTACCAAAGCTGTACCCTTTGGACTAGCCAACTCTTTGAGATACACAAGGTATATCTAGTGAGTTAAAAACCATCAACTATAAACAACAAACCTGCAAAAGAAAGTTAGTTTTTTTTTTTTTTTTTTTTTTTAAGAACGAACAAACAAAACAAAACAAAAGATATAAACAACACAAAAAGGACTGTAAAGACAAGTAGATTACCGCGTTCATTATGAAGATGCTTCTTGAGCTTGCAGAAGTTGAGCCTTAATCAGTCGAACCAGTTGTTCAGCGTCTGGTCTTTCATTTCCCACTGGGTCTGAAGGAATTTCTAACTTCTGACAAAGCATCCTTTCCATGAGTCTCTTGGACAAAGGATAATTTCTTTCAGCCAACATGCAGACTGTGATTCCACCCTTCGTCTCAACTACATGCACACAAGGCAGAGGATATAATCTCCAGGACTTAACCCGCCATAAATATGAGTTCTGCCAAATGGAATGTCCTTTATCATTGAGAGATTGAGAGCTAAACAAGACATGAAGATCTCCTAATAAGAACATCCCTAACCTTGTGGTGCATTGTTGCAGAATGGGTGGTGACGAGAGTGTATCTGAGCATAAGCAAGTCCGCCTCTGCCTACCAAATGGAGTATTTCCTTCAAAAAGGTGAACTCCATTGAAGATTTGTCCAATCGATGTATAGCATTTAGCTCTTTATTTGTCAAAGTCTAATGGACCAACACATTTTGATATCCATCCGAAAATCGCTGGAAGACCCTTCTTTAATAAAGGTTGACTCATCGCCCTCAAGATCCGTGGTAGTGATTTTGGCCATCCTCTTCTTCCTCCTTCCGTGCTTATAGATTCCTAAAGATGGTGCATCATCACGAATGGCATTCATCCTTACTAGCAAGTTTCTAGCCTTTCTAGTTTTTATACTTGCTATATCACTTCGAGCCAACAGATGCCACGATGGAGCTGAGCCGGTACATTAGGTGCTTCGAAGAAATGGCAACCGTTCACAGATGGAGTCTTGTCGTGAGCTAGCAATCTCAGAGCTTCAAGAGAAACCATATATGGTTCAAGAGAAGGAACCTTGTCATCTTTTCAACCAAAATATCTTCTTCTCGCTAAATGCTACGGTTGGGTCTGGAAGAGGGTATGACTATTGCTTCAAGTGGAAACACCATGAGGTTCAAAGATTGAACCGCTTCATGAGTGTATAGCCTCTTTTGTAGCTTCAAGAGGCTTTGGTAGAACATGACGCTGGTGGCACATCATCAAACTTTTCCACAATGTCAACTCGTCTTTTGTCCTCTTAGTCTTAGGAGCAATCAAATACCAGAATCCTTTTCAAGCTTGAAGTGCGAGATGAAGAATACTTCATGATTTGATTATACTTGTGAATCAAAAATGATCTGGAAAGCCTTGACTTGCTTCATTGACGTTCTCGAGTTATACAGAGAGGAGCTCTGGTTTTTCACCACAAGTCTCATTTGAGCTTTAGAAGGTGGTCTATCTTTGTTCTTTTGAGTCGATGGCTCTCTCTTTGCAGCGCTTCTTGCTTCTTTTGTTTTCCAAGCGCCATCATTTGAGCTACAAAATTTTCACCGCCAAAGTCCGAACCCTAATATACTTTGAGCAAGTGAAGGGTTTGAAGCGGTTTGCTGAGTAAGAACATCCCATTGAGCACCGTGCATCCGAGTAGCTAAAACATCCAACTCTTCGCCTTTCAGAGGCAAATCGAAGAAGATTGATCTCCAATTTGTTTAGCCACTTCTTCACTTTTCTTCAACTCATCAAATTCAAAGAACCTCGCTTGTCCTTGTCTTTCTAGTGATATTGATCCGACCAAGATCATCTTCAATCATTGCACCTTTCCCTTTATTTTCACTTGTGAACATCATCAACAAGGGGAGCATCACCAATTTGAACTGCAGAAGAAACACTATGAGAGAGATCTTCTACAGGAGTTGTAAGGACATCGCTTGCAGATCTAAATCCAGATTTCCTTCATCAAGAAACCCTACTTGATCATCTCACAAGGATTGGGACATGATGGTCTTTGAACAGATGCACTATGATAAAGTTCAGGTGCAACGTCCTCCATTTGAGCTTCAGCAGATTCAAGATTGTCAACACTTGGTTTCTTGGATACTTCAACAGATGCTTTATTCAAGTACGATCCACTGCTTCTTCTTTTATAAAGAACAGTGTTCCTTATTCTTTGAGGATCCAAAGAACTACCTCAATGAAGGATCAATAGTCTCTTGTGCCACATCAGCTAAAATATTAAGAGACTCATACTGAGGTTCTTCCTCTTCCTCCTCAGAAGAAACCACAAGCTTCCTTTTGGTGCCCTTTTCAAGTCTCTGGTCTCTAAGTCCTTAACTTTATCCTCAGCTTCTTCAATCTTACTACCAAGAGAAGACTTGGTCTCTGCAAGCTCCTTTTTCATCAGTTACCTCACCGATACTTGTTAACAAGAGCATAGATATATGTAAGAGTAAAAGGGTCCTTAGCTCCACCAGCAGATTGCTCTATGGTAATGGGAGCTTCATTGACCTTCGTGGAAACATGGTCATGCTTAACATGAGGAGGTACTTCATCAAATAGTTCTCTTTGAGGACTAGGAGTGGGCATCCTATTCAGGGTCAGCCCTCAAATTCATCAATCGGCCCTGTGTAGGTGGTGGACTTGGTCCGGGTGATGGTATTGGTGTTGTATGGAGGTTGGTCTGAGCAACATGAGAAGCTTCAAGCAGAAGAGGACCCTCATCAATATTAACCGATGGAATGCCATCAAGAGCAACATTTGAAGAGGGGGATATTAGCAACATTTTCCCCTCATCACCTCATTGCCTTGAGGCAACATAGTCAGCCGGATGATGTGCCCCCTCAAAGTTAGTTCTCATAGAGGCAAAAGTTTAATGAAAGAGCTCCTATGGCATAAAAGGCTTGGACTTGGGTAGAGGTGTCAACGATTATTTGCAAGAATCTAGGGTACATTAAAAACTTATGTTGCTTCCTATTTATATTTTCAATCAAATTATCAAAAATAAATTTAGAAAAATTATAAGTTATCCCTTTAGATAGACACACAATACCACAAGCAAATTGCGTAGAGAATTGATCCCACGCTCCAGATTTGTTGCTAATGCATCAAGCAACGTGTGAACCAAGAATCTCCACTTAGGGCAAAAATGCTTTTTCAACCATATGTCTATCCCGTACTCTTGATACCCAATAGCTCTCACCGTGAGTATCTCCTCAAGATCGAGTGATATACCCCATCAAGATCATCCAAGTGAAGCTTCCTCCTAATCACCTCCTCTCATTACATACTCGTTCGCCAATCATGGCCGCATCTCTGCTTCACTCTCGTGGTAGTGATGCCCAAAATTGTTTGACCAACGTTTCATAAATCGCATTAGAGAATGCTATGGCATAGTGAATCTTTAATCTTTTCAAGAACTCTACCATAGGTACATACAGCTCATCACCTTTTGCATTTCCTAGAAACGCAACTTTGTTGTGATCCTTCTGAATAGAAGCCATTTGATGAATTGATATTTTAGGGTTATGTTTCTCGTAACGTTGAGGGTTTTTGGGTGTAGGAGAAGATGGAATGGTTTGTTCTGAAGTGGAAATGAGAGATAGTTTGGTAGAGGTTTGTGCAAAAATAGTCAAAAGTATTAGTACTTATGTTTAACTATGCTTACGTGTACATCTACTTTGACCATAGACAATTTAACCCTTCAGCCATAAACAGCATTTAATCACAAGTTATACACTTCAAGAGAAACCAACCCAAGACTAGGATATCTTCTGTAAGATTCTAGAATTATCATGTGCTAACTAACTCGCATTAACTTACATTAAACCTCGAACCCGCCTATAAAATCATCCCAATGCATACTTCTCTCACATACTTTTACCCCAAATTACCATCACAAACCCTAGTTTCATCACAAAACCCAATCAAGCCAAATTAACCATGAATACTTCACCAGAGGTTGTTAATCCAACCTCTTCTCCATCATCCTCATCATCCAGTGATTTCTTCTTGGTCATATCCCCCTCGACCTCAGCCTTTGACATCCCCATTTCTATCTTCTTCTCTGAAGATGATAGTGTAGTGGATCCAAGTGAGTCTCTCATGACTCGAGGAACCCACTACCGAGATACCTTCTTACTTCCCAACCTCCAAAGACCACAACCTCAACAAAGGACTCGGCCGAAGGGAGGTGGTGCTTGCTCACCTCACAGCCAAGTTTTGGTGCATCTTCATACATCGTATAGAGGAAGAGCATAAGGAAGGTGAATGGATTGCTTTTTGGTGAAATCAGCAGATGAAGCACAAAGGACACTTTATTTTTCTTCATCATCATGAATTTCATCAATCCATCCTTCCCATTTTGATCCTTAGCTTCCTCGTCCTAGTGGTCATGTATCTCCAGCCATCGAGATAGAAGAAATGGGTGGTTATGCAAGACTTTACAAACGCATATCCAACATCTAGTGTGAAAGATGTGAGCGATCATGCATATCCAACAGCCTGTTAGATGTTGGAATAGATGATATGAACTAGATTAGGATTAGTAGATCATGTAAAGCTCTTTTCTTGTATTTGCTTTTGAAGTTGATTGAATTTTGTAAGTCGTAAGTCGTGAACTGCTTTTTGAATGAACTAATGAACAATTTGACTTCAATCTCTTCTCTTCAAGATTTACTTCAAAGGCATCAACTTGTTTATTTCAAAGACTTTAGTTTCAAGAGAAACCAAATTTTAAAGCTTACTTGACCATTTATAAAAGAATCACACTTGATGAACTTGGACTTGAACATGGAATAGACAAACCCTGACTCAAATAGATAAACTCAACACAAACACAAATACACACAAAAACAAAACAGAGACAAACAAACTAAAGAAATATTAGCAAGTAAGAGTTAGCAAACAAAATATGCACAAAGTTTACCTAAAATCTCCCTGAGGCATATGCCTCCTTGACCTCCTATGCCTCCCTTAAACTTTGCGCTAAGGGTTAAGCATTCCAATAGGTCTAGCAGATGAGAAAGATCCACCATTGTTCTTGGGTTTCCATTGAAATTTGGGTCCCTTATTATTCCAAGAACATCCTTTCCCATTATTCATAGAGTCAACATATGCAGGCCAATAACCATGTTTAAAGTATGGCTAGTAGGTGCACATAAGGTCTATCACCATCTCCTCCAAGGAGAGTTATTACAAGAAGCATGGGACATAAGGAGGAATATTCTTAACATTGGTCCACACAGTGTCTAGGTTTCTCGAGTAGCACATACACCCAATCTTTGCTCATAAAAATCACAATCCTTAATTAGATGAAATTTACTTCCACACACAAAACATGTCTTCCTTTTGGAAGATTTATTCAACAAGCAGTATGTTCTATTACATGTAGAAGTACTTAAACCAAACATTAAAGGAATTGTTTTAAATGCATATATTATGCAAAGATTTAAAGGACAAGTCTCAGGGAAACAGCTTGGAAGTAGATTCCTCAAGAGCTACCCTAGAAGGCTTGTAGATAGTCTTGGGTGCAGGCTTGGGTGTAGGCTCAGGTGAGGGCTTGGGAAGGTCGGACTTATCACTTGAATCACAGCTGGAAGTAGATCCTTGATCCGATGAATTGTCACCGCCGAGAAAGAGACAAAGTCATAAGATGAAGCATCGTGTCTGAAACCGCAAGTCTTTTGACTTTTGCCATACGATGGTGTGATCCATCAAAGTCAACAGAATGGACAAAGTCAAGCATGAATTCACCTCTAATAGGTCCAGTGACAGCATGTAAATCACCTTCCTTTTAAAATGTTCTAAGCCTGCAGTGTAGATTTACGCTCATCTTGCCTAGCTTCCAATCCTACATACTTTTGAAAACCTAAACCTATTCCAGAGTTCACCGACTGACTATTATAGAGTTCTCTAGCTAGATTGTCACATGATATTAACCATTGTTTATGTCTAGCTATTTCTCCTAGTTTCTCTTAAGCTCTAGATTCTCTAAAGAATAGCATCGCCTTTTTCCTTTTCAGTGGCTTTTAAGTTAATGTCAAGAATATCTAGATCAAATTGAAGCACCTTAATCTTTTCTTCATAAGTTATCTGATTCTTTTGAAACCAAACCTTTTGTCTTTCTAATGTTTTTAACTAAAGTTTATAAGCTTCATTATCAACATAGCATTCATTGTATTTAGGTTTCATAGTATCATAAGCTTCTTTAAGATCATTGTATCTTTCACTACAACCAAATATACAGCTGTGTACCGAGAGAGTCCCATCAAGGCAAATTGATCATGCCTATCTCTCAAGTACATCCGCCGAATCCAGCTTCTCTCAGATCACAGCCTTCCTCATTCATTGTGTTCATGTGTACCCACTTGACCTGCTCATCCAAGGTGACAAGAGCAAGTTCTAGCTTCCTTTTTCTCGATTCTGCTGATAGAATTGTAGTTAGCTCCTCTCCACTCTTCCTATCTTTGCATTCCTTGAGATGACCCATCCGGTGACAAGAGAAACACTTGACCTTGCTTCCTGCCAAAACGAGCCGATCCTTTCCCCTGAAGCCAAACTTTCTTCCTTCGCTTCTCTCAAACCTTTGATATCATGAAAGCATGGCCACCTCGCCATTTCAGCTTTCATCTCTCCATTTCAAGTGGGTCCACCTGATCAAAGTCTTCATAAACAAGATGTCACGAGTATCATAATCAAGAACAAATGAATGAAGCACATCCTCCAATACACTACCAGCTTAGCTTCGAGGGTAGGATGGAGTGGGACGATTGTAAGATGATGATGGTAAGTAAGATGGACTTAGAGCATGCATCATCATATTGGAGTGAGATGTCCCAACAAAGGTCAGATGACCGTAAGAGGATGCACGGTAGGAGATCTAACATCGTGTTCAAGAGATTTGAGCTTGTTGTATAGCTCATCAAAAGTGAGCATGTCCAACCCACCTTTAGCCTTAAGAGCTATACTGACATGTAACCATGATGGAGGCAAAGATCAAAGGAACTTTGAGTTGCAATCATCATTGTCGTTTTGCATTCAACCGGTTTAGCTGACTCGAATCTTGTGGATACCTTCTTCTTCGAGATATTGAACTCTGGAAGTGTTATCTCAAAGATGGACTTCCTCATTCTCTTGACTCTTCATTGCCACCAACCTTGCTTTAAGAGCCATCCATATGTCCTTTGCATCATCCATGTGGTGAAAATCACTCAAGTGATCTTCGTGAATAGCTTGAAGAAGGATGGTTCTCACTTTGTGCTCTTGCACCGCTAGAATCTCTCTCAAATAGCAGTTTTGGGAGGAGCAATGGTAAACTTACCATCAAGATCCGGGATAGTCTTCGTGACCGCTTCCCTTTTCTTTACAATTTCCCAAAGATTCCAATCAATATTGGAGATCCAGCTCAGATTTTCATTGTCCACGATCATACTCTTCCTTTTTCAGATAAGGAAACTTACCATTACTGTTGGAAAGACTAAGTTGCTGCATAGAGGTGGTGTCTTTGATGTTGTTGTTGGTGACTTCGATTCATCATCGCCCGTGCATGGTGAATGTGTTTTGATTGTATGGGGTGAGGAAAAATATGGTTCTCGATCGTGAGACTTTCCCCGAGGCTCAAACCACTTGTTGAAAACACATAGACCTTGACAGATCTTGAGCACTCGTGGATCGTTAGTGTTGCCTATGTAATCACAAGAAAACTAATAGAAAATCTACAACCTAGATTCTATAATGAATGTAAATACAAGCGTTATAACTAAGAACACTTGGATCCTCTATGGATCTTTTATTAATCAAACTCTATCTTTCAATTAGTTATCTATTACAAACTATTAAGTTCCTTTATAGACAAGGAACCCTAAACTATTACTACTCAATCGACTAAACATGCAATAATGCATTTAATGACTAATACACTAAACAATATTGAGTAGTACAATAATACCCACGCTAACCTCTAAAAGACAAGAATAATGATGGGTTAGCATGTAATTAATAAAGATTCGATCCTAGTCAGTTCCACCCTTCAGTAAACACGGCATGGCTTTTAATCTTCAGAATCTTCTTCACAGATTCTCGCTTCTACTTGCCATAATCCTTCAAGATTATGCAGAAATCCTACTTCACATAATTCCCAACACAAATACATTGGGTTTTGAAGCCACTCAACCCAACTAATACAAAATTTTGGTTTTGTACTTTAACCAATTAAAAGAATACAAAATAATATTATCAACTAAGTCTCTTTTCCGTGATCTTCCTAATAAAAACAACTCAATTTCGACATCTTCATAGGAACCAACACGTCAAACACCTATAACCTCGAGATTGACTTTACGATTTCTACATTAGTATTTTGATCACACCAATCTATCCATTCAGATAAATCATTCATATCCCTTGTAGAAACTTGGCACCAATTATATACCCCCACCAAACTCTCTCTTGCTAACGCATTACGCGAATAGAACATGAGAAATCGATTCCATTGAAACACCACATACGTGACACATAATTGATGCGATTTCATCCCTTTACTGGATAAATTATAACGCTGCTAATGCCTTTGTCTAATCTAGCTCGCCACATAAATATGTTTACTTTCCTAACTAAGAGCACCATCTAGTAGCTATATTTGAACCCATCAAAGTCCGGGTTATCAATATATTTTCTTGTAATGCCAACCGAGAGCATACATCGGTATCTATATCCCACCAAAGCTTATCTTGACCTTCATGGAGATCTATATTCAAGACCGCCAGTAGCAATTGTAATTGTTGATGCTCGTGTCCCCTCTAACATCACGCCAGCCCCACCACCGTGATCATTAATCCACCATGTCGAACCAAACAATTTTGATCATTTTCTAGCCTCTAAAAGACGAGGAAGCGTAGTAGACAAGTGGTTGATCATCTAACCGATGTCTTTCCGTAACCTCACCTTGTCACCACTAACAAGATTGTACCGCAACTTATGACGAGCTAATATATGTTTGTCGTGCAAATAATTTACTCATCCAATAATACGAGCCCAAGTAATTGCTTTCACCCTACTAACCTCTCTCGCTATCCAACCTCCATATTCCCATGTATAGCGCTTATGACATTACACCATAAAGCTCTATCTGTAAAAAGGCCATCTCCATTTTTGTAATAACGCTAAATTAAACGACGCCAAACTACCAATACCCAAACCACCTATTTCCTTGTCGGCAATAACCTTCTCCCACGCTACCCATAATAGCATTTTCTTGTCCTCCCCCCTACCCCAAAAATTTAGAACTAATTTTTTCCAAAAATTTTAACACACCTTCCTGACTCAAACAAGGACATATAATAAATACCCAAACTCCCAAGCAGACTTTATAAGTGGTAAACCGCACCACCTACGTAAAGCATATTTAGCTTCAATCTAGAAAGGCGTATCTTTAAACCTTGAACAATACTATCCCACGCCCCTTAGATGCCATGCTCCAATCGTGATTCCTAGGTAATGAAGGCAAGTAGCCACTCGCACAACTCGCGGAGACCGCCATATTTGTGATCTTGTCTTCCACACTCCCACCCCATACATGTTTGACTTCCCGATATTGATTTCAAACTCATGAATTATAAAATTCATGCAACACGTCTAGGATGCCATCAACATCTCTAGTTGTCCATTCAGTTAGAAACACGACATCGCCGTGATAGAACAAATGTGAAACCTTTAATCTATTCACACCAACGGATGCCCTCAAATTTTGTTATCTTCTACCGCTTTTAATAGCAAAATGTAACCCTTCCATTGCTAAAATAAATGTAGGAGACAACGGGTCCCTCGGCGAAGACCCCATGCAAAGCAATTTCATCCGTAGGGCTTCCATTTACGGTAGAACCCATACTCTAGAAATTAGACATTCTCAATCCGTGATCTCCATTTTTGCCCCAACCCAAATTGCTCCATCACGGATCTAAATATTCCCAACACAAAGAGTCGTGACGCTTTTCAAAATCCACTTTAAATATCATTAGTTTCTTCCATTTTAATTTATACCATTCAATCACCTCACTTACCATTAGCGGCCCATCTAGAATTTGCCTCCCTTTAACGCCAATCGCTCACTACTTACTAGACTTCCAACCACTTTCGCCAATCGTAGAGCTAGTAACTTTGCAATGATCTTATATCAACACCAAGCAATGAAATAGGACGATAATCTTTAACAAACATGGATGGATACCTTTGGGATCAACGTAATAAAAGACGCATTACATCCTAACGGAGTTTACTATTTTGATGTAATTCCATCACAACTTTAAATATGTCTTGTTTCATGATCTCCCAATACTTCTTCACGAACTTGAATGAGAAACCATCCTGATCCCGAGATTTATCACTTCCACATTGCCACACCGCATACTTTATTTCGCCAATTGTAACCTGCTTCTAGATCTTCACAATTTCTGCAAGCAGTTGATTATAGCAATACTGAGGCAAAGGTTGGGGTATGAAACCGTCTCCGCCTCAAACTTGTCACAATAAAACTCCAAAAATGTCCTCTTTACTCAAATTTCCAGATTTGTACACCATTCGCCATCATGCATAATTCCATGAACCATTTCAACCTTCTCGTTGTTTCAACAATCCATGAAAGAAAGCCGAAGTTTTCATCGCCTTCAATGTCCCATTTAACCTTTGCCTTTGGCGCATCTAGAGCATCAATTCTATCAAGCTTTGCCAACTCTTTTATCCAAACCGCCGATTTTGAACGATTATTATTATCACGTGATGTCTATGTGTATTTGTATGTGTTTGATTATCCTAATCATACGAGTCACATGGAACTGATTATTATTATCACGCTGCATGTGTATGTGTATGTGTATGTGTATGTGTTTGATTATTCATTGAAAGGGATAACATAACCTTAATCAAAAGTTAACCACAAATCATATTCAAGAACTAGAAAGGAGTCTCAAAGTGATGTATGAAGGAGTTCATCAACAAATTGTGTGAAGTGGATGATAGTAACAAATCCTAAGTTTATCATTAAATCAAGGTACTCATGTTAAGGATACAGCTCAAGTGGAATCGAGTTATTATTTAATGTGAGTAACGGATAGACAATAGAAGCTATTATGGGCAACAAGCCAAAAGTAGGCACAATGTGTAAAACGGTTGTCGAAGTGGACATCATAATAGAGGAATGCCAAACATGGGCATTACAAGTGTGAGGTAGGCCTTAGAAAGATCTCATGTAGCAGTGAAACCCGGGAATGCATCCATGCATGATGGTAAAGACCACAAATGAGTACCGCGAACCTATAGTTACCCCCGAATTATTCTGTGGAAGCCAAGTTGAAATCGAAAGTGGACTCTACCAACGAGTGGTTGTCAATAATGAGCACCACATTATTAGTATGTCAAAATTAAGGTCACTATAGTAAAATATGGTAAAAATGTAAATGATAGTTGAATAAGTGTCGAAGCGGCACAAGTGATTAAATTATGTTTAGTAACCCGTTTACTCAAGAAGCTTCATGTTTACATTGCTATGTTACCACTTTATTTATGTCATTGATAAAGTCAAGCAAATGGTATATATGATATGGGCATGTAGCATGTCAAATGGTTAGCTCGTGGGATAAAGTTAACAAGCTCCTCTTTGCCTACTCTTGGGCATCAATATGGAATGCCCCAATGTATTTGTAAAGTGTCTTTTGTTGGTGTTATGTTCACAAAACAAGTCTTATGTATTTTCCGTAAGATTGGTAAATTCCTTAATTCACTTCATTCGCAAGATTGCAATATAGAGTTGAGATCAATATATAACTCATATTTGTCATAGAACAAATGAACCAATCATAACCCTCCATTTTTTATCTAAATTAATACAAAATCATTTTCCACCTTTTTTTTTAAAACAACATATCTTACAAACCAGAATCTTCAAAATATAAAAATACATATCGACGAGATTAATTATCTTTTTCTATGATATGACTTTTACATATTTTCACAAACATTTTTTCAAAAATCGTCCTAAAAATCATATATGATTTTACTTAATCATATATGATTTTAAAAATCATGATGATTCGATTTTTTAATCATATATGATTTTTACAATCATATATGATTCTCAAAAATCATATGTGATTCGTGAATCTAATCATATATGATTTTCACAAATCATATATGATTTTTATTGATTCAAATTTTCAAAAAAAAATGTTAAAAATATATAAGAAATGCATATCTATGAAAGATAATTTAATTCTCCACGACAGATAATTTTTATCATAACGCATTGAACAAGCCATAGATATTTAATTTTTTAAAAATGAAAGTTTATCATAATAAAAACTACTATT
Source organism: Chrysanthemum makinoi (assembly GCA_910596185.1). NCBI lineage: Eukaryota > Viridiplantae > Streptophyta > Magnoliopsida > Asterales > Asteraceae > Chrysanthemum > Chrysanthemum makinoi. The sequence continues at coordinate 130,989,165 of OU343218.1, forward strand.
ATTTGGATTGACGGATCTACAGAATTTTGGCTCTATATCAACTTTCTTGAATATATCGTTACAATGAATAGTTTAGAGAGTTAAGTTATTTTACATATCAAAATTTTCTCACATACCAAGGGACTCATCTCCACCATCCATTTAAAAAAAATCTCAACAGATTAAAAGATTTTATTATTTCACTCATTTTTATAATTTCAATATCTCTTTAAACCGCTCATCGCTAAGTTTAAAAATATTTACACTGTCAAGGACGAAAGATTTAATTATCTTTCTATGTACGCAAGACTTTGATATACTTTCTCAAAAAAGAAAAATGCTTTTTTCACTTTTTTCGCTTTATTTTACGCATCAAATTCCGTGAAAAAAAATCATATACGATAAAACACTAAATTGAATATCACATTGATATTATGTTAAATCATATGTGATATGTAATATCACATGATATCATACGTGATTTTACACTAATATCATACGTGATATTGTATATCATACGCGATTTTACACTAATATCAAATTAGTGTTTTATCATATATGATTTTTTAATGCAAATTTCATTAACGAAAAAACTAAAAACTTGAAAAAAACGTGAAAAAATAAAAAAAATTTGTCGAAAGATATCAAATCGCTTCTATCTATATAAAGTTAATTAAATGTTTTTCGCGAATGATATATTATTTTTCGCCAACGACAATTAATCTGCTTCGGAAAGATATTAATATTCAAAAAATGATGAAAGTTGATAAATTGTTTCAGATTAATCTCATCCATTAGATCAAATAAAAATTGACTGAGATTAACTCTCAGATGAAATAATCTGTCCTCAAATGATCTTATATCATAGTTTAGAATCTTGCAATATAACATAGCTGACAGTCCATTAACTAATAATAAACATCGACTAACACTCTTCTGCAGTTTAAGTGGAAAGAGACAGAACACTCAAATCGGTTCGAAATTCTTCAAATAACGCTGAAGAAAGACCGCTGGTGCAGATATTTGCATTCTGTAACGCGATGGAACATGAGCACGTGACCCGTAGCAACCATATCACGAGCAAAATGAAAAGAGGAATCACATCGACCGGGAGAAAATCCAACTCAGGTAGCATAAGCAACAAATCAATGAAACCAAGCACGAATGGCATGTTTGAACCCATATAAAGACCTCCGAAGGCAACATAGAAGATCCACAAAACCTGGAGGCTGGTGGGAATTGGACTACCCAACATAACTAATAGTCCATTAACTAATACTCCGTAATAAACATCGACTAAGATTTTCAAGTCTATACTTATATGAAGTTATCGCGGGTTGTAAAAGTGAGAAATGTATTTAGACAATGTTTTTACGTTAAATGAGATTTATAAGATTTGAAACGCTTATTAAAACCCATTTTTTTTGGCTCTTTGCTTACAGGATTATCTTCTCAGTATCTCAGTATCTCCACTACTGTAGGATGATTCTTGATAGCATTTATCATAAGCCTTCTTTGATTCATCGATGCGTTTTGTGGGATCTTCTAAACATGCATTTGCTTATCTTAGACGAGTTTCGTGGTCACGATTTTCAATTGTCACTCGTCATTTGAGCTACGTATGTATCCTATTTTACAACGTAGAACCATGCCCACTCTTTATATAACCGATCCATTAGGAAATTTTACTGATAAAATTGGCAAACCTATCTTGTGGCCAACTACGCCTACACGCTTAAAACTATATATTTATATTAGAAAACTGTATGATTAAGCTTTGTGCCTTATAAATAATATCAATACCATAGATGATCAGATAGTTAGGTGTAAATTTGGTACGTCATGTGCTCATGTTCCATCAGCTACCAATATGCAGATATTCACCGTCTTCCTTCAACGTTATTTGAAGAGTTTCAACGAGTACTGATCGCCTGCAAAAGTATGAATATGATAAAAAAAAAAAAAAAAAAAAAAAAAAAAAAAAATCTTAATTAACAAGATACAGCATTCTTACACTTGCATCACCTTGTACTTAAACAAAACCTGATTACAAAAACAGTGAAACACGCAATAGCTAGTCAAAAAGAGAAGGTCAACCACAAGCAGTGTCCCCTAAGACGTTATCTTGAGGAGATCGGGTGGTATAGTTGATCATGACAGTAAATATTAAGCCTATGGAACAGTGGTGAGGTAAAGTGTTGCTAACGTACTGAAAAATAAGTTTAGGATTTATAGGATCCTTTATCGAACCCGCACCGCCCAACATGCCATATGTTCCGTGGAAGGGATGAACAAGTCTTGTTCGGGTCCTTTAGTACTTGCACCACATTGTACATGTCTGATTCAAAATTAAAATCTGCACATATATAGTAGTACTCCATATGAGTTTTAGATTCACAAACAAATTAAAAGAACAAATCCACACATAAAAATTTTAATTAATCTAGACAAATTTACAATTCTCAAAGAGGGAACATTTATTGCTGTACGTACCCAAATATGATATATTTGCAAGCATTGATATATAAATGTGTAGTATACATACAGAGTTCGTCGTGAACATGGAAATCCCGAGTAGACGCCCAGTCCTCATAGAAAGTTTTGGTGGGAGGGATCGACCAGATGGAGTCTCCCACGATGTGTGTTACGCCACTAGCTTGCGCCGTGAAGAGTACTAGTACCACTAATATGTTTTGTACCACCATCTCAACTGTGTTACAGAATGAGTGAATACAGTTATTAAAAGAGATAATGAAGGTAACGGTTATGAGAGAGGTTTATTAGTGTATAGTTTGGGTAAAAAGTGACTTTACAAAAGTTAATTTAGAGTCACAGCATCATCGTATTTTAGGTGAATGTATATATTACTACGTATTATTTTTTCAGCTATAGGTGAAATTTTGTATTAACCTGTAGTAGTATACTTTTTACAGAAGATGGGTAAAATTCTTTCATATAAATAAAAAATTCAAAATAACTTTTAAAATACTAAGCCTAATAATGCAAAAATGAAAGTAAATGAACAATTTTGACTTGGTGCAAAATAAACAAAAGTCATAAATAAACATGTTCCAGATGGGATGGATCTAAGTGAGTATAGAAATTGAAATGGAAGAATGAAAAACTATTACCACACATTTCAAACGAGGGAGAATATATAAGGAAGATGATCTATATTTTCGTTGCATCCAAATGCTATGCGCTGGTTTCTTCTCACTCTTCTCATTTTAATTTTATTTCTCATCTGATCCTTACTCGATCCGAGATATGTTAACTATTTTTAAAGAGATCTGAACCAATCGTTAAGATCGCGATCCCGTGGGATCGTTTTTTCTTTACAAGATCGAGATCGTAGGATCGGATCGCGATCCTCGCGATCCTACCAATTTGTCATAGTTTGTAAACAAATGATAAACAAGTCAAATTGTTTTACATTTCTACCAACGCCAAAAGATAAATTCATATAATATCTTCAAAATGACAATGTTCAAATTTCAAACACCAAAATAATAAGAACACAAGAAAATCAAGTTTCAAGGAAACAAACGTTTCATTAGTGGCATTTCAAAACATACCTTTTGATTAGTTTAATCACAATAAAGTAAAGTAAATCGAATTATTGAACACTTTTATACTATAATCTATTTTAAAGTAGAAAACTAGGTATAAAGTTATAAAATATAATCTATTTAGAAAATGAAATAACAGTTGTTTACTTATTAGACATTAGTAAAATACATGTTTGTTTTTGCCTGCCAAGCAAAGTCGAGATTGGACTTAAAAGATTAAAAAAATGAACTCGATCGGCACGATCTTACGCATGCGATCCCATACGATCTTACTTACTACCACGATCCTACTACGGTTTTAGCTAGTAAACACGTAAACTCGCATTTCGATTCTACGAAGCTTACACGCGCGATCCAAAATTTTGCTTAACATCAAAAGTCGGGTAGTGTCCTATATATACCAAAGTACCAAACAATCTCATGCCGATGAGTATTGTTCTTCTGTCACAGAGCAACAATGATTTCACATCGCATAAAAACTCATTGTTTCCCGTCAGTAATGAGGGGATTGATGGGACACATTCGCCCCTTTAACTTGAGGAAGATTTTCCCCGCCTTTGTGTGAAATTCGATGACCATGGCCTATCTTTTGATAAATCTGTGTCTTATTTCTCAAGTTTTTTTAGTAAGAAAATGTAAATAAATAGAAAATAAACATTTTTAACTAATTTTGAAAGGATACATTTTATTTCAAAATCAACAAATCACCTTTTTTTTTTTTTTTCCTAAATCAACAAAGGATACACCGTGATACTTGGAACACAATTTTTCTTCATTTTATTTCATTTCTTTTTTTAAGTGATACTCGAAAACACAGTGTAAAACTAATTTTGAGTAAATTCTAGAAATAGGATGATTTTGAAAACCTATTCTAAAACTAAGATGACTTTCTTTTCTTATTCTAATTATAGGATTAGTAGCTTTTCTTATTCTAAATGTAGGATATTTGCATTTTTTTGTTCAATTTCATATCTCCCCTTTTTAAATTAAGAAATTTCATATATACCCAAACACGCTTTAAAAAACATTGTACATTATGATTCAACAGGAAAAACCCGAATCGAAATAATCGGTTTGCTTGGCGGTTCGGTTTTAAAAACTGAAAAACGCTTGACATGATAAGTTCGTTTATTTATTGAGTTAACTAAAACAAAAAATTATGTATCTATTTAACTTGGCCAAGCACACTAAACTGCGAAGTTAAGCGCTTAATCAATGAACGAACATGTAAAACATAATGACATGCAAATGTCTAGTTCGATGTTTACTAGCTTTGTTTATGTATTACTTATCAAAATTAAGATATATCAATACAGTAGCTTAACAAGTGTAAACATAACATTATCCTTGAATTGTGTAATTGACCACCGGTATTTGTTTGGGCTACTGGATTTATGTTTTTAATTTCCTTCCTTCTCAATGCCCGGGCATCCATCCAATGCATTGGTTTCGATCTTGTACCCACTTGGAGCGTACATTGTATAATCATGACCAACACCTGTTTTTAACAAGAAAGCTAAACTGTTTATAAAGTCATATGAAACATGCATGTACTGGTTCAGATATAGTGAAATGAAAACAAGATCCTAGAATTAGAATGAAAAAGAAGACCGTCTTAGTTTTAGAATAAAGAAAGAAAGTCATCCTAGTTTTAGAACACTTTTCAAAACCAATCCTAGTTATAGAATTTTTTCAACTAATTTCTACCACTGTTAAACATAAATTAATTAAATCTTGAGTTTACATCCAACCTTCCAACAAACGCCACTAACTTGTTGCAGCACGTCCATTTTGCTGTTGTAAGCTATCAACCTTATGTCTCCCATGGCTGGGTCGACTGTCATTACCATCTCTTCGTCCCCTTTGACACAGCGTAAAAACTTTTGCCTTTGAAGCTGACAATTTGGGTAAGGTGGAGTTTTCGGTTCTATAATTTCACTTTTATGAGTTTCCTCTCGATATATGTTGAGCTCAGAAAATGGCTATCGCTATTTTTAGTAGGAAGTCAGACACAAAAACCCAACACACACAAAACCATAGCGACAATGATGACTTACAAGAAAACTTCTATAACACTATTTAACTCCATTCACTGACTGATCAATGGAATCAAGCTACAATAACCCCTCAAAACTGCTCTTCTAGTGACGTTTGAGAGACGCAAATGTAAAACAGATGAAAATAGAGCTGAGCATCGTAAACCGTGAACCGGACCGAACAAACCAACCAACTAAAACGGCCCGACCGTGTTCTGATCCAGTCCTTAGTCCAGCCTTATCATCATATTCAGTCTCCTGCACAATTTTACACAAAACTAGCTAATATGCTTATTTAGATCGGACTAACCGATAAGCCAGACAGACCGATGAACCGACCAACAAAGCCGATCGAAACACATTTTGCTCTGGTCTAGTATTTGTTGGTCCGTCCGTTTTGGACCATGCTCGCCCTAGATGAAAGCATACATGTAGCCATTACAGACACCAGAGCCTAGACCAACATCAAAGTCAACGACTCAATGTTACAAGTCTGCAACCCCACAATACTAGACAAAACTATTTAACTCGCAAGTCTAACAAAATGTCGATAAAGAGAAATAAACATTTCCTACCGACTTTCACTTGCCAGAGAAACATATAATGAATATTTAGTCCAAGACGCTTCTCAAACCAGTTTTTCAAATAAGCAAATTATCCATACAGCTTAACAGGATCCAAAACAGATAAGACTCGTTAACAGTATATAGAAAACGAAAATTACAACTGACATTATTGTCTTGCCAAGACCTATAGATGAGAAAACCTTGACCTCATAGCCCACACTTATTGCTGTGCACATTGTACCCTCTGTGCACCACCACCGTGCATGTCATCATCTTCATCGTAAGCTTCTTGTTGAGCTTGTTGCTGTTTCCTTCTCATCTCCTCTTCGATGTTGACATCATGCAGAGTTGTCTCTTCACATTCATCCAACTCCATGTCTGTCATCTGCATCGAAGGCCTGGGTGGTAGCACTGCTTCCAAAGCCTTGCACTGCTCTGGGGTCAAGGATTCCGGGAACTCCACAGTGAAGTGTATGTACAACTTACCCCTCATAAATGGTCTCTGGTACATCGGCATACCCTCATCATTTATTGCCTTGAATTGATCTATAAAACAATAAAAGGAAAAGGATTAGCAACATATACTTTCACAAAATATGATCAGCAAAACCGGATCAAACAAACACAAAACCAAACAAGAGAAAGCTGAGATAATTACCAGGCTTGACAACCTCCCCAGGTTGAGATTTGATGAGAAGCTGCCTATTATCCAAATGGGTCAAGATAAACTGGAATCCGCAAAGCGCCTCTGTTAAGCTGAGTGTGTGCTCAACGAAAATGTCATCACCCTTTCGCTTGAACTTGGGGTGCTCCTTTTGTTGCAAGACAAAGACGATATCTCCAGTAACCGTGTCCGGCTGCAAAACACATTTTGAGTCAAAGAACAGTAAAAGTAGAAATGAAAACAAATAGAACAAGGTGTTCAGCTTACAGCCTCATCAGCCTCGCCAGGGAATGTAATTTTCTGCCCATTCTGCATGCCCTTCTCAACATGGACCTCAAGAACCTTCTTCTCTTGCACCACTTTCTCACCCTTGCACTGTGTGCACCGATCCTTGTCATTGATGGTTTCTCCGGTACCCTTGCACTCGTTACAAGGATGTTGCATCTGCTGAATCATAGATGGGCCAAGGTGCCTGATTGACACTTTCATTCCAGAACCTTGACAACCGGCACATTTCATTGAAGCACCCGACTTCGACCCCTTTCTGCAAAATTGTCAAATTTGGAGTTAAATTACAAAAAAGACCTAATACAAGTAGCAGGTGTATAGTAAACGAAGTCCGCTCTTACCCCTTACACTTGGAGCAGAGTACGCTACGTGAAAGAGAGAGCTTCTTGGATGTTCCATTGTAAAGATCCTCAAGAGACACTTTGAGAGGATGAACAACATCTTCACCCCTACGTTGTCTTCGTCCCCTGCTACTACCACCTCCAAAAGGACTACCGCCACCGCCAAAGAAAGATTGGAAGATGTCAAATGGATCATGACCACCACCTCCACCGCCCATTCCTTCCTTCAAGGCATCCTCGCCATATTGATCATAAATCTCACGCTTCTCAGGGTCACTAAGTACCTCGTAAGCTTGGGCAAGCTCTTTAAACTGGAACAACAAATGTAAATACGTTACATATAAAAAAAATCCTATTTTCTAGGAACCTGCTGCATATAGAGCTACAAAAGTCTTGATAGCAAAATCTAAGCATGTAGATAAAACTAGCATTCTCAAACTACACATGGTTCAGACCTCTAATCAACAAAATCAAAAAAAGTTGCTTTAGACCAACTAGGTATTCGCAATTAACAGATTTATCATTACGCATTAAGCCGAGTAAAAATCAAATGTACAAAGGCCCACGAACTAAACTTATGTACCTACCATTAATTTCTTTATCGCACTACACTGTAAATAAACATCTCTCCCAAATTTACCATCATAACACAAACACCTGATGTAAAGTATCAAACTTTCAACATAATGTGTACAATCTATTAATTCTTAAAGTTACAACTTGCAATTATAGGTACAGAATACACAATAAGCTAGAAGACCTAACTCTGCTTAAGCATAATTACACTACTTCTATTAGCTATACAATATCGGATTAAAAATCGATCCAAGATTATTCAATTAATCCAAGTCGATTTAATTCTAATCAAATAAGCTAATTTTCATCTAATTACCAATAAATCAACAATCTTTAACCAAAATCAAATCCAATTACAATAAACTAAACAAAATCGGCTTAAAAAAACAATACCTTTTCAGGATCTCCACCTTTATCAGGATGATTCTTGATAGCAGCTTTACGATAAGCCTTCTTTAACTCATCTGCTGAAGCGCTTTGTGGGACCCCCAAAACCTCATAGTATTTTGTGTTGTCGCTCTTCTTGGGTGCTCTTCCAAACATCTTCTTATCTTATTCTAATTCTTATTCTTCGATCTTCAATTATTCAGTTACAAATCTATAAAAATCATCAAAATCAATATCAGATCTAATCCAACAAATTAAATATAACAAGTAAAAAACGAGATCGTACCGGTGAAGAAGAAGAAGTAGATCGAATAAGGGAAGGGAAGGGAAGACTTTGAGTTTGTGTTTGAGTTTGTTCGGCGATAGAAAGAGGGTTTGGAATAAAGGGAATGAGTTGTTATTTATTTATAGAGATGTAAGTATGGACGGTTCAGATTGTTTTATAAAAGATAGTAAGCAAGAAGGATCTAGAATGGTTGAGATGAAAGAAAGTGTGGTTCTTTTTCATCTACCGTTTATGTGATGAATCACTTGTTTTCGTCGAAGGTGTGGATTGGAAGTAGCTTTCCAAGATGTTACGTTTTCACTAAACTACGAGTTTTTGTTTGTTTAGAAATTTCTCCCGTCTATTTATCATTAAAACCGATTCTTTTTATAAGAGTTTTTGGTGCGGTAATAGTAATATTTATTTTTGAATGTCATTTCAGCGTCACATCATTTTAACATCAGAATATTTAACATAAAAAATCACTAGTTATTATAACATTAAATAACATTACTTTTTAAGATTTAATTTTTTTTTTTTAATTACAATTTACAAATTAACCCTTTAACTAATATTTTAATTCTTAAATAAACCCTTTACTAATATTTTATTCATTAAATATTAATACAAATTACAAATACTTGAAACAAAAACATAATTTAAAAACATGTGAAAATTTAAAAACTAATACATAAACTTAAGAAACATGCGAAAATTTAAAAACAAATACATAAACTAAATAGACATGACTAATCTTCATCTAATTCCTCAAAATCTTCGCGTTCACGCCAAATATGCTCCATAAGTTGTCGTTCGAGATTAAAATGAATATTTTTGCCACATATTTCTTTTGCCTTTCGACGATGCATATCACATATGTCCATCCATCTTTGTTTCCTATGTGGTACCGGATTGACCCATATTTTATTGTACTCACTTATTACAAACTTTTGAATTTTTAAAATCATGTTATGCAATTTGATACAACAATACATGATTCTACGTATCTTGGTAACCTGATATTGACGTGCTGGTTGTTGTATTATTTCTTAGCGTCCTTGAAGAACACCAAAAGCACGTTCGACATCCTTTCGTGTACTTTCTTGTCTTCTTTTAAAGAAAGTGTGTTTATCGTCTAACGTATTTGAGAACGATTTGACAAAATTAGCCCCCGTGGGTAAATTCCATCTACAAGTAATCACCCCTTTTCAAACTCAACTCCATTTACCTCAAACGAGCTACAGTGCGACATCATCATACGATCAAAGAGGCATTAAAGAAGACTATGCTCTGAACAAGAAGATTCTTGAGGCCACTGACACCTACATCAAGAATTCTTCAAGCCTCACTAAGCTCATCAACGATAAACACGAGATCCTACCATGGCGATATGATTTGCCCAACTAGTCGACAAAAAGGGAGGAAGCTATTCAAGAGTGGAAAAGGCATGTTTTGCTATTTAACCCAAATGGAACTATACTACATCAAGTGTATTAATGATGGTCCATTTGTCCCTACAAGCTGGGAAGGTTTACCCAAGTTTGAAGCTCAATGGACTCCTGATGAGAGAAGGGTGGTCAATCAGGACCAACGCCTCAAAAGCATCATTATATCATGTCTCCCTAATGATATAATGGAATCAGTCATTAACTGTAAAACAGCCAAACAAACTTGAACTGACTTGGTTCATAGCTATGAGGGTCCCTCAGATACCAAGAAGAACATGATAATGGACCTGAAACTTGAGTATAACACTTTCAGAACCAGAGATTCTGAAAGTCTCTCAGAACCAGAGATTCTGAAAGTCTCTCAAAAACCTATACTCGTTATAAGACATTGCTCAATGAGCTGTCCAATGATGGTGTCACCCTGTCTAAGCATGAGATGAATGTTGGCTTTGTCAACAGTCTCCCTGAGAAGTGGTTAAGTTTCTTTCAGGGTCTCATAAATGCTAATCACATTCAAAATCTTGAGCTCCCTGAAATCTATGGGAAGTTTGTCTATAAAGACAACTTAATCTCTAGGAGATACCCTGATTCAAAAAAGGCTCAAGAAACCAGAAAGGCCCTGACCATTGCACTCATATCAACTGCATTCTTTTCTAATGGTGTTGTGCAAGATTTTCAAGAAAACTCTGATGATAAGGCTGATGAAAGAACCAGTGAGGAATACCTAAATGATTTGAAAACTGAATTTCAAAAGAGGGCACCCCTTGCAAACTCAAAACGTTTTATCAAAAGAAACAAGTCAAATTTATCTGGTTCCAAAGCAAGTAATAGCACTGAATGTTTTAAATACGGTAAAAAGGGTCACTTTGCAAAAGAATGTTTTTCAAAAACCACTTCAGAACCTTCATACAAATTTTTCTGAAAACAGTTCTTCCTCAGGAACTAGCAAGTTTTAACCAAAAATGCTTCAGTCATCTCAACATTTTCAAAACAAAATTAATCAAAAGGATCAAAAAGATTTTGAATCCAAGTATAGAAAAGTTAAAGCTAAACTTGCACTCCTTAAGGCTACACCATCAACCCTTCATCCACCAATACAGAGCTCTAAACTCTCTCGGGGAAAGAACAAAGGGCTTGTAGTCAAACCTTTGATTGGGATTAAGAAGATATTTCCTCTAATGATAAAGTAAAAGTTGGTGCATTGATGGCACTTACAGAAGGTGAAAAGCTGACTGCTGAAAAGAGTTATGCAAGAAATGAAGAATGGGTCAACAATACCATAAGAAAGGTAAATATTTTACTATCTATGGATGATGATTCTGATTTGGCAATCTTATTTAAGTTACAATGATTTGGATCTTAAGTTTGTTGAAGAGTAAAGATTAAATCTGTTTTCAAAATACAATAAACTCACTTTTGAATTAAACAAGTGTAGAGATGAAATTCTTGCTTTAAAACAAGAGAAACTTGAAGTTGTCACACTTCAAATTCAAAACACTGAGTTTGTGAAAAAAAATCATGCTCTTCAAGAGGAACTTAAGAAAGAAAAGCTCATTATTGAAAGTTGGACAACTAAAAATCCTAGAGTTTATAAGTCTGTCTACAATCTTATTCCTAGCACTAAAAAAGAGTCATAGGATAAGATCAACTCACTGAGTCCACAAGTAATAGTCAAAGTGAAAAAGCTTTCACTCTTGTTGGCATTTCCTTTAAAAAAGAATTACAACCAAAGTCCGCATTGATTGGGTTGTGAGAGTCAACCTAGACGAAGTTGCCTAACTTTAACAACGGAAAAATCTTGAAACCTAAAAGTCGGCTATCAAAGAAATGCTTGGAGTCACCTGATGAACCCAATCAAATTAAGGCCCATCAATGAGTCAGATCAAACCACACACACCTTTACCTCCATTAAAAGTCCTTCAAGGAGCCTCACCCCCAGACTTCACACCTTGGTCTATTCCCAACACTCTCCAAAGAGATCATGACTTGAAAAAGACCTTCCAATAACTAAAACAAAGAATCGGGTTCTTCTACTGAATCTTCCAAACCTTCGATCCCTTACGATGAAAGGACCAATGACATTGATTCTAAAATTGATCCGGTTAATGAATTTGTTAGAAGCTGCAGTGAGAAATTAGATTCCTCTCAAAAGCTCCTCGATCTAAGATTAAGGAGTCCAAACCGACTTCCTCAAGCAATACCAAACCAAAAACAATACCAAAACCCTCAATAAAATGTGGACTATGCAATTATACAAATCACACAACTGATGATTGTTATAGGATTCTATTTTGCATGATTTGCAATAAGGAAGATCACATAACCTCATATCACAAATCTCACATTGCATCTCTGAATGCACAAGCAGAATACAAGACTCAACCCTTTCAGTATGCTTCATCTTCCAAGCAAGCATTTAGATAAAAGGCTTCACCCTGCACACACTATGGATTCAATGACCATCACACTCATGACTGTCTATTGTATCTCTGTTGTGATATTTGTGGTGACCCAACACATGATACCTCAATACATGACATGAATATTCATGCAAGAAGATGATCCACCATTGAAATCCTCTCAGTCGAATGAGTCTTCTAACACCAAATGCAAAGCATGTGGAAGCATTGTCCACTCAACCACTGACCATGAATCAGTTGAGAGATTTAAAAAGACCTACAAGGCCAAACCCACCAGAAAGTAGGTTCACAAGAAAAACTAACTCACTTTACTTTTTATGCAGAGACATGCCATGGAGCATGTTTGGCATCTAGACTGTTAATACAAATAAACCGTAAAAACGTTTATTAATATTTTGCGATCTCTTTGTGTTTTGTTGATAACAAATGTAATGTTATCTTAAGTAAAATTATAAGGATACATGTTATTTTTGTAAAGCATTTACATATAGCCATTTAAATACAAAAATGTAATAATTAAGCATTTGTTGTAATAGTTTATTATGATGGGTAAAAACCATAACCCATGGATCTTAAACCCATACCAAAGAAGACTTGATACAATGTATACTTAGATACATTGAATCTAAAGAAAACCCATGGACCAACCCATAACCCATGACCCATAACAAAAAACCCATGGGCAAAGAGGAGTACTACACGGATCCCTAGGATTACACTAGCCGGATCCCAAGTGGAAGGGATCCGTGGGATCCGTGGAACAGAGGAGAAATTTGCCTATAAATATAGAGCCATTTCTTCATTCTAACTCACCCCTCTTCTTACTAAATCTCTCATACACTCTCATTCTCTTCTAACATATAGATCACTTGATCTAGAGAGTTGTTCTTCTTTCTTTCTATTTGTGTTCCTCATATAGGTCCTTCTCTAAGGCGAGATCACGAGCATTCTACAAGTCATCCCAGCAAGGGGCCCTTGATTGATTTGTCACCTCGCAAGATTTCTGTAGCCAAGATCTTGTATTTGATATTTCACATATTTGTTGTGTAATAGTTGTGTTGGTTTGGTCCACCGTGTTACGGACTCGGTATCTAGCTTTGTACCGGAAAAGTGTAAGCAACGTTGTGAAGGCTTCTCCGCCAAGTGAAGGAGTTTGTTGACATAGTGCTTGAACTCTCGAGTAGGTGACTCTGGGAGTGGAGTAGGGCAAGGAAGGTGACCTTGTAGCCGAACCACTATAAATCGGTTGTGTCATTTCTATCCCTTAACTTTATCTATTTGCTTGCATTATCATTAGATCTATACGTTCTCAACATCCATACGATTTCACATAATATCGAATCTATAAGTTTTTGAAATCAACCAAAACTATTCAACCCCCTTCTAGTTTTCCACAATTGGCATCAAGAGCTAAGTTTATAAAAGTTTTAAAATAAAATTGTATTTTAAAACTTTTCGATCACTATGGGTTCTGAAAATTATAAGGAAGGGCAATCTATGCAAGAACCACCACTACTTGAAACTAATGGTTTTATATATTGGAAAAATAGATTCCAAACATATGTGAAGTCTAAAGATATTGATCTTTGGTACATTATTGTTGAAGGTGATTTTGAGGCTACCTCAAATGATGATAAAGGAAATTTAGTTCACATACCTCATGATAAACTAAATGATGAAATGAAGAAAAATCTTTCTAAAAATAGTGAAGCAAAAATGGTTTTATATAATGCTTTGAAAAAGGAATTGAAAGAATTTCTATGCTTAAAACCTCTAAAGAAATTTGGAATTCTTTAGTTGTAACTCATAAAGGCAACCAACAAGTTAAGAATAATAAAATTGATTTATTTGTTCAACAATATGAACAATTTTCAATATCGGATGAGGAAACTATAGATCATTCATTTGCTAACTTTAATACTATTATTACATCTTTACAAGCACTTGATGAATCTTTTCTAGCCGTAACCATGTTAGGAGATATCTAAGGGCACTTCCATTGAAGTGGAGATCCAAGGTGACGGCGATCGAAGAGTCAAAAGATTTGACAATCCTCACCCTCGATGAACTCATAGGCAACCTAAAAGTCTACGAGCTTGTCCTTGCTAAAGATTTCGAAGCCTCAAAGGTGAAAGAGAAACACAAATCTCTTGCCCTTAAAGCCAAAAAAGCTTCAAGCGATGAGGAGAACTCATCTTCGAGTAGTGACGACGAAGAGTACGCTATGGCTGTAAGGGACTTTAAAAAGTTCTTTAGAAGAAAGGGTAGATTCGTCAAACAACCGTATGATGATAAGAAAGGCTTTCGGAAAAGCAAAGAGGACGAGAAGCCAAAGGATGATCGTACTTGCTTTAAATGTGGGACCCAAACCACTTTATTAGTAAGTGTCCCAAACGGGATGATCAAAAGGCATTCGTGAGCTGCACGTGGGGAATGAGCGACGAGGAGGATGAAGAAATTTGTCTTATGGCAAATGACGAGGTATGTCCTGAATACTATAGTAGCTCATCACTTGATGACGACTCATTGCATAATGAATATGATAAACTATGCAATATTAGCTTAAAACTAGTTAACAAAAACAAGCTTTTAAAGAGTAAAAATAAACGTTTAGATAAAGAAGTCATAGAATTAAAAGCAAAACTAAAGCGTTTAGAAAAAGGTAAAATAGCAAGTGGTGAATGTGAACTTTGCGTTCAACTTCAAACACTAGTGATCACTTAGATTCTAAAATTGCTAGAATGAGCACGAACACTTTAGATACAATACTCGATAGTGTTAAAACCGGTAACAATCAAAAGGTTCTAGGTAGTCAACAACTTGATCCATCAACTAGTGAAAGTAAAGAAACAAAATTTGTTTAAGAACTAGAAAAACCAACCTTTGTTGTGGCGGATCCACGGATCCCCCAAAAGGGAACCGGCTAGTGTAGAAAAAGGGATCCGTGGATCTGCTGTAACAAACATTAGCAATAATGTAGCTTCTTCATCTAGAACTGAGTTTGTCATAGTTAATAGGAAGAAACCAAATCATGTCACCACTAGACAACCACCCCAAAATATAATCCTACTTTTGCAAGAAACAAAGCTCCATCTTTTCAAAACCTAATTCATTTAGGAGACCTAATAGTGTTTACCCAAAAAGTAACCATCAAATGGGATGGAATCAAAATATGCAAAACGGTTTTCCTTTTCAAAACTTTGCTCCATGGAATGCATAATCATCTTATCCATACATGTCTAACATGAATGGAATGTTTAACACTAATGGACCCATGAACAAATGGGGACCAAACTTTTGAGTTTATTATTGTTTTAGGTGTGCTTAAAGGTCGACCTAGACCCGATGAATGGGTCAAGGATAGCGGGTGCACAAGGCACATGACCGGAATAGGGATCTATTCTCCACATATGAATCCATTAATGGAGGTAATGTGGTGTTTGGAAATAGCAAAGTAGAATCATCGGTAAAGGTATCATTTCTAACAAATCTCTAACCATTAACGATGTGTGTCACGTAGAAACCTAAACTTTAATCTCTTAAGTATAGGACAAATATGTGATAAAAAGTGCAATGTACTTTTTACCGAAACCGGTAGTAAGATACTTAAAATGGCATAACCATAGGAAGAGGAATTAGGAAACATGGAGTCTATGTCATTAAAATCGGTAATGAACCTAAAGACAAATTATGTCTTACCTCTATGGATGATACTTCGACCTTATGGCATCCAAGATTGGGTCACGCCAACATGCGACTTCTTCAATCGCTATCATCCAAAGATCTAGTAAGAGATCTACCTAAGTTAAAATATGAACATCAATTTTGTGATGCTTGTAATATAGGAAAACAAGCTCATTCGAGTCATAAAGCTAAAAACATGGTGTCCACAACTAGGTGTCTAGAATTACTACATATGGATTTATTTGGTCCATCCGCTATCCAAAGTTATGGAGGCAACTACTACACTTTGGTAATAGTGGAATACTACTCTAGGTATACATGGACAAAATTTTTAAAAAACAAAACGGAAACCTTTAACTATTTTGAAATATTAAGCAAAAAGATCCAAAGACAACTAGGAAGTCCATAGTGTCTATTAGGACGGATCATGGTAGGGAATTCGATAATGAAGTGCAATTCGAAGCTTTTGTGACGCTAATGGTATTACTCACAACTTTTCGGCTCCACGCACTCCACAATCGAATGGGGTAGTAGAAAGAAAGAATAGAACTCTACAAGAAATGAGTCGAACCATGCTTAATGAACAATCCATACCTCAAAAATTTTGGTGTAATGCCGTTGATACTTCAACGTATATACTCAATCGAGTCTTGATTAGACCAATCTTAGGAAAAACTCCATATGAGTTACTTTGAGGCAAAAAGCCTACGTTAAATCATTTTAGAGTCTTTGGTAGTAAATGTTTTATTCTTAACACTAAAGATTACCTTACAAAATTTGATCCTAAATCAACCGAAGGTATCTTTTTAGGTTATTCGCCAAATAGCAAAGCTTACGTCATATTAAACAAAGAAACAATGAAGGTAGAAGAATCATTAGATATAAAGTTTGATGAAAGTCCACCCAAACCCTCTCCACCTCTTGTCAATGACGAGATTATAGAAAGTGAGGCCATAGTAATAAAGAAAAAGATAAGTGAAGAAGAAGAACCTCTAATTGATGAAATAGTAAACATTAAAGAGTCCAAAGATCACCCCGTAGATAAAGTCATAGGAAAACTAAACGAACGAACATTAAGATCTCAAGTTCAAAACCAAAGTAGCTTGTTTTGTTTCGTTTCAACCGTAGAACCTAAGAATACACAAGAAGCCATAAAAGACGAAAGTTGGGTAAAGGCTATGCAAGAAGAACTAAATCAATTTGTTTCTAATGATGTTTGGACACTTGTACCTCCACCTAGTAATCAAACCATAATAGGAACCAAATGGGTTTATAAAAACAAATTAGATGCAAATGGAGTAGTGTCTAGGAACAAGGCTAGACTCGTTGCTCAAGGGTATAACCAACAAGAGGGAATAGACTTTGATGAGACCTATGCCCCCATGGCTAGATTAGAGTCTATAAGAATACTTCTTTCTTATGCTTGTGCTAATGATCTAAAGCTTTATCAAATGGATGTCAAAAGCGCTTTTCTAAATGGTGTCATAAATGAAGGAGTATATGTAGCTCAACATCCAAGCTTCATTGATTTTGAAAACCCAAACATGTGTATAAATTAAAGAAAGCCCTTTACGGTCTTAAACAAGCTCCAAAAGCTTGGTATGATAGACTCAAGTCATTTCTAGTTAAACACAACTACACCATGGGGTTAGTTGACAACACACTTTTTACTAAGAAAAGAGAGTCACATATAATCATAGTACAAATATATGTAGATGATATTATATTCGGATCCACTTGTCAAGACATGTGTGATGATTTCTCTAAAATCATGCATGACGAGTTCGAGATGAGTATGATGGGAGAACTTAGTTTCTTTCTTGTTCTACAAATAAAACAAGTAGAAGATGGTATCTTCTTTAATCAGTCTAAGTACATCAAGGAGATGTTAAAGAAATTCGGTCTAGAAGAGTCAAAACCAATTAGGACTCCAATGTCATCCGACACCAAACTCACAAAAGACGAGGACGGAGAATCCGTAGATAATACTAAATACCGTGGCATGATAGGTAGCCTTCTCTACCTCACGGCAAGTAGGCCGGATATAATGTTTAGTGTTTGCTTATGTGCTAGGTTTCAAGAAGACCCCAAAATATCACACCTAGAAGCCGTAAAAAGGATATTTAGATATATTAGGGTACAACAAAATAGGATTATGGTATCCTAAGGGCACGGGAGTAGAAACAATTGTATATGCAGATTTTGACCATGCAGTGATTACGTTGATAGAAAAAGTACAAGTGGGGTATGTACTTTTATGGGATGTTGTTTAACATCATGGTTTTCTAAGAAACAAACGGCACTTGCAATATCAACAACCGAAGCCGAGTACGTCTCCGCGGGCAAAGCATGTGTAGGATCGATATATTATTGTGTTGATGATTCGGGTGGTCTTGGATGATCAAAATACATGATAGCCATTTTAGAGAGAGAAAGTAGAGAGAGGGTGTTCTTGCTAGAGGTTTACACAAAGGAAAGGTTAGATTAAAAATGAGAAGCACCACCCCTTCCATGGATGGAAGGGGTATTTATAATTACACAATACACGACCTCCTATCGGCTGTGGATCGGGCATACAGATGGAGTAAAAATACCCGTCCTTCCTCCACCTGTTGCACTACACTACTACGCTACAAACTAATAAATAAACTACTAAATAATGTAACTAACCACAAGTCTACGAGCTAACTTAAGCTAGATAACATTTGGGGTGACCGACTCTTCACTATGGAATTTTCTAATTCCTAACAATCTCCCCCTAAGGGAGGTCACCCCATGTTTTACATTTCGAATCCTAGCATTCTATTTTATCTTTGTTCTTGAGCTCGTAGACTTCAATTCTTCAATTCCGCAATCTTTGTACTTAAGTAGTGCATCTTCAAAGTCTGAATGCTTTGTACTTTAAGTGGAGGCCTTTAACTGATCCACATCTTTGATGATCTTCGAACTTTCATTGAGATCATCAGCCACAACAAATCTCTGGATCACCCTTTATTGTGTTGCCATCATGTAAAGTTGTGACTTTTAGACCGACATGCTCACACTTTTGAATCATGACATCTTTCCATCAGAGTAGCGGAAGCCTTTTCGGGTTCATGATATTTGCGGCGGCGAAGCGAAGCATAGTATGAAATATCGAGCGGGTTATGTAGATATGCACCGGTCATGATTTCTTCAAATTAAGTGTGGATGCCTTTGTGAGCATGCGCTTTGGAATGACTCCTCAATTACGATCGGTCGCAACCGTCCAAATGTACCGCAAACAAGCAGTTAGCAATAAAACACACGAAAGTGTCTTTGATCACTTTCGTTGAATTGAGTATCTGCCCCGGTTCCCGTTGATCGTACAAGTCTTGCTTTGTGATCGGTAGGATTCGAAGAATCTCCTTGACGGGTTTCGCAATTTGTTCTATTCGTTCTCCGAACGCGTCTCAAAGAAGACAACACGAGTGAGTGAACCAAATAATTGAGATTCACCGATTGATGAAAAATGATTTAAAAACAATTGCGTATTGCTTAGAAGAAAGAGTTTTGCAATACGGCGAAGGTTTTATGAGAAAGATCAATTTTCAATCAAAAATACTTTTGTATTTAAAAGAGTACACATTCGACGTGCTAGAGAAAAGAAGGTTTGCACATCGAACGGTTTTTCCAAAAGCATTTTTTCAATCAGAGATACTTTTGTGTTTGAAAACATAAGTACACATTCGACGTGCTAGAGAAAAGAAGGTTTGCACATCGAATGGTTTTTCCAAAAGCATTCGTCAATTCCATTCCTGGACCAAGGTTGATTCAAGTGATATCGCCCCATTGTTTCTATCCAGTTGTCACAAGCTTGATCTTTAGAAAGATCTCACATGTCACCCACCAAGAGCTTGTTTGATGTTGGCTCTAGAAGGATTTCCATCTTCATTGTGAATAATTTTACATATCACTTTCGGATGTTGGCAATACCACAAGGATAATTCGTAGGACTCTTAATATATACTTACTTTCCACATTGTGTGAAACAGCAAGTCTTCAAGAATTTTATGTCCTAATGAGATATTGTGGATGATCTCTTGGCTCTAGACTCAATTATGTATATTTGGTTTCCTATCTTGGGAGACTAGGAGAGGGTCTCCTTCTTCAATATCAACAATCTCTAAGAGAAAGTCGATAGATAATGTCGGTTCCCCGTGAGAATGAAACAAGCCCTTTTAAGAGGAACTTGAGTAGCTTGGGAAGTTTAGTGCATTGCGTCACTGGGTCCATGACGTCTTGTCTTCAATACTGATGTTACCTTAGTAAACACCAGTAGCATATGTATTGAACCAGTTCTTGCCCTAAGGTTGAATTATTGGAGGGCTATTTCTTTTCACCCTTTTCATATTCATTTCTTTTTCATTCTTCAACCCCTATAGTGCTTATCGAGACTTCATAACTAGAACCTTGTTGGGTTTATTCGATTACTAGATCTGTCTCGGATCCGCACTCTTCCCATATTCTCATTTTCTCCTTTTTTCAATATACCTAAGGACTCTACACTATCTAGTGGATTCTTCCTGGGTAGATCCCTCGATTCGGCGGATCGTGGGAATACCTAACCTAACCATCCTTATAACACCATGCATAAAGTAAATTGGTCGGTCTTTTGGTATTGTTCTTTCCTTCATGAAACCAATTGAAAAATCATTTGGAAAAACCAATCAAGGTACTTGTGATACGAGATCAAAGCATTTTGTACCTTAATAGTTTTGATCATTTAGAAAACCTCCCCCTCAACATATGCATATGATTTAGAATTTGTTTATCACATGGAGGCAAGAGGACTTTGAAATATTTTCTTTGATCACATATTTCATACGAAAAATCCATTTGATTTTCTTGGTAAAATTCTCCCCCTCAATATGTGCATAGGATTTTTGAAATCATTTTAACACATAGAGGCAAGAGTTCTTTTGAAGCACATCCACAATCACAAGAGCCATTAAGAAACCATTTGAAAACTCAATCAAGGTACTTTATAAATCACTTTAAAAAACTTTCGTACCTCGATAGTTTATTTGCTCCCCTCAATATGTGCTTCGAGATTCGAAAGCGTTTAGCACATATGAGAGCAAATGCACAATTAAATCAAAACGATCACCTTTTATCAAATTTCATTATTAAATCACAAATTCTCCCCGATCAAAAATATCAAACCCTTTGAGATTTTGGATCCCAAGTGATTTAATATGGTTTAGAAAACATGGGAGAATATGTGGCCTGGTTTAAATACTCATCATGTTTTTGGATAAATCCTCCTCTTCAACATGTGCATTGTGTATGAAATTGTTTGGCACATGGAGGCAGGAGTGCCTTTAAAGGACTAAAACCAATTCCATTTAAACAGATAAGAGATTTAACACACGATCTCTACCCGATCAAAATTTCAAACCTTTTGAGATTTGTGATCCCAATTGATTTAAATCATTTAAAAGATTTTGGGGAAAGGCGTGGCAAAATTTAATTTTGAAAAATGAGATAAGGACCAGATTTAGACATTAAAGATTGTTAGTGTCAGGTATGATTGTTTTAAGAGATCTTTTGAGTAAAACAAAACAATTTCACAATCAAACAAGAACACAAAAAATTTCATTTTGAAAGACCTTGATTCAAAAGAAAAATCATACCATGACATAACATTAAATCTTTAGATCACCACATAATTTGTACAACGGACCTTTTATGAAGAAATATCGTTTGAAAATATTTTATTTAAATCACTCTCCCTCAATCCATGACAAGAGTCGATGAATTGAGTGACTTAAGTTTTGATAAAATGAAGTCCGGTGATTTTCAAAGATTAGTTCAATAAATTTTCAAAACAATATTTTCCATTTTCAAAACAATTTATTCAAATTTTTAAAAATTGTTTAAAAATGGTATCCTGCACAAAGATACGTTAGGTGGTTGAGAAGCTTTGTTGTTTGTAGGGCGGGAAGAAAACCGCCTGCGATGCGGTGAGACTTCAAACATTGCATTTTAATGCCAACTTAGGTCAAATTAAGCTCCGTTTCTTCAATCACTTAGAAAACCATGGCGTGATCAATGTGAGACCTCTTACGTTGCATATATGCCAACTCTCATAGAAGTCCAATTAAGCTCCGTTTCTTCATTTGTCAACCCAAGATATAGTTACCCTTTCCTTTCGGCATCCAATCATCTTCAATTGTGGGATCCGGATCGGGAACATTCTTATATACCAATATACATGCATACGTTAGTGAACACACATACAGATATATGGTGGTCGACATCACCCAAACAACAATCGACTAATAAAAGTCAATGCAACATATCAATCAGTTCATATAAGGCATGGGAAATGATGTGTTTCATCAAACTATAATCATCTAATCTTAACAATCATATCCTAAATTCCTAGTCCTTCGACATAGGCAAATATCATTTTTTTTTTTAATTAAGCACGATTAGGATAATTAAGAAAGCCCGTTAGATGATATAGATTTGAAAACATTATCCCCTCAATCAATGACTCATTTTTAGAAAAGTTTAAAAGCGAAGTCATTGATTGAGTTTTAAACTTTAAAAACTCTGAACCGATTGTTTTTAAAGCAACTCATTTACCACCATTTTGTTAAAACAAATATTTTTCTGAATAATTTTAGAAGGAAAAATATTTGTGTAGGAACAGCAGTCCTTTGACATACTTTCCTCATTTTGTTTTAGGATAAGTGCACGAATTTTGTGAAAATTGTTTAAGCGCAACACTTTCCTTTCTTTAAAAAGAACGGGTTGCTATCACGAAATAATAGCAAGCCATGGTTTTTAGGCACGGAGTTCTGATCTGAAGTAGCGCAAGCCATTTTTGAAGACATGTTTAGAAAAGAATATTTACACCTCTGCTTTCGAACTTCATCTATGGTCCGTGCCATTATTGAATGACATTTCTAAGACCGTAGATGTTATCGATACTAGAAGACATGTCATAGAAAAACATATTTTTGGTATTTTTGAAATTTTCTAATTTTTATGGGCTTTTGTTGATTTTATATTTTTCTATTTTCTTTTTGTTGGTTTTATATTTTTGTATTTTGATTTTTTGAAAAATATATACAAGGATAGAATAGATGATATGATTAAAGAAGATGATGATCGATACTGCGAGATAAGGATATCGAAGCGACGCGTCAAGTAAAGATAGAAGTCATCAACTCTTAAACATTCACCACCAAAGCTTCCAAGGCTCTTGAATCGAAGAAATAAATTGAACCATCTAAAAGTGAGACTTTGGCGGCTTCCCCAAACCAAAATCCTTATGTTGAGCAGATTGAAGCTCTATGTCAAGCTTGCTTTAGCCGGGTGCATAAAGAAGCACACCATTATCATAAACCCCAGTGCTCCTTTTAAGAATAATCACCGTGATTCTTCGTTCGAGGCTATATCATCAATAGAACAACAACAACGTATCATCCCACATTTAAATAATCTTCTCAAATTTCCTTTGCCTTTGAAGTCAGAAGCAATCCATTCCAAAAGGTGTCAAGAGAACAATTCCTTCAAGTAGTTGAATTGATGCGGTCGTTTCTTTGTATAATGCTCAAGAACTCTCGAACACACACATCATGGGGAATGAAAACACCTTCCCATGTTCACATTTTTCTTCCCGGATGAACGTGTATGAAGCTCAAGAACCCGAAGTACACCAATACCCAAGAGCTCTCCCAAATACACATCATGATGGGAATGAAAACACCTCCCCATGTTCACATTTTTCTTCCACGATGATAGTGTATGAAGCTCAAGTATCCGAGTATACCAATACCCAAGAAGGAATAATTGATAACATTGAAGAAGCATACCAAGTCGTGATTATCTCTGCGGATGACAATCTCTGCGGATGTCAACTCGAATAAGTGATTATATCTCACGAATCAGCGATTAAGCACTCAAGTGAAATAGAATGAGCATCCCCAATGTACACATCTCTCCCACGATCATTGCGATACCATCGAAATCACCACACACTAGTGTACCTCTTTTATCTTCAGAAACTTTTTCTAACATCACTTCCCCCACGTAGTTGAAATACTAATACTAAACGCCTTGATGAGTAAAGCCTTGAGTTTCTCTGCGGTCATGACATTTGTTTTTTCGGGATATCTTCAATCACTTAGAAGAATTAAGTTCATCAAGTTTACTCGTCATGAGTTCAAACCTTGAGTTTCTCTGCGGTAATAACATTTGTCTTCCCTAGGTATCTTCAATTACTTAGAAGTATTAAGTTCATCAAGTTTACTCGCATTTAGGCGCTTGTCTCCTTACGCCTTCTTTGCCGGTTTTTGACACTTGAGAATCAGCAACTCTTTGTAAGTCCGTATACTAGAAATATTTTTTGAGAAGAACATCATTAGCTCGGATGTATACGTGAGAATCAACTTGAAGAATAAGCGTGAGCAAGTCTAATTAGGGATTAAATTTGGATTTCAATATCCCCAAATTAGTGCTCTCCCTAAAGCCGACAATGCTGTTTGATAAATGCCCGAATAAGAAGAAGTCTTTTGATAATCACATGCAACTCGTCTTTTAGTCTTCTACATACACCAAAATGTAGAACCGAGCGTAGACTCGACCTTCTTCTAGATTGTCGGTTGGGGAATAGATAGTTAACATCTTCAACTCACACCAAAAAGCATCCCACAAAAAGCATCCCAATTAACTTACATCTTGCAAATCCCCTTAACTAAAATCCCTCCTAATCAAACAAGAACTGAAAGATGTTCATCAAGGAAATCACAATCAGTGCATAGCGAACACACAAGATGGTAACACCAAACTACCCATCACATCAAACAAGAACGAGAGATTGTTGAATCATCATGTTGATGTATACGTGAAGCATTAACCGGAAGCACTTTGTCGATAAACTCATCAATCCCAGTGAAGATGTCAACCAACGGCTCTTAGAAGAGAAAAACTCCATGTGAAGATGACCCGATAAGAAGAAGCTCGGTTCTTACATGAGTTTAGAGCAGTATGACCATTTATATTCTCAAATGTCAATCAACAATGCAAAAAATTCACACTTCTTCTCCCCTCAAGAATTGCATACGGAGATGCCATTCTTGACTAAATAAGTGAAATCATCCAAAAGTATTCTATTCACACTTCTCCTCCGCAAAATTAGCACATGATGTCGCCATCGTCATTATAGTTGAGCAAGTGGAATAAGAAAACCATCAATGGTAGCCCGTTCACTTGACGAAGCGCATGGAAAAGTATGAAGCATGTTGATGAGAATGGTCATAATAGAGAAGATTTCTCTTCTTGAGAAGATAAAGCGCACTGACACGTACACTTTTCTTTTCTTTAGAGTACGAGGCTTGAACTGAAGTATTCAAGCGTCATAAGAAGATTTCTCTTCTTAGGAAGATAATCTTGAAAGCGTACATTTCTTTTCTTTAGAGTACGAGGCATGAACTGATGTGTTCATACGTCATAATATCTCTCTTTTCATCATCTCTTGGCTAAACATGTAATCAACCCCATTATCATTCAGTAGGCTCTTTGTCGTGACAGCTGATGGAGAAAACCCAATATGATGAATTTTACCTCGAAGTAAACTACCCGAACTTCGTGACTTAAACTTGCACATATGAAACAAAAGCGGTGCGATTTCCATTATCATCTCTAAGTACTCTCTATGTACTCTATACTCTTCAACCAACCAACCATCAAGTATAAGGCGTACATTACCTCTTGAAAATCCACAATTTAATGTGACCTTGAGCACTACAAGCGTAACTCCTTAAAGTGATAGTTATTTTGTAGTGGTAAGAGCCCAATTCCCCAAGTGGTAAAAGAAAAGGTAAAAGACACCCAACAATAACTAGATTTCCAAGTCTTCGTTTTTGATAATAAGCTCGAACAAGGATCATGAAGAATCTTCATCCAACCATCCCCGATACCTTCAGATACTAAGTACACTAGCCCGTGATATTTTCACTTCAACCTCAAATAAATAATACTGAATTAACCCCGTTGTCACATCTTTTTGTTAAAAACTCAAATCTAGCCTTCTTTGTCATTTAAACGAACTTTGATAATGGTTTCATCCCGACCATGGTTAAGAGCACGTAACCCCGTAAAACCATGTAATAACCAAGCTGTCATGAAGACAAACCAAACACACACCCAATTTATGAAGTACACCCTTTTATCTCTTCTTCGAAACAGAAACCGTAGCACTAGCATCAAATAAGATCCGAAATACACTTTATTTTCTCCAAGATGGTTCCATCAATACGGGATTTTACAATTCTATGGTTTAAACCGAGAAATAGATTCTTTCGCGGGATTTTACAAAACCAAGAATAAACCGTAAGATAGATCCGGAAATGCGCTCTACTATTACCAGGATGTTTCGATTGTCACGGGATTTTACAAGTCTATGATTTAAAGCAGAAATAGGTTCTTTTCGGGATTTTACAAAATCAAGACAAAACCGCAAACAATGTCAGCTTGAATATGTTAAGACAACTTTGGTTTTAGGTGAATATCTGCATTTTAGGGAACATGCACGTGGTTCATCAACAGTTCATTATCCAACATCAACAATATCATCAACCATCCAATAAACACTCTGGTAAACACATCATTCCGCGCATTCGCCGGCATATTGTAGTGACCACAAGGAGAAGTGAACCCGATATACCAAATTTGATCATGAAGTAGAAATCCCCAGATTCATTACTTAAACTTGTACTAATCCTTGTGAAGAAGAAGCGGTGTACCCAATGTACAAAACCTCTTGACATTCTCAACTGAGTGAGACACCGAAGTGATAGTTACGTTGTGGGTTAAGCAAGAAAGAATCACAACCGTAATTAAATAGCCAAGTCTTTATCACCTTCTATAAACGTCCAAACAAGTCATCTTCGCGGAAGGGTAGAAAGAAAGAAGACAAAATAAGTAGACGAAAACCTCACTTCAAATCCAAATAAGAAATACCGTCCAAACACCCCGTAGTCAACATTTTCAATAAACACTTCAAGCCGTGACACAATACTCTTCGTGAAAATGTATACATCAAAGTATCAATCCACATAACACATAACTTGCATTAATTTTCATTGAATAATCAAAGCTCATCATCAAATCTCATAGCAAAAAAAATCTAGTCATCAAATCACATCACTTCAACAAATATTAACAAATCTCTTAGAAAAAAACTTATAATCCAAATCTCATATCTATGAACCAATATTCAAGTCCAAACCATCACACAACATACTCAAACTCGGTCCAAGCATTATATCAAAACCAAACATATGAAGCAATTACAAATCCCACTCGATCCAATTCTCAACACATACAACGGATTCACTCAAAATACACTCTAAAGCCCATATAATCAACACAAGAATCCCGTAGAAATACTTACAAGACCCCTTAGCCATCTTTTTCTCAAATTTTAAGCTCAAGCCGTGAATATGTAGAATCCTTTGTGAAAATAATGATAATACCGAAATACCAACTTTGTACCAAATGTTATCACAATTTAATTTGGTTAAATTTGATATTAACTAAAATTAATGGATATCATTTCGTAAACCAAATAGCACAATTTCAGCCTCCAATTCACTTCAGCCTCTAATTCACTTCAGCCCATACATGTGTTTTAGTTTCGGCCCAATATCAAGAGCTATCCAAATCATTATCACGGTTTCCCATTAAATAAGCAACATGTCATGATAACCGGTTGTATGGAGGCCCACGGTTAAACTTTAAAAGCTACACTCTCATTGTATCCGGGTATTATAACATCAAGTATTAGTATGACCCATCAATATACGAGTATAACATGATTTATACTAGTGTACTGGCCCAAGCCCACCAAGTACCCTATATCGGGTTAAGGATAAAATGCTTCACACTTCATTTGCTTAACGTCCAAAAGAAACATCTTAACCCTAAACCTAAATATATACGCCTCCTTAATATTCTTTCAACAACAAGAGAGCAGCTTCAACATCTCCCCTAAACACCATTAGCCAATCCCTAATAATCTCAAACAAGCCTCTTTCACCAATATTCCCTTTATTAAAACATATAACAAATCAGACCAAAGAAAACGAACGTGAGCACCAACTATCATAGTTCTTAAAGATGACCTCGCCATAGGGATGGCTAGAGTGTTATCATTAAAGCCACAGGGATGGTTTTAGATTCATGAATCGGCTTAAAGGTAGGTGTTAACCCTTCTTTTGTTTTCTTGTCAAGGTGTAAACGAAACAAAGAATAAGAGTAACATAGTTGTTATTTTTTATTCTTTATATTCGGATATTAACAAAAGATTTTAGATCCATGAAGCAATAAGTCTTTTGTGTATAGATCTTAAAAGTATCTATGAGTTTGATGAACCTAACACAAAAGACAAAGTGAGATCGAAAAACTCTTTCATTTTGTTTTAGAAATTAATTAGAGATCATGATGAACAACTCTATTCGTGTTTTAGACCCTCGAGGTCTTGATGTTGCTTTTGAATGCCACGAAAGAAATAAAGCTGAGATCTTGTTTTGATTTGAGTCGAGTCTTGGTCTTAGTTTGTGTTTGAGATGGGATTGAAGTTAGGATAGATCTAAGATTTGGAGGTTGTTGTGATTTGATTAAGACAGTGGTTGATGTATTTGATGTTATTCTTTTTGTGATAGATCTAACATGGACCAATGATGTTGGATTACAACTGAGGTCGCTTAGAGCATTTGGTAATTGGTGTTGGTCTTGTGGTCGTGAGTCATTCATTCATCTTCTTTTTCTTTTGACACAAGTCGTTATCCCAAGTCGCTACGACTAAGTCGCTAGACCAAGTCGCTACGACTAAATTCAACTAGACCAAGTCGCTACGACTAAGTCACTAGACCAAGTAAACTACGACTAAGTTAACTAGACCAAGTCGCTACGACTTGTAAAGACAAGTCGCTAGGTAAAAAAACATTGCATCACGGACGGTTTGACAATTCAGGTAGCAAGATTTTTGATAAGTTTTCCGACCACTTTTTCCGATCATCATCATAGTAAACCCAGAAAGCTGTCATAAAATGCATATTGACGGTTTGACCACCATAAATTCACCACGAGTTTGGTACAAAACTAGTCACAGAATGATGTTTCCCATAAAAGTGTCATAAAGTTGCATTTTAGACATGTTATGACCAAAAAAAACTGACCAATTTCAAAGATAGACCCAGTTTGACTTCACAAAACTGATGGTTTGACTGCAAGATATTACACTTATTTGGTAACAAAAGTCACATGTTTTACAACAGAATGGACCAACAAAGATAGACACCAAAATCAAATGATAAGCTTTGAATAACCCAAAAGACTTATAATATTAGACCAAATAAAGATACATAACATGAACCAAAAACAGTTTTAACGAGACACAACAAACCACCAAAAAATGGACACAACACAATAACCATGGCTCTGGTACCAATTGTAGGATCGATATATTATTGTGTTGATGATTCGGGTGGTCTTGGATGATCAAAATACATGATAGCCATTTTAGAGAGAGAAAGTAGAGAGAGGGTGTTCTTGCTAGAGGTTTACACAAAGGAAAGGTTAGATTAAAAATGAGAAGCACCACCCCTTCCATGGATGGAAGGGGTATTTATAGTTACACTTACACAATACACGACCTCCTATCGGCCTGTGGATCAGGCATACAGTGGGTAAAGACCCGTCCTTCCTCCACGGTGTTGCACTACACTATACTACGCTACAAACTAATAAATAAACTACTAAATAACGTAACTAATGACAAGTCTATGAGCTAACTTAAGCTAGATAACATTTGGGGTGACCGACTCTTCACTATGGAATTTTCTAATTCCTAACAGCATGCCAACAAGCACTATGGATGAAACAAGCGTTAGTAGACTACGACATCCATCTAAGCGACATAGCCATCCTATGTGACAACAAAGGTGCAATCGATCTAAGCAAGAATCCGGTATTGCATTCTCGCACAAAGCATATAGAGATTCGTCATCACTTCCTAAGAGACAATGTTCAAAAGGGGAACATCTCTATTGAGAAGGTAGCATCCGAAGACAACATAACCGACGTCCTCACCAAACCGTTGAAGCGGGAACAATTCAACCTACTTCGTCTTGGTCTTGGTCTAATGGAACAAAAGTCGTAACTTGATTGACTCTACAAGGTATGTAAACACTAGCCTTCTTCTTTACTGAGGTCTAGGATTCCTATTTCGCATAACTCACAAACAATACGGAATTTTCAAAACCAAGATGAGTTTTACACTTATAGTTTTCTTATTTTTAAGCCTACTTTCACAATGTTTTCTAAAAGGATGATACCTTCCCGTATCAATTTCACAAAAGAAATTTCTCACGTCTAGGACAAATCGCTTTTCATTATTAATACAAAGTAAAAACCCGTTTTCATTGCATCTCATGTCTTTTGAATGCTAAAGGGGACACATAACTAATATGTGTTTTTGGGTACATTCATTTAAGCAACAATGAATTAGGAGCATTGATAACACAAAATTACGTACTCATGTACTAAATATGTGTTTTTGGGTTATCTCAATAGGATGCTTTTACACTTCTAGTTTATTTTCTATTCCTTTTAGGGGTCGAGATAACCGAAACTCCAAATAGTTTGCATATAGGCACACACTAGGCAAAAATGTTTCCAAAAGGAAAATTGTGTGCTGCCTGAAACCTGAACCCACGGATCCCAGCCTTTATGTGGGCCGGATCCCTCAAGGGAAGGATCCGTGGGATCCGTAACAAAAACTGTTTTCAACTTCTATTTTTTCACTTTGGATGAAAAATCCACATTTGTTTCATTTTGGGAGTATGCTCTTTAATGCTTGTGTTCTCATGATCACATGCCTTGAATTCATATCTAATCATTAGATTTTAATCCACATTTTGGGTCAAGCATTCATTACAATGCTTTGTTTTCTATATATATAACTCCCAAAATGCTTGCATACTCAATCTCCTTCTCACAAACACACTTCATCATGTCATCCAAAAACCCTTTAGGAGAATCATCTAGTACAAACAATCATGATATCCAAACCTTTGTACTTCCACCATCCAAAATACCACAATTAAATGCTAGGATATCCATGCGGATTAGTATCGATCTTGTTGTTTAGCAAAACCAACTTCAAATGGTTCATCCTCAACAAATAACTCACCACAAGATGCTTCCATTATAGCACCACCCTCATCACCAACAAGTACACCAACTTCATCACCACCTAAAATAACTCTTTTGGAACTCCTTAAGACTCCAACAAGATCTAACCAACCTAAAAAAAAGAATTAGTCTTTTCAACACCCCCCACATCTCCAAATACTATCTTTCAAGATCTTGAAACATCACCACCATTAGCTCCCATCACATTACAAGAACATCTAGGTTCTGTTCCACCACCATTTATTAACATTCCGGATATTGATCCATATTTTCCTATTTTTCCACCACAACTTCCTCAAAACTCAAATCAAAACAACCCGGAAAACCTTCGCACTCATTACCCACATCATTTACATTGTGAACATTGCCAATCCACTAGGGAAATTGCAATAGAAGTTAGGGAAGAAATGCGTTTCATACTCAACCTCATCCTTGATCGCATCAATACCATTACTCATCAAAATCTCCATCCATAACCTTATGCAAGCATGGAAGGAATCACTACTACTATTTTTTTTAGTATTAATTTTCTTTTGAAGTCATTTTCAAGAACAAGTCTTGTTCTTATTTTTACATGCTTGTAAGTGGCATACATACCACTACAATTTGTTGTTTTATTACAAGGCCTTGTTTACATACCTTGGCTCCTAATCTTGATTCTCGACAACCACAAGATTATATAAGCATGTTACTAACCTTTCTTTTTATAGGAATTTTTATTTTTCTTCACTTGACGTCCCAAACAAAGGGGAGCTACCGTCAAGCGGGAGTTAGGAGTTTGTTTATTTCTTCTAAGGGTTAACTTTTTGTTTCGACAAAAAGGGGGAGAAGAAGTAAAACTTAGGGGCTTTCAAAACTTACATCTATTCTTAAGTTTTACTCATCATAACATTATGTTTTGTCATCAACACAAAAGGGGAGATTGTTAATACAAATAAACCGTAAAAACGTTTATTAATATTTTGCGATCTCTTTGTGTTTTGTTGATAACAAATGTAATGTTATCTTAAGTAAAATTGTAAGGATACATGTTATTTTTGTAAAGCATTTACATATAGCCATTTAAATACAAAAATGTAATAATTAAGCATTTGTTGTAATAGTTTATTAGGATGGGTAAAACCATAACCCATGGATCTTAAACCCATACCAAAGAAGACTTGATACAATGTATACTTAGATACATTGAATCTAGAGAAAACCCATGGACCAACCCATAACCAAAAAACCCATGGGCAAAGCGGAGCGTACCACGGATCCCTAGGATTACACTAGCCGGATCCCAAGTGGAAGGGATCCGTGGGATCCGTGGAAGAGAGGAGAAATTTGCCTATAAATAGAGAGCCATTTCTTCATTCTAACTCACCCTCTTCTTACTAAATCTCTCATACACTCTCATTCTCTTCTAACATATAGATCACTTGATCTAGAGAGTTGTTCTTCTTTCTTTCTATTTGTGATCCTCATATAGGTCCTTCTCTAAGGCGAGATCACGGGCATTCTACAAGTCATCCAAGCAAGGGGTCCTTGATTGATTTGTCACTCCCCAAGATTTCTGTAGCGAAGATCTTGTATTTGATATTTCACATATTTGTTGTGTAATAGTTGTGTTGGTTTGTTCCACCGTGCTACGGACTCGGTATCTAGCTTTCTACCGGAAAAAGTGTAAGCAACGTTGTGAAGGCTTCTCCGCCAAGTGAAGGAGTTTGTTGACATAGTGCTTGAAACTCGAGTAGGTGACTCGGGGAGTGGAGTAGGGCAAGGAAGGTGACCTTGTAGTAGAACCACTATAAATCGGTTGTGTCATTTCTATCCCTTAACTTTATCTATTTGCTTGCATTATCATTAGATCTATACGTTCTCAACATCCATACGATTTCACATAATATCGAATCTAAAAGTTTTTGAAATCAACTTAAAATCGGCAAAACTATTCAACCCCCCCTTCTAGTTTTCCACATAGACAATGGATGTTCAAAAAGTATGACTGGTGTGAAAGAATATCTGCACAAATATGTAGAAAAACCAAGACCTAAGGTACTATTTGCTGATAATTTATCGTGTACCACTGAAGGTTATGGTTCAGTAAACTGTAGTGAAATATTTTTTACTATAATTTCCTATGTAAATGGTCTTAAGTGCAATAAGTGTCAGTCAAAAATGTGATGCTGAGTACATAGTTTAGTTTGATGATAGGCAAGGCACAATCTTCAATGCAAATAAAGAAATTGTTCTTATAGCCCCTAGAAGAGAGGATGTTTATGTTTTGGACATGTCAACTTTGACTCAAAATGGAACCTGTCTTTTTGTTAAAGCCACTAAAATCATGAATTGGCTTTGACACAAAAGACTCTCCTATTTAAACTTCAAAAACATAAACAACCTTGCCAAACAAAACAAAGTTCTTAGCCTACTATCTCTTGTGTTTTCAAAGGATAAACCCTGCCCTTCTTGTGGAAAAGGAAAACATCACAAAGCATCCTTCAAAACAAAACAAAATTTCTCTATAAAAAGTTGCCTTCATCTACTTCATATGGATCTCTTTGGACTGTCGGTCCAATGTTCATCCATCATGAAATATACCCTATCATAGTAGATGAATACTCAAGATACACACGGGTTTACTTTTCTCAAAAAAGAAGGTAAGTTGAAACCATCATGTCCTTTGTGGAAACATTGAAAATCAAAATGACATCAAAGTCAAACAAATCATAACGTCAATGGGACTGAATTCAAAAATCAAGAACTTGAGTGCTTTTTTGATGAGAAAGGAATTTCTCAAAACTTCTCTTCTCCATACACTCCTGAACAAAACGGAGTTGCATAAAGGAAGAATATGACACTCATTGAAGCTGCAAGGACAATGTTGAATGGTTCAGTACTCTCTAAGAACTTATGGACTGAAGCAGTAAAAACTGCATGTTATACACAAAACATGTCCATCATTGTCAAAAGACATAACAAAACACCCTATGAGATATTCAAAGGAAGAATCCTTGACATAAGCTATTTTCATGTGTTTGGGTGCCCTGTGTTTATTCATACAAGGATCACCTTGGCAAATTTGATGCTAAGGCAGATGATGAATAATTCCTTGGATATTCTCTTCTCTCTAAAGCCATCAGAATCTTTAATACAAAGAGACAACAGACTAAGGAAACCTTCCATGTCAGCTTTGATGAAAGCACTGAGGTAATCAGTTATTCAAATACCTCAATTAAGGAAATTGGGATTGATGACTCATCAAGGTATCCACCTGATGTATCTCATCCTGATACTAACCCCTCCACACAATATCAAGCTGATGCAGACCTCTCCTACTACATCATTCCTCATAACCTTCCTCAACCAACCATCAGTGAATAAATTGATACAAATCAAGTCCTTGATAAGGATACTCACCTTGAACAACATGTTCAAGAAACTGAGAGTAGTGTTAAAACAGAACACCCTGATGAACCTCAAGTTATAGTCACTGAGACTAATTCCCCTGAAGTTAAACTCTCCTCTCAGACCACTGATAAGGATTTAAAACGTACACTTTTAGGGGGTCATTTAATCCCTTAATCGACCACTTTTATATCCGTTACTGCTTAATTTCGTTTCTTTTCACTTTTAGGTCTCTTGGAAGCAAAATCTTTGGAATGAAGCACATTGGAAGAAAAGGATGAATACATGAAGAAAATGGCAAAGTCAAGATCGAAGCCACTCAAAATTTGCTCAAGCTGAAGGCGGCGTCCCAATCAAAGGGCGACGACATTCCTCTTTAAAGACTGATCAAAACATGCAGGGCGGCTCGTGGAATTTTTGTTCGTATAACTATGGCGTTAGGCTTTGAAGAAGAAGCGTCCTCGGACTTTCATCTCGGGCCGACGGATCAAGAATTAAGATGGCGTCCCAGGCGAAGACTGGCGTCACAACTCTAAGGTGACGCCGTCCCATCAATGACTTGGCCAAGACGAAATCCTAATGACGGCGAGCTGATGGCGTCCCATCAAAAGGTGGCCGTGAGTCAGTGTAAATTATATATAAATTGATTTTTCTGCATTTAAGGGAGTAGGCTTTTGGAGAAAAAAACCCTAAATGTTTGTAGTCCGATTTGGACAGTATCTTAGGGTCCCAAACCCTATTTTACACATCGAGATAAGTATTTTAATCCAAAGTATCTGTTGTTCCCCGTTCACTATCGTTTAAAACAGTTTAACTGTTTTAAAACAAGTTAAAAGTGAACTATGACTGAAATTAACATAAAGAAAACACACTTAGTAATTTTCAACGTCATATTCTTATTAGAAGTAATTCAACAAAGAATACGTTACCCAAGTACTTGCGGAATAGTACTTGGGATTGAAATGACAAAGTTGGGTGATTCCTCTCTAAGCTCAGGCTAAGTCTGAGCACAACTCTTAGAGCTCACTGAGCTATCTCGGGAACTAAGTTGTATTTGGAGGAGTGAAAAGATGGCTTGCGTGTATGTGTGTTTTACAATTCACAAGCTTAACCTTTTCACTCCATCTCTTATGCTATTTATACATGTATGATATTTGACTTTTTCCTAAGTGACAAGCGACATCATCTGAAGACAAAATCTTGATGTATTTTGTCTCTGTTCTAAAGACTATTCTAGGTAAGAGACAAGACTACTTTCCTAAACTCAATGATGACAGGCACGATCTTTTGCCATTCAGGGAAAGTTGACTTTGGTTGATAAGGACTTCGTCTTATCGATTCAAACTTTCTGCCTTGTCCGCTCTTTCTTGGTCTTTACATCCTTCAGTCTTCTACTTGGTTTGTCTTGATGTAAGTTGGAGAGGAATCTTAGGGATTCAGTGAGTTATTGTCATCACTCACTGAATCCATCATCTTCTTCTTTACTCAGTCTTCACCCATTAAGTTCCGCCTTCGAGTGGAGACTCCTTCGCATCGGTATCCGAAGATGACTCAGTCGAGAGGCTATGCACTCGGTGACTGATTAGTGTTAACGGATTAAATACTTGGGCTATTTTCTATTCAAATCCTAGATTAAGGGGTTTGGGTATTTCTTGAACCCAACAGTCTCCCCCTATTTGGATATACAAATAGCCTAAGTGGTTGATCATGTAAGTGAGCAAGAGGCTTCTTCTTACACTGAATGTACTAATGAATACAATAAGGAACAATGAATAAAACATACATCGTTTATTGATCGATTACATAGTTCCTATCACTAGTACAAAAGATAAAACAAAATGATGTCAATCGGATGGATACCCGGTGCTTCAAGCTTCACTTTCTTGGTGATGAGTGTTTCCCTGTCGGGATGGTCTCGATCTTGGCATTGGTCTTGAGAACGACGTTTCTTTGGGGATTGGATCGAGGCCACAGGAATATAGTGATCATTGCGCCACTCCGGCGATCAATGTCACTCCATCTTTGAAATTCAGGGTTCCCGTAGACATCAATGTGGAATAGCCCTCTTTCGAGCTCTTCAATCACTAGGCAGTTTACAAACTTTACTCCCTCGAGGGGTTCTCTGTTGCATTCAAGGCCGTACTGATCTCGGGTTGGAAATCAACTCGTTTCCTTTTGCGGTGGAAGCTTGTGGTTGAGATCCTTGAGGTGCGGTCAAGGCGGTGAATTCTCAGGTTGGGTTGGTGCTTCCCTTAGCCTTTCATATCTTTTGCTAAGCATCTTCATCAGCTCCTTGACCACCTTGTTTTGCTTCTTTCCAATGATCGGACCAAGTTCATCAAGTTTAGTGATCCCAAAGTCACTGAATTTTAATGGATCATGAACTTCAAAGTGTCTATTGTCATCCCCTCTGTAGACATTCATAGCCAACGGTTTGGTGTTGGGAATGATTTTGACATCGTGATTTTTGGAAGCCTTGGTGGTCATTGTCCATTATATTCTTTAATTCTGTTTTGCCGAGCTTGGTTTTCTTTCTCTTTTCTTCATCTTGAGCTCTCATTGCGAGCCATTTGAGCTGAGCTTCCATGAACTTTTTCTGCGACCCTTTTTGAGCTTGCTTGCATCTATTCCCACATTTTGGCTTCTTCGGCAAACTTTGGTCAATGCCTCCTTTGTCTTCTTTTCATCCTCAGCTTGTTTTAATTTCCTCTCTTCATTAGCAAGGTGTTTCGTTAGTGTTGAGGTGAAGAGATATTCAGAGTGTCACCGATTTTGTAGGGAATCCTCTCGGGTTCGAGAGTTGTCGGTATGCTTTTGCCCTTGCTTTGTCCTGAGGAAGATGATGCAATGATGGGAGGTGTTGTTGTCAAGATTGGTGCTAAGACTCTATGGGTGTTGTTGTTGCTGGAGGTGGTAGTGATGAGATTGGTACTGCTACTGGTCTGATGATGATGATGTTTGAGCTGAGATCGGTGGTCTTCGCTCCCCCCCGGTCAGTGAAGAGGAGTTTCTTCAGCAGTATTCTCCCCCTCAACTGTTGCCGGAGCGTTAGTGAGGGCAAGAGTTAAGTAGGTCTTGAGGGGGCTGACCGGTTTGACCTTTGAAGGCTGATAGATTTAGGTCATCATGGCCTTTATGTCAGAAATATGCTGCTTGAAGACCGTGACCTTTGCATCCAAGTTAAGCATGAGATAATTCCAAGGCCGTCATTCGTGGACCAAGATTCCAAGCCATAGAAGACGAGGCCTGAGTTAAAGTAGTCACATGCGTATTTATAGAGTCCAATGTAGCTTGAAGAGACTGGTGAGGATGGAAGACCCCTGAACATTTGAGACTTGAGCATGTTGAGCGGCGTTCGGTGAGGTTTGAGGATTGTTTCAAGTGCGCCTCGGTAGCCTCCAGCACTTTAGAGTTGAGTCTTTGGGTCTTCTTTGACAAACTCTCGGATTTCATCTATCGTGGTTCCTACACCCTGAAGATGTTTGAGGAATTTAGCCATGTTTTCATCCAGTCTGTGAATGTTGTCATACATCGAGTCCCTATGCTCATGAACATTTTCATCAAAACCATGTACTTCACCTTTAGATCAGCATAACTTCGCAGCAGCCTCGTGTGTTGCTCCCATAATGTGTCAGTGACCCCAGAATATAACCTTCTTGATGCTTTGGTGATCCACTGAACGAGCTGTCTTTCAGTGAGTGAGAGAACATTATCAAATCACTGCAAATTCATCGAGTGGATGAAGAGGAGTCATCATTGGCAGCTAGCAGTGGTGATTTAGTATGCTCCTGTGGATCAGGCTGAGGTTCTTGTTCAGCTTGAACCTCTGCGTCCATTTCTTCTCCAGCTGATAAGATTTCATCATCACTTTCAGCAAGGTCATCATCAGATTGTAGCAATTCGGTAACCTCAGCCGTTAACAAGGGAGTGGGAATGGGTTCCATATCAGCGGGTGGTATTGATCCCTCTGAGTCTTTGTCCCTCGTGGACCCCTCGGACACGGTGGGAGTTTCCGGTGTCTTCTCGGGAGTCGGGGATTGGTTTTGGGTTCCGTATCGGTGGGTTGTTTCTTTCCCTCGAGTCTTTGTCCCCGGTGACCCCGAGACACTGGGTGGGCGTTTCAGTGCCTTTAGCGAGTCGGTGAATGTTGTATCCCTATCGGCGGGTTGTTTGATTCCCTCTGAGTCTTTGGGATCGATCAGTGTGCCCTCTGACAAAGGCTTTGATTTGCTAATGTCATCAGCGTTGTGGAAGGCGCTCCCCTACCAGCGGGTTGTTTGTTTCCCTCTGGATCTTGGGGAGTAGTAGGTGTGACCAAGGGCACTGACTGTGATGTATCGGTGTCCTTCGTTGTCACGGGGGTGGTTGTTGCCTGGTCAGTGGGTGTCTTTTTGGTCTCAGGCCTTTTGTGCTTCTTAGGCGGTGCTCCGAAGCCTCGGGGGCCCTGGGACTTTGGTTTAGTCTTAGTCCCAGTCTGAGACTTCCCCTTTTTTCTTTTAAGAGCGGGGTTTGGAGACGATCCCTCCGGTTGTTTACAGCAACCATATGGGCCGTCAATTCTATAGGTGTGACAAGGGATGGGTCCTTTTGAAAGTTTGAAGGACTCAGGATGCCAGGTAAATTTCCAAAATTTTCATCACGAGTATAATTGGCACCCAGTAACGATTGTAAAGCACAAGAGACAAACCTAGGATACGAAATATACTTCGTCCTAGTTTTGCTCTGTAGCTTCGTTACAAGATCACTGTAAATGATCTCCCCTATGTCGACCGTGACCCCATTCATCGAGGCGGTATGCCATCATCAACTGAATGGAGTTAACCTGTTCAGTGGATGAGTGGTTCCCGCCGAGGACCTGAATCACAAAAGTGAAAAAGATCCTCCAAGCCACGGGGAATGAACTTTTAGTGACTGGGTCCTGTCCAAAAATGTGGGATCCAAAACGATTTGTTTTAACCCATCCTTCACTGTGGAAGGTTCAGGATGGGCGACATAAACACCTTTGTTGTAATCTAACCCTGTTGAAGTGCAAAAGGTTTTGAAATCCAGGGTATGTTGTTGCCCCCATTAAAGACGAACCGATGAGATACTCCCTGAGTGGTCTAAGGTTATTCTCATCAGTTGAAGGTGTCGGGTCAAAGGCTTTAGCAGTAGCCCAAAACTCCCTAAGGTAGTTTGGGTACACTACTGATGGACATTTTACAAAGGCCGTTTTGAGTGGGCAGTTGAACAA
The DNA here is from genome assembly GCA_910596185.1 of Chrysanthemum makinoi. Taxonomy (NCBI): domain Eukaryota; kingdom Viridiplantae; phylum Streptophyta; class Magnoliopsida; order Asterales; family Asteraceae; genus Chrysanthemum; species Chrysanthemum makinoi. The sequence goes on from OU343218.1 coordinate 131,029,242, forward strand.
AAATTTTACAATGTCTTTATAGGTTGGGACATTTTTAGGGTATTCAAAATTACCTATGACATTGTTTGTTTTGAATTCAACGTTTGTGAGATCCCCTACCCACTGAGAAGCAAACTGGAGAGATTGTGTTCTAGCCATATCTATTAAAGAAGTTTTTAGGGTTTAAAAAAATGTTTGGCAAGAACAATCGAAATGTTTAGATCTCTCTAGTTTGTGAGAAAAACTTTTGTGAATGTTTACAAGGTTTTCCAAAAGAGATTTTGAGCACACACAAATGTTTTGAAAATTTTGAAATGATTTTGACAGAGTTTAATTGCAGAAAAGATTTGTGTGTGTTGATTGTGTTTGAGAAGAGGGTATTTATAGAGTGATAAGAGGGGTGTTTTGTGCACAAATGGAAAAACTAAGAGAAGGTTTTTGAAAGACTTTTGAATTTCCACATTTAATGCTACCACTCCATTACCCGCAGTAAAATCCCGATTTTCAAGGGAACAGTTGCAGTGCACAGTAAAAGTGCACTTTTGCAGAGAAAAAATATCAATTTGATATTTTTGTGAGAGGCATTAAATGCCAAGTGGGATGACAGTAAGACAAAGAGACATATATTCCTTTATTAAATTGGCATAGTTACCAACCTAGGACATTAAAGTAGCTGATACTTGGACCATTAGTTACTCATTCAATGCTCTTTGTCAAGTGTCAGGGACCCTGAATGAGTCTTACTCATTCGGTGAGAGGTTTATTTTGGATTTTCAGGGAGGACGAACCATTTCAGAGACCTTCTGAGATTGGTTTTGATACTTCACTTTCAATGTCAAGCATTCCCAATTCAGCTTTCGGTCTCCTGAAGGTAGGTTCATCCAAGGGTTTGGTGAAGATATCGGCCAGTTGATATTCAGTAGGGATGAAATGAAGTTCTATGTCTCCTTTCATTATGTGGTCCTTGATGAAGTGATATCTGATATCTATGTGTTTGGTTCTTTGGTGGAGAACAGGGTTGTTGGAGATTGCAATTGCACTAGTGTTATCACAGAAGATGGGCACCATTTTATAATGGATGTCATAGTCACTGAGTTGACTTTTCATCCATAATACATTGGCACAGCATCCTGTTGCAGCTACATATTCACCTCGGTGAGGACATAGCCACTGATTGTTGCTTCTTTGCACTCCAAGACACTAGTTTTCCTCCAAGAAATTGGACAGGACCCGAGGGTACTTTTTCTGTCCATGTTGCAGCCAGCATAATCAGAATCAGAGTAACCCTTGAGATCAAACCCCGAGCATATTGGATAATATAGTCCAAGGTTTGGGGTTCCTTTCAGGTACTGAGTATTCTTTTGGCTGCAGTGAGGTGGGATTCTTTGGGATTGGACTGATATCTTGCTATTAGACAGACTGAAAATTTTATGTCTGGTCTAGTAGCGGTTAGATACATCAGTGAGCCAACAATCCCCCTGAAATGAGTTTGATTGACTGATTTGCCTGTGAGATCAGGCCCAAGGTTGTTAGGTGGAACCATTGGTGTCTTCACTGAGGCATAGTCAAATATCTCATATTTCTTCAAGAGATTTCGGGTGTATTTCTCTTGGTGATGGATATTCCTTTATCAGTTTGCCTGATTTGTAGTCCAAGAAAGTAAGTGAGTTCCCCCATCATGCTCATTTCAAATTTCTTTGTCATTAGTTTTTCAAACTGTTTGCAAAGTTTGTAGTTTGTTGAGCCAAAGATGATATCATCAACATACACTTGGACTAGTATCACATTCTGTTGGGTTCTATAGACAAACAGTGTGTTGTCTATCTTTCCTCTGACAAACTTGTTTTGTATCAAGAAGTCTGAGAGAGTTTCATACCATGCCCTGGGAGCTTGTTTAAGTCCATAAAGAGCTTTGTCAAGCTTGCAGACATAGTCAGGGAAGTCACTACTCTCAAAGCACTGGTGGTTCTTGAACATACACATCTTCCTTGAGATCACCATTTAAGAATGCACTTTTAACATCCATTTGGTAGACCCCGAAGTTCATGTATGTTGCATATGCAAGGAAGATCCTGATGGCTTCCATTCTTGCAACAGGAGCAAATGTCTCATCATAGTCAATGCCTTCTTGTTGACTGTAACCTTGGCTACAAGTCTGGCTTTGTTTTTAATGACGGTGCCATTTTCATCAGTTTTGTTTCTGAAAACCCACTTCATTCCTATGACTACGACATCCTGAGGACATTTGATCAAGGTCATGACCTTGTTTTTATCAAACTGTTGCAATTCTTCTTGCATCCCTGAACCCAGCTTGGGTATTTTAGAGCTTCAGTGACACTTTTGGGTTCAATGTCGATAGGTAATCGCATATAGACATTCATTGGCAGAAGCTGCAGTTAGACTAGCGACCATGCTTCTAGTGAGCATACCCTCGATGGGTTCGCCAATGATGTTTACAAGCTCAATGTCTCGAGATCTTGTCCACTTACTTTGTGGTGGGGTCGAGCTTGAAGATGTCCTGGGAGTCCGGATATGATTTCGTGCAAGGGCCCAGAATCATTTAGAACATCTGTAGAGATGTCTTGATCAGGTTGAGGACATGAGTTACAGGTTCACGATCATTTGGATCATTGTTACATATCAGCGAGGGACGGACTGATTTTCAATGAACTCATTGATGGTTGGTTGAGGTAGGTTGTGGGGTAAGACATAATATGAGATGTCAGCATCAGCTTGATATGAGGAATTGAATTCAGTGTTGTACTCATCCGGAGGATATCTTGATGAGTTATCAATTCCTATTTCCTCCACTGAGGTGTTGGTGAACTTGATGCTTTTAGTGCTTTCATCAAAGGTGACATGAAAGGTTTCCTCAACTTGTTGTCTCCTTGTGTTAAAAACCCTGAAGGCTTTGGAGATTAGTGAGTATCCTAAAAATAGCCATCATCAGCTTTTGTATCAAATTTTCCTAGATGATCCTTGTGGTTGTGAATGAACACAGGACATCCAAACACATGAAAATAGCTGATGTCGGGAAGTCTACCTTTGAAGATCTCATATGGGGTTTTATTATGTCTTTTGACAATGACTGACTTGTTTTGGGTGTAACAGGCGGTTTTGACCCTTCAGTCCAGAAAATGTTTTGAGAGGGTGAGCCATTTAACATAGTTCTAGCAGCCTCAATGAGAGTTCTGTTTTTCCTTTCAGCAACCCCATTTTGTTCCGGGGTATAAGGAGATGAGAAATTTTGAGAAATTCCTTTTTCATCACAGAAACTCTCAAGATCTTGATTTCTGAACTTCAGTGCCATTGTCGATTCGGATTTGTTTAACATTATGTCATTCGGTTTCAATCTTCCGATGAATGACATTATTGTATCATTTGCTTGACTCTTTTGGAAAGAAAGTATACCCAAGTGTATCTTGAGAATTCATCAACAATGACAAGTGTATACTTCTCATGCTGGATTGATCTGGGAGTGACAGGTCCAAAGAGATCCATGTGCAGGAGGTGAAGGCAGCTTTTGATGGAGAAATTTTGTTTGGTTTTGAATGATGCTCTGTGGTGGTTACCCTTTTCACAGTGAGCATGGTTTGTCTTTTGCGAAGACCAGTGATGGCAAGCCAAGGACCTTGTTTTGTTTTGCCAAGTTGTTGAGGTTTTTGAAGTTTAGGTGTGAAAGTCTCTTATGCCACAGCCAATTGATAGTTTCAGTGGCTTTAGCAAAGAGACAAGTTCCATCTTGGGAGAGAGTTGACATGTCAAGCACATAGACATCATCTCTCCTAGGAGCTATCAACACAACTTCCTTGTTGGCATTAAAAATGGTACCTTGTTTATCATTGAATTGTACAATGAATTTTTCATCACATAGTTGACGACACGATGAGATTGTATTTGAGACCGTTGACATAGGCTATTCTAGAGAAAACTATTCCATTGCAGTTTACTAAACCATAACCTTCAGTGGGACATGATGAGTTATCACCAAATACTACCTTGGGCCCTGGTTCCTTTACATACTTGTGCAGATATTCCTTCACACCAGTCATGCTTCTTGACTATCCACTTTCTAGATGCCAGATAGGCTCCTGGCATGTCTCTGCACAAGTAGTAAACTGAATTAGTTTCTCTTCGTGACCCACTTACCAGTGGGCTTGGATATCAAGGTCTCTTTGAACTTAGCAATCGATTCATGGTGGTAGTTGTGTGCATGGTGCTACCACAGGTTTTGCATTTAGAGGCTGAGGATGACTCAGTGACTCTTGGTTGTTTGGAATTTCTCCTTGCATGAATGATACTGTCATGTTGGGATGTCTCATGAGCTGGATTACCGCATATATCACAGCATGTATGCATGAGACAATCATCCTGATGATGATCATTGAACCCACAGTGAGGGCAGAGAGGAAAAGGTTTTGCTCTATTCTTTAGAGCAGTTTTAGAGGATGAAGCATACTGATGACCAACTTTGGTATAGTTTGCTTGTCTGTCATACTGTGGATGATCTGTTTGTTGTCTGTGATCATCCTTTTTGCGAGATCATGCAAAAAGGATTCTATAGCAGTTGTCAGTGGTATGGGTGGTGTAATGACACAGCTCACACTTTTGTTTGTTTTTGGAGGTTGACTTAGACTTTGAGGAACTGGAGGAGGCTGACTTTGTCTCCTTGATTGGTTCAGGGACCTTTTCAATGGATTCCATTTTTGTAGTAAGCTTCCTCACAAGTTGGTCGATTCTTTGGATTTGGTCAGCCTTCGATTAGGGACGTGGATGATGAAGTTTCAGTAGGAGTAGACTCTTGTTGGATTAGTTTTGCTTGTCTTTGTAGGATGGTTCTACCAAGTCCAGACCTTTCTTTTGGTGAATGAGGATTGAATTGTAGTGGAGTAAGCTCAGAGCTTGGAGCGGCACCCGAAGAGGTTTCAGTGGTGGAAGCGGTGCTTGAGATTCTGCTTCAGACTCGGAGATGTGTTCAGTACTACTGGGCACATCAGGGGAGTCCAAGCATGCTCTTTAGAGCTTGACTTTCAGGCTCTAGAATCCTTCCAGAATCGAAGTTTGGAAGCTTACTCTCAGGATTGACTCGTTCAATCCATTCACTGGAACTGGAATCAGCCAACATACTTGTAATCATGCCACCAGACACAAATGGCTTAGGAGACTGGTCTTTGTTGAGAGAGTCGTGGAGATGATCTTCACCTATGACTCTCTTCTTGCTCTGGGGGCTCCACAGATATCAAAGACCACAGGATTCTTAGCGAGTCCAACTTTTAAGAACATCATTTGCCTTTTTAAGTTCATCTTGAAGATTCTGATTTCTTTTAACTAGTTCAGTGTTTTGAATTTGCAAAGTGAGAGCCTCAAGCTTAGCTTGTTTTAAAATAAGCAATTCATCCCTACACTTATTCAATTCAAAACTTAACTTGTTGTACTTAGAAAAAAGATTCAGTCTTTGCTCTTCTACAAACTTAAGGTCAACATTTAGATAATTCATATAAGACTGCCAATCAGAGTCATCATCCATAGAAAGTAAAGTGTTTACCTTCTTCATTGTGATGTTGACCCATTCCCTATTCCTAGCATGATTCTTCCCAACAGCTAGCTTGTCTTCTTCTGAGAGAGCCATTAGAGCACTGACATGTACCATTTCATCATCCGATGAGATTGGCTCTTCATCTCAGTCAAAGGTTTCAGCAACAAGGCCTTTGTTCTTACCCTGCACAGATTGAACACTTTTTGTTGTTTCTGAGGGAGTGGCCTCAAGCAATGCAAGCTTAGCTTTTGCTTTCTTATACTTAGCTTCATAATCAATGGTTTTGTTAAGATTAGATTTGTTTTGAACATTTTGATGAGACTGATAGATTTTTGGTTGAAATTTGCTAAAACTTGAAGACTGATTGGATCCTGATGGTTTGTAAGAGGGTTCAGAAGTTGTTTTTGAAAAACAATCTTTTGCAAAATGGCCTCTTTTATGACACTTATAGCATTCAGTGTCTTCAGTTGCTTTAGCAGTTGAAAAACCTTTGTTTCTTTTTATAAACCTTCGAGAGTTAGCGAGGAGTGCCCTTTCCTGAAATTCAGCATTCAGGTCATTTAGGTACTCTTCACTTGATCTCTCATCAGGCTCATCATCTGAGTTTTCTTGAAAATCTTTAACCACATTGTTAGAAAAGCGGTTGATATTGGTGATGAGGTAGTGGTCAGGGACTTCTTGACTTCCTGAGACTTCTTTAAGTCAGGGTATCGTCTGTTGATGAGGTTTTCCTCATAGAAAAATTTCCCATAAATTTCAGGAAGCTCAAGATTTTGGATATGATTAGCATTCCCGAGTCCCGAGAGAAATTCAACCACTTCTCAGGGAGACTGTTTACAAAACCAACATTGATTTCATGCTTAGACAACTTAACACCATCATTTGAAAGTTCATTTAAAAGAGTTTTGTATCTGGTGTAAGCTTGAGAGAGAGTTTCGAGTCCTTAGCCCGAAGGTGTTATACTCAAGTTTCAAGTCCATTATCCTGTTTTCCTTGGTATCAGATGGTCCTTCATGACTATGAACTAGGTCATTCCAGGTTTGCTTAGCTGTACTACAGCTTATAACAGACTCCATAATATCGTCAGGAAGACAAGATATTATGATACTTTTGAGTCTTTGGTCCTGGTTGACCACTCTCATTTCATCCTGGGTCCACTGAGCTTCAGGTTTGGGCAACCCTTCAGCTGATCTTTGGGACAAATGGACCTTCATTTATACACTTGATATAATAAGGTTCCATCCCAATCAAATAGCAAAGCATTCGCTTTTTCCATTTGTTGAATTTGCCAACTTCAAGTCTAGGGGCAACACCTGAATAAGCTCCACCCTTTTTATCGACTAGTTGGGGTACATCAATTTCAGCCATTAAGGATCCTAATTTAAAAACTTTTAGAGCGGCCAAAAAATGAGTTTTATAATTAGCCTTGCTCTGATACCACTTGTTGTTCCCCGTTCACTATCGTTTAAAACAGTTTAACTGTTTTAAAACAAGTTAAAAGTGAACTATGACTGAAATTAACATAAAGAAAACACACTTAGTAATTTTCAACGTCATATTCTTATTAGAAGTAATTCAACAAAGAATACGTTACCCAAGTACTTGCGGAATAGTACTTGGGATTGAAATGACAAAGTTGGGTGATTCCTCTCTAAGCTCAGGCTAAGTCTGAGCACAACTCTTAGAGCTCACTGAGCTATCTCAGGAACTAAGTTGTATTTGGAGGAGTGAAAAGATGGTTTGCGTGTGTGTGTTTTTACAATTCACAAGCTTAACCTTTTCACTCCATCTCTTATGCTATTTATACATGTATGATATTTGACTCTTTCCTAAGTGCCAAACTGACATCATACTGAGAAGACAAAATCTTGATGTATTTTGTCTCTGTTTCTAAAGACTATTCTAGGTAAGAGACAAGACTACTTTCCTAAACTCGGTGATGACACTGAGCACGATCTTTGCCATTCAGGGAAAGTTGACTTTGGTTGATAAGGACTTCGTCTTATCTGATTCAAACTTTCCTGCCTAGTCCCGCTCTTTCTTGATCTTTACATCCTTGATCTTCTACGGTTTGTCTTGATGTAAGAAGTTGGAGAGGAATCTTAGGGATTCATGAGTTATTGTCATCACTCATTGAATCCATCATCTTCTTCTTGACTCAGTCTTCACCCATTAAGTTCCGCCTTACTGAGTGGCGAGACTCCTTCGCCTCGTCTTGGGTATCAGAAGATGACTCCTGAGAGGCTATGAACTCGATGACTGATTAGTGTTAACGGATTAAATACTTGGGCTATTTTCTATTCAAATCCTAGATTAAGGGGTTTGGGTATTTACTGAACCCAACAGTATCATTATGTATTCAATTGATTGTGTGTATGCTTGCTTGTTTACCATGTCTAGCTAAATTTCTTGTGTGTTTGCTTAGATCTATGAAACCTAGTTATTGATTATTGTTAGGTTGTTTCTTATCTTAGTTGTAATTGGCTTAGGAGTGTAACTAGGTATCATTCGTTGTGTTTAATGCTTGAGTATGCTTTGTGAAAGTGAGGCTTATGAATGAAATAGCTTAAGGACTTGCGGATTTCATATGCTAAACCCAAAAGGTAACCTCAAAGAGTTAGGGACTATGCATACCCTACGGCCTTTAGGAATACAACGCGTTAAGATAAGGTGTGACAATTCAACTGACCAATAAAAGATAACTAGGGAGTAATAATATCTAGGTAAACAAATTTGTAATCATCATACAAGCACACATCAAATAAGAACATCGTCTTGGAATGAGTCTTGGTAAAATCGGTATAAAATAAAGGGAGGCGCCTCCTGAAATAAGGCGTGGCCTTATCATGTTGTAAAACCAAAAGTGACATGAGCCGGCGAGATTTTTTAGATAACCTTGTGAGCGACGACGTCGCCCTATGGGTTGGGACGCCGTCAGGTGTGAAATTCAGCCTTTAAATCTTGACTTTGTCGTTTTCTTCATGTTTTCGCTCCTTTTCGTCCAAAAGTGCTTGATGCCAACAATTTGCTTCCAAAAGACCTAAAATGTGAAAATGAACGATTTTAAGCAGTAACGGATATAAAATGTAGCGATTAAGGGCTTAAAAGACCCCCTAAAAACTTATATTTAAATCCTTATCAAATATCCCTACACTTGGAATTTGCTTGTCCTCAAGCAAATGTACTTTTGGCCATCAATTTATAAGTTAGTGGTCATTTAGCATTGGTTTAAAATAGTTTACAACAAGTACAAGTACCACAATAGTCATAACAAGCACGGAAATTATACACTAACACCTCACAATTGGTATTTGGATTCTCTCATCTCTCAGGTTTATATGAAATATAACATGTAAGGAAATAGAAGATAGACATTCACTACCTGTCATAGTACATAGATTACCATAGGCTTGAGAATAGATCAAACCTCCTCCGCTTTGGCCTAAGCACCTAGGAATAACTATCTAAGAGGTCTTTACAAAGGCTCATAATGTTAGGCTTTGGGTAGGGAAATAAAGGGTTTTGTTGGATATGGGGATATTTAGTGGTGGCAAGTCAAAAATATTATGTTACAAGCATGTAAGATGCGGCGTTGCTAAGCCAAGACTCGACTCACTAACACTAAATAATGACTTGAAACAAAATTAAAAGACATAAACTCAAAAGCATAAACATAAAGATAGATGTAGGATGGTAGCCCGTATGTTTTTCTCTTTTTTTTCACTTAACTCTTTTTTTTCATACATTTTTACTCTACCATCCTCTACGATAACATCAAAATAAAGGGATTTATAAGAGCATCCCTACACTTGAGTTTTTATTTCACTAACATTAATTGACCCGATTTGAAAAGATCAAAACACTTAGAGTACTTAATTACGTAGACATAGGGAAATTAAATTTATTGTTCCTTCCCGTTACTCCATAAAATACTACTTTAATCCATGAGTCCCAATCGTCCCAAAACTGTATACAAAGAATATGACTCGACTTAGCAACCATGCAAGTAACTATATAATTGAATTACGGGTTAAACAATGATTACAATAATGCACTAAAGATGAGTGCATACAAGGTGGGCTAAGGCGATTTGGTTGTAACATTTGGGGGTGGATTGTAAACAATGCTCTTCATTGATATTCCTGAAACTGGAACACCACGAGAACTGCGAAAAGGATAGGCTCTAAGGGGTTAACTAGGGGTATCGTGTGCTGAAGATGAGTACATCGCAAGGTTGTGAGGAAAATTGCTCAACCGATGTGGATGACGTAATTAAATTACAGGTTTAAAACAAGGGTTATCCTAATGTCTCTTATCATTTAGTTAATCCTAACTACACAAATGTAGTCTCACTAGCGATCTCGGAATGCATCACAAAACAAGTTCTAGAATCTATTATACTACCGGTACACTCACTAAGCATTAAAGATGAATGCTTTTATTCCTAAAGATCTTGGGGCGAACCTCACATTTTTGGGGTGGAATTTGAGTAGTATACGATTTTTGTGCTAGTCATATAACTCCTATCCATGAGACGCTTTATTAAGACTAAAGTTTTACTCGTAAATGGCATAATTTTTTTTTAATTTGGTGCTAAAATTACCCTAACAAATATTTCTCATAGTTTATTACACAAATTACTAAGGACAAGACAAAAATCAAGTGAGTGAATAGTTTCTAAGGTCCCGTTTTATTCTTCCTCCCTACACTTAAACTGAACATTGTCCCCAATATTCCCCGAAAGTATCAAAGTTATGATAAAGGAAGGTAAGTAAAAGAGAAAGAAACTAGTACTCCCCTGATTAGCTCGGTAGGATAAAGTTGCAGTTAAATCCTCCTCCAAGAAAAATGAGCAAGTAATAAGTGTTGCTTCCATCATGTACTTCATCTTCTTGTCTAATATAACCTGCACGCTTATAAGAAAACGAAACCTAGCATAAAATCGGCTATATAAACTATATATAAAAACAAAACTATACTAGACAACAAGTAAGATATAATGCTTGTGGAACGAATGTTTGCAGATTTTCTGGAAAATTAAGAATTGGAAGTTTCCAAAAGTTACAAATTAGACAGAAAACAAAACTTTGAATCTGTTTATACATTGCATGACGCCGTCGGGCTTTAGTCCGAAAGCCGTCAAGTTGTTCTGACAGAAAGGGTCTGGTGCGTTTTCCGAAAAATTCTGGAAAAATTACTTCTTTAAAGACCTGGAAAAATTCCTGCAAAACATCCATTATGACTCGATATAAGCATTTGACTCTAACAAACACAAAAATATATACATTTCCAAATATTGTTAATCTCATGTTCATACGAGTTCTAAAAACATATGTGATCTTCTCTACATTTATCTTTTTGTATAATACCTTTATATGCAATTAAGACGAAGTTAAAAATAAAATAAAGCATTTTCACAAAATAAACATGAGAATTAAACAACAATGAAAAAGATATATAAACACACAAACAAGAATGAAAAACAAACAAGCAAACAATTAAACATGAGTTGCCTCCCAATAAGTGTTTTTCTTTATTTATGAGTCTTATAGCTAGACTCGAAAGCATGCCCTACGTACCTAGGTGAGTGAGTTCATCCTTAAGGACATCGGTGGGATCGAATTTCTCTTTTAATTTCCTACTAGTACGGTTAGTCCGGTATGCATTTTCAAACATCTCACCATTGGGAACATAGATCGTCATCTTAATGTGCCACTCTCCATTCCCATCACTAGGTGGCTTATCCTAATTCCACTGATGCTTAGGCTTACTACTCTCAAATTTCCATCTATTCATGCAAAGATTAATAAGCAAGGTTCCTAAGAATCCGCTCATCTTCCTAAACACTAAAGTATCCTCGAATGGATTCACCTCAATGTCCCTAGCCAATTGTTGTTCTACGTCGCATGTGTTATTCATGAAGGCTTCTTCTAGATAGAAAGGTCGTTGAGGGCCTATAAAATCTTTATTGGTCCAAGGTCCATATCTAGATGGTTTCCTATCTAAGATGATCTCACAAGGAATTTGCTCACCCTGATTATCATAGGAATGCTTCTTAACATCATAGATTGACCTAGCACTCCCTTCTTCCACCACTATTTTGGACATCTTACAATCGATTATGGCACTAGCGGTAGCTAAGAATCCTCTTCCAACCAATAATGGACATGTGATATCACTAGTCATATCTATACATGGAAATTCGCCAAAAGAGTTAATTGCCCTACGTGTACTACCATGTCCTTCATTATTCCTATCGGATACGCAAAACTACCGTCCGCTAAATCTATGATGGTTTCCGTTGGTTCTAACTTTCCTAGGTTAAAGATTTTATGGAGGGACAACGGAAGAAGATTGATGCATGATCCTAGATTAGCTAATGTGTCAAAAGCCTTGGAATTCCCAATGCTACACGTAAGAATGAATAGGTCGGGATCATTTAACTTCTTAGGTAATTTGTTTTGCACAAACGCAGACCCATGTTCTCCTAATTTTAGTCTTTGCTCATATTTGTCTTTCAAAGTATGATAGTAAGGCACATGAGTCAAGACTTTAAGAATCAGCTTTTCTTGGTAAAGCTCCTTAAATTCCTCTTCTAGAGTAGATTTGGGTTCTTGATTAGTTGGTGTTTCAAGATTTGGATGGACCATTAACTTAGGTTTTTGGTCTTTTGGAGTAGTTTGCTTGAAACATGTTTTGATGGTGTTAACCGAGTGGACTTGCAGGTGTGAGGGGCATGGATATGTGCTTTCCCTTGGTGAACAAGAACATTGATTCGATGAAATCGAATTTACTTTTGGATTCTTGATGGTGTCACTTGGGAGTGCTTCTACAACTCGGTCATTGAAGACTTTCAAGTGGATGTCGAGTTTATTTGTCATCTCACCTTGTTGTCACTTGAAATCGGCTTCAAGTTTAGACAACCGAGCTTCTTGAGATGACAAAAAGTTGGATACCATTCCCTTAAGATTATTGGGATTGCCGATGTTGGAAGGGTTGTTGTAGGGGGTACGGCTTGAAGATGAACCGTTTGGTTGGAACCTATTAGGTGGAGTGGAGGAGTTGTTTTGAGGCGGGTTTGAGTTTTGGCTCCACCTAAAGTTAGGGTGATTTTTCCACAAGGGGTTATAGGAATTTCCTAGGTTGTTTTGCTCGGGTTTGAAAGTGTTTCACTTCTCTCCCGCTCCATCAGTACGCGTGGAGGCGTAGTCCGTAAAAGCTTGTTCGGGGAGTTTTGTGCAATCAAAAGTGTCATGGGGACCACTACATAACTCACAAGGTGAAGTGATTTTGTTCACTTGGCGTAAAGGTTTAGGAGCTTCGTAGGAACTCATGAGAAATTTGACTTGATTTTCAAGTTTGAGCATCCTACGATTGGAAGGTTGTGAGTCGATTGAAGGCAAGGATATTGCCTTTACAATTTTCGGCAACTCACGGGGGTCATTCCAACGTTCTTTGTCATGGAGGGCAAGGTCCTCTATAGTACCCTATGATTCTTCCGCGGTTAATTCACTAAGCTTACCACCGGCCACTTGGTCAATGGTTTGCCTTGTCGGGAAGTTGACATGATCATAGAAGATTTGGACTTGGAGCCAAAGATCAATGCCATGGTGAGGGACTTTATGCAGTAAGTCCTTGAATCGAGTCCACGCCTTATAAAAGGTTTCACCTTGACGTTGTTGGAACATCAATATATCATTCCTAAGCTTGGTGGTTCTCTCCGGTGGGAAAATTTTGGCGAGGAAATGGGTGGTGAGATCATCCCAACTTAAGATGGATCCTGCGGGAAGTCGCTCAAGCCAATTACTAGCATGGTCCCGTAGAGAGAATTGGAAGAGACGCAATCGCGTGGTCTCCCGAGTGGTAGCATCAACGTCAATGGAGTCAACGATTTTAAGGAAATCCTTGAGATACTGATTAGGATCATCGGAACGAAGTCCATTGAATGCACATCCATTTTGCACCAACCCGATGGTGTCGGATCGCATGGTCGTATTTTGAGCTTGATGTGGAAGCTCAATGGTGTTCCTGTAGCCTTGATGGCTTATTCTAGAGTATTCACCAAGAGTACGGCCTCTTGACGGGTCGAGTGGTGGTTGATTGGGTAGTGGTAGTGGTTGATGTGTTGGATCGTTGTTGGGTGGATTATCACCTTCCATGACAAAAATGATAAGGCTACGAACAAAAGCACAAAGAAAGGGGATAAACTACGAGAAAGCTAAGAAAAAAGAAAAAAAGCACACTTGATAGGAATCAAGTGAGTAGACCTAATCGAGATAGCAAACTAACTAGCTATTCTATTCCCCAGCAGCGACGCCAAAAACTTGAGGTGCAGGTTCGGGGTCGAAAGACTTCCTTTTCTACGAACAAGCTTTACAACCCTCTAGGTAGTGTACCTAATCGTTACAGTGTAGTATGGGTAAGTCAAGGGGGTTGATCGTTCTCTAGGGGAATAGAGATGCTAGTAGAGATGTATGACGAGAAGGTGAGGTTGAGGGTGATTCTTTTTAGCTTTTTATATTTTTTAGGAGAACAAGTAAAATCTTTGGGTTTAGGAGTGGGGGTGATACTTCTACCAATTATAACTACTTAATAATTAAAATAAAAAGCTAATTTATACTAATAAAAAGAAGAAAAGCTATGGATTGATTGGTTGTGTTTTTTATGGTAATTAAAAGCGTGTTTACTTAGATTTTCTTACTCCCTAGTTATCTCGTATTGGTCGGTTGAATTGTCACATCCCCATTCTAATCGGTGCGTTGTATTCTGTTAGAATCGATGCTCTAGGTTGTTTAGACCTTATCTAGGATCATCAATAAAGCACAAATAACAATGAACAATATATATGCACATCAGAATAATAAAACTATCATTGTTATTATTAAGGTTTCTTCGTCATCATCATGTGTTCTACAAAACACATCCACAACCCCAATCCTAGATGATCAACTCTAAGACGGTTACACAACAGGGATCAATGATCCTTGGGGCTAAACACTATAAGTCGACTTCATCAAAACCCTAGGCACCCCACGCCTAAGTTTTCCCCCCACACACCTTTGTCTGATGTTTACATTGTTTAACACACATAAACCTAGTTCCATGTATCTCTTTATATAATAAAGATACTAGGGTTACAAATGACTACAAGGGACTAGATAATAAATACTTCTTTGACAAGTAGGTCCCTTGTCTTTCTTTGTCTTCAATAGTCCTTTATCTTTCATGTATTTTGTCTTATCAACTTAAATATAATTCCCAACAATCTTCCCCTAGTTGATAATGACAAAACCAAATAAGCACGAACAAATATGTCATGAAAGATAAACAAAATTCCCCTTAAACATGCAATCACCAAGAATCTTCAAGTTGCAATCTTCTATGTAAATATTCTTCCCCTTTTTGTCATCTTCAATTAGGGGTCATAAGTGAGCAACCTTGATCTTCACAACTACGAATCAATATCATACGTCCAATCCATCCTTCCAATGTTTCAAATTACCCACCATTAAGTTTTCCGCATCTAAAAATGAACTTGAAACAGTAGAAATCAAAATCAGCAGTAGTAATAACAACTAGCAGTTGTAACATCCTTCTCCTCGAATGATGCATGCAAATGGTTAAACATTTTAACATTAAGCTTCCCCTGAAACCCATATGTTAACCATTTGAAGAATGTAGGCTTAATGTAATAATTACTGATGAAGAAAACCAAGTATAACCAACTTGATCTTTGAAGTAGGACAACCCAAACCGTGTCTTATATCTTGCACTAAAGATGACATCGCACTTGACAATAATCACTGAGCACAATAACGTCACTCCTTTAAGTGTTATGTCAATTCTTCGTCACAATCATTGAAGCACGAACAAGTTACCTTAAAAGTGTAATCTCCCACTTTAAGATATGATAAAACACAAACCCAAATAATTCCACTTCATCTTCAAATAGCTGATAAACGCCTTTCTTCGTAATCAATTATGACAATAAGAATGAGACATGAACCTGTTAAGAACAAAAACCAAAATCCAAACACCATGTGTGTGTGAACCAACCTCCTATGTGTGTGTCGCCAAAAACCAAAACATAACAATCACCATGCTCGACTTCCCCTCAAGTCCAAAACTATTCGAGAACCAAAAATCATAACCATGTCGTATCATGTAAATAAAGTTCCAAACGCCTAATTCATGCACATGTAATACCACGAATAATATATGTCAATGGTTGTTTAGAATATTGGATTAAGTATGCTCCTTAGCCCAACATGTCACGAGCATGTATAGTACCCATGTGCACAAAAGTGAATCAACCATTTGATTATAAGAAATTCAACAATATCATGCTCAAATAACCGACCCATGTGCACTGAACAGAAAAAAAATTTATACGAGGTTATGAAGTCCAACCAATAACATCAGAGAGTCAATGTGTACGAGATTTTCTTGAAGCAACCAATCAATAATTCACAAATCCACCGACCCATTATATCCTTGTAGTACAAGACTGATAGTACACTTGCAGCTCCATTAAACCTACCCATTAAAGTCGCATATTTAATCTCACCGACCCACAAGCCGACAAGATCACAAATCAGTACGAGGTTTAATATAGATGACAGATTAAGTGTACCTCAAAACCCAAAAAGTCTTGTAGCTTCTTGTCGAAGGGATACCAAAATCAAAATATCGAACTGCTAACCTCTTGAACCAAACAGATTTTAGCAACACTTTAAAATCATATGATTGAGACCCTACTAATCAAACTTCTTATGTCATCAGTAAATTCCATGCATACTCCTCCACAACATGTAGCCATAGTAGCTCGCAAAAACATCATTAAGAATAAACAAGTGTAACATCAGTAACAGTAGAAACTATTCTGGACCACGAGC
>OU343218.1:131045751-131208125 GCA_910596185.1 Chrysanthemum makinoi
AATATTTTTAGGGTAATTTTAGCACCAAATTAAAAAAAAAATTATGCCATTTACGAGTAAAACTTTAGTCTTAATAAAGCGTCTCATGGATAGGAGTTATATGACTAGCACAAAAATCGTATACTACTCAAATTCCACCCCAAAAATGTGAGGTTCGCCCCAAGATCTTTAGGAATAAAAGCATTCATCTTTAATGCTTAGTGAGTGTAAATTTGTAGTATAATAGATTCTAGAACTTGTTTTGTGATGCATTCAGAGATCGCTAGTGAGACTACATTTATGTAGTTAGGATTAACTAAATGATAAGAGACATTAGGATAACCCTTGTTTTAAACCTGTAATTTAATTACGTCATCCACATCGGTTGAGCAATTTTCCTCACAACCTTGCGATGTACTCATCTTCAGCACACGATACCCCTAGTTAACCCCTTAGAGCCTATCCTTTTCAAGTAGCCTGTGGTGTTCCAAATTTTCAGAATATCAATAAAGAGCATTGTTTACAATCCACCCCCAAATGTTACAACCAAATCGCCTTAGCCCACCTTGTATGCACTCATCTTTAGTGCATTATTGTAATCATTGTTTAACCCGTAATTCAATTATATAGTTACTTGCATGGTTGCTAAGTCGAGTCATATTCTTTGTATACGCTTTTGGGACGATTGGGACTCATGGGTTAAAGTAGTATTTTATGGAGTAACGGGAAGGAACAATAAATTCAATTTCCCTATGTCTACGTAATTAAGTACTCTAAGTGTTTTGATCTTTTCAAATCGGGTCAATTAATGTTAGTGAACTAAAAACTCAAGTGTAGGGATGCTCTTATAAATCCATTTATTTTGATGTTATCGTAGAGGATGGTAGAGTAAAAATGTATGAAAAAAAAGAGTTAAGTGAAAAAAAAGAGAAAAACATACGGGCTACCATCCTACATCTATCTTTATGTTTATGCTTTTGAGTTTATGTCTTTTAATTTTGTTTCAAGTCATTATTTAGTGTTAGTGAGTCGAGTCTTGGCTTAGCAACGCCGCGTCTTACATGCTTGTAACATAATATTTTTGATTTGCCACCACTAAATATCCCCATATCCAACAAAACCCTTTATTTCCCTACCCAAAGCCTAACATTATAAGCCTTTGTAAAGACCTCTTAGATAGTTATTCCTAGATGCTTAGGCCAAAGCGGTGGACGTTTGATCTATTCTCAAGCCTATGGTAATCTATGTACTATGACAGGTAGTGAATGTCTATCTTCTATTTCCTTACATGTTATATTTCATATAAACCTAAGAGATGAGAGAATCCAAACACCAATTGTTAGGTATTAGTGTATAATTTCCGTGCTTGTTATGACTATTGTGGTACTTGTACTTGTTGTAAACTATTTTAAACCAATGCTAAATGACCACTAACTTATAAATTTATGGCCAAAAGTACATTTGCTTGAGGACAAGCAAATTCCAAGTGTAGGGATATTTGATAAGGATTTAAAATATACGTTTTTAGGGGGTCTTTTAAGCCCTTAATCGCTACATTTTATATCTGTTACTGCTTAAAATCGTTCCTTTTCACATTTTAGGTCTTTTGGAAGCAAATTGTTGGAATCAAGCACTTTTGGACGAAAAGGAGCGAAAACATGAAGAAACAAAAAAGTCAAGATTTAAAGGTCAATTTCACACCCGACGGCTCCTAACCCATAGGGCAACGCCGTGCCGCTTCACAAGGTTATCTAAAAAATCTCAAGCGACGGCTCATGTCACTTTTTGGTTTTACAACATGATGGCGTCACGCCTTATTTCAGGAGGGCGTCTCCCTTTATTTTATACTAGACGACCAAGACTCATTCCAAGACGATGTTCTTATTTGATGTGTGCTTGTATGATGATTAAAAATGTGTTTACCTAGATATTATTACTACCTAGTTATCTTTTATTGGTCGGTTGAATTGTCACACCTTATCTTAACGCGTTGTATTCCTAAAGGTCGTAGGGTATGCATAGTCCCTAACTCTTTGAGGTTACCTTTTGGGTTTAGCATACGAAATCCGCAAGCCCTTAAGCTATTTCATTCATAAGCCTCACTTTCACAAAGCATACTCAAGCATTAAACACAACGAATGATACCTAGTTACACTCCTAAGCCAATTACAACTAAGATAAGAAACAACCTAACAATAATCAATAACTAGGTTTCATAGATCTAAGCAAACACACAAGAAATTTAGCTAGACATGGTAAACAAGCAAGCATACACACAATCAATTGAATACATAATGATACTTTGGATTAAAATACTTATCTCGATGTGTAAAATAGGGTTTGGGACCCTAAGATACTGTCCAAATCGGACTACAAACATTTAGGGCTTTTTTCTCCAAAAGCCTACTCCTTTAAATGCAGAAAAATCGAATTCTATATATAAATTTACACTTGCGACGGCGTCACCTTTTGGATGGGACGCCACCACTACGTAATTAAGGTTTTCGCTTGGCCAAGTCATTGATGGGACGGCTTAGAGTTGTGACGCCTTCACGCTTGGGACGTCATCTTGATTCTTGATCCGGCCGTCCCGAGATGAAAAGTCCGAGTGACTCTTCTTCTTCAAAGCCTGACCCGCTAGGTTATACTGAACAAAAATTCCACCGAGCCGTCTCGGTGCATGTTTTGATCGTCGTTAAAGAGGAACTACGCCTTTTGATTGGGACGCTGCCGCCTCGCTTGAGCAGAAGAGTAGCTTCGATCTTGACTTTGCCATTTTCTTCATGTATTCACTCCTTTTCTTCCAAATGTGCTTCATTCCTGCATTTTGCTTCCAAGAGACCTAAAAAGTGAAAAGAAACGAAATTAAGCAGTAACGGATATAAAAGTGGTCGACATGGGATTAAATGACCCCTAAAAGTGTACGCTTTAAATCCTTATCGCTGGTCCGGAGAGAGAGTTTAACTTCAGGGGAATTAGTCTCAGTGACTATAACTTGAGGTTCATCAGGGTGTTCTATTTTAACACTACTCTCAGTTTCTTGAACATGTTGTTCAAGGTGAGTATCCTTATCAGGGACTTGATTTGTATCAATTTATTCACTGATGGTTGGTTGAGGAAGGTTATGAGGAATGATGTAGTAGGAGAGGTCTGCATCAGCTTGATATTGTGTGGAGGGGTTAGTATCATGATGATATACATCAGGTGGATACCTTGATGAGTCATCAATCCTAATTTCATCAATTGAGGTATTTGAATAACTGATTACCTCAGTGCTTTCATCAAAGCTGACATGGAAGGTTTCCTTAGTCTGTTGTCTCTTTGTATTAAAGACTCTGATGGCTTTAGAGAGAAGAGAATATCCAAGGAATTATTCATCATCTGCCTTAGCATCAAATTTGCCAAGGTGATCCTTGTATGAATAAACACAGGGCACCCAAACACATGAAAATAGCTTATGTCAAGGATTCTTCCTTTGAATATCTCATAGGGTGTTTTGTTATGTCTTTTGACAATGATGGACATGTTTTGTGTGTAACAGGCAGTTTTTACTGCTTCAGTCCATAAGTGCTTAGAGAGTACTGAACCATTCAACATTGTCCTTGTGTCGCACCCCCAAATTACCTGTTTTGCAGCGGAATGGAATTCCTGAGGGATGACTGTCATAGCACCACAATCACAGTTATATTGAACGACCTAAAGTGTCGTTTGAAAATAACATCGTTTGATATATTAAAAACATTCAGAGTTACAAAGATAGGTCCCAAATGAAAATCAACATGTGCGGAAATAAGTTTGGTACAAGTCAAACGATGTTTTTAAAGTGTATAAATCCCATGAGAGACACGTCGTCACTGCGACTCTATGATATATCCACATGCATGCCATGAAGTGAATGCCTTAGTTACCTGAAAATACATTGCTAAAAGTGTCAACACAAAGGTTGAGTGAGTTCATAGAGTTCATGTAAAACGCTTTATACGACTACCACAAGTATAGGCCATGTATGACAAATATGTCACATAAAAATGTTACAATTGCTATAAGCACATGACACCGAAGCTGACTATTCATGATGTTCGCCCAACAGAGTGTTTTGCTAAACAACTCAATAATGATAAAGAAATGAAATGCATCCGTTGACCCGTTGGGACTACCAACACGGATGGAGGAGTCACCCTCAATAGATCTATCCACTCACCCTCGCTTCTTCCGAAATTAACGGTTCATGATTTTATGAAATGGGGACATTAAATTGGCAATGAAGTAACTTAAGCAATGTAATGAAGTTGATATACTTGGTATCGTAATAAAAATGATGTGCAATGTATTCTCCCCCGTAGGTTTGAAATAAGTATAAACTTGAATAAATCGGGCCTATGAAAACTCACCTGTTGCAATGATAATGATGATATAATGGCAATCCTGAAATGAGGCGCAACCTCTGACCGTGACCTATTATGAATGATATGTTCTAATGTAAATCATGAAACAATGTCGTGCATGCAAACTCATATGATATCCATACCACTTGTACAATTGAAAATAATGTTTATCGTCGAAATATATGTTTATGACATCTCGTCATATTATAAAATACTTTACAAGTATTTAAGTTGAAATGATATTCTACGATAGTCATTTTGTGATTTATCAAGAATTTGTAGCTTTTCGTCGCAAAATAATATATTTTGATAATTTGTGAAAGTGACTAAATGACCTCGAAAAGCTAATCGTAAAATAGTGAATATCGAGTGTTAGGAAACAAACTCAATGGTTTTGGAAAGCTTGTATCATTATCTCAAAGTTTTAGCTTTTAAGTTTTTATCATAGAGGTCTCGATCATGGAGAAAACATAGGTAAAGTAGGGTACTTGTACCCAAAAATATTGTTTAAGGGTAACTTTCGGCAAAGTTTGAGTGACCGTATTTTACTCGTTACAACTCCGCTTGACGAACGGTTGGACATTTTAGAAAATAGGCTAGGTGAACTTAGTTTTACTAGAAAACATCACTTTATAAAAAGGTACTCCATCGATGTTAAAAACGACCCTCAACATGGTCATTCGCGGCTGTAATGTTTGTCTAATAGAAATATATTAGTTTTGCTTATATAATATAGTTACGGCAACTTTATTTAAACGCGTGTAATTTAATCGTTACAAGTCCGTTTTCTACGTTTTATATGTCCTTAGCTTCGTATTAAAGTATACTAATATATTTTTGATAAGTCGACACATTTTATAGCGCTTAAGACTCATTTTTAACTCGTGAAAAGTTAAAATAATATGCTGAATTTTCTGAATTTTATAGTTTTCGTCGTTAAACTTGAAAATATCATAACTTCTTCGTTATAACTCCGTTTTAACCCATTCAAGCGGCCACGTTTTTTTTTAAAGTATATTTTCCAAATATCTAGCCCAAAAATTTTTATCAACCGTCGAAAATTCCAGATTTCCCAGAAATGATCAGACCCTTATAATTAGTTGTCGAAATGAGTTTTCTCGCAAAACTTATTCTAACCACTTCAAACCAACGCCAAAGCTATTCTAAACCTACTATACACCTTCTTAGGGTGTCATGGGTTCCTAGACATCATCAAAAATGATATGTTTCATAGGAATATTATTTGGATAATTAAAACCCATTATATGTACTAAAAACTAATAGAAGTGGTATGGATCATGGAATTCATGCATGTTTTTCTTGCAAAAATAATGAAATAACATAAATATGAATATGAAAGAGTAATAGAAATCATGAAATGCTTACTAGTTACTTGATGAGGTTTAATGAACAAAGGTTTATCCTAAATACCCTAGGTTTTTATTCCAAAACCTTGCTTAAGAGCATGCCTAAGTTGTGAAATTAGCTTGACTTGAAAAAAATAAGCACTCCTTGCTTGTGATCACCCTTGGCCGGTTCTAAGAAGGAAAGAAAGAAGAGAGGAAAATTTTTCACCTTGATATTAAGTCATATATGTGTAGTTTGTAATATATTAAACATAACATAAGATATTTGTACTCAATTGGTTGAGTCACCCTTTGGTGTCCATATATATATAAAAAAAAAGAGATTAGATGTATTTTGAAAACTTAAGTGTATAAGTATAGAAATAAAGGTGTAGTTATTTAAGGATAGTTGGTAACTTGTGTACATATTTAAGCATTTAGGGTAGCGTTAGCTAAAAATATATTTTAACGGATCAAAATAAAATATATTGAAGTCATGAAAATTATAAAAATACATTTCTTACAAAAGTTGAGTGAAATAATAATTATCGTGTAGTATTTACGAAACCGTCAGAACTATATAAATATAACAATCTATATACAAAATAAATTTAAAACACCGAGTAAACTAATAATAATATTTTTATAATCTTAATATGAGTATAAAAATATATCGGGATAATTTTTGGAAGTGTCAGATCAAATGTTCAAAATAATTGATTACGCGATAGCGTTTATTTAATAGGAAATTATACGTTTAATGAAAAATGCAAAACCATGCATGAACTAATATGATGATAATGATGCTAATGATATGTAGACTAAACCTAGTCTATATGAAATGTCCTTGATGATGTGTTCATGAATTCGCAGCTAAACCTTTACGGTTACGCGAATTTGATACTCGTAAACCTAGTTTACAATAAACGATGAATAGTGAATCATGAATAGTGATTTCCCGAGATGAATAGTAAATTTGAAAATGACCTGAAATTGCGAGTTGTCACATTCGCCCATCCAAAAAGGAATTCAGTCCCTGAATTCAGTCCATGTTAGGTTCTACGGTGTTACTTGTGAAAAGGTGAGGATATTTGAGTCGCATTTGGTCGTCCAATGTTTTCCTGAATCGTACCACGCCTTTCCAATAAGGGACTTTGAACATAAATTTGTTGCCAACTTGAAATTCTAATGGTTTGCGACTTATGGAACATACTTCCAATATTTTGCGTCGTATATCGACGTAGCTTATCTAGCTATATGTTGTTACTTGTAACTGATTCTTGATTTGTACGATTTCTTTGTTGTTTCATGAATGAGTTATGGACTAATGAGTTGGACTTTCCTGATTTTGACCCCTGAATAAGTGATTGACACCTCAACCTTAGAGTGCCTCAATTGGTGTAGTCAATATGTTCAGGTGCTAGCTATTGTTGTAAAGCAACTTGTTCGATGAAGAATGATTTGCCTAATCATTTCTAGAAAATTACACATGCCTTGAGTATATCTTTTAATGTTTGAATTGTTCTCTCGCTCTAACCAATGAGCTGAGGATAATAGGTGGTACTCATGTCCTAATTGATTCCATGGGAAGATTGAAATGATTATTAGGAGTCTAAGGTGAATCGAATAGCTTATAATAGGTACAACTTGAATTGATACCACGTGTCTCATGCCAAATTTCAAAATGTTAAGTCTGTCGAAAAGGACCTTATAGAAAAGAATAGATTATGGATAACAGTCGTGATTCCTCGCTTTTCTAGTTCTAGCGAATGTCATTACTTGAGTCTTACTTGCCTAAGGTGCTTAGTCTCCATTACTACAATGTTTATTGTTTGATGATGACTCTCTTAATTTCTCTTATCGAAATATTTCCACACTCTATGTCGTAAAGTCACAAAACCTTAAATGTTTAAATGATGTGGTGTAGTGGTTTATTTTCAAGATTTGTCCCGATATTGAGTGCTTCTAAAATATTTCATCACTTATATTGTTATCATGCTAGCAAGAAAATAGATATCAGCTCATACTATGTCGAAGAATGTTTGTTCTAATTTTACCTGTAGATGGAGAGTCATTGATTGTCCGATATGTACAAACCTGTTGCATCTCTTAATATGGAAGTGAGGTTATCTGTAATTTCTAGAGAACACAATGCCTTAGGGAAAGTTTATATCGATAACCTAAATTTAACTAAATTTTCGTTTAAGGGAAACTCATTGTAGGTAAGTTCACATATTGTTGAGGCCATGTTTACTGGAATGTTCTGCAGTCTCAGCTAGAATACTTGGTTGATCCCTATAGTGTTGTTTAGTGTGTATTCGCTTCGTACTAAATCTTGTAACTCGGTCCAACTGATGCTTTTGAAATGATATAATTTGGCTTCTAATCCAAAATAGGGGTTCGGAATGTCTCGTGATTTCTTAAGATTTTTATTGAGTTTTGAAAGATCTAGCTACTTACTTCTAGTCCTTGTTGGTAATTCCGAAATCCTTTCATTGTTTTCTTGTATCGAGGAATCCTCCTAATAGATGATATAGGAATCCTTTCCTAAAAAGGTAACTCGTCAAATTCTAACTTATCGGTTGAGTGAGGGATGAATGGCGTAGGCTTCTATAGAGTGTTAACAAAAGAAATGTTTATGAACAATTTATCTGATTACAAAGCTTTGCTTTTGAGTGAAGATTGTTTTCATGACATAATTCTTCCTAAATTATACATAGGTGATCAGGCCATGTATAATCGAGGACAAATGATGTGATGCTTGGTTTTGTTGAAATGGTATTATGTTCCTCCAAAGTTTTAGATGGTATTCAACGTTTTGTTTTGTAAGATGATGGCTCAATAATTTTTCAGAGTAACATGAAAATCGTTTAGCATGATGGTATTAAATAGTTGATAAAATGACTGAAAGCCAATTGATAGGGTGGTAACAAAACAACTGGTTTTAAAACTTTATGAAACAACGTTTCTAAGATGGTGTAAAAATAGCTTGAAATAAAATTAAGTGAAATAATGTTATGAAGTAGTAGCAAAGTAACTTGAAATATAATTTGTTGAATGGTTTGTAGAATACATGGGAGAACCTCATAGAGTGGTAATAGTCTCTTAATTGGTCAAGAATAAAGTTGGCCTAACCCTAGTAAGATAGTGAGGCATTGTCGCGAAATGATTGAAAATTGGGCAATTGGAATAAGGAATGAAATAAACAAAGGTTGTGATTATCGTGGAGATAATAAATGATAAAGATTACATTAGCTAGAAAGGTACTTATTATCTGTTTCTGTTGGTAGTCTAATCATGTCTCAAGTGTAGGAAGCGAGGTCGTCTAGTAACAACAGCTTTGAAACTCTCATAGTCCTTAAATCTATAAGATAGTGTAGTTTTTGTAGTCTTAGTGGTAGATGGTAGTGGTGTGTCAAATCATGCACGCTTCCCAAGCGGCAAATCAAATGTATGACTAATAGGTCCATTAGGACTAAGCCTGTAAGTCCTACAAAATGGTATGATCTGTCCCAACGGAATTGATAAAAACTGTCCTGATCCTACAGTGAATCAATGGTGATTGTGATAGTATAGGTGCAACTTTGTCCTCCTAAAAGGGTTCAGTCTCATCATCTGATGTTATCGGTGTTTAGTCAACTGATGTTAAAATTGTGATAGGGAATGACAGGGCATTCTCCATGTCAAAGTGATGGGATGGGTATCTGAAGGCATTAATGTGACAATCGATTTGAAATGAAAGTAAATAACTCGCAAAATATGCGTATGAAACCGCATGTATAGTGACTATGCACTAATGATGAAATGATGAGATGCTATGATTATGTAGTTATAATCTAGGGTCAATGATGCAACCTAGTTCTCTATAACCGGCTCGATGCCAATCTGTCACACCCCCAAATTACCAGTTTTGCAAATGAATGGAATTCTGAGGGATGACTGTCATAACATCACAATCACAGTTATATTGAACGACCTAAAGTGTCGTTTGAAAAGAACATCGTTTGATATATTAAAAACATTTAGAGTTACAAAGATAGGTCCCAAATGAAAATCAACATGTGCGGAAATAAGTTTGGTACAAGTCAAACGATGTTTTTAAAGTGTATAAATCCCATGAGAGACACGTCGTCACTGCGACTCTATGATATTGTAGGACCTTAAATCTATCAACCTTATCACAAACCCACCACGTTATGCGTATAACACGTTCAACACAAACACAAACTATGCGTGAAGATGAAAGAAATAAAGATGAGAAAGATGGTGACTTGATGTTAAAACAGTGTATATGTGTAGAGAAAAGATGAACACAATAAGTTGTATTGCTCCAAAGAAAACACACACACACACACACACACACACACACACACACACACTCAAGCACACCCCTCAAATGAGACTTTGAGGGGTTTATATAGTTGGAATACATGATTCCCTAAAAGGCTTTCTATGGGCCGTGGATATGGACTTGGATTGGATTGGGTTACTTGGACTTATACAAGGCAAGCTTATCATAACGCCTAGCCATTTAGCTTAGTCCAATCCACGAGCCCGTTGACTATTCTATCACGATATCTAACACACGATATAAAGTTCCTAAATGTGAATGACCATCACTTCTAATAAAAACTATTAAGGCTAACAATCTCCCCCTAAGGGGTGGTCATTCAAAAGATGCTCCACTTGATTTGGTCTTTACTTTTCTAGAGCTTGAACTTTGTGCGTAGATATAGAATAGTCTTGATTCTTTGTTCCTTCATGCTTTGTGATCAATTAATGTGGTATAGAGCCATGGAAATGCTTTGTCAACTTCTTAGGTTAGGTGTCTCCACGTCTTTCTCCACCATGCTCACACTTCTATTTGACTTTTGGTTACCAATGATGTAGTTCTCGAGTCTTTAAACTTTGTTGATTCTTTGACATTGACGAAGAATCATCTTTGAACTTTCGTTGCCTTTGATTTTGATGAGAACTTTCATGTGTTGTTGGTATGAGCATGTGGAGAGTCTCAGACGATCAATCCTCCTGGAGCTTCCATAAGAAGAAAACATAAAAACATGTTAGTAATAAGCGGATTCCGGCACTTACAAGTTTGAATTTCGAGGGTGTTAACAAAGATAGTGTGAAAACACGTCTCTAATTCTGACAAGGGCCGTTCTGAACTGGAGTCCCACAAGTGAGATAACACGATATACCGAAGTACACCTACAGTTCAGATGAGTCGCCGAGGTACACCGAAGCATCACCCCACGACTGTAGACCGTTTAAGACACACTAAGCGTAATCCACGAGGAGTTACCGAAGTGAGCTGATGTCGGGCGCTTGATGTTGACCCTAGCAGGAGTTTCCATTCAATCATTGAAGATCACAGATGTGAAACTTCTCATAAATGTTCTGGCAGATTGCTAAAATCTGCGTAGGACTCTAGAATATATCACTTGTGCCCTTAATGATGAACAACAAGCGATGTCATGTCATGTGTTCCTATAAGATCTTTTGATGAATCTCGTGGCTCTAGACTCAATGGTGCATATTTGGTTTTCCGGCGAAGACTAGGGAGAGGGACTCCTTCTTCAATATCAACAATCTCTAAGAGAAAGTCGATAGATTATGTAGGGTTCCCAGTGAGAATGAAACAAATCCTTTTAAGAGGAATTGAGTGGCTAGAAGGTTAGGTGCGCAAGTCGTCCTGGGTCCATGACGTCTTGGTCTTCAATACCGGTGTCAACTTAGTGACAACCAGTAGCAGATGAATTGAACCCGGTTTCTGCCCTAAGGTTGAATATGGAGGGCTATTTCTTTTCACCCTTTCTCATTACATTTCTTTTTAATTCTTCAACCCCTTCTTTCTCCTTTCTCACATTACTCCTTTTTTCAATCATTCCTAAGGACTTCTAATACTAACTATTTGTGATGTCCTTGGGTAGATCCCTCGGCTCTGGCGGATCATAGGACGAATTTCCTATCCTTAGTCACCTTATAACTCCATGACTGTCCCATGTTGCCATAAAACCATTTTTCTAGAAAATCTCACAGAGTGTTTATGATAGAAAACATGTTTGAGACACTCCGAGAGTTTTATATTTTCAGAAACACTCCCCTTCACATGTGCTTATGAGTTTTAACAAAAATCTGCACATCGAGGGTAGAGTTTGCACTTTTGAATTGATCGGCTCATGATAGACAATTCCCCACGAGACACGGTTACGCTGCCTAGTTAAAGAGTTCCATTGTCGTTTTAGGTGACAACTAGCTCTAATAACTAACTTGAAGTTGTAAACACTCCTTGAAAAGGAGGTTAGACCCATGAAAGTGCATATCTATCACAAGTTTCTCGAGATGGTACATATACTGACTTAGATTCTCGTCAATTCATTGGTTTCGTCTGAGTCGAGCTCATTTTGAGATTCAAACAACGATCATTAAACTTTTGATCACATTTTAATCACGTCTCCTCCCCTCAAAAATAGCATATTCGTGATATTTTTTATATCAACTGATTAAACAACATTTTAGAATCTTTTGGGGAGACAAACGGATTTGATTTAAGCATGAATTTGGAACATTTTAGTTTTATACTCCCCCTTTAATAAAGCATAATCAATTAAAGGGTTTTAGAGGGAGTTATCTTGAGCACAAAATATTTTGAAAGATTTTGAAAATCTTTTTGAACAATCTTGAAAAGGTGCTCAAGATGATGGTACACTTGATTTTTTTTATAAAAGCACGAGTTTTGATTTGAAAAATAATCAAAAGTCATCATTTGAGTCCGGGTTTCGTACTGAAGTATACGAAAGCCATAGTTTAAGAAGTTTTGAGAAACGACATGTTTTGAAAAACATTAAAGAACTCTCGCTCAAGCATCTGTACATACCCGTATCATTGTTGAATGACATTTCTAGAAACGTACATAATATCGATTATACGAGAGACATGTCGTGAGAAGAATATTTTTGGATTTTTGATTTTATATTGTTTTTGTATTTTTTGAAAGTTTTATATTTTTATATTTTGCTTTTGTTGATTTTTAAAATTTTGTATTTTTTTTTCAAAAAATATTTACAGCGAAGCTTTTTGGAAAAATCATTTTCAAGAAGATTCGAGAAGACGTTCTAACTCCTCAGGGGTTAGGCTTCGCATTCCAATTCGTCGAACTAAATAGTCAAACCTTTCTTTTGGAAGGGCTTTAGTTAATAGATCGGCGAGTTGGTAATCTGTCTTCACGAAGAATAATTCAACAAGTACCATTTTCGACGTATTCTTTGATGAAGTGGTAGCGGACACGGATATGCTTAGTCTTTGAGTGATGAACGAGATTGCATGATATGGCTATGGCACTTTTCGAGTCACAATACATAGGTATTTTATCGAAAGTAAAGCCATAATCTGTGAGTTGTGTTCTCATCCATAGAACTTGAGCACAACACGCAGATAAAGACACATACTCAGCTTCGACGGTTGAAAGTGCAGTGCAATCTTGTTTCTTTGAAGACCAGCTTACTAACTTTTCACCCAAAATTGTGCTCCTCCCGGATGTACTTTTTGCTATAACTTGATCACATGCGTGGTCCGCATCTGAAAAGGCAATTAGATCAAATCCGGATTCCTTCGGATACCAAAGTCCCATGTGAATGGATGTCTTCGTGCACCGAAAGATCCGTTTAACCTCTTTGAGGTGCGATTCGGTAGGCTTTGCACGAAACCGTGCTAATAAGCAAACAAAAAAATGAATATCGGGTCGACTAGCAGTGAGGCACATGAGAGAACCAATCATGCTTCGATATTTCTTCGGATCAATAGGTTTCCCAAACAAATCGGCTCCAATTTTTGGTGAAGTTACCATTGGTGTTCCGACATAATCACAATTATCCATACCATGATTTTTCAAAATCTCAGTCGTATATTTAGCTTGATTTATAAAAATTCCACGTGGGGATTGATGAATTTGTAAACCAAGAAAGAATTTTAGTTTCCCCATCATGGACATTTCAAATTTGCTTTTCATGAGATTTTCAAAGTGTTTTGAAAGATTCGGATTAGTGGACCCAAAGATGATTTCGTCCACATAAATCTGAACAATCAAAATGTCGTTTTTGCATTTTTGTGTAAACAAGGTAGGATCAACTGTTCCTTTGGTGAAATTGTTTAGGATAAGGAAAGAGGACAGTTCGTCATACCACGCTCTCGGAGCTTGTTTCCATCCATAGATTGCCTTTTTGAGTTTGTAGACGTAGTCTGGATGTTCCAAGTCGATGAAGCCTTACGGCGACTCACGTTACACTTCTTCTTTCGTGAGTTCCATTTAAGAACGCGGTCTTAATGTCCATCCGATAAACCGTGATGTTTTGTGAGTGCATAGGCTAAGAATATCCTCGACCGCTTCAAGTCTAGCTACGCGCGAATGACTCTTCAAAGTCTATCCCTTCTCTTGTCTATATCCTTTGGCCACAAGACGAGCTTTGTTGCGAATTACAGTCATCTCTTCATCCCGTTTGTTCTTCCATAACCATTTAAGATCAATGACGCGAACGTCAATGGGTCTTGGAACCATTTCCCAAGAGTCATGTAGACGGTATTGGAGAAGTTCCTCCTGCATCGCTTCTATCCATGCGGTTCGCCATTGCCTCCCGAATGTTTTTGGTTCAATATTGCTAATTGAGCAAAGGTAAATCGCAAAGTCAATCGGTGGCAAGTTGGCGTCTCGTTTGAATTGGCCTTGAAGGTTCACCAATAACTTGTACAATTGGGTGGTCTTTTGTCCACTTCCGAGTAGAAGGATACCGTTGGTTATACGTATGCGAGTTAGATGGTTCTCCTAAGCATGAAGATGATTCAGCTGATTCTGTAGCAAATGGATTTTCAAATAAGTCTTCATCTAACGTTGCATCGTTATGGTTTTGATTTTGCTCATCAACTGCTGGTAGAACGGGTGTAATAACTGTAGTAGATGTAGATGATGTTGATGTAGTTGGTGCATTGGTTTCGACCGTTGTAGATGCATCTTCTGTTTGTGGTGGTGGATGATTTTGAGCGGGTGCAGCGGAATGATGGTTTGATGCATTTGCCGAAGTTCCACCATAGTATTCATCGAACATTAACTCGAAGAAATTCTCCCATTCTTGTTCTTTAGGATTGTCAAACGAAGTTGATTGAGCTCTTTGAGGTACGATTCTGAACCGATGTGTCCGTAAGTCTGCGGTTTAGTCGGGTTCTAGAGCGAATCTTTCAGAAGCCATATGTGAAAGTTCATCAAATTTCACATTCATCGTCTCCATGATCCTCCTAGTTCTTCTGTTATACACCCTAAATGCCTCGAGTTATCTGAATATCCAATGAAGATTCCAATATTACCTTTTGCTTTCAGTTTTCCAAGATCTTCTCTGTCATTTGTAGGATAGCACAAAGTGCCAAACACGTGAAAGTAAGAGATATCAGGTTTTCTGTTGTTCACAAGCTCATATGGGGTTTTATTGAATCTAGGATGGATTAGGGATCGGTTCTGAGTGAAACAAGCAAAGTGCAACAAGATCGCCCATAGAAATAACGGTGCACTAGAATAGATTAGCATTGTGCGAAGCTTCCACAAGAGTTCTATTTCTTCTTTCAACTAACCCCATTCTGCGTGGAGTTCTAACAAGCGATGTCCGATGTGTAATTCCAACATCTTCAAAGTAAGCTCTTAACTCGATTTGTGAATTCGGTGCCATTGTCCGTTCTTACAACCCTTACTGGTGTTTGAAGAAGTACTTGAATTCGCTTCAGAAAGGTGATGATGATGCATGGTGCTTCGTCTTTTGATCTCAGAAACTTAACCCATGTATATCTCGAACAATCATCGACGATGACAAGAATATACTTTTTCCCATTAATGCTTTCAACTCTCATTGGGCCACATAAGTCCATGTGCAACATATGCAACTTTGCTTCCGAACTAGGTACGGTTTGGGTTTATATGATGCTCTTTTGCTTTTCCTTGTTCGCATGATGGACATAAGTGATCCTTGATGTATTTGAACTTTGGAAGTCCGTGATGATATTGTCTTTGGCAAGATTGTTAATGGTGTCAAAATTGAGATGGGATAACCGTCTCGTGCCACAACCGGACTGTGTTCCGGATGCTCGTGTCATAAGACATATTGGTGATGAAGAGGCCATTTGGTTGATGTCGATAGCATACAAGTTTGTATCACGATTCCCAGTTAAGAGATCGGTGCCATCCAAGTTTCTAACGAAGCAAGCATTTTTCCTAAAAGCAACCTCTAAATCGCATCACGTAACTCCGCCCGACCAAAAAAATTGTGTCCCAATGCTTCGACATAGTAAACCCGAGTGATCAAATAATTTCCAAAAGGTAGATCTCCATAACCCATGATAGCTGCTACATGATCATTTCCAAACGTCACGGTTCCCATGAATTTCCGACGAAATTGATCGCAGCTTCAGATTCCTAGTCATGTGCTTGGAGCAACCCGAGTCGACGATCCAAAGACAAATTTCGATAACTCACGCCAAGAATGTAAAAAGAATATTGTGTAAACCGTTTTGATTTTGGTTCCTTTGGGTTAGAGGTAAAATCCTGATCACACTCAAAGAGATTTTCTACAGGGAATTCTGGTTTATCACTCATTTTACCATTCTGGAGTGTGAAAGTTCTACGTGTGGGTTTCCAAATATCATCCCTAAAGTATACACTATAGTTCTTGTCAGTAGTGTAAAGCCTAAGTTTTGCAACTAGTCTTCCTACTCGTTTAGCGTAAGATCTTTTTGGAACGTTCTTCTGAACAGGCTTATCATTCACATTCTTAGAAACACAATCATCTTGATCATTAATTAAGGATTTCTTGCAAGTTAAACAAAGAGATTCAACACATTCATTAGACTTAGCAAGTTTCATAGGTTCAATACATTCAGATGAAATGTCTTTCTTATTCAAAAGCGGTAAATTCCTAGGGTGTTCTTCTACTTTCTTCTCTATATTCAAGCTACTACTCCTAGAGGCAGTCGAGACTCTATTGTTCCTTGTATTGCTCTTAGGCTTTAGTCTCACTCCTAGAGGTGCTTCCTAGTCTTGTAGAAGGTAAGGCACACGCATTAGGATTCACATTTTTATGAAGGGAGGTGGTTTCAGCTTTCCTAGTCTCTTTAGAGTGCTTTTCTAAACTTATGTCGTTTGTTCCATATGTTTTAGATGTGGAGGCAGACACATTAGTGGTACACATCTTAAAAGGCCGTGTGCTAAAACTTTTGGTTTCTCGATAACCGCTTTTCCCTTATCAACATTTTGTTTAGGTAGGGCGGGTGGAGTGACTGGTTTTGATGAAACATTTTTCTCATTGACTTTTGGAGGAGGCATAGAGATAGACATTTTTGGTTTGGAAACCGGTTTGGGAACATTTGCTTTCTCCGAGATCAATGCTTTTGTAATCACAGTATCCACTGCCTTTCCTTTTTGACTTTCCAGTTGAGCCCTCAAAAGATCATTTTTCGCTTTCATGTCATTGTAGGCACGCTCATATGACAGTTTGTCATACTTGCATTCCTCAGTTTTTCGATCAAGTTGTTTAAAACATGACACATTTTCTTTTCAAGTTTTTCAAGAGCTTTTTCATATTTTGAAACAATTTGGAGGTCTCAGATCGAGTCTTTATGATCTTCAACGAATATGTTTGCAAAATGATGGACATAATATCAAGAGTCGAACATCTTCAAGAGAGAATCATTCATATTTTCCAAAACTTTGATGTGTTCAACACTTTCATTAGCTTGCTTTACCAGTGATTTATGGTCCTTGACAAAGTCACTGCTTTTCTTTCAAAAGGCTTGTTCAAAATAAATTACCCTTGAGTTGATGTTATTGGTGAGGGGCAATTTCAGTTTCAAAGAACTTTTTCTGTTCATTATCAAAACTATTGAACCAGATGTTTGTTGTAATATGAGTTTTAGTTTTAATAGTCTCTTGAAGTCTCCCAATTCTAGTTTTAACATCGTCTAAAATGCTTCGGGCATCACTTGTGTTAAAAGGATTGTTTGAAGACATTTGTTCGATTTTCGAAAAGGATTTTGAGACAACTACAGAGGTTTGGCAACCGGTTTTGAAACTGTGTGATGGAAAACTTTGATTGTTCTTTATGTGAAACAAACGAAATGTCATTAATTTTGTTCCATTTGTTATAGTCAATTGGTTTGATTTCCGGATGTTTTTGTTTCATTCTTGATCTACTCTCCTCAGATAGTTCCAACGTTTCATGAGAATCATGCACAATTATGGGTTCATGCAAAGGTTTTCCATTGTTCAACACATTCCGTTGTTTCTGAGCTTTCTTGAGGAACGAAGGAGGTGAGTTACCAAGAGCCATTTTATGAGAAGTATGAAAAATCGGATTTACTTGATTAGAAAGCATCTTGTTAGTTTTAGCGGAATGACCCGTTGTAAGAAGTAAATTATCCAATTTTTTGATAGTTTCATTTTAATCCAGAATTTCATCAAGAAGAGAATCTTCTCGTTTTGAAAAATCAGCAATCAATTGTTTCTTCTCTTTTCAAGATCGAAAACAGTGCTTTTTATTTTGAAAGTTGGTCATTTAGTTCAGAAATTTCCTTGTTTAAAGATTTTATTTTCAAGTTGAGATTCACATCAAGTGTATCATACTTGAGTTGCAATTGTTTTTCTCTTAACACAATCTCGGTAACCAATTTCTAATTAGATATTTTGTTTGTATGAAATTCATAGGCTCACGGCGTTCTCTTTGTAACTCTCAAGCTCAATGGTCAATTTAACATTCGCGGCCTTAACATCGCGATTGACCTTACTCACTTTCTCAATTTCAATGCCACACTTATTGATTAATGATTCAAAATAAGCACGTGTTTCCTCATCGGTCTCAGTATTTTGTGCCACACAGCCTCCATTAGGATCCACATCCGAGTTTGAGTTAGTATTGCTACAACTCGGATTGTCCGGTATGTATCATAAGTAGGTGCTGGCATCACAGAATGCTGTTCTTCATGAGTAAACACATCAAATATGACATTGTTATAGCATGGATCAATGATTGGTACCTCGATCTGCGTTGGCGTCATAGACGGGAGGTGCGTCGAGTATGTCGTACTTAGTCTCATGAAGATTTGCCATGAAGATGCAGTTTGCATTGAGTTCCTCGAGGTCTTCCAAATCATCCACAATAGCGAAGAAATCATTTTCCTCAGACTCAACTGCATCCGCTTCTTGCTTCGTGCTTCGCAACAGATAGCTTTCAAGAAACTCGGCATTCTTCTTGTGCGGCTTAGTGGGACAGTTTCGTGCCATGTGACCCATTCCTTGAAAGTTATAACACTTAACCGATTACCCGATTCACATTTCCATAATTCCCAACGACAGAGCTGCAACATTCCCATTCGATTACCCACTGCTCTATTCCCAACATTCTGTCCCATCGATTTCCAACATTCGACCAACCGATTACCGATACGGAACCGCTTTGATTACCCATGCGAAATCCATAGAGCATATCCTCGCTGATTCCCAATAACTTCAACCATTTGACCTTGATTACCCATGTTCACACCCACGGTGCAATTTGCTGTGCGAGTGTTTGATGAAATCCTTTGGTTGTTGTTAGTTGGTGTGGAATAGCGGCTGCCAATGCTTTACCCAATAAAGAAAATACTTGTCGCAAAGCTTCTTCTTGTTCATTTCAGGATCAGTGATTCCTTGTTCCTGGTATTGTGGATACGGTTGTTGAATGACTTGTTGTTCTGGTGGATAGAATTGTTGTTGTGGTTGTTGAATCTATTGCTGCAAGTTGTTGTTGGAAGATGATGAAGCTTGTTGTTGTGTATTCACTGAAGGTTGAGTCTTTGCAATAAGTGCCAATGGATCATGATTCTTTGCCAATCTTTCTTTCCTGACTTCATTCACTTCACTTGGTTTTGTTTCAAAAAATCGTTTAGTTGATCAAAGTTCACCTGATGTAAGTCTTTTGTTTGGTTGACAATAGTGACATATCGTCCCCATTCTTCGGTAGATTGTTCAGAACTTGATGTTTTGAACGATAGTTCGGATGCTAGCTTGTTTCTGATTAGCTCATTCATCAAAGTGCAAAACCTTCCATAGTAGGATTCAATGGATTCTCCGGAGTTGAAGTAAACCTTTCCCATTCAGTTAGCAGCTTGTTCTCCATGTCTTGTTGACCAATTTATGTTCCATGACAAAGCCGTCTAACACGTTTCCCATATCGGCGGTTTCACAACTGTCTACCGCATCAAATATGTCTCTTGGTAAACCCAGTTGGACAATATGAATTGCCATGTCATCTGCATCGACTTGCTTCGATCCTCTTCATGTATTCGATTCGGTTTGAGTATGATAAAATGGTGGGACGTCAGGAGTTCCAGGGTCTAGGATTTGTCGAGGCTTGAAGGGTCCATTCGTAATGGAGTTAATCATGAGTTTTCCATTAGGTTTGGTCTTGATGTAGCGAAGCATACGACTTTTCCATTGAAGATAACCACCTTTTTCCAACATAGGAGGACGGTTTTCGGCACCGGCCGCATGAATATCTTGTTGAGTTGCCATTGATGAAGGTATGTTATGATAAAGTTGATGTAGGATCGATTCAACGATAAAAGAGTTGTGGTTGATGAAGATTAAGCTCGGTTGTAGTAGTGAAAGTATGCTCTACAAAACTTAAAAACCTCAATAACTTCTATTCTGAGCGTTTTTAGGACTTGACGTTTTGGTCACAATCTTACTCGTAAAACTGTTCTTATGCGTAGAGATGAGTGCTTATGCGTAGGATCTTATGCGTAGGAGTCCTTATGCGTAAAGAGTTTAGGCGTAGAAATCCTTATGCGTAGAAATCCAAGTTACGCGTAAACTTAAGGTTAAACGTAAGTCTTATGCGTAAATGTTAAGCGTAGAAGTAGAGTACCTTACGCGTAAGAGTTAACTTATGCGTAAGAGTGCTTACTCGTAAGCTTTCGCTTATCGCGTAAGAGTTGGTTTAAAACCAAAAATCCTTTACACTGTCACAGTGTAAAAGATATCCGAAAGTCGAAGTGTTCCACACACTTATCCAAGTGAGGGAAGCACTGAGTCACCTTTGTTGCACGAAGATTCGTTACCAAAAAGTTATGCGTAGAAAACTAGGGTTTTGACTTTCTTACGCGTAACCTTATCACTTGCTGTCTAGTATAGTTTTGTTTTTATATATAGTTTATATCGCCGATTTTATGCGAGGTTTCGTTTTCTTATAAGTGTGCAGGTTATATTAGACAAGAAGATGAAGTACATGATGGAAGCAACACTTATTACTTGCTCATTTTTCTTGGAGGAGGATTTAACTGCAACTTTATCCTACCGAGCTAATCAGAGGAGTACTAGTTTCTTTCTCTTTTACTTACCTTCCTTTATCATAAATTTGATACTTTCGGGGAACATTGGGGACGATGTTCAGTTTAAGTGTAGGGAGGAAGAATAAAACGGGACCTTAGAAACTATTCACTCATTTGATTTTTGTCTTGTCCTTAGTAATTTGTGTAATAAACTATGAGAAATATTTCTTAGGGTAATTTTAGCACCAAATTAAAAAAAATTTATGCCATTTACGAGTAAAACTTTAGTCTTAATAAAGCGTCTCATGGATAGGAGTTATATGACTAGCACAAAAATCGTATACTACTCAAATTCCACCCCAAAAATGTGAGGTTCGCCCCAAGATCTTTAGGAATAAAAGCATTCATCTTTAATGCTTAGTGAGTGTACCGGTAGTATAATAGATTCTAGAACTTGTTTTGTGATGCATTCCAAGATCGCTAGCGAGACTACATTCGTGTAGTTAGGATTAACTAAATGATAAGAGGAATTAGGATAACCTTTGTTTTAAACCTGTAATTTAATTACGTCATCCACATCGGTTGAGCAATTTTCCTCACAACCTTGCGATGTACTCATCTTCAGCACATGATACCCCTAGTTAACCCCTTAGAGCTTATCCTTTTAGCTTCGTGGTGTTCCAGGTTTGGAATATCAATGAAGAGCATTGTTTACAATCCACCCCCAAATGTTACAACCAAATCGCCTTAGCCCACCTTGTATGCACTCATCTTTAGTGCATTATTGTAATCATTGTTTAACCCGTAATTCAATTATATAGTTACTTGCATGGTTGCTAAGTCGAGTCATATTCTTTGTATACAGTTTTGGGACGATTGGGACTCATGGATTAAAGTAGTTTTTTATGGAGTAACGGGAAGGAACAATAAATTCAATTTCCCTATGTCTACGTAATTAAGTACTCTAAGTGTTTTGATCTTTTCAAATCGGGTCAATTAATGTTACCGAAATAAAAACTCAAGTGTAGGGATGCTCTTATAAATCCATTTATTTTGATGTTATCGTAGAGGATGGTAGAGTAAAAAGGTATGAAAAAAAAGAGTTAAGTGAAAAAAAAAGAGAAAAACATACGGGCTACCATCCTACATATATCTTTATGTTTATGCTTTTGAGTTTATGTCTTTTAATTTTGTTTCAAGTCATTATTTAGTGTTAGTGAGTCGAGTCTTGGCTTAGCAACGCCGCGTCTTACATGCTTGTAACATAATATTTTTGATTTGCCACCACTAAATATCCCCATATCCAACAAAACCCTTTATTTCCCTACCAAAAGCCTAACATTATAAGCCTTTGTAAACACCTCTTAGATAGTTATTCCTAGGTGCTTAGGCCAAAGCGGTGGAGGTTTGATCTATTCTCAAGCCTATGGTAATCTATGTACTATGACAGGTAGTGAATGTCTATCTTCTATTTCCTTACATGTTATATTTCATATAAACCTAAGAGATGAGAGAATCCAAACACTAATTGTTAGGTGTTAGTGTATAATTTATGTGCTTGTTATGACTATTGTGGTACTTGTACTTGTTGTAAACTATTTTAAACCAATGCTAAATGACCACTAACTTATAAATTGATGGCCAAAAGTACATTTGCTTGAGGACAAGCAAATTCTAAGTGTAGGGATATTTGATAAGGATTTAAAATTTTTAGGGGGTCTTTTAAGCCCTTAATCGCTACATTTTATATCTGTTACTGCTTAAAATCGTTCCTTTTCACATTTTAGGTCTTTTGGAAGCAAATTGTTGGAATCAAGCACTTTTGGACGAAAAGGAGCGAAAACATGAAGAAAACGACAAAGTCAAGATTTAAAGGCTGAATTTCACACCTGACGGCGTCCCAACCCATAGGGCGACGCTGTCGCTCACAAGGTTATCTAAAAAATCTCAAGCGACGGCTCATGTCACTTTTTGGTTTTACAACATGATGGCGTCACGCCTTATTTCAGGAGGGCGTCTCCCTTTATTTTATACCAGACGACCAAGACTCATTCCAAGACGATGTTCTTATTTGATGTGTGCTTGTAGGATGATTAAAAATGTGTTTACCTAGATATTATTACTACCTAGTTATCTTTTATTGGTCGGTTGAATTGTCACACCTTATCTTAACGCGTTGTATTCCTAAAGGTCGTAGGGTATGCATAGTCCCTAACTCTTTGAGGTTACCTTTTGGGTTTAGCATACGAAATCCGCAAGCCCTTAAGCTATTTCATTCATAAGCCTCACTTTCACAAAGCATACTCAAGCATTAAACACAACGAATGATACCTAGTTACACTCCTAAGCCAATTACAACTAAGATAAGAAACAACCTAACAATAATCAATAACTAGGTTTCATAGATCTAAGCAAACACACAAGAAATTTAGCTAGACATGGTAAACAAGCAAGCATACACACAATCAATTGAATACATAATGATACTTTAGATTAAAATACTTATCTCGATGTGTAAAATAGGGTTTGGGACCCTAAGATACTGTCCAAATCGGACTACAAACATTTAGGGCTTTTTTCTCCAAAAGCCTACTCCCTTAAATGCAGAAAAATCGAATTCTATATATAAATTTACACTTGCGACGGCGTCACCTTTTGGATGGGACGCCGTCAGCTCGCCGTCATTAGGGTTTTCGTCTTGGCCAAGTCATTGATGGGACGGCTTAGAGTTGTGACGCCGTCAGTCTTCAGTTGGGACGTCATCTTGATTCTTGATCTGGGCCGTCTGAGATGAAAAGTCTGAGTGACGCCCTTCTTCTTCAAAGCCTGACGCCGTCGAGTTATACTGAACAAAAATTCCACGAACCGTGGTGCATGTTTTGATCAGGTCGTTAAAGAGGAACGGCGTCGCCCTTTGATTGGGACGCTGTCAGCTTCTGTTTGAGCAGCTTGAGTGGCTTCGATCTTGACTTTGCCATTTTCTTCATGTATTCACTCCTTTTCTTCCAAATGTGCTTCATTCCTGCATTTTGCTTCCAAGAGACCTAAAAAGTGAAAAGAAATGAAATTAAGCAGTAACGGATATAAAAGTGGTCGATTAAGGGATTAAATGACCCCCTAAAAGCGTACGTTTTAAATCCTTATCAGTGGTCTGAGAGGAGAGTTTAACTTCAGGGGAATTAGTCTCAGTGACTATAACTTGAGGTTCATCAGGGTGTTCTGTTTTAACACTACTCTCAGTTTCTTGAACATGTTGTTCAAGGTGAGTATCCTTATCAAGGACTTGATTTGTATCAATTTATTCACTGATGGTTGGTTGAGGAAGGTTATGAGGAATGATGTAGTAGGAGAGGTCTGCATCAGCTTGATATTGTGTGGAGGGGTTAGTATCAGGATGATATACATCAGGTGGATACCTTGATGAGTCATCAATCCCAATTTCCTCAATTGAGGTATTTGAATAACTGATTACCTCAGTGCTTTCATCAAAGCTGACATGGAAGGTTTCCTTAGTCTGTTGTCTCTTTGTATTAAAGACTCTGATGGCTTTAGAGAGAAGAGAATATCCAAGGAATTATTCATCATCTGCCTTAGCATCAAATTTGCCAAGGTGATCCTTGTATGAATAAACACAGGGCACCCAAACACATGAAAATAGCTTATGTCAAGGATTCTTCCTTTGAATATCTCATAGGGTGTTTTGTTATGTCTTTTGACAATGATGGACATGTTTTGTGTGTAACGCTTTTACTTGCCAGGTCCATAAGTGCTTAGAGAGTATCGAACCATTCAACATTGTCCTTGTGTCGCACCCCCAAATTACTGTTTTGCGTGAATGGAATTCACGAGGATGACTGTCATAGCACCACAATCACAGTTATATTGAACGACCTAAAGTGTCGTTTGAAAATAACATCGTTTGATATATTAAAAACATTCAGAGTTACAAAGATAGGTCCCAAATGAAAATCAACATGTGCGGAAATAAGTTTGGTACAAGTCAAACGATGTTTTTAAAGTGTATAAATCCCATGAGAGACACGTCGTCACTGCGACTCTATGATATATCCACATGCATGCCATGAAGTGAATACCTTAGTTACCTGAAAATACATTGCTAAAAGTGTCAACACAAAGGTTGAGTGAGTTCATAGAGTTCATGTAAAACGTTTTATACGACTACCACAAGTATAGGCCATGTATGACAAATATGTCACATAAAAATGTTACAATTGCTATAAGCACATGACAACGGGTGACTATTCATGATGTTAAGCCCCAACAGAGTGTTTTGCTAAACAACTCAATAATGATAAAGAAATGAAATGCATCCGTTGACCAGTTGGGACTACCAACACGGATGGAGGAGTCACCCTCAATAGATCTATCCACTCACCCTCGCTTCTTCCGAAATTAACGGTTCATGATTTTATGAAATGGGGACATTAAATTGGCAATGAAGTAACTTAAGCAATGTAATGAAGTTGATATACTTGGTATCGTAATAAAAATGATGTGCAATGTATTCTCCCCCGTAGGTTTGAAATAAGTATAAACTTGAATAAATCGGGGCTATGAAAACTCACCTGTTGCAATGATAATGATGATATAATGGCAATACTGAAATGAGGCGCAACCTCTGACCGTGACCTATTATGAATGATATTATCTAATGTAAATCATGAAACAATGTCGTGCATGCAAACTCATATGATATCCATACCACTTGTACAATTGAAAATAATGTTTATCGTCGAAATATATGTTTATGACATCTCGTCATATTATAAAATACTTTACAAGTATTTAAGTTGAAATGATATTCTACGATAGTCATTTTGTGATTTATCAAAAATTTGTAGCTTTTCGTCGCAAAATAATATATTTTGATAATTTGTGAAAGTGACTAAATGACCTCGAAAAGCTAATCGTAAAATAGTGAATATCGAGTGTTAGGAAACAAACTCAATGGTTTTGGAAAGCTTGTATCATTATCTCAAAGTTTTAGCTTTTAAGTTTTTATCATAGAGGTCTCGATCATGGAGAAAAACATAGGTGAAGTAGGGTACTTGTACCCAAAAATATTGTTTAAGGGTAACTTTCGGCAAAGTTTGAGTGACCGTATTTTACTCGTTACAACTCCGTTTGACGAACGGTTGGACATTTTGGAAAATAGGCTAGGTGAACTTACTTTTACTAGAAGACATCGTTTTATAAAAAGTACTCCATCGATGTTAAAAACGACCCTCAACATGGTCATTCGCGGCCGTAATGTTTGTCTAATAGAAATATATTAGTTTTGCTTATATAATATAGTTACGGCAACTTTATTTAAACGCGTGTAATTTAATCGTTACAAGTCCGTTTTCTACGTTTTATATGTCCTTAGCTTCGTATTAAAGTATACTAATATATTTTTGATAAGTCGACACATTTTATAGCGCTTAAGACTCATTTTTAACTCATAAAAAGTTAAAATAATATCTTTGAATTTTCTGAATTTTATAGTTTTCGTCGTTAAACTTGAAAATATCATAACTTCTTCGTTATAACTCCGTTTTAACCCATTCAAGCGGCCACATTTTTGTTTTAAAGTATATTTTCCAAATATCTAGCCCAAAATTTTTTATCAACCGTCGAAAATTCCAGATTTCCCAGAAATGATCAGACCCTTATAATTAGTTGTCGAAATGAGTTTTTCTCGCGTAAAACTTATTCTAACCACTTCAAACCAACGCCAAAGCTATTCTAAACCTACTTTACACCTTCTTAGGGTGTCATGGGTTCCTAGACATCATCAAAAATGATATGTTTCATAGGAATATTATTTGGATAATTAAAACCCATTATATGTACTAAAAACTAATAGAAGTGGTATGGATCATGGAATTCATGCATGTTTTTCTTGCAAAAATAATGAAATAACATAAATATGAATATGAAAGAGTAATAGAAATCATGAAATGCTTACTAGTTACTTGATGAGGTTTAATGAACAAAGGTTTATCCTAAATACCCTAGGTTTTTATTCCAAAACCTTGCTTAAGAGCATGCCTAAGTTGTGAAATTAGCTTGACTTGAAAAAAATAAGCACTCCTTGCTTGTGATCACCCTTGGCCGGTTCTAAGAAGGAAAGAAAGAAGAGAGGAAAATTTTTCACCTTGATATTAAGTCATATATGTGTAGTTTGTAATATATTAAACATAACATAAGATATTTGTACTCAATTGGTTGAGTCACCCCTTTGGGTGTCGACATATATATAAAAAAAAAGAGATTAGATGTATTTTGAAAACTTAAGTGTATAAGTATAGAAATAAAGGTGTAGTTATTTAAGGATAGTTGGTAACTTGTGTACATATTTAAGCATTTAGGGTAGCGTTAGCTAAAAATAAATTTTAACGGATCAAAATAAAATATATTGAAGTCATAAAAATTATAAAAATACATTTCTTACAAAAATTGAGTGAAATAATAATTATCGTGTAGTATTTACGAAAACCGTCGTAACTATATAAATATAACAGTTTATATACAAAATAAATTTAAAACACCGAGTAAACTAATAATAATATTTTTATAATTTTAATATGAGTATAAAAATATATCGGGATAATTTTTGGAAGTGTCAGATCAAATGTTCAAAAAAAAAATTGATTACGCGATAGCGTTTATTTAATAGGAAATTATACGTTTAATGAAAAATGCAAAACCATGCATGAACTAATATGATGATAATGATGCTAATGATATGTAAACTAAACCTAGTTTATATTAAATGTCCTTGATGATGTGTTCATGAATTCGCAGCTAAACTCTTACGGTTACGTGAATTTGATACTCGTAAACCTAGTTTACAATAAACGATGAATAGTGAATCATGAATAGTGATTTCCCGAGATGAATAGTAAATTTGAAAATGACCTGAAATTGCGAGTTGTCACACCTTGCAGCTTCAATGAGTGTCATATTCTTCCTTTATGCAACTCCGTTTTGTTCAGGAGTGTATGGAGAAGAGAAGTTTTGAGATATTCCTTTCTCATCAAAAAAGCACTCAAGTTCTTGATTTTTGAATTCAGTCCCATTGACGTTATGATTTGTTTGACTTTGATGTCATTTTGATTTTCAATGTTTCTGACAAAGGACATGATGGTTTCAACTGCTTGACTCTTCTTTGTGAGAAAGTAAACCCAGGTGTATCTTGAGTATTCATCTACTATGATAAGGGTATATTTCTCATGATGGATGAACATTGGACTGACAGGTCCAAA
The DNA here is from genome assembly GCA_910596185.1 of Chrysanthemum makinoi. Lineage (NCBI taxonomy): Eukaryota > Viridiplantae > Streptophyta > Magnoliopsida > Asterales > Asteraceae > Chrysanthemum > Chrysanthemum makinoi. The sequence goes on from OU343218.1 coordinate 131,074,069, forward strand.
GAGATCCATATGAAGTAGATGAAGGCAACTTTTTATAGAGAAATTTTGTTTTGTTTTGAAGGATGCTTTGTGATGTTTTCCTTTTCCACAAGAAGGGCATGGTTTATCCTTTGAAAACACAAGAGATAGTAGGCTAAGAACTTTGTTTTGTTTGGCAAGGTTGTTTATGTTTTTGAAGTTTAAATGGGAGAGTCTTTTGTGTCAAAGCCAAGTCATGATTTTAGTGGCTTTAGCAAAAAGACAAGTTCCATTTTGAGTCAAAGTTGACATGTCCAAAACATAAACATCCTCTCTTCTATGGGCTATAAGAACAATTTCTTTATTAGCATTGAAGATTGTGCCTTGCCTATCATCAAACTAAACTATGTACTCAACATCACATTGTTGACTGACACTTATTGTACTTAAGAACATTTACATAGGAAATTATAGTAAAAAATACTTCACTACAGTTTACTGAACCATAACCTTCAGTGATACACGATAAATTATCAGCAAATAGTACCTTAGGTCTTGGTTTTTCTACATATTTGTGCAGATACTCTTTCACACCAGTCATACTCTTTGAACATCCATTGTCTAGATGCCAAACATGCTCCATGGCATTTCTCTGCATAAAAAGTAAACTGAGTTAGTTTTTCTTGTGAACAATGCTTCCACATGCTTTGCATTTGGTGTTAGAAGACTCATTCGACTGAGAGGATTTCAATGGCGGATCCTCTTCTTGCATGAATATTCATGTCATGTATTGAGGTATCATGTGTTGGGTCACCACAAATATCACAACAGAGATACAATATACAGTCATGAGTGTGATGGTCATTGAATCCATAGTGTGTGCAGGGTGAAAAAGGCTTAGCCTTTTATCTAAATGCTTGCTTGGAAGATGAAGCATACTGAAAGGGTTGAGTCTTGTATTCTGCTTGTGCATTCAGAGATGCAATGTGAGATTTGTGATATGAGGTTCTGTGATCTTCCTTATTGCAAATCATGCAAAATAGAATCCTATAACAATCATCAGTTGTGTGATTTGTATAATTTCATAGTCCACATTTTATTGAGGGTTTTGGTATTGTTTTTTGTTTGGTATTGCTTGAGGAAGCTGGTTTGGACTCCTTAATCTTAGACTGAGGAGCTTTTTCAGAGGAATCTAATTTCTCACTCAGCTTCCTAACAAATTCAGCCAACTGATCAATTTTAGAATCAATGTCATTGGTCCTTTCATCAGTAGGGATCGAAGGTTTGGAAGATTCAGTAGGAACTGATTCTTTGTTTTGGTTACTGGAAGGTCTTTTTCCAAGTCATGATCTCTCTTTTGGAGAGTGTTGGGAATAGACCAAGGTGTGAGGTCTGAACTGGGTGAGGCTCCTTGAAGGACTTTTAATGGAGGTAAAGGTGTGTGGTTTTCTGATTCAGACTCATTGATGGACGCAATTTGATTGGGTTCATCAGTGACTCCAAGCATTTCTTTGATAGCCTGACTTTTAGGTTTCAAGATTTTTCTAGTGTTAAAGTTAGGCAACTTACTGTCTAGGTTGACTCTCTCAACCCAATCACTGGACTTTGGTTGTAATTCTTTTTTAAAGGAAATGCCAACAAGAAAGAAAGCTTTTTCACTTTGATTATTACTTGTGGACTCAGTGAGTTGATATTATCCTAGGACTCTTTTTTTTAGTGCTAGGAATAAGATTGTAGACAGACTTATAAACTCTAGGATTTTTAGTTGTCCAACTTTCAATAATGAGCTTTTCTTTCTTAAGTTCCTCTTGAAGAGCATGATTTTTTTTCACAAACTCAGTGTTTTGAATTTGAAGTGTGACAACTTCAAGTTTCGCTTGTTTTAAAGCAAGAATTTCATCTCTACACTTGTTTAATTCAAAAGTGAGTTTATTGTATTTTGAAAACAGATTTAATCTTTACTCTTCAACAAACTTAAGATCCAAATCATTGTAACTTAAATAAGATTGCCAAATCCGAATCATCATCCATAGATAGTAAAATATTTACCTTTCTTATGGTATTGTTGACCCATTCTTCATTTCTTGCATAACTCTTTTCAGCAGTCAGCTTTTCACCTTCTGTAAAGTGCCATCAATGCACCAACTTTTACTTCATCATTAGAGGAAATATCTTCTTAATCCCAATCAAAGGTTTCAGCTACAAGCCCTTTGTTCTTTCCCTGAGAGAGTTTAGAGCTCTGTATGGACTGAAGGGTTGATGGTGTAGCCTTAAGGAGTGCAAGTTTAGCTTTAACTTTTCTATACTTGGCTTCAAAATCTTTTTGATCCTTTTGATTAATTTTGTTTTGAAAATGTTGAGATGACTGAAGCATTTTTGGTTAAAACTTGCTAGTTCCTGAGGAAGAACTGTTTTCAGAAAAATTTGTATGAAGGTTCTGAAGTGGTTTTTGAAAAACATTCTTTTGCAAAGTGACCCTTTTTACCATATTTAAAACATTCAGTGCTATTACTTGCTTTGGAACCAGATAAATTTGACTTGTTTCTTTTGATAAAACGTTTTGAGTTTGCAAGGGGTGCCCTCTTTTGAAATTCAGTTTTCAAATCATTTAGGTATTCCTCACTGGTTCTTTCATCAGCCTTATCATCAGAGTTTTCTTGAAAATCTTGCACAACATCATTAGAAAAGAATGCAGTTGATATGAGTGCAATGGTCAGGGCCTTTCTGGTTTCTTGAGCCTTTTTTGAATCAGGGTATCTCCTAGAGATTAAGTTATCTTTATAGACAAACTTCCCATAGATTTCAGGGAGCTCAAGATTTTGAATGTGATTAGCCTTTCTGAGACCCTGAAAGAAACTTAACCACTTCTCAGGGAGACTGTTGACAAAGCCAACATTCATCTCATGCTTAGACAGGGTGACACCATCATTGGACAGCTCATTGAGCAATGTCTTATAACGAGTATAGGTTTCAGAGAGACTTTCAGAATCTCTGGTTCTGAAAGTGTTATACTCAAGTTTCAGGTCCATTATCATGTTCTTCTTGGTATCTGAGGGACCCTCATAGCTATGAACCAGTCAGTTCAAGTTTGTTTGGCTGTTTTACATTTAATGACTGATTCCATTATATCATTAGGGAGACATGATATAATGATGCTTTTGAGGCGTTGGTCCTGATTGACCACCCTTCTCTCATCAGGAGTCCATTGAGCTTCAAACTTGGGTAAACCTTCCGCAGTTGTAGGGACAAATGGACCATCATTAATACACTTGATGTAGTATGGTTCCATTTTGGTTAAATAGCAAAACATGCGCTTTTTCCACTCACTGAATAGCTTCCTCCCTTTTTGTCGACTAGTTGGGGCAAATCACTATCAGCCATGGTAGGATCTCAGGTTTATCTGTTGATGAGCTTAGTGAGGCTTGAAGAATTCTTGATGTAGGTGTCAGTGGCCTCAAGAATCTTCTTGTTCAGAGCATAGTCTTCTTTAACAGCCTCTTTGATCGTATGATGATGTCGCACCTGTAGCTCCGTTTGAGGTAAATGGAGTTGAGTTTGAAAAGGGGTATTACTTAGCCGATGGAATTTACCCACAGTGGGCTAATTTTGTCAAATCGTTCTCAAATATGTTAGACGATAAACACACTTTCTTTAAAAGGAGACAAGAAAGTGCACGAAAGGATGTCGAACGTGATTTTGGTGTTCTTCAAGGACGCTGAGAAATAATACAGCAACCAGCACGTCAATATCAGGTTACCAAGATACGTAGAATAATGTATTGTTGTATCAAATTGCATAACATGATTTTAAAAATTCAAAAGTTTGTAATAAGTGAGTGCAATAAAATATGGGTCAATCCGGTACCACATAGGAAGCAAAGATGGATGGACAGATGTGATATGCATCGTCGAAAGGCAAAAGAAATATGTGACAAAAATATTCATCTTATTCTCGAACGACAGCTTATGGAGCATATTTGGTGTAAACGCGAAGATTTTGAGGAATTAGATGAAGATTAGTCATGTCTATTTAGTTTATGTATTTGTTTTTAAATTTTCGCATGTTTCTTAAGTTTATGTATTCGTTTTTAAATTTTCACATGTTTTTAAATTATGTTTTTGTTTCAAGTATTTGTAATTTGTATTAATATTTAATGAATAAAATATTAGTAAAGGGTTTATTTAAAAATTAAAAAATATTAGTTAAACGGTTAATTTGTAAATTGTAATTTAAAAAAAAAATTAAATCTTAAAAAATATTGTTATTTAATGTTATAATAACTAGTGATTTTTTTTTGTTAAATATTCTGATGTTAAAATGATGTGACGCTGAAATAACATTCAAAAATAAAAAAAACTCTTATAAAAAGAATTGGTTTTAATGATACCAACCCCCAAATAAACGGGAGAAATTTCTAAACAAACAAAAACTCGTAGTTTAGTGAAAACGTAACATCTTCGAAAGCTACTTCCAATCCACACCTTCGACGAAAACGAGTGATTCATCACATAAACGGTAGATGAAAAAGAACCACACTTTCTTTCATCTCAACCATTCTAGATCCTTCTTGCTTACCATCTTTTATAAAACAATCTGAACCGTCCATACTTACATCTCTATAAATAAATAACAACTCATCCCCTTTATTCCAAACCCTCTTTCTATCGCCGAACAAACTCAAACACAAACTCAAAGTCTTCCCTTCCCTTATTCGATCTACTTCTTCTTCTTCACGGTACGATCTCGTTTTTAACTTTTTATATTTAATTTGTTGGATTAGATCTGATATTGATTTTGATGATTTTTATAGATTTGTAACTGAATAATTGAAGATCGAAGAATAAGAATTAGAATAAGAAACCAAGATGTTTGGAAGAGCACCCAAGAAGAGCGACAACACAAAATACTATGAGGTTTTGGGGGTCCCACAAAGCGCTTCAGCAGATGAGTTAAAGAAGGCTTATCGTAAAGCTGCTATCAAGAATCATCCTGATAAAGGTGGAGATCCTGAAAAGGTATTGTTTTTTAAGCCGATTTTGTTTAGTTTATTGTAATTGGATTTGATTTTGGTTAAAGATTGTTGATTTATTGGTAATTAGATGAAAATTAGCTTATTTGATTAGAATTAAATCGACTTGGATTAATTGAATAATCTTGGATCGATTTTTAATCCGATATTGTATAGCTAATAGAAGTAGTGTAATTATGCTTAAGCAGAGTTAGGTCTTCTAGCTTATTGTGTATTCTGTACCTATAATTGCAAGTTGTAACTTTAAGAATTAATAGATTGTACACATTATGTTGAAAGTTTGATACTTTACATCAGGTGTTTGTGTTATGATGGTGAATTTGGGAGAGATGTTTATTTACAGTGTAGTGCGATAAAGAAATTAATGGTAGGTACATAAGTTTAGTTCGTGGGCCTTTGTACATTTGATTTTTACTCGGCTTAATGCGTAATGATAAATCTGTTAATTGCGAATACCTAGTTGGTCTAAAGCAACTTTTTTTGATTTTGTTGATTAGAGGTCTGAACCATGTGTAGTTTGAGAATGCTAGTTTTATCTACATGCTTAGATTTTGCTATCAAGACTTTTGTAGCTCTATATGCAGCAGGTTCCTAGAAAATAGGATTTTTTTTATATGTAACGTATTTACATTTGTTGTTCCAGTTTAAAGAGCTTGCCCAAGCTTACGAGGTACTTAGTGACCCTGAGAAGCGTGAGATTTATGATCAATATGGCGAGGATGCCTTGAAGGAAGGAATGGGCGGTGGAGGTGGTGGTCATGATCCATTTGACATCTTCCAATCTTTCTTTGGCGGTGGCGGTAGTCCTTTTGGCGGTGGTAGTAGCAGGGGACGAAGACAACGTAGGGGTGAAGATGTTGTTCATCCTCTCAAAGTGTCTCTTGAGGATCTTTACAATGGAACATCCAAGAAGCTCTCTCTTTCACGTAGCGTACTCTGCTCCAAGTGTAAGGGGTAAGAGCGGACTTCGTTTACTATACACCTGCTACTTGTATTAGGTCTTTTTTGTAATTTAACTCCAAATTTGACAATTTTGCAGAAAGGGGTCGAAGTCGGGTGCTTCAATGAAATGTGCCGGTTGTCAAGGTTCTGGAATGAAAGTGTCAATCAGGCACCTTGGCCCATCTATGATTCAGCAGATGCAACATCCTTGTAACGAGTGCAAGGGTACCGGAGAAACCATCAATGACAAGGATCGGTGCACACAGTGCAAGGGTGAGAAAGTGGTGCAAGAGAAGAAGGTTCTTGAGGTCCATGTTGAGAAGGGCATGCAGAATGGGCAGAAAATTACATTCCCTGGCGAGGCTGATGAAGCTGTAAGCTGAACACCTTGTTCTATTTGTTTTCATTTCTACTTTTACTGTTCTTTGACTCAAAATGTGTTTTGCAGCCGGACACGGTTACTGGAGATATCGTCTTTGTCTTGCAACAAAAGGAGCACCCCAAGTTCAAGCGAAGGGTGATGACATTTTAAGTCGAGCACACACTCAGCTTAACAGAGGCGCTTTGCGGATTCCAGTTTATCTTGACCCATTTGGATAATAGGCAGCTTCTCATCAAATCTCAACCTGGGGAGGTTGTCAAGCCTGGTAATTATCTCAGCTTTCTCTTCTTTGGTTTTGTGTTTGTTTGATCCGGTTTTGTGTTTGTTTGATCCGGTTTTGCTGATCATATTTTGTGAAAGTATATGTTGCTAATCCTTTTCCTTTTATTGTTTTATAGATCAATTCAAGGCAATAAATGATGAGGGTATGCCGATGTACCAGAGACCATTTATGAGGGGTAAGTTGTACATACACTTCACTGTGGAGTTCCCGGAATCCTTGACCCCAGAGCAGTGCAAGGCTTTGGAAGCAGTGCTACCACCCAGGCCTTCGATGCAGATGACAGACATGGAGTTGGATGAATGTGAAGAGACAACTCTGCATGATGTCAACATCGAAGAGGAGATGAGAAGGAAACAGCAACAAGCTCAACAAGAAGCTTACGATGAAGATGATGACATGCACGGTGGTGGTGCACAGAGGGTACAATGTGCACAGCAATAAGTGTGGGCTATGAGGTCAAGGTTTTCTCATCTATAGGTCTTGGCAAGACAATAATGTCAGTTGTAATTTTCGTTTTTTATATACTGTTAACGAGTCTTATCTGTTTTGGATCCTGTTAAGCTGTATGGATAATTTGCTTATTTGAAAAACTGGTTTGAGAAGCGTCTTCGGACGCTAATATTCATTATATGTTTCTCTGGCAAGTGAAAGTCGGTAGGAAATGTTTATTTCTCTTTATCGACATTTTGTTAGACTTGCGAGTTAAATAGTTTTGTCTAGTATTGTGGGGTTGCAGACTTGTAACATTGAGTCGTTGACTTTGATGTTGGTCTAGGCTCTGGTGTCTGTAATGGCTACATGTATGCTTTCATCTAGGGCCGAGCATGGTCCAAAAACCGGACCGGACCAACAAATACTAGACCAGAGCAAAATGTGTTTCGTCTGGCTTTGTTGGTCCGGTTCATCGGTCTGTCTGGCTTATCGGTTAGTCCGATCTAAATAAGCATATTAGCTAGTTTTGTGTAAAATTGTGCAGGAGACTGAATATGATGATAAGGCTGGACTAAGGACTGGATCAGAACACGGTCGGGCCGTTTTAGTTGGTTGGTTTGTTCGGTCCGGTTCACGGTTTACGATGCTCAGCTCTATTTTCATCTGTTTTACATTTGCGTCTCTCAAACGTCACTAAAAGAGCAGTTTTGAGGGGTTATTGTAGCTTGATTCCATTGATCAGTCAGTGAATGGAGTTAAATAGTGTTATAGAAGTTTTCTTGTAAGTCATCATTGTCGCTATGGTTTTGTGTGTGTTGGGTTTTTGTGTCTGACTTCCTACTAAAAATAGCGATAGCCATTTTCTGAGCTCAACATATATCGAGAGGAAACTCATAAAAGTGAAATTATAGAACCGAAAACTCCACCTTACCCAAATTGTCAGCTTCAAAGGCAAAAGTTTTTACGCTGTGTCAAAGGGGACGAAGAGATGGTAATGACAGTCGACCCAGCCATGGGAGACATAAGGTTGATAGCTTACAACAGCAAAATGGACGTGCTGCAACAAGTTAGTGGCGTTTGTTGGAAGGTTGGATGTAAACTCAAGATTTAATTAATTTATGTTTAACAGTGGTAGAAATTAGTTGAAAAAATTCTATAACTAGGATTGGTTTTGAAAAGTGTTCTAAAACTAGGATGACTTTCTTTCTTTATTCTAAAACTAAGACGGTCTTCTTTTTCATTCTAATTCTAGGATCTTGTTTTCATTTTCACTATATACTGAACCAGTACATGCATGTTTCATATGACTTTATAAGCAGTTTAGCTTTCTTGTTAAAAATAGGTGTTCAGTCATCAGTACCGCTCCGTGGGTACAAGATCGAAACCAATGCATTGGATGGATGCCCGGGCATTGAGAAGGAAGGAAATTAAAAACATAAATCCAGTAGCCCAAACAAATACCGGTGGTCAATTACACAATTCAAGGATAATGTTATGTTTACACTTGTTAAGCTACTGTATTGATATATCTTAATTTTGATAAGTAATACATAAACAAAGCTAGTAAACATCGAACTAGACATTTGCATGTCATTATGTTTTACATGTTCGTTCATTCAGTTAAACGCTTAACTTCGCAGTTTAGTGTGCTTGGCCAAGTTAAATAGATACGCAAATTTTTTTGTTTTAGTTAACTCAATAAATAAACGAACTTATCATGTCAAACGTTTTTCAGTTTTTTAAAACCGAACCGCCAAGCAAACCGGATTATTTCTGATTCCCGGGTTTTTCCTGTTGAATGCATAATGTACAATGTTTTTAAAACATGTTTGGGTATATATGAAATTTCTTAATTTAAAAAGGGGAGATATGAAATTGAACAAAAAAATGCAAATATCCTACATTTAGAATAAGAAAAGCTACTAATCCTATAATTAAAATAAGAAAAGAAAGTCATCTTAGTTTTAGAATAGGTTTTCAAAATCATCCTATTTCTAGAATTTACTCAAAATTAGTTTTACACTGTGTTTTCGAGTATCACTTAAAAGAAGAAATGAAATAAAATGAAGAAAAATTGTGTTCCCGAGTATCACAGTGTATCCTTTGTTGATTTAGGAAAAAAAAAAAAAAGGTGATTTGTTGATTTTGAAATAAAATGTATCCTTTCAAAATTAGTTAAAAATGTTTATTTTCTATTTATTTACATTTTCTTACTAAAAAAACTTGAGAAATAAGACACCAGATTTATCCAAAGATAGGCCATGGTCATCGAATTTCACACAAAGGCGGGGAAAATCTTCCTCAAGTTAAAGGGGCGAACGTGTCCCATCAGCCTAATCCCTCTGTTACAGTCGGGGAAACAATGAGTTTTTATGCCGATGTGAAATCATTGTTGCTCTGCGCAGCAACAATACATCTCATCTGGCATGAGATTGTTTGGTACTTTGGTATATATAGGACACTACCCAGCTTTTGATGTTCCGAGCAAGGCTGTCAAGATCGCGTGTAAACTCGTAGAATCGTACGAGTTTACGTGTTTACTAGCTAAAACCGTGTAGGATCGTGGTAGTAAGTTAGATCGTAGGATCGCACGTAAGATCGTCACGCGATCCGAGTTCATTTTTTTTTTTAATCTTTTAAGTCCATCTCACTTGCTTAGGCAAAAAAACAAACATGTATTTTACTAATGTCTAATAAGTAAACAACTGTTATTTCATTTTCTAAATAGATTATAGTTTATAACTTTATACCCAGTTTTCTACTTTTCTAAATAGATTATAGTATAAAATTGTTCAATAATTCGATTTACTTTACTTTATTGTGATTAAACTAATCAAAAGGTATGTTTTGAAATGCCACTAATGAAACGTTTGTTTCCTTGAAACTTGATTTTCTTGTGTTACTATTATTTTGGTGTTTGAAATTTGAACCTTGTCATTTTCAAGAAGATATTATATGAATTTATCTTTGACGTTGAGTAGAAATGTAAAATAGTTTGACTCGTTTATCATTTGTTTACAAACTATATGACAAATTGGTAGGATCGCAGGATCGCGATCCGATCCTACGATCTCGATCTTGCAAAGACAAAAACGATCCCACGCGGGATCGCGATCTTGACAGCCTTGGTTCCGAGATCTCTTTAAAAATAGTTAACATATCTCGGATCGAGTAAGGATCAGATGAGAAATAAAATTAAAATGAGAAGAGTGAGAAGAAACCACAACCGCACATTTCAGATGCACCTGAAAATATAGATGCATCTTCCCTTATATTTCTCTCCCTCATTTGAAATGTGTGGCTAATAGTTTTTCTCATTCTTCTCATTTCAATTTCTATTCTCACTAGATCCATCCCCATCTGGGAACATGTTTATTTATGACTTTTGTTTATTTTGCACCAAGTCAAAATTGTTCATTTACTTTCATTTTTGCATTATTAGGCTTAGTATTTTAAAAGTTATTTTGAATTTTTTATTTATATGAAAGAATTTTACCCATCTTCTGTAAAAAGTATACTACTACAGGTTAATACAAAATTTCACCTATAGCTGAAAAAATAATACGTAGTAATATATACATTCACCTAAAATACGATGATGCTGTGACTCTAAATTAACTTTTGTAAAGTCACTTTTTACCCAAACTATACACTAATAAACCTCTCTCATAACCGTTACCTTCATTATCTCTTTTAATAACTGTATTCACTCATTCTGTAACACAGTTGAGATGGTGGTACAAAACATATTAATGGTACTAGTACTCTTCACGGCGCAAGCTAGTGGCGTAACACACATCGTGGGAGACTCCATCTGGTCGATCCCTCCCACCAAAACTTTCTATGAGGACTGGGCGTCTACTCGGGATTTCCATGTTCACGACGAACTCTGTATGTATACTACACATTTATATATCAATGCTTGCATATATATCATATTTGGGTACGTACAGCAATAAATGTTCCCTCTTTGAGAATTGTAAATTTGTCTAGATTAATTAAAATTTTTATTTGTGGATTTGTTCTTTTAATTTGTTTGTGAATCTAAAACTCATATGGAGTACTACTATATATGTGCAGATTTTAATTTTGAATCAGACATGTACAATGTGGTGCAAGTACTAAAGGACCCGAACAAGACTTGTTCATCCCTTCCACGGAACATATGGCATGTTGGGCCGGTGCGGGTTCCGATAAAGGATCCTATAAATCCTAAACTTATTTTTCAGTACGTTAGCAACACTTTACCTCACCACTGTTCCATAGGCTTAATATTTACTGTCATGATCAACTATACCACCCGATCTCCTCAAGATAACGTCTTAGGGGACACTGCTTGTGGTTGACCTTCTCTTTTTGACTAGCTATTGCGTGTTTCACTGTTTTTGTAATCAGGTTTTGTTTAAGTACAAGGTGATGCAAGTGTAAGAATGCTGTATCTTGTTAATTAAGATTTTTTTTTTTATCATATTCATACTTTTGCAGGCGATCGAGTACTCGTTCGAAACTCTTCAAATAACGTTGAAGGAAGACCGCTGGTGAATATCTGCATATTGGTAACGCGATGGAACATGAGCACGTGACCGTACCAAATTTACACCTAACTATCTGATCATCTATGGTATTGATATTATTTATAAGGCACAAAGCTTAATCATACAGTTTTCTAATATAAATATATAGTTTTAGCGTGTAGACGTAGTTGGCCACAAGATAGGTTTGCCAATTTTATCAGTAAAATTTCCTAATGGATCGGTTATATAAAGAGTGGGCATGGTTCACACGTTGTAAAATAGGATACATACGTAGCTCAAATGACGAGTGACAATTGAAAATCGTGACCACGAAACTCGTCTAAGATAAGCAAATGCATGTTTAGAAGATCCCACAAAACGCATCGATGAATCAAAGAAGGCTTATGATAAATGCTATCAAGAATCATCCTACAGTAGTGGAGATACTGAGATACTGAGAAGATAATCCTGTAAGCAAAGAGCCAAAAAAAATGGGTTTTAATAAGCGTTTCAAATCTTATAAATCTCATTTAACGTAAAAACATTGTCTAAATACATTTCTCACTTTTACAACCCGCGATAACTTCATATAAGTATAGACTTGAAAATCTTAGTCGATGTTTATTATTAGTTAATGGACTATTAGTTATGTTGGGTAGTCCAACTCCCACCAGCCTCCAGGTTTTGTGGATCTTCTATGTTGCCTTCGGAGGTCTTTATATGGGTTCAAATATGCCATTCGTGCTTGGTTTCATTGATTTGTTGCTTATGCTACCTGAGTTGGATTTTCTCCCGGTCGATGTGATTCCTCTTTTCATTTTGTTCGTGATATGGTTGCTACGGGTCACGTGCTCATGTTCCATCGCGTTACAGAATGCAAATATCTGCACCAGCGGTCTTTCTTCAGCGTTATTTGAAGAATTTCGAACCGATTTGAGTGTTCTGTCTCTTTCCACATAAACTGCAGAAGAGTGTTAGTCGATGTTTATTACTGTATTAGTTAATGGACTGTCAGCTATGTTATATTGCAAGATTCTAAACTATTCATTGTAACGATATATTGCAATCTTGCGAATGAAGTGAATTAAGGAATTTACCAATCTTACGGAAAATACATAAGACTTGTATTGTGAACATAACACCAACAAAAGACACTTTACAAATACATTGGGGCATTCCATATTGATGCCCAAGAGTAGGCAAAGAGGAGCTTGTTAACTTTATCCCACGAGCTAACCATTTGACATGCTACATGCCCATATCATATATACCATTTGCTTGACTTTATCAATGACATAAATAAAGTGGTAACATAGCAATGTAAACATGAAGCTTCATGAGTAAACGGGTTACTAAACATAATTTAATCACTTGTGCCCGCTTTCGACACTTATTCAACTATCATTTCCATTTTTTTACCATATTTTACTATAGTGACGCCCAATTTTGACATACTAATAATGTGGTGCTCATTATTGACAACCACTCGTTGGTAGAGTCCACTTTCGATTTCAACTTGGCTTCCACAGAATAATTCGGGGGTAACTATAGGTTGCGAGTACTCATTTGTGGTCTTTACCATCATGCATGGATGCATTCCCGGGTTTCACTGCTACATGAGATCTTTCTAAGGCCTACCTCACACTTGTAATGCCCATGTTTGGCATTCCTCTATTATGATGTCCACTTCGACAACCGTTTTACACATTGTGCCTACTTTTGGCTTGTTGCCCATAATAGCTTCTATTGTCTATCCGTTACTCACATTAAATAATACGGAGTAACTCGATTCCACTTGAGCTGTATCCTTAACATGAGTACCTTGATTTAATGATAAACTTAGGATTTGTTACTATCATCCACTTCACACAATTTGTTGATGAACTCCTTCATACATCACTTTGAAGACTCCCTTTCTAGTTCTTGAATATGATTTGTGGTTAACTTTTGATTAAGGTTATGTTATCCCTTTCAATGAATAATCAAACACATACACATACACATCACGCGTGATAATAATAATCAGTTCCATGTGACTCGTATGATTAGGATAATCAAACACATACAAATACACATAGACATCACGCGTGATAATAATAATCAGTTCAAAATCGAGCGGTTTGGATAAAAGAGTTGGCAAAGCTTGATAGAATTGATGCTCTAGATGCAGCCCAAAAGGCAAAGGTTAAATGGGACATTGAAGGCGATGAAAACTCAGCTTTCTTTCATGGATTGTTGAAACAACGACGAAGGTTGCAAATGGTTCATGGAATTATGCATGATGGCGAATGGTGTACAAATCCTGAGCTGGTAAAGAGGACATTTTTGGAGTTTTATTGTGACAAGTTTCAGGCAGGACAGTTTCATACCCCAACCTTGCCTCAGTATTGCTATAATCAACTTACTGCCGAGGAAATTGAAGATCTAGAAACGCCGGTTACAATTGACGAAATAAAGTATGCGGTGTGGCAATGTGGAAGTGATAAATCTCCGGGTCCGGATGGTTTCTCATTCAAGTTCGTGAAGAAGTATTGGGAGATCATGAAACAAGACATATTTAAAGTTGTGATGGAATTCTGTCAAAATAGTAAACTCCCGTTAGGATGTAATGCGTCTTTTATTACGTTGATCCCAAAGGTATCCAATCCCATGTTTGTTAAAGATTATCGTCCTATTTCATTGCTTGGTGTTCAGTATAAGATCATTGCAAAGTTACTAGCTCTACGATTGGCGAAAGTGGTTGGAAGTCTAGTAAGTAGTGAACAATCGGCGTTCGTTAAAGGGAGGCAAATTCTAGATGGGCCGCTAATGGTAAGTGAGGTGATTGAATGGTATAAATTAAAAAGGAAGAAACTAATGATATTTAAAGTGGATTTTGAAAAGGCGTACGACTCTTTGTGTTGGGAATATTTAGATCACGTGATGGAGCAATTTGGGTTCGGGCAAAAATGGAGATCCTGGATTCGAGAATGTCTAATTTCAGCTAGAGTATCAGTTCTTGTAAATGGAAGCCCTACGGATGAAATTGATTTGCATCGGGGTCTTCGCCAGGGGGACCCGTTGTCTCCTTTTTTGTTTATTTTACCAATGGAAGGGTTACATTTAGCTATTAAAAAGGCGGTAGAAGATAACAAAATTTCAAGGGCATCCATTGGTGTGAATAGATTAAAGGTTTCACATTTTTTCTATGCAGATGATGTCGTGTTTCTAACTGAACGGACAACTAGAGATGTTGATGGTATCCTAGACGTGTTGCACAAATTTTATAATTCATCAGGTTTGAAGATAAATAACGGGAAGTCAAACATGTATGGGGTGGGAGTGTCGGTAGACAAGATTACAAATATGGCAGTCTCCATCGGTTGTGCAGCGGGCTACTTGCCATTCAATTACCTAGGAATCACGATTGGGGCGAGCATGACATCTAAGGGGCGGTGGGATAGTATTGTTCAAAGGTTTAATGATCGCCTTTCTAGATGGAAGGTAAATATGCTTTCTGTAGGTGGTCGGTTTACCCTTATAAAGTCAGTGCTTGGGAGTTTGAGTATTTATTATATGTCCTTGTTTCGAGTCCCAGAAGGTGTGTTAAAACTTTTAGAATAAATCCGTTCTAAATTTTTTTGGGGTAGTCAGGAGGACAAGAAAAAGCTATCATGGGTGGCGTGGGAGAAGGTTATTGCCGAGAAAGAAAGAGGTGGTTTGGGTATTGGTAGTTTGGTGTCGTTTAATTTATCGTTATTACAAAAATGGAAATGGCGCTTTTTTAATGAAGATGGAGCTTTATGGTGTAATGTCATAAAAGCTATACATGGGGAATATGGAGGGTTGGATAGCAGAGAGGTTAGTAGGGTGAAAACAGGTACTTGGGCTCGTATTATTGGATCGGTAAATTATTTGAACGAAAAACATATATTAGCTCGTCATACGTTGCGATACAATCTTATTAGTGGTGACAAGGTGCGGTTCTGGAAAGATATCTGGTTAGATGATCAACCCTTGTCTACTCGCTTCCCTCGTCTTTTCAGGCTAGAAAATGATCAAAATTGTTTGGTTCGACATCGGTGGATTAATGGTCATTGGTGGTGGGACTGGCGTCATGATGTTAGAGGGGGAGCTGAGCATCAACAATTACAATTGCTTACTGAAGCGGTCTTGAATATAGATCTCCATGAAGGTCAAGATAAGCTTTGGTGGGATATAGATACCCAATGTATGCTCTCAGTTGGCATTACAAGAAAATATATTGATAACCAGACTTTGATGGGTTCAAATATAGCTACTAGATGGTGCTCTTCGTTGCCAAGGGATCGAAATCGCATCAATTATGTGTCCTGTATGTGGTGTTTCAGTGGAATCGATTTCTCATGTTCTATTCACGTGTACGTTAGCAAGAGAGGTTTGGTCGAGGGTATATAATTGGTGCCAAGTTTCTACAAGGGATATGAATGATTTATCTGAATGGATAGATTGGTGTGATCAAAATACTAATGTTCGAAATCGTAAAGTCAATCTCGAGGTTATAGGTGTTTCGACGTGTTGGTTCCTATGAAGATATCGAAATTCAGTTGTTTTTTATTCGGGGAAGATGCGGAAAAGAGACTTAGTTGATAATATTATTTTGTATTCTTTTAATTGGTTAAAGTACCAAAACCCAAAATTTTGTATTAGTTGGGTTGAGTGGCTTCAAAACCCAATGTATTTGTGTTGGGAATTATGTGAAGTAGGATTTCTGCTGTCAATACTGCCGAAGGATTCTGCTGAAGTAGAAGCAGAATCTGCTGAAGAAGAGATTCTGCTGAAGATTAAAAGCCGTGCCGTGTTTCTGCTGAAGGGTGGAAGCTGACTAGGATCAGCATGCGCTTTATTAATTACATGCTAACCCATCATTATTCTTATCCCGAGGTTAGCATGGGTATTATTGTACTGCTCAATATTGTTTAGTGTATTAGTCATTAAATGCATTATTGCATGTTTAGTCGATTGAGTAGTAATAGTTTAGGGTTCCTTGTCTATAAAAGGAACTTAATAGTTTGTAATAGATAACTAATTCGAAAGATAGAGTTTCAGTTAATAAAAGATCCATAGAGGATCCAAGTGTTCTTAGTTATAACAGCTTGTATTTACATTCCGCTATAGAATACGAGTTGTAGAGATTTTCTATTAGTTTGCTTGTGATTACATAGGCAACACTAACGATCTGCGAGTGCTCAAGATCTGTCAAGGTCTGTCTGTGTGTTTTCAACAAGTGGTTTCAGAGCCTCGGGAAAGTCTCTACGATACTGAGAACCATATTTTTCCTCACCCCCATACAATCAAAACACATTCACCATGCACGGAGGCTGATGATGAATCGAAGTCACCAACAACAACATCAAAAACACCACCTCTATGCAGCAACTTAGTCTTTCCAACAGAAATGGTAAGTTTCCTTATCTGAAAAAGGAAGAGTATGATCTGTGGACAATGAAAATGCTGAACGGATCTCCAATATTGATTGGAATCTTTGGGAAATTGTAAAGAAAGGAAACAGTCGAAGAAGACTATCGGATCTTGATGGTAAGTTTACCATTGCTCCTCCCAAAACTGCTGAAGAGATTCTAGCGGTGCAAAGAGAGCACAAAGTGAGAACCATCCTTCTTCAAGCTATTCCTGAAGATCACTTGGGTGATTTTCACCACATGGATGATGCAAAGGACATATGGATGGCTCTTAAAGCAAGGTTCGGTGGCAATGAAGAGTCCAGAAGAATGAGGAAGTCCATGCTGAGACAACACTTCCAAGAGTTCAATATCTCTGAAGAAGAAGGTATCCACAAGGGATACGACAGGTTTCACAAGATTCTGAGTCAGCTAAACCAGTTGAATGCAAAACCTGACAATGATGATTGCAACTCAAAGTTCCTTCGATCTTTGCCTCCATCATGGTTACATGTTGTTAGGAATTAGAAAATTCCATAGTGAAGTAGCGGTCACCCCAAATATAATCTAGCATAAGTTAGCTCGTAGACATATCGTTATTTACCGTTTTATTAGTTAGTTATTTAGTTTAGAGTAACACCGTGGAGGAAGGACGGGTCTTTACCCACTGTATGCCTGATCCACAGTCCGAAGGAGGACGTTTAGTTTGTAACTATAAATACCCTCTACCTCCCAAGGTAGAGGGTCGGACCTTTCATTCATCTTAATCTAACCTTCTAAGTTTTCTTTCACTTTCTCTCTCTAGAAAGGTTCCCATTTTCTCTCTCTAAACTCTACATAATTCGAACCATATATTGTTGTGTGATGTGTTTATGAAATCCAATATGTTACAATTGGTATCAAGAGCCATGGTTAGATCATCTCTTACATATCTTTGGATTTCTAGTGGTTTTTAGGTGGTTTTGAGTTTGAGAAAGTTTAGTGGTTTTTGCATCATTTGGTTGATTTCTTGTGTTAAAGTTTGGATTTTGATTGTACTTTTGTGTTTAGGATCATCATAAGTGTTTAGTTTGTGATTTGGAAGGCTTGAATCATCGTGGTTGGGTTGTTTTTGGATTGAAAAGTGAGGTTTATATGGTTTTTCAAGCTAGCGACTTAGTTCACGGAATATTTTCTTGGTAGCGACTTGCTTCACATTTTGTAGCGACTTACAGTGTTGGAGCTAGCGAGTTAGATCTAGCGAGTTAAAGTACAAGTAGTGGATTCTCCACTACGGGTAGCGACTTGTGGTAGCGACTTGGTCAAGAGCGAGTTGCTCTTTAGTGACTTGTGTCTCTAGCGACTTGTGTAGCGAATTGCTGCCAAAAATTTGGTTAGCGACTTGGTCTGTAGCGAGTTACTACTTAGCGACTTGCTTTTCTGTTAGCGACTTGGGACTCTAGCGAATTAGGGGTGTAGCGAATTAAGGGTTAGCGACTTAGTGCATTAATTTCTAGCGACTTGGTGCATTATCTTAGCGACTTGGGTCCTAGCGACTTGGTTCAAGAATTCTTAGCGACTTGTTGACTTTTCCCGACAAAACTTCAAACGGCTATAACTTTTGATCCGTAACTCCGTTTTCAGCGTTCTACCCATCAAAACGACCGTGAGAACGAGGAGAATGTCACGCCGAATGAACTAAAGTTCATTCAGGTAAACCTTCGAGGGCTAAATCCGCTCTGAACAGAAGTTATTGAGGTTTTTATGTTTTAGACCTAAATTTCTCGGGAAAATCGTGCATAAACTAATCCAAATCTCAACCAAACAACATCTCTGCTAACCCTACAAACATTTATATGTCCTAATACACAATTGTCTATCATTTTGACAATCCATTAGTCATCTTAACACGTTCCATTGGTCATTGCTTAACGGTTTGGTCTTGATTTTAGTAAAATCCCGCGAAAGATTCTATTTCTCGGTTTAAATCATAGACTTGTAAAATCCCGTGCATACTACCACATCATGTCTTATTCTACTGACCCGGTGATTTCGAAGTGCTTAAATTGTTTGATGATGTGGACAACAATGATACTGTATGCTACACTGAACGATTAAAGATGATTGAATCAATCAATGAGGATATGATATCTCCGGGTTCAGGACTCGAAAAGACAAATGCACCAGTCAATGCTACAGAATGCCATGCAAAAGGAAAGCAGCATTGAACCTTATCAACAACTTCACTCTCACCTCATGTTACTTCTACCCACATCAATGGAACGAACATGCATTGCCCTCTTCGTCAGATTTTTCCACATTAACAGGAACTCTGTTGTTAAACCTAGAGCAATTGGAGCTACAACTTGACAAAGAGAAGGTTCATAAGGATAGTTCCAGCGCTGCACTTCAAGTGATCTACAAACACTTTCAGTCATTCATTAGAAGGGAATTCACATCCGATTATGATCAAGACATGACTGAAATGTCCTTCAAGAGACACACTGGAATGGACATTAGCGTGTTCACGGAGACACTTATCCATCTCATGGATAATGTGGAGAAGTATATTGAGGAAGTTACTGAAAGATGCAAAAGTAGATGAGAGTCAGGTTCAGTTGAGAGTTATTTGTGATAAGTTGGGAAATGTATCAGAAAGGTCGGGTGTTGTGAATGCAGAATATCGAAACAACAAAGAATGATGTAACCGCTTCTCGGTGACTCTGTCTCACAAGAAGTGGATGGTGTAATCAGAAAGGCGAATGTATCTCGGGTACAATCAATAAATTGTTGTGTTGAGACCGGTATGGCACCAGATGTTGGATCGTTGACATGAATACTGAGGCTCAGAGGCTGATAAGCTTGAAACGCCAGCGGTTCGGTGACTCTTGTTACACATGATGTGGATGCGAGATATTAGACCGAAATTGAACAGAGTCATGTAATGAGATACCCTTTACTGTTCAACATAGTGCATCTGCTAAAGTACTTAAACAAACTGATCATGATGCTGAACATAACTTTCATAAATGTTCATTCTTGAGGCGAGTCGAGATTAAGTGTTTCAAAACAAAAGATATAGTTGATAAGAAGGCTTTTGATGAACTTTCAAACAAATTCTCAAATCTTGAAAAGCATTGCATTTCTCTTGAAATCGCGATTCAGAGTAAAGAAGAAAGTTTTCAACTTAACAAACCATGTAAACAACCGAAACTTCCTGAATTCCGTGAACTTTTTGAAATTAACACTTTGAAAGCTTAGCTTCAAGACAAAGAGTCAACCATTTACAATCTGAAGAAACATATTTCAGTCTTGAATGAGAAAAGTAATTTAGTCATGAATACACAAGACATTGATGCTATTATAACAAGAAATAATGAACTGTCAATTTATGTGGCTAAATTACTAAAGGAAAATGAGTCTTTGAGAAAGCATCAAATAGAACTAAGTGACTCTGTCAATGATGCTAGAACTAAATCAGTAGAACAAACAAACTCTTTGATAGCAAAATCGATGATTTCAAAGCTCAAATTCAAGAAAAGAGTTTCGCTATTGTTGCCTTAAAAAATGAGCTTAGGAAAACTGTAGGGAAAAGTGTGAATACTAAGTTTACAAAACCATCAACCTTAGGGAAACCAGTTTCTCATCCCATTAGAAACCGGTCCATTGTTAGGCGACCTACTTGCGTTTATATCGAAAGACCAAAATTTTCAAAAACACGGTTTGCCTCCCAAGTTGATGAGAAACAAGTTTTGTCAAAACCAGTCACTTCACGTGAGTTATCTAAGAATAAGGCTTCTAGCTCCGTTAACCCTCAACACGTAGCCACTTCTACTCCCATCACCTCTAGGATTAGTTCGAAAACAGTGTCAAAACCATGCATTAAAACCCAGAATTCATATGATATGAATGACTTGTGGAAGAACTATTATCTAGAAAAGCTAGGAAAAAAGCACAGATTCGAAAAGACGGAATTTTAGGTGCAAAACCTAGGGTGATGAATTCTACTAGATTTCAAAGCACTGCTAGTAGTTGTAAACCACTACCTAGAAACACTCAAAAGACTAGGGATTGGCGTACATCTAAGAGTAGTTGCGTGCATAAGAATGCTAAGCATGTAGAAAACAAAACTAGAAATTCAGAGTCTTTTCCACAAAAGAAACATTTTCCTAATTCACATGCTAAGGTACAATCCCCTAAGACTACTTATGCGACTAAGGTCCAACATGTTGTGAAGCAAAACAAACCAAAAACTTCTCCTAGATGGATACCAACTGCTAAATCTTTGGAAACTAGGAATAAGGATAAGTCTTCCACTGCGCATAAGAAGCCTAACAATCCTAGACCTTGCCATAAGTGGATACCGTCTGGTAGAATGTTTAAGGATGCTGGACTTAGGTGGATTCCTACCGGAAAGCTGTTCTCTGATGACAAAATCAAGGTTGACCGTGAAACCTCAAAGGGTTTGGATACTAATGTCACTAACCAATATATATGCAATCAAGCTTGTAATGTTAGTGCGGTAGACCTTACTCGATTGCGATACTTCGATCCTTTAATTCATGGACTGGTTTAAAGTATGGATAACACAAGGATTGATATCTCATAACTCACGGGTTCAAGTAACTCAATCTTGATATTCTTTCGGATATGACGTCTGTTCACATCAGTTCAGGCCTCGTTCTTCATCATTATGACGTTTGAATACTTCAGTTCAAGCCTCGTACCTCAAAGAAAAGAAATGTGTACGTCTCAGTCCGCATTATCTTCCAAAGAAGAGAAATCTTCTTATGACGTCTGTTCACATCAGTTCAGGCCTCGTACTTCATCATTATGGCGTCTGCAGATAACACTTCAGGCCCCGTTCCTCAAAGAAAAGAAAAGTGTACGCTTCAGTGCGCTTTATCTTCAGAAGAAGAGAAATCTTCATGTTTATGACCATTCTCATCGACATTCTTCATCAACAAGCTTCATGTTTCTCCCATGCTCATTCAGTCATCAAGTGGATCTACGTTCATTGGTGTATACTCTTATTCACTTGTTAAATCAAAAATGGCAACTTCGGATGCAATTTTTGAGGGGGAGAAGAGTGAATATACTACATGATGATGGATGTTTGAATAATGGTTATACGACTTAATTTTTGATGATGATGAGTGTATATTCTTTTTGATGAAGAGTGAATATACTAAGGATTACTGGGATTCATTGTTTTGATTTTTGACGACTCTCCAACGCCTAATGTTTCACTCACTAAGGATAAATGGGATTTATTTTTTGGGTTTCATTGTTTCAAGAGATGTTTGATGAGTATTTCCAACCGCTAGCGAATGTTGATCATCCAAGAAGTACTTCTCAGAACTCTCAAGAAACCTAATCTCCAGTTATTCCTTAAGGTGTTGATAATGACTATCAGAATATTGCAGTTGCACTCATGAATAATGATCCACTCTTTGGTATTCCTTTGCCAAATCTTCACGGATTATTATTCATGAATAATGATCCGCTCTTTGGTATTCCTTCGCCATATCTTCACGGGTTATTGTTCCTCTCATTGTGCAAGCTATTAATCAACCACATGAACATTAAGGAAAATGACTACCTCATCCGCTCGAAGACATTATTGGTGAATCTTCCGATCAGGTCACTACATGTATACTATTAGGAAGAATGCATTGATGTTGAGGCATCATTTGTTCCGGTTCATTCAGTGGGTGAATGTACATCCGATTGTATGTTTATTCGCGTGTTGGGTATTTGGCATAAGTTGATTACTTTGGAGTTAATCGTTTATCACTTATTTGAGATTGAAGTTGACCTTCACAAAGACGTTTTCTTATTTTATCTTGAAGTCGGGGATGGTTGGATGCATGACTTTCAATGATAACTTGCTCGTGATTGAATTTAAGTTGAAGACTTGGTTTATCTAGTTACCAGCAGTCGGGCTGGATGGTTGAAGACATGGTTAACTATCACTTCAAGGAGTTACGTTGTTTTACTCAGTGACACACGCTTATGTCGTTGTGGATAATCGCAAGAGGTGTTAATGTCTCATACTTTGGTTGAGTATTGAGTACTTGGAGATTTGCTTGGAGCATAAATTCTCGACACCGTTCTTCCAACATTAGTGCAAGCTTAAGATGCAAATGCGGGGAATTCTACTTTAGTTTCAAGTTTGGTACATTGGGTTTTCTTCATCAGTGGTCACTTCAAATTGTCTACGAATGGGTTGATAAAGATAGTCGGAGAGAGTTTCTATAGCAGTTGATTCTCACAAGATTCATTTGAGCTAATTTTTGTTCTTCTCTATTTCAAGAATATTTGGTATGTATAATGTGTTGCTGATTATGAGGTATCAAGGGGGAAGGAGACATACATCTAAACACACAACGAGTACACGTGATGAACCTAATACTTCTTTTCAGTTGAAGTAATCCCGGGAAAGACAATTGTCATAACCATAGAGAAACTCAGTGTTTACTCATAACCTTTGATGTATTATTCCAACCATTTGGGAGGAAGTGGTCTCTGGATACTTTTGGTATGTGTTAACTCATACTCGATAGAAGGAAATATGATAAGAATATTTGGTTCGTGAGATGATATTGCTTATCGACATCTTCGATATGAATAATGGTAAAGTGCTTCCGATTATTCCTTCATGTACACATTATTATGTTGATTCCGATAAGATCACAACCATCATGGGGGAGATATATGGGTACATCTAGAACTCACAACATGTTCACCTGATCGGGCTTAATCAGTTATTCGGAGTTGACATCTGCGAGATGATAGTGACTCAACATGTTACATGAATGTCATCGTCTCTACTCTTGTTGGGTACATGTGTACCTCATGGGCTAATTGGTTATATGTAAGATAATTGGAATGCATTTGGAAATATGAAGATGTTGATGTTTAGTTCCCCTGTAATGTGTACATCGGAGATGCACAACAGGTTCATGTGATCGTAGTTCATCAGTTATTCCGGATTTGATAACCACTGATACGATCTATGTTTCAACTTGTTACTTTGGTGTTCTCGTGTTCTTCGGGGTGCAGAGCTTCATTCAATGAGACTGTTTTCATTCATTTCTACTTCTTGGAAAATGGTCTTTATACTCAGTTTGTCGGTTTGAGGGGAAGCTACCAAAGACTCACTTGTTGAAGGCTCAAGTTCTTTCGACGATTCAAGAGCCTCGAATGCTTTGGTGGTGGAAGTTTAAGAGATGATGACTTCTATCTTCTACAAAGTGCTGAACGATTTCCTTTTTTTGGTACTCGTATCATCATCCTCTTAAACTATTTCTCTATATTTGTATATATTTATCAAAAACCAAATACAAAAAGATAAAACCAACAAAAAGAAAATAGAAAAATATAAAATCTTCAAAAGCCCATAAAAATCAGAAAATTGAAAAATACCAAAAATATTGTTTTCTCAAGACATGTCTTACGTATCGATAACATCTAATGTCTTAGAAATGTCATTCAATAATGGCACGGGACCATAGATGAAGTTCGAGCAGGAGGTGTAAATATTCTTTTCTAAACATGTCCAAAACTATGGCTTATAGTTATTTCAGATCAGTAACCCGGGCTTCAAATAATGGCTTACGTTATTTCTGATAACCCGTGCTTAAACGATGGCTTGCAGTTACTTCAGACTGTAACCCGTGCTTAAAACTATGGTTTGCTATTATTTCAGATAGCAACCCGTTCTTCAAGAAAGGAAAGTGCTGGCTAAACAATTTTCAAAATATCGTGCACTTATCCTAAAACTATTTAAGGAAAGTATGTCGAAGGACTGCTGTTGCTACACAAATGTTTTTCCGTCTATAATTCTTCAGAAAAATATTTGTTGTATTTCAAAATGGTGGTAAAATGAGTTGCTTGAAAAATCAATCGGATCGAGTTTTCGTATTAATTAGTAAAAACTCAATCGATGACTTCAGCACTTTTAAAACTTTTCAAGAAAAGAGTCATTGATTGAGGGGAAGAATATTTTTCATATTTATATCATCTAACGGACTTTCTTAATCATCCTACGTGCTTATCTGAAAAATATAATTGCCTATGTTGAAGGACTAGGTTTCTAGGATGTGATTGTTAGGTTTAGATGATTATAGATTGATGAACACATGATTCCCATGCCTTATATGAACTGATTGATATGTTGAATTGACTTTTATTAGTCGATTGCTATTTGGGTGTTGTCGACCACCATATATCTGTATGTGTGTTCACTAACGTATGCAGGTATCTTGGTATAAGAATGTTCCCGATCCGGATCCCACATAATATGATGTTTGGATGCTGAAAGGAAAGGGTAACTATATCTTGGGTTGACAAATGAAGAAACGGAGCTTAATTGGACTTCGTGGAGGTTGGCATATATGCAACGCGTAAGAGGTCTCACTGCATCGGCAGATGGTTTTCTTCTAATGGATTGAAGAAAGAGCTTAATTTGACCTCATTTGGCATTCAAAATGCAACGTAAGAAGAAGTCTCACTGCATCAGCAGACGGTCTTTCTTCCAAGCCCTACAGCAACAACATAAGCTTCTCAACCATCTTACGTTTCTTGTGCAGGAAAAAGTAGTGGATGATACCATTTTTCTTAAAACAAACTTGATAAAATTGTTCTGAAAATGGAAAATATTGTTTTGAAAATATATTGGACTAATTTTTGAAAATCACCGGTCTTCATAGTATCAAAACCTAAGTCACTCAATTATTGACTTCTGTCATGGATTGAGGGGGAGAGTGATTTAAAATAAAATATTTTCAATCGATATTTCTTCACAAAAGTTCCGCTTTGTACGTTAAAATGTGGTGATCTAAAGATTTAATGTTATGTCATGGTATGATTTTTCTTTTGAATCAAGGTCTTTCAAAATGAATTTTTTTCTGTTCTTGTTTGATTGTGAAATTGTTTTATTTTACTTAAAGATCTCATAAAACAAATCATACCTGACACTAACAATCTTTAATGTCTAAATCTGTTCCTATCTGTCATTTTTCAAAATTAAATCTTGCCACGTCTTTCCCTAAAACTTTTTAAATGATTTAAATCAATTGGGATCCAACCCTAATTGGTTTGAAATTTTTGATCAAGGGAGAGATCGTGATTTAAATCTCAAATCTGTTTTAATGGAATTGGTTTTAGTCCTTCAAAGACACTCTTGCCTCCATGTGCCAAACGATTTCAAATACACAATGCACATGTTGAGGAGGAGGATTTATCCAAAAACCAGATGAGTATTTAAAACAAGGCCACATTTTCTCCCATGTTTTCTAAACCTAATTAAATCACTTGGGATCCAAAATCTCAAAGGGTTTGATATTTTTGATCGGGGGAGAATTTGTGATTTAATAATGAAATTTGATAAAAGGTGATCGATTTGATGAAATTGTGCAGGTTGCTCTCTCATATGTGCTAAACGCTTTCGAATCTAGAAGCACATATTGAGGGGAGCAAAACCATCGAGGTACAAAAGTTTTTTAAAAGAGTTTTTAAAGTACCTTGATTGTGTTTTCAAATGGTTTTCTTAATGGATTTTGTGATTGTGGATGTGCTTCAAAAGAACTCTTGCCTCTATGTGATAAAATGTTTTAAAATATCCTATGCACATATTGAGGGAGAGAATTTTACCAAAGAAATTCAAATGGCTTTTCTAAGGAAAATGTGATCAAGAAATTATTTCAAAGAAATTATTTCAAAGAACTCTTGCCTCCATGTGCCAAACAAGTTCAATATCATATGCACATGTTGAGGGGGAGGTTTTCTAAATGATCAAAACTATTAACGTACAAAATGCTTTGATCTCGTATCACAAGTACCTTGATTGTTTTTCCAAATGATTTTTCAATTGGTTTCTAAGAAGAATGAACTGTACCAAAAGACCGACCAATTTACTTTATGCATGGTGTTATAAGGATGGTTAGGTTAGGTATTAGTTCCCACGATCCGCCAGAACGGAGGGATCTACCCAGGGACAATCCACTAGATAGTGTAGAGTCCTTAGGAATATTGAAAAAGGAGAAAAATGAGAATATGGGAAGAGTGCGGTGAGACGAGCTAGTATCTGGAATAAACCCAAATAAGGTTCTAGTAATGAAGTCTCGGTAAGCACTGAAGGGGTTGAAGAATGAAAAAGAACTGAATGTGAAAAAGGGTGAAAAGAAATAGCCCTCCAATAATTCAACCTTAGGGCAGTAACCGGGTTCAATACATATGCTACTGGTTGTTACCAAGGTAACACTGGTATTGAAGACAAGACGTCATGGACCCAGTGACGCACTGCACTAAACTTCCCAAACTACTCAAGTTCCTCTTAAAAGGGCTTGTTTCATTCTCACGGGGAACCGACATAATCTATCGACTTTCTCTTAGAGATTGTTGATATTGAAGAAGGAGACCCTCTCCCTAGTCTCCGGCATAGGAAACCAAAAATGCACTATTGAGTCTAGAGCCAAGAGATCGTCCACAATATCTCATTAGGACACTAAATTAATGAAGACTTGCTGTTTCACACAATGTGGAAAGTAAGAATATATTAAGAGTCCTACGCATTATCCTTGTGGTATTGCCAGAACATCTGAGTGATATGCATACATATTCACAATGAAGATGGAAAGCCTTCTGGAGCCAACATCAAACAAGCTCCTGGTAGGTGGCATGTGAGATCTATTCTATAGATCAACCATGTGACAACTGGATAGAAACGATGGGGCGATTCACTCGTGAATCAACCTTGGTCCAGGAAATGGATTGACGGATGCTTTTGGAAAAACCGTTTGATGTGCAAATCTTTTCTTTTCTCTAGCACGTCGAATGTGTATTCATTTCAAATTCAAAAAGTATCTCTGATTGAAAAATACTTTTAGAAAAACCGTTCGATGTGCGAATCTCTTCTTTTCGCTAGCACGTCGAATGTGTACTCATTCTCTAATACAAAAAGTATTTTGTTTGAAAATTGATCTTTCTCATAAAACCTTCGTCGTATTGCAAAACTCTTTCTTCAAGCAATACGCGATTGTTTTCAAATCATTTTTCATCAATCAGTGAATCTCAATTCGCTGGTTCACTCACTCCGTGTTGTCTTCTTTGAGACGTTCCAGTTTGAGAACGGCTAGAACAGCTGCGAAACCCTGTCAAGGAGATTCTTCGGAATTCTACCTGATCACAGGTAGTACTTATGCTGATCAACGGGGAACCGTGGGCGTGTACCTCAATTCAACGAAAGTGATCAAAGACACTTTCGTGTGTTTTATTGCTAACTGTTGTTTGCGGGTACATTTGGACGGTTGCAGGTGATCGAGTTGAGGAGTCATTCCAAAGCCGCATGCTCACAGGCATCCACACTTAATTTGAAGAAATCATGGTGGTGCATATCTACATAACCTGGTTACGATATTCCATACTATGCTTTTGCTTCGCTGCAAATATCATGAACCAGGGAAGGCTTCCGCTACTATGTTGGAATGATGTCATGATTCAAAAGTGTGAGCATGTCGGTCCGAAAGTCACAACTTCACATGATGGCAACACAATAAAGGGTGATCAGAGATTTCTGTGGCTGATGATCTCAATGAAAGCTCAAAGATCATCAAAGATGTGGATCAATTAAAGGCCTCCACTGAAAGTACAAACCACTCGGACTATGAAGAGTCACTGCTAAAGCACAAAGATGCAGAAGTTGAAGAATTCAAGTCTACGAGCTCAAGACTGAAGATTAAATAGAATGCTAGGATTCAAAATGTAAAACATGGGGTGACCTCCCTTAGGGGGAGATTGTTAGGAATTAGAAAATTCCATAGTGAAGTAGCGGTCACCCCAAATATAATCTAGCATAAGTTAGCTCGTAGACATATCGTTATTTACTTGTTTTATTAGTTAGTTATTTAGTTTAGAGTAACACCGTGGAGGAAGGACGGTCTTTACCCACTGTATGCCTGATCCACAGTCCGAAGGAGGACGTTTAGTTTGTAACTATAAATACCCTCTACCTCCCAAGGTAGAGGGTTGGACCTTTCATTCATCTTAATCTAACCTTCTAAGTTTTCTTTCACTTTCTCTCTCTAGAAAGGTTCCCATTTTCTCTCTCTAAACTCTACATAATTCGAACCATATATTGTTATGTGATGTGTTTATGAAATCCAATATGTTACACATGTCAGTATAGCTCTTAAGGCTAAAGGTGGGTTGGACATGCTCACTTTTGATGAGCTATACAACAAGCTCAAATCTCTTGAACCTGATGTTAGATCTCCCTACCGTGCATCCTCTTATGGTCATACAGCCTTTGTTGGGACATCTCACTCCAATATGATGATGCATGCTCCAAGTCCATCTTACTTACCATCATCATCTTACAATCGTCCCACTCCATCCTACCCTCAAGCTAAAACTGGTAGTGTATTGGAGGATGTGCTTCATTCATTTGTTGCTGATTATGATACTCAGCAGCATCTTGTTTATGAAGACTTTGATCAGGTGGACCCACTTGAAATGGAGGAGATGAAACTGAAATGGCAGGTGGCCATGCTTTCAGTAGATATCAAAAGGTTTGAGGAGAAGGCAGGAAGAAAGTTTGGCTTCAAGGAAAGGATCCACCGTTTTGACAGGAGCAAAGTCAAGTGTTTCTCTTGTCACCAGATGGGTCATTTCTCAAGGGAATGCAAAGATAGGAAGAGTGGAGAGGGAGCTAACTACAATTCCTATCAGCAGAATCAGAAGGAAGCTAGAACTTCAGAAGCTCTTGTCACCTTGGATGAACAGGTCAACTGGGCTGCACATGAACCTGTGAATGGGGAAGCTGCTGATGCAGAGAAGCTTGGATTGCTGGCCAGATGTACTTCAGAAGATAGGCATGATCAATTTGCCTTGATGGGACTCTCTCAGGTACACAACTGTATATTTGGTTGTAGTGAAAGATACAATGATCTTAAAGAAGCTTATGATACTATGAAACCTAAATACAATGAATGCTATGTTGATAATGAAGCTTATAAACTTTCGTTAAAAACATTAGAAAGACAAAAGGTATGGTTTCAAAAGAATCAGATAGCTTATGAAGAAAAGATTAAGGTGCTTCAATTTGATCTAGATATTGCTGACATTAACTTAAAATGCACTGAAAAGGAAAAAGCTGATGCTATTGCTGAGAATCTAGAGCTTAAAGAGAAACTAGCTGAGGAAATAGCTAGACATAAACAATGGTTAATATCAGGTGACAATCTAGCTAGAGAACTCTATAATAGTCAGTCAGTGAACTCTGGAATAGGTTTAGGTTTTCAAAAGTATGTAGGATTGGAAGCTAGGCAAGATGGGCGTAAAACTATACCTGCAGGCTTAGAACATTTTAAAAAGGAAGGTGATTTACATGCTGTCCCTGGACCTATTAGAGGTGAATTCATGCCCACCGACCATCCATTACTGTTGACTTTGATGGATCACACCATCTGTATGGCAAAAAGTCAAAAGACTTGCTAGACACCGATGCTTCATCTTATGACTTTGTCTCTTTCTCTGATAGTGACAATTCATCGGATCAAGGATCTACTTCCAGCTGTGATTCAAGTGATAAGTCCGACCTTCCCAAGCCCTCACCTGAGCCTACACCCAAGCCTGCACCCAAGACTATCTACAAGCCTTCTAGGGTAGCTACTGAGGAATCTACTTCCAAGCCTGTTTCCCCTGAAGACTTGTCCTTTAAATCTTTGCATAATATGTCTGTTAAAAACAATTCCTTTAATGTTTCTTGTTTAAGTACTTCTACATGTAATAGAACATCTGCTTTGTTGAATAAATCTTCCAAAAGGAAGACATGTTTTGTGTGTGGAAGTAAATTTCATCTAATTAAGGATTGTGATTTTATGAGCAAAGATTGGGTGTATGTGCTACTCAGCAGAAACCTAGACCTGTGTGGACCAATGTTAAGAATATTCCTCCTTATGTCCCACAAGCTTCTTGTAATAACTCTCCTTGGAGGAGATCAGCTGATAGACCTTATGTGCAACCTACTAGCCCATACTTTAAACATGGTTATTGGCCTGCATATGTTGACTCTATGAATAATGGGAAAGGATGTTCTTGGAATAATAAGGGACCCAAATTTCAATGGAAACCCAAGAACAATGGTGGATCTTTCTCATCTGCTAGACCTATTGGAATGCTTAACCCTTAACTGCAAAGTTTAAGGGGAGGCATAGGCCTCAAGGGAGGCATATGCCTCAGGGGAGGATTTTGGAGTAAACTTTGTGCATATTTTGTTTGCTAACTCTTACTTGCTAATATTTCTTTAGTTTGTTTGTCTCTGTTTTGTTTTTGTGTGTATTTGTGTTTGTGTTGCAGTTTATCTATTTCGAGTGCAGTTTGTCTATTCCATGTTCAAGTCCAAGTTCATCAAGTGTGATTCTTTTATAAATGGTCAAGTAAGCTTTAAAGCTGGTTTCTACTGAAACTAAAGTGCTGAAATAAACAAGTTGATTCCACTGAAGTAAGAGTACTGAAGAGAAGAGATTGAAGTCAAATTGTTCATTCTTTCATTTAAAAAAACAGTTTACAGCTTACAGCTTACAAAATTCAATCAACTTCAAAAGCAAATACAAGAAAAGAGCTTTACATGATCTACTAATCCTAATCTAGTTCATATCATCTATTCCAACATCTAACAGGCTGTTGGATATGCATGATCGTTCACATCTTTCACACTAGATGCTGGATATGCGTTTGTAAAGTCTTGCATAACCACCCATTTCTTCTATCTCGATGGCTGGAGATACATGACCACTAGGACGAGGAATCTAAGGATCAAAATAGGAAGGATGGATTGATGAAATTCATGATGATGAAGAAAAATAAAGTGTCCTTTGTGCTTCATCTGCTGATTTCACCAAAAAGCAACCCATTCACCTTCCTTATGCTCTTCCTCTATACGATGTGTGAAGATGCACCAAAACTTGGCGCAGGTAGAGCAAGCACCACCTCCCTTTCGGTACGAGGCCTTTGTTGAGGTTGTGGTGCTGGAGGTTGGGAGTAAGAAGGTATCTCAGTAGTGGGTTCCTCTGAGTCATCAGAAGACTCACTTGGATCCACTACACTATCATCTTCAGAAGAAGAGAGAAATGGGGATGTCAAAGGGCGAGGGTCAGGAGGATATGACCAAAACTGAAGGAAATCACTGGATGATGAGGATGATGGAGAAGAGGTTGGATTAACAACCTCTGGTGAAGTATTCATGGTTAATTTGGATTGATTGGGTTTTGTGATGAAACTAGGGTTTGTGATGGTAATTTGGGGTAAAAGTATGTGAGAGAAGTATTCATTGGGATGATTTTATAGACGGGTTCGAGGATTAATGTAAGTTAATGCGAGTTAGTTGGCACAGTAATTCTAGAATCTTACCGAAGATATCCTAGTCTTGGGTTGGTTTCTACTGAAGTGTATAACTTCAGCAGATTGAGTAACTGTTTCTGCTGAAGGGTTAAATTGTCTATGGTCAAAGTAGATGTACACGTAAGCATAGTCAAACATAAGTACTAATACTTTTGACTATTTTTGCACAAACCTCTACCAAACCATCTCTCTCATTTCCACTTCAGAACAAACCATTCCCTCTTCTCCTACACCCAAAAACCCTCAACGTTACGAGAAACATAACCCTAAAATATCAATTCATCAAATGGCGCTTCTATTCAAGAAGGATCACAACAAGGTTGCGTTTCTAGGAAATGCAAAAGGTGATGAGCTGTATGTACCTATGGTAGAGTTCTTGAAAAGATTAAAGATTCACTATGCCCTAACGCATTCTCCTAATGCGATTTATGAAACATTGGTCAAACAATTTTGGGCATCTGCTACCACACGGAGTGAAACAGAGATTGCGGCCATGATTGACGGAACAGAGTATGTAGTAACAGAGGAGCTGATTAGGAGGAAGCTTCACTTGGATGATGCTGATAGGGTATATCACTCCAGTACTGAGGAGATACTCACGGGGCTGAGAGCTATTGGGTATCAAGGTACCAGGATAGACATATGGTTGAAAAAGCATTTTTGCCCTAAGTGGAGATTCTTGGTTCACACGTTGCTTCAGTGCATTAGCAACAAATCTGGAGCGTGGGATCAATTCTCTACGCAATTTGCTTGTGGTATTGTGTGTCTATCTAAAGGGATAACTTATAATTTTTCTAAATTTATTTTTGATAATTTGATTGAAAATATAAATAGGAAGCAACATAAGTTTTTAATGTACCCTAGATTCTTGCAAATAATCGTTGACACCTCTACCCAAGTCCAAGCCTTTTATGCCATAGGAGCTCTTTCAGCTAAACTTTTTGCCTCTATGAGAACTAACTTTGAGGGGGCACATCATCCGTTGTCAGCAGCTATGTTGCCTCAAGGCAATGAGGCTGCTGATGAGGAAAATGTTGCTAATATCCCACCCTCTTCAAATGTTGCTACTGATGGCATTCCATCAGTTAATATTGATGAGGGTCCCTCTTTTACTGCTGAAGCTTCTCATGTTGCTCCAGACCAACCTCCACCAACACCAATACCATCACGCAGACCAAGTCCACCACCTACACAGGCTTCGATTGATGAATTTGAGACTGACCTGAACAGGATGCCCACTCCTAGTCCTCAAAGAGAACTATTTGATGAAGTACCTCCTCATGTTGAGCATGACCATGTTTCCACTGAAAGGTCCAATGAAGCTCCCATTACCATAGAGCAATCTGCTGGTGGAGCTGAGGACCCTTTTACTCTTACATCTATCTATGATCTTGTTAACAGGTATGCAGCTGAGGTAACTGATCTGAAAAAGGAGCTTGCAGAGACCAAGTCTTCTCTTGGTAGTAAGATTGAAGAACTGCAGGATAAAGTTAAGGACTTAGAGGACAGACTTGAAAAGGGCACCAAAAGGAAGCTTGTGGTTTCTTCTGAGGAGGAAGAGGAAGAACCTCAGTATGAGTCTCTTAATATTTTAGCTGATGTGGCACAAGAGACTATTGATCCTTCATCAGTAGTTGCTGGATCCTCAAAGAATAAGGAACCTGTTCTTTATAAAAGAAGAAAGAGATCGTACTTGAATAAAGCATCTGCTGAAGTATCCAAGAAACCAAGTGTTGACAATACTGAATCTGCTGAAGCTCAAATGGAGGACGTTGCACCTGAACTTTATCATAGTGCATCTGTTCAAAGACCATCATGTCCCACTCCTTCAGCAGATGATCAAGTAGGGTTTCTTGATGAAGGAAATCTGGATTTAGATACTGCAACTGATGTCCTTACAACTCCTGTAGAAGATCTCTCTCATAGTGTTTCTTCTGCAGTTCAAATTGGTGATGCTCCCCTTGTTGATGATGTTCACAAGTCAGCAAATAAAGGGAAAGGTGCAATGATTGAAGATGATCTTGGTCCAGATCTGGTATCTGAACTAGAAAGACAAGGACAAGAAAGCAGGTTTGCTGAATTTGCTGAGTTGAAGAAAAGTGAAGAAGTGGCTAAACAAATTGGAGATCAATCTTCTTCTGATTTGCCTCCTGAAAGACGAAGAGAATTGGATGTTTTAGCTACTCAGATGCCTGGTGCTCAATGGGATGTTCTTACTCAGCAAACCGCTTCAAACCCTTCACTTGCTCAAAGTATATTAGGGTCGGACTTTGACAGTGAAAATTTTGTGGCTCAAATGATGGCGCTTGGAAAACAAAAGAAGCAAGAAGCAGCTGCAAAGAGGAGAGCCATCACAGCTCAAAAGAACAAAGATAGACCACCTTCTAAAGCTCAAATGAGACTTGTGGTGAAAAACCAGAGCTCCTCTCTGTATAACTCTGGGCTGTCAATGAAGCAAGTCAAGGCTTTCCCCGATCATTTTTTGATTCACAAGTATAATCAAATCATGAAGTATTCTTCATCTCGCACTTCAAGCTTGAAAAGGATTGCTGGTATTTCAGTTGCTCCTAAGACTAAGAGGACAAAGACAGTTGACATTGTGGAAAAGTTTGATGATGTGCCACCAACGTCATGTTCTACCAAAGCCTCTACTGAAGCTACAAAAGAGGCTATACACTCAGCTGAAACGGTTCAATCTGCTGAACCTCATGGTGTTTCCACTGAAGCAATAGTCATGCCCTCTTCCAGCCCAACCGTAGCAGCTGCTGAGGCAGAAGAAGATATTTTGGTTCGAAAAGATGACAAGGTTCCTTCTACTGAACCATATATGGTTTCTGCTGAAGCTCCTACAGAGATTGCTAGCTCACCTGACAAGACTCCATCTGCTGAACCAGTTGCCATTTCTTCTGAAGCACCTAATGTACCAGCTCCCACTCCATCTGTGGCATCTGTTGGCTCAGAAGCTGATATAGCAAGTATAAAAACTAGAAAGGCTAGAAACTTGCTAGTAAGGATGAATGCCATTCGTGATGATGCACCATCTTTAGGAATCTATAAGCCTGGAAGGAGGAAGAAGAGGATGGCCAAAATCACTACCCTGGATCTTGAGGCTGATGAGTCAACCTTTATTAAAGAAGGGTCTTCCACTGATTTTCCGGATGGATATCAAAATGTGTTGGTCCATTGGACTTTGACAAATAAAGAGCTAAATGCTATACATCGATTGGACAAATCTTCAATGGAGTTCACCTTTTTGAAGGAAATACTCCATTTGGTAGACAGGGCAGACTTGCTTACTCTGTACACTCTCGTCACCACCCATTACTGCAACAATGCACCACAAGGTTCTGGGATGTTCTTATTAGGAGATCTTCATGTCTTGTTTAGCTCTCAATCTCTCAATGATAAAGGACATTCCATTTGGCAGAACTCACATTTATGGCGGGTTGAGTCCTGGAGATTCTATCCTCTGCCTCGTGTGCATGTAGTTGAGACGAAGGGTGGAATCACAGTCTGCATGTTGGCTGAAAGAAATTATCCTTTGTCCAAGAGACTCATGGAAAGGATGCTTTGTCAGAAGTTAGAAATTCCTCCAGACCCAGTGGGAAATGAAACACCAGACGCTGAACAACTGGTTCGACTGATTAAGGCTCAACTTCTGCAAGCTCAAGAAGCATCTTCATAATGAACGCGGTAATCTACACTGTCTTTTACAGTCTTTTGTGTTGTTTATATCTTTTGTTTTGTTTTGTTTGTTCCGTTCTTTAAAAAAAAAAAAAAAAAAAAAAAAAAAAAAAAAAAAAAAGTTAACTTTCTCTTGCAGGTTTGTTGTTTATAGTTGATGGTTTTTAACTCACCAGATATACCTTGTGTATCTCAAAGAGTTGGCTAGTCCAAAGGGTACAGCTTTGGTAAAGACACATCAAATCTGTTGATAGCTGTAATGATTTGCTCAAAATCATAGGGTCTGCAACCACCCATGCTTCATTTCTGAGTGTTGTATGGTCATCAATTCACCATGGTATATTCCTTTTTGGAATCCAAGAATTGGCTAGCCCACAAAGTATATGGCTTGTGGTAAAGGCACCTGAATCCATATTTGGTTATCAATTCACCAATTCTAAGAATTGACTAGTCTAGCATAGCGGCTACAGGTAAAGATACATCAAATCCGTTTATATGGTTTATGGTTTGCCAATAAATTAGATGGTTATCAGTGTACCATAGTTTTCGAACTTAAACATTTGGCTACTCCAGTAGTGATGGCTATTGGTAAAGAGACATCAAATCCATTATTTTCAATGATTCACCTCTCACAGGAGTTAACACACCTGGATGTGATGAGAATAGTTTGCAACTAATGTGTTTTGATGTACATTGTGTCTTTTGTTGCTGCAAAGACCTGGCGTTTCAAAGATTGGTCATCATAGAGATGAGCTTATTCTTGGTTCTTTGCTATTAATGTTTGAGAACAATCCTCTATTACTGCAGTCTCTAAGATCTTTCAAGGTTAGGAAACTGGAACTTAACCAAGTCAAATTCCAGTTTAGGGGAGGATTGTTGGGAATTATGTGAAGTAGGATTTCTGCTGTCAATACTGCCGAAGGATTCTGCTGAAGTAGAAGCAGAATCTGCTGAAGAAGAGATTCTGCTGAAGATTAAAAGCCGTGCCGTGTTTCTGCTGAAGGGTGGAAGCTGACTAGGATCAGCATGCGCTTTATTAATTACATGCTAACCCATCATTATTCTTGTACTGCCCGAGGTTAGCATGGGTATTATTGTACTGCTCAATATTGTTTAGTGTATTAGTCATTAAATGCATTATTGCATGTTTAGTCGATTGAGTAGTAATAGTTTAGGGTTCCTTGTCTATAAAAGGAACTTAATAGTTTGTAATAGATAACTAATTCGAAAGATAGAGTTTCAGTTAATAAAAGATCCATAGAGGATCCAAGTGTTCTTAGTTATAACAGCTTGTATTTACATTCCGCTATAGAATACGAGTTGTAGAGATTTTCTATTAGTTTGCTTGTGATTACATAGGCAACACTAACGATCTGCGAGTGCTCAAGATCTGTCAAGGTCTTTGTGTTTTCAACAATTTGTAGTAGTCTAGTTCTTTGCTAGACTTTTTTGTTTTTCTTTTATGAAATTCGTTGTTCAAGAAAAAGAAAATAAAAAAGGATAAAAGGGTATTTTGTTCATTCCCTATGATTTATCCACTTTGTTACAATCAGTCCGTAATGTTAATGCACATAATATCGCAAGTCCCATATCGTTAACTTTCATTACCACTAACTCTTATAGTTAACTCCTCAAAAATGGGACTTTACTATTTAATTCACTAAAATAATACACATATCCGTTAGCGAAAATTACTAAAATGGACTGTCAGACTTTCATTTGTCTGGCAGAGGACCATTTTTTCCTGCATTTCTAAAATTTCCAACTTGTACGTGCCTTGTTGTAACCGAACACCAAACACACCACGTGTCAGCCAAACAAATTAACAAAAAAAATAAAAAAAAATAAAAAAATGGTTGTTCGCGCCTCATTGTAACCGAACACCAAAAAATCAACTTTTGAATTGCATATTAAATGAGGAGAATTAAAAAAAATGCAAAATCCACCCTTGAACTATTTAATATTTACAACTTTTTTATATAACGAATTTTATTCGTCAAATAGCTAGCGAATATGTAGCGAATGCTAATAAAAAATATACCGTTGTGAAGAGCTCTGGATTACGAACAAAACGAGCCCAATATCGATATACTTTTGACGTACGAACGATATTATAAAAGTTATTGAAGTTTGATATAGTTTTTAAAAACCAAAAAACTTTCAAAACACACTCCGTAAACCACATGGACCAAAGACGTGCGATTCTATAAATAAGAAAAATCGTTTAGAATGATCGGAATATCGTTTGGAAATAAAAACGTTAACATTCATAAACTAAAAACGATATCCTTTTATTCATAAAACTAAGCACGACAACTTTTTTCTGTATGAAACTAAAACTTTTATTTATAAATTTATTTAAAAAAATTTAGTATTATTATCCTTTTATTAATAAAAAAAATGATGTTCACGCCTAATAACCGAACAACATACAAAATAAGAAATTTACAACTTTGGAATTGGATATTAAATGAGGAGAATCTAAAAAATGCAAAATCCGCCCTTGAACTATTTGATATTTATAACTTTTTTATATAACAAATTTTATTCGTCAAATAGCTAGCGAATATCTAGCGAATTCGCTAATAAAAAAATATACCGTTGCGAAGAGCTCTGGATTACAAACAAAACGAGCCCAATATCGATATGCGTATTACGTACGTACGATATTATAAAAAATAGGCAAACATGCATATATATCCCTCCCAAAGTGAATAATTGCATATATATCCTTTGTACAAGTTTTTTATCCACATAGTACAATGGTTTTTATGCATGCTTTGGATATATATGCAATTTTGCATTTTCGGGAGGATATATATGCAAAAGCCCCTAAAAAATATTGAAGTTTGATATATTTTTTAAAAACAAAAGCTTTCAAAAAACACTCGTAAACCACAAGGACTAAAGACGTGAAATTCTATAAATAAGAAAAAGCGTTTAGAATGACTGGAATATCGTTTGGAAATAAAAACGTAAACATTGTTTTTTTTACAACTTTTTTATATAACAACTTTTTCATTAAATAAACGCGTAATAAATTTATTGATAAAAGGATAATGATACTAAATTGTTTATATAAATTTATAAATAAAAGTTTTAGTTTCATACAGAAAACAATTGGCGTTTTAGTTTTATGAATAAAAGGATGCCCTTTTTAGTTTTATAAAAGGATACCGTTTTCATTAAATAAACGTGTAATAAATTTACTAATAAAAGGATAATAATACTATTTTTTTTTATAAATTTTTAAATAAAAGTTTTAGTTTCATATAGAAAAAATATGGCGTTTTTAGTTTTATGAATAAAAAGATACCGTTTTTTGTTTTATTACAACTTTTTCATTAAATAAACGAGGTAATAAATTTATTGATAAAATGATAATAATACTAAAACTTTTTTTTATATAAATTCATAAATAAAAGTTTTAGTTTCATATAGAAAACAGTTGGCGTTTTTAGTTTTATGAATAAAAGGATACAGTTTTTAGTGTCATAAAAGGATACCGTTTTCACTAAGTAAACGCGTAATAAATTTATAAATAAAAGGATAATAATACTAAATTTCTTTATATAAATTTTTAAATAAAAGTTTTAGTTTCATATAGAAAAAAGTTGGTGTTTTTAGTTTTATTAATAAAAGGATACCGTTTTTAGTTTATAAATATTTACGTTTTTATTTCCGAACGATATTCTGGCCATTCCAAACTATTTTTCTTATTTATAGAATTGCACGTCTTTGGTCACCTGTAATCCGCACAGAGTGTGTTTTGAAAGTTTTTTTTTTTCTTTTTTTTTTTTTTTTTTTTTTTTTTTTTTTTTTTGTGTTTTTTAAAAATATATCAAACTTCAATATTTTTATAATATCGTACGTACGTCAAAAGTATATCGATATTGGGCTCGTTTTGTTCGTAATAAAGAGCTATTCGCAACGGTATATTTTTTATTAGTGAATTCGTTAGATATTCGCTAGCTATTTGACGAATAAAATTCGTTATATAAATAAGTTGTAAATATTAAATAGTTCATTTGCATTTTTTTTAATTTTCCTCATTTAATATGCAATTTAAAAGTTGATTTTTTGGTGTTTGGTTACAACGAGGCGCGAACAACCATTTTTCTATTTTTTTTTTTTTTTTGGTTAATTCGTTTGGAACAAGTTGGACATTTTGGAAATGCAAGAAAAAATGGTCCTCTGCAAGATAAAGGAAAGTCTGACGGTCTATTTTAGTAATTTTCGTTATCCATTAAAATATAAGGTATGTCTGCTTAACTTTGAGGTGAGTTATTTTAGATATTAAACGTTTCTCACATACCAAGGGACTCATTCCCAACCTTCATTTAAAAAAAATCAATGGTTGAGATAAAAAACATTTTAATATTTCACATAGTTTTTATAATTTAAATATCTCCTAAACCGTTAATTATTTAGCGAAAATATTTACACCATCACGACGAGCATTTAATTGTCTTTCTACAGACGGGCACTTTGATATACTTTCGGGAAAAAAAATCACGTTTTTTCATATTTTTTGTTCGTATTTTTTCCTTACTGAAGTTTGCATGAAAAAAATTACATGTGATTAAACAATAACTTGAATATTCTAATAATATCACATGTGATATTATTGTTAAATCACATATGATATGTAATATCACATGTGATATTTTTTTTTGAACGGCGGATTTATTAAAACACTCTAGCAAGGAGCTAGAAAAAAATTACAAAGGCTTCATAAGCCAAGAGTTCCAACAATTAACATTACGCCCTCTACTTTTAAGCCAAGAAAAAGAAAAAGTACGAATGGAATCGAAAATGTCACTTTTCCTCAACGAGTGAGAGGAGAAAATAACACCGTTGCGATAACGCCAAATGCACCATAACAACGCTACAGAAATGACGTACACTCGATCTTCATCACTCCTAGAAGCTCTCCAAACTTCGAACCATTGCAGGCAGTCGAACCAAGAAGAAAATGAGGGCATATCAATATCGACCCATCTTCTTACAAGAAACCAAATGCTTGAAGACAAGTCACAGCCAAAGAAGACATGGTCCACGGATTCCACCACTGTGACAATCCGTACTTTCAGGTCATTTCTCGACACGATGCATGTCTCATTATTTCAACATTTTGAGTAAACTTGGTTTACTTGTTTCAAATTCGCGTAACCTTGGAGGTTTAGCGGCGAATTCATGATCATGACATCACGTACATTTCATATGGACTATGATTAGTCTACATTTCATTGATATC
This sequence comes from Chrysanthemum makinoi, assembly GCA_910596185.1. Taxonomy (NCBI): domain Eukaryota; kingdom Viridiplantae; phylum Streptophyta; class Magnoliopsida; order Asterales; family Asteraceae; genus Chrysanthemum; species Chrysanthemum makinoi. The sequence continues at coordinate 131,115,351 of OU343218.1, forward strand.
ATGTGCATCTCATAAATTCATTCACGACATTTCATTTCATATTTTACGCGTAATTTTTATGTTTAATAATCTTTATCGCGTGAGTTTTTATTTTAACATTTAACCCGATACTTTCAAAAATGATCCCGAGGTATTTTTAAACTTACATTTAGTTTATAAAAACTATATTTTTAGTTTTCCTAGTATTTCAAATTTATTTGGTACTCAAATCATTAAAGTTTAATTATTACGTCGTTTTTCTTAAAATTGTACGATAATTATTTTATCACTCAATTTTCACAAGGAATGTATTTTTTACAATTTTTATTATCTCAATACATTCTATTTTGACCTATTAAAAACTTACTTGTACTAAAAATTTCCATTTACCTTTACTTGTACAATTTCTACACAATTACTTATACTTTTGTCAAATTTTATACAAAATTATATACAAGTAAAGTTTAAAAAAAAAAAAAAAAATGAAATATCTACATTCCCCCCCCCCTTGGCCGACCAAGGGGGAAGGGTAGTAATAAATGTGGCATGGAACATGATTGTTGATAACTTTACTCATACAAAAGTCTTACTTAACTTATTTCCTCATTCATTTCATCATTTCACAAGTGATAGCTAAAAATATTTCTCTCTTCTTTGGGGCTCTCCAAAACCGGTTACACATCAAGGAGTACAAGGGATCAAAATTTTTATCAAGATCAAGTGTTATTTCAACCTAGATTATATCCTTTATATGGTTTTGAAATAAAAACCAAGGATATTTAAGTTAATCCTTGTTACTTTCACCTCATCATAATCACTTGTAAGCATGTTTTTATCATTTTCAAGTTTCCTTTTCATTTTCATATGTTTCTTTTCATTTTTGGAGCTTATATGCATGATATGTGATTTATACCATTTATTACATGATTTTAGAGTATATATATATATATATGGTCATCCTATAATTATCCCCTTGGTATTGGTTGGTCTTGATGGTGATTAGGAACCCATGACACCCTAAGAAGGTGTATGGTAGGATTAGATTAGTTTTGGAGTTGATTTGAAGGGATTAGAATAGGTTTTGTCCGAGAAAAACTATTTTCGATAACTATATTTTGTGTTCTGTCCTTAATTCGAATTTCTGGAAAAACCTACTGTTGGTACGACATTTTGGCCTTGATATTTAGAAAATATACTTTAAAACGAATCCGTGGCCGCTTGAACGGATAAAAACGGACTTATAACGAAGAAGTTATGGATTTTACAAGTTTGACGACGAAATATATTATTTTTCAGAAATTTCAGCAACATGTTTTTAGGATTTTCGAGTCAAAAACGAGCCTTAAGCTTCACAAATTATTTCGACTTGTCAAAAATATATTAGTTTACTTCAATACGAAGCTAAGGACATATTAAACGTAGAAAACGGATTTGAAACGACAAAGATATGCACTTTTTCATAAACTTGCCGTAACTAATTTTCTGCACACAATTAGCCAAAAACCACCATCTTTAACCCTTAATATCTTTATGTTCGAGACCTTTTGGACGAAAACTCCTGAACTGAAACTTTTAGATATCGATACAAACTTTCCAAAACAGTCGAGTTCGTTCTCTAACGATCGACGTACACTATTTTACGACTAGTTTTCCGGAGCCATTTTTGGTAATTTCATGATTTTTGCGACGACATTGTTTTGCGACGAAAAGTGGTAATTTCTCTAAAAATCATTATAAAACCATTATAGGATGACATTTTGACGTAAAAACATGTAAAGTCATTTTTGATTGGTCAAGACGTCAAAAGAGTATTTTTCGACGTCGAGTAATATTTTCAAAACTCGTAAATGGTATAAATAACATATCAAGTGCATGCATAACATTACATTGCAATTCATAACATATCATATCGTTGATAATAGGTCCCTGTTGACGCATTACATTAAACCTCAGTGTACTCACTTTTGCCGTTATTCCAGTTTATCCAAGTGAGTTTTCATAGCCCCGTTTTACATGCTTTCGATTATTTTCAAACCCACGGGGGAGAATACATTGCACTACATTTTTCTTTGTACGATACCAAGTATGTTAAATTCATTACATTGCTTAAGTTACCGCATTTGCCAATTTGAAAGTCCCCATTACTTGAACATGAACCGTTAATCTTTGAAGCGAGGATGAGTGGATAGATCTATCGAGGGTGACGCCTCCATCCGGGTTGGTGAATCCCAACCAGGAAAACGGATGCATTTCATTTGATCACATTACGGAGTTGTCGGGCAAACACTCTGCAGGGGCATACATGATTGAACAGTCTAGTTTCGGGGTCATGGGCTTAGAGCAATTGTAACATTATTTTTACGTGACTTGATGGTCATGCATGCTAGATACTTGTGTAGTCGTATAAAACATTTACATAAACCTATGATTTCTCACCAACATTATTGTTGACCGTTTTTAGCAATGTATTTTCAGGTAACTGAGGTATTATCTTCATGACATGGTTTAGGGACCTACATTTTGAGTCGCGGCGTCGACTTACATTATGTACATTATGGCACTTTATTTCAAAACATCGTTTGGAATTGTAATATATTTTGTATTTCCGCAAACTTTGTAAACCTTTTGGGACCGATGTTGTACTCTGAATGTTTTTATGAAATATCCAACGATGTGTTTTTAAAACGGCACTTTAGGTCGTTCAATATAACTGTGATGTGGTGCTATGACAGTCAATCCCCCAGGAATTCCATTCCGCTGCAAAACAGGTAAATTGGGGGTGTGACAGATTGGTACCAGAGCTACAGTTATAGAGAACTAGGTTGCATCATTGACCCTAGACTATAGCTACATTATCATAGCATCTCATCATTTCATCATAGTACATATTCATGTTTATCATGCGGATTCACTTACACTTTATTTGAGATTATTTACTTTTATTTCACATCGGTTGTCACAGACATGTCTTCAGATTCACATCCCATCACCATATCATCGGACTCTAGCTCGGATGATGTTCCAGCTAACCCCATCATGGATGATGTTGCATCACATTCCACTGAGATCGTGTCTTCCATTGGATCTACTCCAGTCTTTCCACTGATCATGACCGACACTGAGACCGAACCCTTCGAGGAGGGCGAGGTTGCACCCACTCCTCACGTTAGCCCAGATCACGATCCACCAGCACCACTACTAGCACCATCACCACCATCATCACCACCTTCATCATATTTTATTAGAGATCCTTTGCCTACGACAGACTTGCCGCCCAAAAAGCGTGCTCGTTTTGATATCCCGACACCACCGTCTACTGAGCCCGAGCCACCCGTTAGGTTCGAGTTAGGAGAGAGTTCTAGGGCAGCTGCTGCTCGACAGCCTTCTACCGGGGCGTTAGGAGCCCGTATTGATAGTCAGCAGATCCAGATTGATAGGTTGTCACGACAGTTGGAGGAGTTGTCGGTAGATAGGATTGAGCCCATCGCTGAGGAGGTCGAGGGTTTGATATTAGGCAGGGTTTGTATTGACTTATCTCATCAGAGTATTCAGCATAGACAGATAGAGGATAGGGAGAGTATTGTTGCTTTGCAGGGTCAGATTGATGAGTTGAGGAGTTTGGTGGATAGTTTGGTTACTCAGGTTCGCGATCTTCAGGACAGGGCTGGCGGAGCACCATGAGGTGCCTTATGTAGACTTTTGTCATTGTATAGTTTTGACCATTATTATCCTAGTCACAAGGTGTGTGACGTAGTTTAAAGAACTTGTTGTATTTTGGTTGTTGTACAAACAAATGTATCAAGTATTGACTCTACTATGTAGGAATGGTTATTATTATCTATGATATCGGTCCATGTAGGCCGAAATTTTCATGTATATTATCCACGTGTGTTGTGATTATATTTGTGATATTTCGTTATTGTTCCGTTGTGATTCCATTTATCTTTATGCATGATGTGGTTGTGGATATATTTGTATGATGGTTGTTTCTACTTACGAGTTCTCATGATTGTTTCATCTTGTGATTTTGAAGAGTTATGGCGCCTAAGAAAGCTACACCGGAAATGACCCAAGCAGAAATTCAGAAGTTGGTAAACGATAGCATTGCTAATGCTTTGAGAGTTGAAAGGGAAACAGTGGCTGCTGCTGAAGCCGCTAGGCTAGCTACTGCTACTGGTAATGCCGGAGGATCTGGGTTAAGAAATGTTCGTACAAAGATTTCAAGAGTGGTGAACCCACTAAGTTTCGAGGTACCGAGGGAGCTACTGCAATGGTACGATGGTTTGAGAAATTGGAATCGGTGTTTTTGCTTTGTAACTGTCCGGATGACAGTAAGGTCAAATTTGCTACGAGCACTTTACTCGATGGAGCGTTGTCATGGTGGAATTCATACGCTCAACCGATTGGAATGGAGAATGCTTTTAAGCTTACTTGGGAGGAATTCAAGGGCTTAGTGACTAAGAAGTTTTGTCCTCGAACGGAAATCAAAAAGTTGGAGACGGAGTTCTATGAATTGGTAACCATTGGGTATGATATCGACACTTACATTCGGAGATTTCAAGAATTAGCCGCGTTATGCCCGTCGATGGTATCGGATAATGAAAAGTTGCTAGAGGCTTTCATCGGAGGACTTCCCGAGGTTGTTCAAGGAGATGTGACTTCGTTTGATCCACAAACAATTGAGGAAGCTATTCGAGTGACTCAGAAGTTGATGGCACAAGTGGTGAAGCGAGGTAAGTACACCACCACCAACCGAAGCAACAACAACAACCCCAACAACCGTTTCAACAATAACCGAGGCAACTACAACAATAGCAACAATAACAAGCGCAAGTGGGACAACACTAGGGGTAGGAATGCTACTCAACCACCACCCAAAAGGCAAGAGGTTGCTAAGGCTTATGTTGCGGGTCCGAAGGAAGGAAAAGGATATACGGGGATTTTGCCGAAGTGTAATAAGTGTTTGAGTCATCACAATCCGGGTCGATGCCCTGATCCGTGTGAAAATTGCAAGAAAGTTGGTCACCGTACTAGGGATTGCAAGTGGCCACAAGTTACATGTTTTGGTTGCGGGGAAACTGGACACTACAAGAGGGATTGTAAGAAAGGAAATAATCAAGCAAATCCGAATCAAGGAGGTTTGGCACGAGGAAGGGTTTACGTCATTGGAGGCGGAGAAGATAGGGAGGACCCGAATGTCATAACGGGTACGTTTCTTCTCAATAATCGTTATGCTTCAGTTTTATTTGATTCGGGTGCCGATAAAAGTTTTGTGTCCACTGCATTTGCACCTTTGCTCAACATTAAACCAACTACATTAGACATATCATACATCGTCGAATTAGCTAATGGTAGCGTAGTTAACACCAACACCATTGTCCGCGGTTGCACATTCAATTTTCTTAATCATCCCTTCAACATAGACCTCATGCCCGTAGATTTGGGTAGTTTCGACGTCGTCATCGGCATGGACTGGTTATCTAAGCATCGCGCAAAGATCATTTGTGATGAGAAAGTTGTTCATCTTCCCTATAATGGCGAAACTTTGATTATTCGTGGGGAACGAAGTGGAACTAGAATTAGTATCATATCGAGTATCAAAACGGAGAAGTACATTAAGAAAGGTTGTCTTGCTTTCTTAGCCCATGTAACCGAGAAAAAGTCGGGGGAGAAGCGACTTGAAGATGTTCCTATTGTTCGTGAATTTTCTGAAGTTTTTCCCGAGGATTTACCGGGACTTCCACCGGCACGTCAAGTAGAATTTCATATTGACTTAGTGCCCGGAGCTGCACCGATTGCGCGAGCACCGTACCGTTTAGCACCATCCGAAATGCAAGAGTTGTCTAATCAATTGCAAGAGCTTCTAGACAAAGGATTCATTAGGCCGAGTTCCTCTCCTTGGGGAGCACCGGTCTTGTTTGTGAAGAAGAAGGATGGATCCTTCCGAATGTGCATAGATTATCGAGAATGGAACAAGTTAACGGTGAAGAATCGTTACCCACTCCCCAGAATTGATGACTTGTTCGATCAGTTGCAAGGTTCTAGTATTTATTCCAAGATTGATCTTCGGTCGGGTTATCATCAGCTTCGAGTTCGGGAAGAGGATATTCCGAAAACAGCGTTTAGAACACGTTACGGTCATTACGAGTTTCAAGTGATGCCGTTTGGATTGACTAATGCACCGGCGGTATTCATGGATCTCATGAATAGAGTTTGTAAGCCGTATTTGGACAAGTTTGTTATAGTGTTCATCGACGACATATTGATCTACTCCAAGAGCAAAGAAGAGCACGAAGAGCATTTAAGGACGATTTTAAGGCTACTCAAGAATGAGAAGTTGTATGCCAAGTTTTCGAAGTGTGATTTTTGGAACCACAAAGTGCAATTTCTTGGTCATGTCATTGATAGTCAGGGACTACAAGTTGATCCCGCAAAGATTGAAGCAGTGAAAGATTGGGCTACTCCAACGAATCCTACGGAAATTCGACAATTTCTAGGACTAGCCGGGTATTACCGAAGGTTCATCGAAGGTTTTCGAAGATAGCGAGACCTTTGACCAAGTTGACACAGAAAAACAAGAAGTACGAGTGGGGAAGGAAACAAGAAGTTGCTTTTCAGTTGTTGAAGCAAAAGCTTTGCAGTGCGCCGATTTTAGCACTACCCGAAGGAATTGAGAACTTTGTTGTATATTGCGACGCTTCGCATAAAGGACTTGGGGCTGTGTTAATGCAAAACGAGAAGGTGATAGCGTATGCTTCTCGACAACTTAAGACTCATGAGAAGAATTACACAACTCATGATCTCGAGTTAGGAGCCGTGGTTTTTGCGCTCAAGATTTGGAGACACTACCTCTATGGTACAAAGTGCACAGTGTTTACCGACCACAAGAGTTTGCAATATATTCTTGATCAGAAGGAGCTTAATATGAGGCAACGTCGTTGGTTGGAATTACTCAGCGACTATGATTGTGAAATCAAGTATCACCCGGGAAAAGCCAATGTTGTGGCTGATGCTCTTAGTCGGAAAGAGAGGCCTAAACCTTTAAGAGTTCGATCATTGGGAATGACGATTATTTCTCCTTTACCATCGAAAATCCACGAAGCACAAGTCGAGGCACTTAAGGAGGAGAACCGACCAAGTGAAAAGCTTTATGGTATGCCCGAAAGCGCAAATGGTTTTGTAAAGAGAGCAGATGGAGTACTATGTTTCAAGGATAGAATGTGGGTTCCATTGCATGGCGGAATACGAGAATTGATTATGCATGAGTCGCATAAGTCAAAGTATTCTATTCATCCAGGATCGGATAAGATGTATCAAGATCTTAAGAAGCTTTATTGGTGGCCGAACATGAAAGCGGAGATTGCCACGTACGTTAGCAAATGTCTCGCAGGCACGTTACTCGCTAAGGTAAAAGTTGCATATCAGAAGCCTTCAGGTTTACTCCAACAACCGGAAATTCCTCAATGGAAATGGGAACGCATTACAATGGACTTTGTTACGAAACTTCCTAAGACATCGGGAGGTTACGATGCTATTTGGGTAATTGTTGATCGCCTTACCAAGTCAGCCCATTTCATACCGATTAGAGAGACATATTCCATGGAGCAACTCACTAGACTTTATGTCAAGGAAATAGTCTCGAGGCACGGAGCACCAATTTCTATCATTTCCGACAGAGATAGTCGATTCACTTCAAACTTTTGGAATTCATTGCAAGATTCATTCGAAACCAGATTAGAGATGAGCACAGCATATCACCCACAAACCGACGGTCAAAGTGAAAGGACCATTCAAACATTAGAAGACATGCTGAGAGCATGTGTGATTGATTTTGGAAATGGTTGGGCTAACCATTTGCCATTGATTGAATTCTCGTACAACAATAGTTATCACACCAGTATCAAGATGGCACCATTTGAGGCACTCTATGGTCGTAAGTGCCGTTCACCTGTTTGTTGGGCCGAGGTAGGAGACGCACAACTTACTGGTCCAGAAATGGTACGGGAAACCACGGAAAAGATTGTTCAAATTCGTGATAGACTCAGAACTGCAAGGAGTCGACAGAAAAGTTATGCGGATGTTAGACGCAAGGATTTGGAATTTCAAGTAGGTGACAAAGTTATGTTGAAAGTATCGCCTTGGAAGGGCGTGGTACGATTTGGAAAGCGTGGGAAATTGAACCCAAGATACATTGGACCATTCAAGATTTTGAGCAGAGTTGGTCCGGTAGCTTATCGTCTTGATCTTCCGTCAGAACTTAGTCATGTGCACAACACGTTTCACGTTTCAAACTTGAAGAAGTGTCTTTCGGACGAATCGCTTGTTATTCCATTGGACGAAGTTCAGCTTGACGACAAACTCAATTTTGTGGAAGAACCTGTAGAAATCATGGACCGCGAGGTCAAGCAGTTGAAACAGAGTCGTATCCCTATTGTGAAAGTTCGTTGGAATTCTCGACGAGGTCCTGAGTTTACTTGGGAACGGGAAGACCAGATGCGACGCAAGTATCCTCATCTTTTCACCGACACCGTTACACCTAACAACGATTGAATTCAGGGACTGAATTCCTTTTTGGATGGGCGAATGTGACAATCCGTACTTTCAGGTCATTTCTCGACACGATGCATGTCTCATTATTTCAACATTTTGAGTAAACTTGGTTTACTTGTTTCAAATTCGCGTAACCTTGGAGGTTTAGCGGCGAATTCATGATCATGACATCACGTACATTTCATATGGACTATGATTAGTCTACATTTCATTGATATCATGTGCATCTCATAAATTCATTCACGACATTTCATTTCATATTTTACGCGTAATTTTTATGTTTAATAATCTTTATCGCGTGAGTTTTTATTTTAACATTTAACCCGATACTTTCAAAAATGATCCCGAGGTATTTTTAAACTTACATTTAGTTTATAAAAACTATATTTTTAGTTTTCCTAGTATTTCAAATTTATTTGGTACTCAAATCATTAAAGTTTAATTATTACGTCGTTTTCTTAAAAATTGTACGATAATTATTTTATCACCCAAATTTCACAAGGAATGTATTTTTACAATTTTTATTATCTCAATACATTCTATTTGGACCTATTAAAAACTTACTTGTACTAAAAATTTCCATTTACCTTTACTTGTACAATTTCTACACAATTACTTATACTTTTGTCAAATTTTATACAAAATTATATACAAGTAAAGTTTAAAAAAAAAAAAATAATAATATCTACATTCCCCCCCCCCCCTTGGCCGACCAAGGGGGAAGGGTAGTAATAAATGTGGCATGGAACATGATTGTTGATAACTTTACTCATACAAAAGTCTTACTTAACTTATTTCCTCATTCATTTCATTATTTCACAAGTGATAGCTAAAAATATTTCTCTCTTCTTTGGGGCTCTCCAAAACCGGTTACACATCAAGGAGTACAAGGGATCAAAATTTTTATCAAGATCAAGTGTTATTTCAACCTAGTTTATATCCTTTATATGGTTTTGAAATAAAAACCAAGGATATTTAAGTTAATCCTTGTTACTTTCACCTCATCACTATCACTAGTAAGCATGTTTTATTCATTTTCAAGTTTCCTTTTCATTTTCATATGTTTCTTTTCATTTTTGGAGCTTATATGCATGATATGTGATTTATACCATTTATTACATGATTTTAGAGTATATATATATATATATGGTCATCCTATAATTATCCCCTTGGTATTGGTTGGTCTTGATGGTGATTAGGAACCCATGACACCCTAAGAAGGTGTATGGTAGGATTAGATTAGTTTTGGAGTTGATTTGAAGGGATTAGAATAGGTTTTGTCCGAGAAAAACTATTTTCGATAACTATATTTTGTGTTCTGTCCTTAATTCGAATTTCTGGAAAAACCTACTGTTGGTACGACATTTTGGCCTTGATATTTAGAAAATATACTTTAAAACGAATCCGTGGCCGCTTGAACGGATAAAAACGGACTTATAACGAAGAAGTTATGGATTTTACAAGTTTGACGACGAAATATATTATTTTCAGAAATTTCAGCAACATGTTTTTAGTATTTTCGAGTCAAAAACGAGCCTTAAGCTTCACAAATTATTTCGACTTGTCAAAAATATATTAGTTTACTTCAATACGAAGCTAAGGACATATTAAACGTAGAAAACGGATTTGAAACGACAAAGATATGCACTTTTTCATAAACTTGCCGTAACTAATTTTCTGCACACAATTAGCCAAAACCACCATCTTTAACCCCTATTATCTTTATGTTCGAGACCTTTTGGACGAAAACTCCTGAACTGAAACTTTTAGATATCGATACAAACTTTCCAAAACAGTCGAGTTCGTTCTCTAACGATCGACGTACACTATTTTACGACTAGTTTTCCAAAGCCATTTTTGGTAATTTCATGATTTTTCCGACGACATTGTTTTGCGACGAAAAGTGGTAATTTCTCTAAAAATCATTATAAAACCATTGTAGGATGACATTTTGACGTAAAAACATGTAAAGTCATTTTTGATTGGTCAAGACGTCAAAAGAGTATTTTTCGACGTCGAGTAATATTTTCAAAACTCGTAAATGGTATAAATAACATATCAAGTGCATGCATAACATTACATTGCAATTCATAACATATCATATCGTTGATAATAGGTCCCTGTTGACGCATTACATTAAACCTCAGTGTACTCACTTTTGCCGTTATTCCAGTTTATCCAAGTGAGTTTTCATAGCCCCGTTTTACATGCTTTCGATTATTTTCAAACCCACGGGGGAGAATACATTGCACTACATTTTTCTTTGTACGATACCAAGTATGTTAAATTCATTACATTGCTTAAGTTACCGCATTTGCCAATTTGAAAGTCCCCATTACTTGAACATGAACCGTTAATCTTTGAAGCGAGGATGAGTGGATAGATCTATCGAGGGTGACGCCTCCATCGGGGTTGGTGAATCCCAACCAGGAAAACGGATGCATTTCATTTGATCACATTACGAGTTGTCTGGCAAACTCTCTGCAGGGGCATACATGATTGAACAGTCTAGTTTCGGGGTCATGGGCTTAGAGCAATTGTAACATTATTTTTACGTGACTTGATGGTCATGCATGCTAGATACTTGTGTAGTCGTATAAAACATTTACATAAACCTATGATTTCTCACCAACATTATTGTTGACCGTTTTTAGCAATGTATTTTCAGTGTACGCGAGGTATTATCATCATGACAAGGTTTAGGGACCTACATTTTGAGTCGCGGCGTCGACTTACATTATGTACATTATGGCACTTTATTTCAAAACATCGTTTGGAATTGTAATATATTTGTATTTCCGCAAACTGTGTAAACCTTTTGGGACCGATGTTGTACTCTGAATGTTTTTAAGAAATATCCAACGATGTGTTTTTAAAACGGCACTTTAGGTCGTTCAATATAACTGTGATGTGGTGCTATGACAGTCAATCCCCCAGGAATTCCATTCCGCTGCAAAACAGGTAAATTGGGGGTGTGACAACCACATTGTTACACATCGGTCAAACAATGGACGGTATATCAAGGCCCCTCAAAGATAAATTAAGACGAGTAGGAAGCCTGTCCAAAGAAAGACGCCAAATGAAAATGTTTACCTTTCGAGGAAGAATATTGAACCATCAAGTGCACGGGGAACACGAAGGAAGCAAACAAGAGTCAAGGTGAACTCGAATTACATGAACCGAAAAACTGCCATCGTTGCCAAGGTTCCAACTCCATGAATCAGGCTCATCAAGAAGCTTTACTTGACCCAACTCTGAAACTAGAGAATCTAAGGCACCTTCATTACGGGAGCCCTCGACCTGCCTCTTCCAATTCCAAACCCAAGAATCATTTACTCTTCGATCTGAGAGTAAGCAATCCGCATTTGCATCAAGGTGATATAACCTATTAAATCTAGACATTAACGTGCCATTGCCATTCCATTGATCTTTCCAAAACCGAATAGATAAACCATTACCCACTTTACGACTAAGAGTACTCATCAAGAGAAAGTTACGTTGATGAAGCAGTGAGTATGTCGAGATGATGGATGCCCAAACGCCATTATAATTGCATCCTTTAATATCAAAACCTGCTTCCACACCATGTATAGCCACAATGACACGAGCCCAAATAGAATCTGGGTTATTAACAAGACGCCATCTCCATTTTTGGAGAAGTGCAAAATTGAAAGATTTCAAACTTCCAAGGTTTAACCCACCTTTATCAAACGAAGCCATAACGTTTTCCCATTTAAGCCACGACATTTTTCTACTTTTGACACTACCACCCCAGAAAAAGGAAGCCCGGATAGCTTCAAGGGAGTTAAGAACAGATTCAGGACATTTGAAGATCGACATATAATAAATCCCGAGGCTTCCCAAAACTGATTTAATAAGAGTTAGGCGACCCCCAATGGATAAAGTGCTTGCTTTCCAAGAAGAAAGTTTAGCACGAAAACGGGATATTAAAGGCTGCCAATTTGCTATAAGGTTCATATTTGCTCCAAGAGGTAAGCCAAGATAAGAGAAAGGAACAATACCTGAGCTACATCCTGTGTCACGAGCCAAAACATCAATATCATGAGAGTTCACTCCAAGACCGTAGACATTAGATTTGGAGACGTTTATTTTGAGGCATGAAGCAAGATAGAACACGTGAAGAACACGAATGATATTATTCATATCTTGCCTATTCCAATCTGAGATAATCACAACTTCATCCGCATAAAAGAGATGAGATAATTTAAAACCTGAATCTCCTATTGAAGCCCCATGAATAAGGCCGAAGAACCGCATTTTTAACGCGGTGTGAAGGCCTTCCATAATGATAATGAATAAGAAAGGACTTAGCGGATCACCTTGACGTAAACCATGCTTTATAGAGAATTCACTAGAGGAACTTCCATTTATAAGAACAGAAGCTCTAGCCGAATGAAGGCAACCCTGAATCCATCTACGCCATTTGTTACCAAACCCAAGACTAGCTAACATGTGATCGAGAAACTTCCAACTTACGGTGTCGAATGCTTTTTCAAAGTCAACTTTAAACAACAACAAATTTCTGTTCTTCTTTTTGTACCACGACATTATCTCACTAAGCATCAAAGGGCCATCAAGAATGTATCTTCCCGAAATGAAAGCCGATTGTTCTTTACTCACCAATTAATGACTTTCGAAAGCCTATTAGCCAAGACTTTAAATCACATGTGCTTTAACATTAATATCACATGTGATATTATTAGAATATTCAAATCAGTGTTTAATCACATATGATTTTTTCATTCAATTTTCAGTAATGAAAAAAAAACAAAAAAAGTAAAAAAAACACGATTTTTTTTGTCGAAAGTATACCAAAGTGCCTATCTATAAAAAGATATTTAAATTCTTATCGTAATGGTATATTTTTTTTTTCGCTTAACGATTAACGGTTTGAAATATATTAATATTTGAAAAAAAAGATGAAGGTGGAGTTTTTAAATTGTTGGGATTAATCTCATCTATTAAATCAAATAAAGATAAAGGGTGGAGATTGATCAATTGGTATGTAAAATAAGTTTAGTATGTAAATGATCTTAAATCCTTAACTTTTCTTATATTTTTGGGGTGTTACATATTACACATTTTTGAGTGTCTCACTGCCCGAAACATTGTATAAGAGAAGATTCTAATTTCTTTGAACCAGGTGGAAACACTTTTTGAGATGCAGCCTTTAACAATGTCAACACTTGCTTCTGTTTTTATATTCGAAAAATGTACACAAAGATGTAAAGTTTACAATTGGAATGTATTGTAATCACAAATCATATCGTATTATTTCGCTGTCAACAATTTTGCATTTGTTCCACATTTTATCTTTATTGTAATTTATTTAAATAAAAAATTCCTTATTGTAATTGCAAACAATGTTGCAGTATTTCGCAGTAACCTACACATAATTGCATGGTCGACAGGTTGACAAGACATGTTAAGTATCTCTATATATTACGAACAATGATGCATTGCGTTAATCAACATAGACTAAAAAAGCTACATATACGCACATACGAAATACTCTTAGCCTTTTCACAACTTAAGTATGAAAAACACAACATATAAATGCCTCTTTTTCTCTTGAAGTTGTCAGAATTATTCAGTTCCCCTCGCTGGCAAGCACCTAGTCGAGTTCCTTAGAGAGAGTTTTTGACAAATCGTAATTTCAGGTCATTTATCAAACTTTGAAAATTTTACTATTCATCTCGGGGAATTTACTATTCACATAATACTATTCATCATTTTACTATTCATCATTTTTGAAGTCAGTTTGCGACTTTGAGAAGTTATTTTAAAATTTTACTATTCATGAAACACTATTCATTCCCTGAGAAAAATCACTATTCATGGTTACTATTCATCATTTTTCGTAAACTAGGTTTACAAGTATCGAATTAGCGTAACCGTAAGGGTTAAGCTGCGTATTCATGGAACATCATTGAGAACATTACATATAGACTAGAGTTAGTCTACATATTATCAGTAACATCATTTTCATATTAGTTTATGCATGGGTTTGCATATTCCCTTAACGTATATTTATTTATTAAATAAACGCTATCGCACGATCATTTATTTTGATCAATTGATCCAACACTTCCAACAATTGTTCAGATATATTTTTATACTCATTTTAATGCTATAAAAATTATATCACTAGTTTACCCGATGTTTTGAATTTATTTTGTATATATATTGTTATATATATATATATTTACGAAGGTTTACGTAATTTCGATAAAATAATTATTTAATCACCCGATACTTTGCGTATAATTTTTATGACTTAGATATATTTTATTTTGTTCCGTTAAAATCTATTTCTAGCTAACTCTATACCTAATAACTAAATATCTATACTTAAATTAACAAAATATCAAAGTTATACATATATTTTATAAAACAAAAGGCCCCAATTTCTTGCTCCTTATGCCATTGCCGACTTCCCTCTTAGTCACCATATGACTAACTTATTTTTACTACTAAAAAATGCATTTAAGTCCTTTAGTCTAGATATTTTCCATACATTTGTTATTATTTACAAAAATTAAACATACATGATGTGGAAAACTAGAAGGGGGGGGGGGGGTTGAATAGTTTTGCCAATTAAAACTTTCTTTTAAACTATTTAGATTGACTTATGTCAATCCATTTGGATGTGTGTGTTGGATGTTGATAAACAAGCATATAAAGGTAAGTAATGAAAAGATAAGAGTAAGAAGCACAAAACCACAACGCGAGTATTTATAGTGGTTCGGCTACAAGGACACCTTCCTTGACCTACTCCACTCCCCGAGTCACCTACTCGAGAGTTCGTAATCACTACACCAATCTCCTTATGGCGGAGAAGCCTTCACAACGTCGCCTACCCTTTTTCCGGTGCTAGGCTAACCACCGGGTTCTTTCACTCCAAGGTGAACCACACCTACACAACGTCGCCTACCCTTTATAAGGTACTAGGCTAAGTACCTAGTTCTTTCACTCCAAGGTGAACTACACCTTCACAACGTCGCCTACCCTTTATTAGGTACTAGGCTAAGCACCTAGTTCCATTGCAATGGAGGAACTACTACCACACTACACCAACGACTAATCCCAAAGGAGATCTACTCCTTTACAACATCATCAAGGATATCAATATCCTTGGATCTAATACTAGTCTATCTTGTACATCGAAACACACCATATCGAATGTACATCTAAGGCACCTTTCACTAATGCCTTTGACTAGATCTACAAGACACTTTTCACTAATGTCTTGTGTCTTCACTTCTAAGCACCTTTCACTAATGCTTATTTGTCATGACTTCTAAGCACCTTTCACTAATGCTTCTTGTCTTGACTTCTAAGCACCTACCACAAGTGCTTATGCTATAGACGATAGATACCCTTCGCTAATATCTTCATCTTGACACTTGAGACATCTTTCACTAATGTCTTCAACACTACACTTCTTTGAATAAAGAAAGGAATCATCAACAAGAAGACTTCAGTAGCCTTGATGATGAGGAAGCATGGCAACTCATGGACTTGAGCTTGCTCGACTTCAAAGGTGGTGATCTTGCCTTTAAGTGGAACCTAAAAGATCACACAAAAACAAAACTACAAACATAGATCTCTTGGATCTAAGGTTAGTGAGTTTTTAAATCAGAGAGAAAGTATGTTAGAAAGGGGTGAGAAATAATGAATAAATGGCTCACTATTTATAGAGAAAAAAATCCTACTGTTCCCCGGATCCCACGGATCCCTACCACGAGGGATCCGGCTAGCACAAAGCTAGGGATCCGTGGAACGCTCCTCTTTGCCCATAGGTATTTTGTTTATGGGTCATGGGTCATGGGTTGAACCATGGATCTTTGGCTAGATACAATGTATCTTTAAGTGCAATGCACTTAGTCACTTGGGTATGGGTTGATCCATGGGTTATGGATATTATCCATGTGTGATATAAGCATGATGTCATGCAATGGGTTATGGGTTAAGATCCATGGGGCATGAGCTTTGGGTTGTACCCAACTACATTCAATGTATTTGCCCAATGGGTTGTGATACTTAAGTTTCTACCCATTTATATTACCCAATATACTACATACTAGTTATGTGTATATTTTATCCAAATATGTAAACACTAGTTGTTGTACATATGTATTACTAAATCATAAAATCACTTATACTTGTTTTATTGTTTTATGTGAAAATGTGAATATGTTAGAAACTATTAGTTCAAACCATTTACGTATTTTATTTGTTTCGTTAACATGATTTTACGTTTGTTATCGACAAAACATTAGAAGATCGTAAAATATAAATAAACGTTTTTACGGCTTATTTGTATTAACAATCTCCCCCTTTTTGTTGATGACAAAATATAAAATTATTTTAAGGAAAAGCTAAAATTCGTAAAAGCTTGAATTTGTAGTTTTTACTTTCTTCTCCCCCTTTTTGTCGAAACAAAAAGTGTTTGAAGGAAAGCAACACATTGTTTTTAAGAAAAACATGTGAAAGAAATAAAAATAAAAAGAGATAGAGAGCAAGTAATTGGAAAAGATCTCATCTTTACTCCCCCTTGACGAGTCCATCCCTATGTAAGGGCGTCAAGAAAGTGATACTAATCTAGTTTGTTTGCAAGTAAGTTTGCAAAAGATTTCGTCTAAGTGACGAATGTACTCCCCCTTGATGATTGCAATTTTGCAAGGGGATGTCATGAAATGTAAACATAGTATTGCAAGTAATTTGCAATGTATTGCTTTGACATAAAGCTCCCCCTAGCTTTAGGATGTCAAAGTCTTCATGTGTAAATTGAATAACTACAAAAAAAAGGTTAGAAAGCAAGTATAATTCACAATTTCCTGCAAATGTGGTTCAAGTTAGTAGAAAGAAAGCTTTCTGTCTCACGGATCCTGCGGTTCCCTCCTAGTAGGGATCCGTCTAGGCAATTCTGAGGGATCCGTATTAACTGATTAATTTCAGTAAAGGTGATATAACAAGTAATGTTATCACAAAAATGAGATATGAATACAAGGTAATCATATGCTCAGAAAAATAACAAGTAGCATGTAATTCCATTTAATAAAACTAGAGTTATGATATACATGACTCTAAAAACTAAGAAAATAAGAAAATACATGACTAGGAATTTCTAAACCAACTATCGCTTGATGCTAGGACACCACTAAAATCTTCTAGCTCAAGTTTTGTTTAGGTTTGATCTCGTCGAAACGTTTGAGGAGATGATAGAACATGAAACGTTGGTCTTCTCGTACTTCATGTATCAAACCTTCAACATGTTGACAATGATAACAATCTTTGTCATGGCTAGGTAGTGGTGGTGGAAGAATTGAAATGGCTTGATGCGAAGGATCAAGTGAAGCGGCTTGTGGAGCTTCAAACGATGGAGGGATTGGTGGAGGCGCATTTGAGAATGGCTCGACCAAGAATGATGGTGGTGGTAGAGAAGTGTCAACTTCCATATGGTCGGGTGGTTGACTTTGATGATTTCTCATAATCCAAATGGGATTATATGATGGAAACGGCGAAAAGAAAGCCGGAGCAAGTGTTGAATCAACACCTTGATTTTGTACCATTATTCCTCCTAATGAGGAGAATGTTGTCGGCGGAAGCGGATGAGACGGCCTAGGAGGCAAGTCCTCTAAATTGTAGAGGTGTGGTGATGATAGTGGGGATGTAAATGAAATAGCTCTAGGAACCAATGGTGATGGTTTAGTGGAGATGATATTGTTTGGCCTAGGAGGTATGGTGGTGTTTGGCATTGGTAGTTTTGTGGGTACTATCCTTTTAGGAATTGGTTTGATTGGATGAGGAAGGATCCTATCATTTGTTGGCTTGACCGGAGATGATTCGGTTGAAGAGATTTCATGTATAACACGAGCCTTTTTCATGGGTGGTTCTTTGGTGGATAAGTTACTACTTGGGGTTTTCCTCATGATGAGATGATTTCAAGAGGTTTGCAAAGATTTCTAAAGTGCTGAAAGTTAGGATGAGAGTGATGACTATGGAGGTCCTAACAAAGTGGTTTATAACCCAAGAGATTTGGCAAGTGCATTTAAGCTTTAAGCCACTAGGATTCATTGGAATGTGATGATGAACATACACAAGAGTCAACTTCAGAGTTTGCACTGATCTAGGAACTTATTTAAGATGAGATGGAGTGTTTGAGTTAGGAAGATGAGTTGAAATGATTGTTTTAGCAAGATTTGACATAAACTGTCATCCGGATCCTACGGTTCCCTCCTCAGAGGGAGCCGTCTAGGCTAATCCTAGGTATCCGGCTCTCAGCAGCTATGAAAGAGTGGAAATGATGTTTCTAAGATCTAAGACCTATAATATCTTGAGTGTTTCAGTCCTCCTAAGTGTCTTAAATTAAGGAGTGCTTAAGTACTTGAAGGTAATGAATGATGTAGCTAATGATTGTCTTTTATGGAAGGATTTGGAACTTTCAAGAGTACCAATGGATGAGCAAGAATGACACTAAAGATTAGAGTGTCAATTGAAGCTAAATGATCCTAGAGATCAGGTTGTGACTTAGGATAGTGTTTTGTAAAATATCCTAGAATCTTTGAGATGGGAAAAACTAGAGTTTGATCAACTTTGATAAATTTTGAGGTAAGGATGAATTATGATCAATTTTGCCATAATCAAAAGATTTCTAAGACTAAATGTGAGGGATTAAGTAAAAAATGAAGTGTGAGTTTGGGAGTGGAAGAGTAATGGATTAAAAATGAAATGGTAGATCTACAAGCGTCTTAGAGTGTGATCTAGGTGAGTTATGTATGAGTAGGAAAGATCAACCTATCTTGATAAGAACTTAATTTGCCTTAAGACACTATGTTTAGCTTAGTGTGAGGTGTTCTAAGGATATGTTTGAAATATAATGCTTGCAATTGCATTTTCTGTTTGCCGGATCCCACGGTTCCCTAAGTGTAGGGATCCGTTTAGTACAATCTTTGGGATCCGCCCATCTGCTCAGCAGGACCTTTACTAAAGGTATGCAATGATCTTCACAATGCATTATATCTCAAGGATAGTCTAAAAAGAGTTCTAATACTAAGATATCAAATGTAAGATGTTTTATTTCATGGAATAAATTGGATTACATTGATAAAGCACGAGTACAAGAGAATTGATCCTATTTTGGAATACTACTAGGTTCCTTGAGTGTTTTCGCTAGGAGGATCATTATGTGATTGATGAGTGTTGGTGGAATCAAGAATGAAGAAAGTCTTCATGAGAGATATGTTTAGCGGTTCCATCATCTTGTTCACAAGTACGTACAACAGAGTTTGAAATTGAGGATGGAAGTGCATAACATTATGATAGAGGCGTGTCAAGAACATTCCATAAGGGATGAGTTTATTCTTGGAGCCTTGAAGATTTGCAATTCGCCTTGCGAAGAAGTAGGCGAGATTGTATGGTTGTTGTGTTAGCAAACAGTACAACATGTGAGCACAACAAGCGAGAAGAATTTCTTGATTTCCCCTAAGGCTCCAAACATTTTCACGTAGGATGAGTGCAAGAGGCTTGTACTCTTCTCAGATATCCCTTGTAAAGATAATGTTTGGATCGGAGTAATATGGTCGAGGTTTGCATATTATGCGATTTAAATCTTCCAGAGAGGGTATGTGTGAACAATATGGACTATTTTCTTCACGAAAGTTGAAGAGAGAATCAAGAGACCAATCTTCGGTGAAGGCACATTGTCCATGATTTGGAATCCGGAGGATGTGAGCAAAATGCCCAAGGGTTAGAGTGAACTTTTGGTTTTTGATATAAAACCAAAGAGATAGAGAGCGATCCTCGTTACGAACGAGTTCGACTTGACGGAAGAATTCCATTATGAACCTTGGACATATCTTCTCGTTGATTTCAAGAAGACATTCTAGTCTTATGGCTCGGAAGGAGGTATTGATACCTTCTTCGAATTGTAGAGGGGTGTCTACAATACGTCCTTCGTGGAAGTGACGGTTTTCGAGATTATTGAACCCACGGACATGATTGCCAGGTGTGTTGGGTTCGAGAGAGATGTTCGGAGTGTAGACGCTAGTGAGTGAAAAATCAAACTCATATTCATGCGTCATAGTTGAACCTATAGAAATGATAAGTTAATAAAAAGAGATGTTTGTGGTCAACCTATGATAATCTAATGTTTTTACTAGATTTTTATTAACAATGGTATTTAACACTTTAACTTACTCAAGGTTTTGACTTTCTAGTGGATTATTACATTTAGAAAGATAGTGGTTTTTAATTTGCATGAAAAACTGTTTTCCAGTAGGACGGATCCCACGGTTCCTTTTCAAAAGGGATCCGGCTAGTATAACTTCCGGGATCTGTAGATCTGTAATTACAGAACAGATTATATGAAAGCGCATAGGTTTTTAGATCTCATAGTTTTATACCAAGATATATGTTTTAACCTACATTTTCTTTTAACATGCATACATGACTTCTAATGTATCACGAAAGAATATGAAACAAATAAATCAAAAGAAATGACAAACATATTATGATAATAATAACCTAGATAACTTAGATCATTAGTAATATTGCATTTCAATACTAAGGATGATACAAAGGATTGGGTATATGATCCCAATGTAGATTAACAACACAAAGTAAATGTCTCCATATGTGAACTTCATCATAGGGAACACAAGTGCAATGAGTGTTAAGGCGATGAGCACGAGTGCGATGTAAACCATGTTGATGACGGATCTTCTTGGTTTCGGTTGAGATGAAGTGGAGAGGAAGATGAAGTTTTGAGTGAGAGGGAATTTTTGAAATTGGAAAATTTGAAAAAGTGAGGGTTTGGTAGAGTGGTCGACGGTGGGGTTATTTATAGGGAAGGAGGAATTTTTGAAATTCGTGTTTTGTTTTATTATTGGATTAAAAGAAACAAAACATAAGTTTTATATACCACGACTTTAGACGAGAAATAAAACACGTATGTGAGGAAAAAGGCTTCCTAATGAAGCTTCATGTAAAACATGTATAAGCACAAAGGATAATCATATAAATACCTAAATAGACATACTTAATTATCAAGCAAAATAAAAAGAGAATCATACCTCTAGCGCACTTAGGAATGTCTTTACAAATGACACAACAAATGTCACTTAGAAGATTCCCGCTCCTTTGCGATTAAGATACCTTCTTAAGGAAGGTATTCTTTTTACCAAGCGATTCCTATAGCTTGGTGGGTATGAGCTTTGATTAATCAACATGACAAAGAGGATTAGTGCAATTAAATGAAACAAGTAAATAAAAAAATGTTGTTATCAAATCAACATCCAAACTTATAGTTTTAAAAGACATGGTGTTTGTTTTTATGAAAAACCTTCTTTGTAGTTTTCAATTAACCATGGATCGTATCAAGTTTTTAAAGTACAATATACTTCAAGAAACTTGGTAACGAAGCTCTGATGCTAATTGTGGAAAACTAGAAGGGGGGGGGGGTTAAATAGTTTTGCCAATTAAAACTTTCTTTTAAACTATTTAGATTGACTTATGTCAATCCATTTGGATGAGTATGTTGGATGTTGATAAACAAGCATATAAAGGTAAGTAATGAAAAGATAAGAGTAAGAAGCACAAAAACACAACGCGAGTAAATATAGTGGTTCGGCTACAAGGATACCTTCCTTGCCCTACTCCACTCCCTGAGTCACCTACTCGAGAGTTCGTAATCACTACACCAATCTCCTTATGGCGGAGAAGCCTTCACAACGTCGCCTACCCTTTTTCCGGTGCTAGGCTAACCAGCGGGTTCTTTCACTCCAAGGTGAACCACACCTACACAACGTCGCCTACCCTTTATAAGGTACTAGGCTAAGTACCTAGTTCTTTCACTCCAAGGTGAACTACACCTTCACAACGTCGCCTACCCTTTATTAGGTACTAGGCTAAGCACCTAGTTCCATTGCAATGGAGGAACTACTACCACACTACACCAACGACTAATCCCAAAGGAGATCTACTCCTTTACAACATCATCAAGGATATCAATATCCTTGGATCTAATACTAGTCTATCTTGTACATCGAAACACACCATATCGAATGTACATCTAAGGCACCTTTCACTAATGCCTTTGACTAGATCTACAAGACACTTTTCACTAATGTCTTGTGTCTTCACTTCTAAGCACCTTTCACTAATGCTTCTTTGTCATGACTTCTAAGCACCTTCACTAATGCTTCTTGTCTTGACTTCTAAGCACCTACCACAAGTGCTTATGCTATAGACGATAGATACCCTTCGTTAATATCTTCGTCTTGACACTTGAGACATCTTTCACTAATGTCTTCAACA
The DNA here is from genome assembly GCA_910596185.1 of Chrysanthemum makinoi. NCBI lineage: Eukaryota > Viridiplantae > Streptophyta > Magnoliopsida > Asterales > Asteraceae > Chrysanthemum > Chrysanthemum makinoi. The sequence continues at coordinate 131,138,220 of OU343218.1, forward strand.
CTACACTTCTTTGAATAAAGAAAGGAATCATCAACAAGAAGACTTCAGTAGCCTTGATGATGAGGAAGCATGGCAACTCATGGACTTGAGCTTGCTCGACTTCAAAGGTGGTGATCTTGCCTTTAAGAGGAACCTAAAAGATCACACAAAAACAAAACTACAAACATAGATCTCTTGGATCTAAGGTTAGTGAGTTTTAACTCAGGGGAGAAAGTATGTTAGAAAGGGGTGAGAAATAATGAAAAAATGGCTCACTATTTATAGAGGAAAAATCCCTCTTTTCCCGGATCCCACAGATCCCTACCACAAGGGATCCGGCTAGCACAAAGCTAGGGATCCGTGGAACTCTCCTCTTATGGGTATTTTGGTTATGGTCATGGGTCATGGGTTGAACCATGGATCTTTGGCTAGATACAATGTATCTTTAAGTGCAATGCACTTAGTCACTTGGGTATGGGTTGATCCATGGGTTATGGATATTATCCATGTGTGATATAAGCATGATGTCATGCAATGGGTTATGGGTCAAGATCCATGGGGCATGGGCTTTGGGTTGTACCCAACTACATTCAATGTATTTGCCCAATGGGTTGTCATACTTAAGTTTCTACCCATTTATATTACCCAATATACTACATACTAGTTATGTGTATATTTTATCCAAATATGTAAACACTAGTTGTTGTACATATGTATTACTAAATCATAAAATCACTTATACTTGTTTTAGTGTTTTATGTGAAAATGTGAATATGTTAGAAACTATTAGTTCAAACCATTTACGTATTTTATTTGTTTCGTTAACATGATTTTACGTTTTTTATTGACAAAACATTAGAAGATCGTAAAATATAAATAAACGTTTTTACGGCTTATTTGTACTAACACATGATAATTTTATTTAGTGAAAAACTAGAAACACTCTCTACTTCATCCTTAAGGTTCGGCCATGATCAAGAACAAGAGAAGATCATCTTAACTTTTCAAGCTCAAGTTTTATCTATTTCTATTAGTGATCTATGTTAAGGTTTTGAAATAAAAACCCATAGATTAATTAGGTTTTCTAGCTCTAAAACTCTTCAATCACTCAAGTAAGCTTCAACTAATTTTTCTTACTCTTATAAACTATTACTTGATGTATTTTTATGTTCTTATAACAAATCATGCAAGTATACCATTTGTTTATACCACTTTATATATATTTTTCAACATAAAATGGATTTACAAGTTTTAATTAATATTCCCATGAACCTTATCATTTTATTGAAGTTTAGGAACCCATGACACCCTAAGAAGGTGTATGGTAGGTTTAGAATAGTTTTGGTGTTGATTGGAAGGGTTTAGTACAAGCTTTGAACTAGAAAAATCATTTTTCGACAACATATAATTAAGGGCTGTCCTATTTTGTAAAATCTGGAAATTTCAGTAGGCTGGGGATTATTTTGGTCTAGATATTCAGAAAATAGATTTAAAATCAAAACCGTGGCCGCTTGAACGGGTTAAAACGGGTTTATAACGAAAAAGATACGCTATTTTCAAGTTTAACGACGAAAACTAATTTTTTGGAATAGTACTTGCTGCCAAGGGTTTTTCAAAGGTCAAAAATGAGTTGTAAACATAAACTAGAAGAGTCGATTTATCAAAAATATATTAATACATACTATCACGATTCCGAGGATATATTAAACGTAGAAAACCAAGCTATAACGACTAAGTTACACGCGTTTGAAATATGGCTATCGTACTTATTTTCACAAGTATTAACACTTAATTATTTTCTACTAGACCAAAAATGGTTATCGCAAGTGACCATGTTTGGAGCCATTTTTCATATCGATAGAATATTTTTGAAAATGATGTCTACAAGTAAAAGTGAGTTCGCCTATTCTATTTTCCAAAATGTTCAACCGTTAGTCAAACGAAGGTATAACGAATAATATACGATCACTCAAAATTAGCCATTTTCATAAGTTGTCAAATTATATTGTTTTTCGACGAAGAACTATAAATTCTTGATAAATCACTAAACGACTATCGTAGGATGTTGTTTCAACATAAGTACTTTTAAAGTATTTTATAACATGATGAGATGTCATAAGCGTATATTTCGACGATAAACTTCATTTTCAAAAATGTAAAAGTGGTATATATTACATGTGAATTTGCATGTACGACATTGTTTCACGATTTACATTAGAACATATCATTCATATTAGGTTGCAGATAGAGATTGCACCTCATTTCAGTGTATCCACTTTTGTCATCATAATCATTGCATCAAGTGAGTTCATGACCCCTCTTTTAATTGTTTTGAACTATCTTTGGGGGAGATACATGTTTTTAACAACTTTTATGACAATCATGATTATTTGCAAACTATATGTTTATTTGAACTGAATGTTTAGTCATACGAAGTAACAATATTGCCATACTTAGAGTTTCTATATCATAGACCATTGAGCTAACTGACTTGGTATGATCACGATCTAACGGACTTGGATAATGCTGAGCTAAGGACTTGGTATAATGTTGAAGTAACGGACTTGGTACAATCTTGAACTAACGGACGTGGAACTATTTGAAACTATACTATATTATGTGCTATATCAATTGACTATTGATACATTAAGTTATGTACTATTATGTGAATTCATTTGACAATGTATGCTTGAACATAAATTACTATATTTTGAGTAATGGGTTGTAAACACACAAGTTGCAAGTTTTGTATGGGAGGAACTTGGAACTGAGTGGATTTGCAATGCCTTTGTTGCATGAACGTTCTTTAAAGGTTTTTCATGACAACACAAACTCTATGAACTCACTCAACCTTTGTGTTGACACTTTTAGCATGTTTTATCTCAGGTATTTAGCATATCATCATGGCTTGCATGGAGTCGTTGAGTTGACGCGTCTCACATGGATTTTATGCACTTAACTATCGTTTGATTGTAACAAACTCATGTTGGTACTTTTGGAAATCTTTTGGGACCTATTCTTTGTAAACTCTGATTATTTTACTCAATCAAACGATGTATTTTCAAAACGACACCTTAGGTCGTTCAATATAACTGTAAATGTGATGCTATGGCAGTCATCCCCAAGGTATTCCATTCCGCTGCAAAACAGGTAATTTGGGGGTGTGACAGATTGGCAGTAGAGCAAGAGTTATAGAGAACTAGGTTGTATCATTGACCCTAGCCCATAACTACATAATCATAGCATCTCATCATTTCATCATAAGTGCATATTCACTAGGCATGCGGTTTCATACGTTCATTTTGTGAGTTATTTACTTTCATTTCAAATCGATTGTCACATAGATGTATTCAGATACCCGTTCCATTATTCTTTCTTGAGACTCCAACGTGGAGAATGCCTTGTCATTCCCTATTACAATTTTAACATCAGTTGACTCATCACCGATAACATCGGATGCCGAGACGAAGCCTTCAAAAAGGGTGAAGTCGCTCTCACTCCTCTGTTTCACCACCAACATGTCGTGTTACACGCTATTCACACATTAAGTCACTAAATTGTCATACATTTGAAGCACTTACGACATCTCATAACCTATGTCCTAGGAATCCATCAATCATTTTGAAAAATAACCTCAAACTTATCACCTCCTATCACATCTCTTTAGAGCGCTTATTATTAACATAGGACTTTGCTACGTCTCACCTTTCCTCTTATTTTGAAGAGTTATGGCGCCAAAGAAAGCTGCACCTGCTATGACACAAGCTGCGATCCTAAAGTATGTAGAGGATAGTATAGTCGAGGCACTAAGGAAAAAACGAGCAACGGTAGCTAGGCTGCTGCTTTGCCGAGGCCGGCAGCTGCTGCTGAAGCTGCTAGACTTCTTCTGCGCTACAGGGCTGTATGAGGGTCTGGAGTTCGAAATTGTACATACAAGGACTTTAAGAACTGTGATACCACAAAGTTCAAAGGCACAGAAGGAGCCACTGCTATGATCCATTGGTTTGAGAAGATGTAGTATGTATTTCTTCTATGCAATTGCCCAGATGATTGCAAGGTGAAGTTCGCCACTGGTACACTCTTAGATGGCTCAATATCATGGTGGAATTCGTATGCGCAGCCTACTGGTATAGAAAATGCTTACAAGCTCACGTGGGATGAATTCAAGAAGCTGGTAACTAAGAAGTATTGTCCACGCCAAAGTGAAGAAACTAGAAATAGAATTTTATGAGTTAGTGACTATTGGTTATGACATTGAGACTTACATCAGAAGGTTTCAAGAGTTGGCTGCTCTTTGTCCAACTATGATTTCAGACAATGATAAATTACTGAAAAATTTCATTGGAGGACTTCCACAAAGTATTCAAAGAGATGTAACTTCTTCCGATCCACAAAAAATTGAAGAGACTATCAGGATAACTCAAAAACTCATGGCTCAAGTTGTGAAAAGGGAAAACATTATCAACAATAACCGCAACAACAACAACAACAACCAAACTAGCAACAACAAAAGGAAATGGGAAAATGACCAGGGAGGTTATAATAATGACAACCAAAACCGTAACACTAACCATCATCAACAACAGAATAGAAGACAAGAAGCTGCAATGGTTTATGTCACTGCACCAACACAAGGCAGAGGTTATGTTGGAACCCACCCACTATGTAATCGATGTAAGTTTCATCACTTAGGTCTTTACCCTGCTAAGTGCTATAGCTGTCAAAAACTGGGACACCTCGCCAGGGATTGTAGAGGTAAAACCATAATTACATGTTTCGGATGTGGGGAGCAAGGACACTATCGGAACCAATGTCCCCAAAACCAAGGTCAACAAGTTGAAGGTGCTCGTGGGAGAGCATATATGTTAGAAGGAGAAAGCTCACCAGGGTATCAACAACGCGGCAGGTGAAGAATTTTAGAATCTAACAGTCTTATTTCCCTATGCACTATGTCATACTAAGTTTATGTCTTCCATAGTATTCAGATCTCTATGACTTAAGACTATTTACTGTTTGATAAACCACTCGTTGTGAAATATTCTCATCAATCGTACTTTATTTTCTTTATGATTTGTTATCACTTACAAAATTTTTACTTCCTTTTACTTTAACTGCCATTTTAACGACATGGTTTAAATCTCTTTAAACATTGAGAGTTATAACAACTAAACCGAACGTCATATTATCGTTCCTTAATTATACATAGCCTAGCTAACTATGTCTAATTCTGGAGGGATCATGTTATGTTGGGGCGATTATTTATAAATCTTAGTGCAAGCAAAATTTTCACATATTCCTAAAAGTCCAAGTGATACTCATGGGAGATTTTTCCAATGTTTTCTCTATCGCGATGTTTATACACTCTTAATCATATATAGCCGTAACGACACTTCTTCATGTCTTCTCTCCTCGTTATTCATCACAAACCCTAAACGACAAACCAACCGAACTGAATTCAGGGATTGAATTCCTTTTTGGGTGGACGAATGTGAAAAATCGTAATTTCAGGTCATTTATCAAACTTTGAAACTTTTACTATTCATCTCGGGGAATTTACTATTCACATAATACTATTCATCATTTTACTATTCATAGTTTTTGAAGTCAGTTTGCGACTTTGAGAAGTTATTTTAAAGTTTTACTATTTGCGAAACACTATTCATTCCTGGAGAAAAATCACTATTCATGGTTACTATCCATCATTTTTCGTAAACTAGGTTTACGAGTATCGAATTCGCGTAACCGTAAGGGTTAAGCTGCGTATTCATGGAACATCATTGATAACATTACATATAGACTAGAGTTAGTCTACATATCATCAGTAACATCATTTTCATATTAGTTTATGCATGGGTTTGCATATTCCCTTAACGTATATTTATTTATTAAATAAACGCTAACGCACGATCATTTATTTTGATCAATTGATCCGACACTTCCAACAATTGTTCAGATATATTTTTATACTCATTTTAATGCTATAAAAATTATATCACTAGTTTACCCGATATTTTGAATTTATTTTGTATATATATTGTTATATATATATTTACGACGGTTTACGTAATTTCGATACAATAATTATTTAATCACCCGATACTTGCGACAAATGCATTTTTATAATTTTTATGACTTCGATATATTTTATTTTGTTCCGTTAAAATCTATTTCTAGCTAACTCTATACCTAATAACTAAATATCTATACTTAAATTAACAAAATATCAAAGATATACATATATTTTATAAAACAAAAGGCACCAATTTCTTGCTCCTTATGCCATTGCCGACTTCCCTCTTAGTCACCATACGACTAACTTATTTTTACTACTAAAAAATGCATTTAAGTCCTTTAGTCTAGATATTTTCCATACATGTGTTATTATTTACAAAAATTAAACATACATGATTATTTTATTTTGTGAAAAACTAGAAACACTCTCTACTTCATCCTTAAGGTTCGGCCATGATCAAGAACAAGAGAAGATCATCTTAACTTTTCAAGCTCAAGTGTTTATCTAGTTCTATTACTGATCTATGTTAAGGTTTTGAAATAAAAACCCATAGATTAATTAGGTTTTCTAGATCTAAAACTCTTCAATCACTCAAGTAAGCTTCAACTAATTTTTTTTACTCTTATAAACTATTACTTGATGTATTTTTATGTTCTTATAACAAATCATGCAAGTATACCATGTGTTTATACCACTTTATATATATTTTTCAACATAAAATAGATTTACAAGTTTTAGTTAATATTCCCATGAACCTTATCATTTTGGTGAAGTTTAGGAACCCATGACACCCTAAGAAGGTGTATGGTAGGTTTAGAATAGTTTTGGTGTTGATTGGAAGGGTTTAGTACAAGCTTTGAACTAGAAAAATCATTTTCGACAACATATAATTAAGGGCTGTCCTATTTTGTAAAATCTGGAAATTTCAGTAGGCTAGGGATTATTTTGGTCTAGATATTCAGAAAATAAATTTAAAATCGAAACCGTGGCCGCTTGAACGGGTTAAAACGGGTTTATAATGAAAAAGATACGCTATTTTCAAGTTTAACGACGAAAACTAATTTTCTGGAATAGTACTTGCTGTCAAGGGTTTTTCAAAGGTAAAAAACGAGTTATAAACATAAACTAGAAGAGTTGATTTATCAAAAATATATTAATAGATACTATCACTATTCCGAGGATATATTAAACTTAGAAAACCAAGTTATAACGACTAAGTTACACGCGTTTGAAATATGGCTATCGTACTTATTTTCACAAGTATTAACACTTATATATTTTCTACTAGACCAAAATGGTTATCGCAAGTGACCATGTTTGGAGCCATTTTTCATATCGATAGAATATTTTTGAGAAAATGATGTCTACAAGTAAAAGTGAGTTCGCTATTCTATTTTCCAAAATGTTCAACCGTTCGTCAAACGAAGATATAACGAATAATATACGATCACTCAAACTTAGCCATTTTCATGAGTTGTCAAATTATATTGTTTTACGACGAAGAACTATAAATTCTTGATAAATCACTAAACGACTATCGTAGGATGTTGTTTCAACATAAGTACTTTTAAAGTATTTTATAACATGACGAGATGTCATAAGCGTATATTTCGACGATAAACTTCATTTTCAAAAATGTACAAGTGGTATAGATTACATGTGAATTTGCATGTACGACATTGTTTCATGACTTACATTAGAACATATCATTCATGTTAGGTTTCAGATAGAGATTGCACCTTATTTCAGTGTATCCACTTTTGTCATCATAATCATTGCATCAGGTGAGTTCATGGCCCCTCTTTTAATTGTTTTGAACTATCTTTGGGGAGATACATGCTTTTAACAACTTTTATGACAATCATGATTATTTGCAAACTATATGTTTTATCTGGCTGAATGTTTAGTCACACGAAGTAACAATATTGCCATACTTAGAGTTTCTATATCATAGACCATTGAGCTAACTGACTTGGTATGATCACGATCTAACGGACTTGGATAATACTGAGCTAACGGACTTGGTATAATGTTGAAGTAACGGACTTGGTACAATCTTGAACTAACGGACGTGGAACTATTTGAAACTATACTATATTATGTGCTATATCAATTGACTATTGATACATTAAGTTATGTACTATTATGTGAATTCATTTGACGATGTGTGCTTGAACATAAAATATACTATATTTTGAGTAATGGGTTGTAAACACACAAGTTGCAAGTTTTGTATGGGCGGAACTTGGAACTGAGTGGATTTGCAATGCCTTTGCTGCATGAACGTTCTTTAAAGGTTTTTCATGACAACACAAACTCTATGAACTCACTCAACCTTTGTGTTGACACTTTTAGCATGTTTTATCTCAGGTATTTAGCATATCATCATGGCTTGCATGGAGTCGTTGAGTTGACCGCGTCTCATGGATTTTATGCACTTAACTATCGTTTGATTGTAACAAACTCATGTTGGTACTTTTAGAAATCTTTTGGGACCTATGCTTTGTAAACTCTGATTATTTTACTCAATCAAACGATGTATTTTCAAAACGACACTTTAGGTCGTTCAATATAACTGTAAATGTGATGTTATGGCGGTCATCCCCGGTATCCCATTCCGCTACAAAACAGGTAATTTGGGGGTGTGACAGAGTTGTCTTACATGATTTATTTCACAACTGTCAAGATCCTAACCACAATTTAGTTCCGTGAATAAGTTCAATGAAAATCCACCATATATATCCATCATACTCTAAGGTTAACTTCAGAATTCAAGATCTATATAAGGATGGAAAGTGAAACTTAACAAATGTGGAAAAATACCCGATGAACACATGCAATGCTAATTCTTTATTTTCCTTTCCCAATCCCATGCACGATCAACTTATCGCAAATAGAAATTAACAACTAGGGGGTGTGGAGTATTGAATTTTATCATAGAAAAAGAGCAAACAATGTCGCATGATCATGTGGCATAACGTTTTTCCGTTGTGTTAATACAAATATCGTCCAAAAACGCTATTTATATTTTATGATCTTTACCTTGTTTTGTTAACGACAAAAGTAAATTTCATTTTTGCAAAGTATAAAGCTTGTCAAGATTGTTAGATATTAGTACAAGCTTTTCTTAAATAGTTTTCAACATTTAAGCATTTCCATCTTATCACTTTTTGATTAGCTACATATCAATTCCATTATTAACGTTCTAAACCATAATGTGCCTCAACATTTTTAGATCAAATATGTTTAGTTACTTAAACAAAACATTACATAAGTATTTACTTATATATCATGTTAAATCTAAAAATAGAAAAACACATATTACATCATGGCTTGCATAATATTGGAAATCTTTAGAAGATTTTATAGAATATTTTGTTTAGATATTCACTCATCATATCTTACATAATCTTGGAGAGATTCGGAACCAAATTTTATAAAAGGGCGAAACCCTTTTTTGGTTCCGTCCAGTCCGTGGTCTGCTGATCACTAGGCCTATAAATAACAAGCCAACCCAAGTTGTTTTCTCATCCCTCATCAGCATAAAACACATACATTCTCTCATTCTATTACATCTATCTCAGTTTCGTTTCATTTTAGTGATCATCTTTTGTGGCAAAGAAGATCAAGACATAATCAAGCTTCAACGAATAGTTGGAAGTCTTGTTTGTTTTGTTGTTGTGTGAATCATTGTTGTTCATACATCATTGTTGTACCAAACCATCTTAAACCTCTGCGTGTGAGTGGTTAGTATTTTAATCCTCAAAATACATAGTGTATTAGGAGTGGTTGTACCCTTGTAAAAGAACTCGACATCTAGCTTTGTGTCGGAAATATTGTGTAAGCGACGTGTAAAAGTTTTATCCGCTGGTTAAAGGAGCTTGTTGATTAGTGAAGATAACTCTCGATTTGGAGACTCGGGGAGTGGAGTAGGGAAAGGAAAAAAAGTCTTTGTAGACCGAACCACTATAAACAACCTTGTCGTGGTTTGATTGTTTCTTTCTTTACTTACATATTATTTATTGCTTGCATATTATTCATTCTTTACTTACAGATCATTTATCTATATTGATTGATCTCACAATAAGTTTTCGAAAAACGATTAAGTTTTTAAAACGATAAAACTATTCAACCCCATTTCTAGTTTTTCACACGTTGTATATTAATTGTATTAAAAATATTGGGTGTTGTAATTGTATTTAATTATTCAACATTGAAGAAATAGTATTGATAACCATTGGGAACATTAACTACAATTTAAATCATTCTAAAAACCATTGTAATAAATAATATCATAAATAAAGGAATGCTAATGGACACCGTGCCTTTACCCATAGCATATTTGGCTCAACTAAGATCTATATAAACAAAATCCAACAACTTACTTTAGCACAAGTTGTGAAAACTTGTTGGAATCGAGGTTAAATCCTGTACATGATGTAAATATAGACTTTATCTAGATTAGTATTTATATGCTTAGAGGAAAAGAGTCGAAGACTATTCTTGTAATATTTATAACGAAAGGGAGATTAAAGTGTAAAGTTAATACACTTGCCTAGATTCAATGAATTTAAAAAAGATATAAATACCTCATATCCTGCCTATCTTGTATATAACTCTTCATTCAATACACACATTAAGGTGTTTTCTCAAACACTTATCTCATCTCTCTCTAACTCTGAGTAGCTTATTGGAATTCTACATGTGGTACCAGAGAAGAGATATGATTATTTGATGATTACAATTTTGTGTGCTTATTAGATTGCAAATTTGACAACTTATTTGAATTCTTATTCATTCAGAGGGTGCGTATTCGGTTCAGATTTAACTGTTTAGTGTACTAATTCATTTCGATTGATTATTCAAACGTAATTGCTTATTAGATAGTGCTTTTTCAAACATACAGATTCATTAAGAGCTTAATTAGATCACTTTCCCTCATATTAACTGTCAAGAATAGGTCATTCAGCTTATTTTGGTCTTATTTAGGTCAAATGGTTCATTTTGTGGTCAAAATAGATGGTTTTATAGTCAAAACACTTTATTAGATCAAAACAACTTAATTTTAGTGATATTACACCTTTTTCCCAGCTAAAATTTGGATAAAAACAGCTTTTTGGTGCTTATTATTTCAAAACATGTTATTTTGTGGTTAAAATAGGATGAAATGGCCATTTTTTCAAAGAAGTCAAACTACTTATAAGCTAGTCAAAGTGCGTCAAAATAGATTAGTTGCAAGGAAAAAGCTAATAAACATTTTATTTTTTTAAGCAAAAGATAGAAAAGAGTTGCTATAACAAAAAGTTCAAATTAGTTGCAATGAAAATTTTAATAAACAACTTATTTTCTTAAACAAAAGATATAGATAAGTTGCTATAACAAGAAGTTCTAATATAAAGTGAAAACATCATATGCAATAGTTCGCGCAAGTTTTTGTTCAGGTTTTAAATCTCGCACGCAGATTTTCAATTTTTAAACAATAAAAAAATTTGTCTTCAAATGCTTGACAATAACAACCTAAATCATTAGACGCACCGAATTAAATGGTACAATTTCGCTCCTTGAAGTCATGAAAAATATCGTTCGTTATTTTCAACGCTTATAAATGTCCAAAAAAGAAAACGCAGGGTTTATATAGATAATTCAGCCGTTTAGATAAGGAGATCGATAAAGGAAGAACTTGTTGTAATGTTTGTAAAGTGAATATGACTTATACTTAAATTAGTGACACGAAATTGAGTTGTTACTAATGTGTCATTTAGATGATCATACTATCTCTATTATATAGAGTAGGATTTCACAATGAGTTTATGCAATCACAACTTTTCACATTGATCATTTGTGTTCGAGACGATCTTTGAGATGAGAAGGGATACATTTGGCAACTTATGGCTACCTGCAAAAGTTACAAATATAGTTGCATTTAGGCATCAGACATTCAAGAAACAAAATATATTAATTTATGAATAATACATTAACTTACGCAACGTTAAAGATAATCTTAACATTTAGAGAAACTCTTAATTTTGAAAACATGTTTAAAATAGGTTAAGTTGAAAATAAGTTGCCAAAAAATAATATAAACATTCACAAATGCGATGATGTTATGTGTAAGAGCATCCACAACATGCCAAATCATCAACTTATAAACTTTCGTTACTATAAACCTATCTATTATCTATTATATATAATAACATAAGCTTTTGTACAAGCCTACTAAGCACCTTGCATTAAAAATTGGTTTAATATCATTCCTTATTTAGCTTCTAAGTACAATTATTTTATGCATCACATTTTTAAAATGAAAGTATTGAAACTGATACCTTTGTATTGAATGTGTTTAAGATTGAAACAGATAATTTTTAAAATGAAGGTATATCTATGGTAACTCATTATTATCATTCAATTGAAAACCACTTTTCCTCTAAACGCTCCTTCCCAAATCAGTATTCCTTTCATTCTTTTGTACGATGTGTATCTCCAAGCTCCCATTTGATTTATTTTGGTAAAGTGATTAAATAGCATTCAATCGCTATTCCCTAATCAATAATCATCTGCTCCAAATCGTATTTTGTCTTTTTTATAATGACAGGTTTCAGAAGCCAATCATCTATTCGTGTCGTAAGTTCAATCTATGACGAGGTAAGTTTTGTGTTATTATGGTTTTTTACTACTATTAAGTTTTCTGTATATGGTTTTCGTATGATTACAATCGATTTTGTTTTAATAATTTTGGTATTAGTTAGTTTTTTAAATATGGTTGATGTAGATTTTGATACTTTTGATTCACTTTTATAATCTCTATGAAATATTTTTTTTGACGGTATCATACAAGATGTTCGATGGAATGTTTATGAGAAATGAAATGTTGGAGGCAGAAATTTGTGCATCAAGGTAATATATTTGGAATTATATGCATTGATTTTAGGGTCTTTTGATTAATGTTTATTTGGGTGTTTTTTTCATTTTGTCTTTTCTTTACAGGCTACTGCGATACCCAGATAGATAATGATTTTACAGTTTCTACGCAATAACAGGTAACGTTTTGTAAACTATAGTTTTATTGATTTGGGTTTTAGTATGTTAATAGGATAGTATATTTTATTTGGGTTTTATGAGTTCTTTTAGTTTTAGAGTTTCAAATTGGATGGATTTAGTGATTAAATGCGTTTGAGTGCTAAAAAGGGTGGGTTTGGGGGGCTGAAATGGGGCTGAAACAGGTGTGTTTAGGGGTTATGTTTTCTCATGTTAGCGTATATCAGATACCCTTTTGTAAGATTTGCTTGAGACAAGTTCTGCGTCACTGACTCTATGTTTTCTCATCTTAGCGTATAGGTGGGTGTCATGTTATTAAGGGAAACAAGTGGTCCTCTAAAAAATGGATTCGTGTCAACGAGTATGATGCTTAATTTGGCTCAAAAGGTACATCTATAAACCTTCAACAAATTCTTATGGTCAGCCTAAATTACATATGAGTAAGCATAGTCATAGCAATATATGTTTCAGGTGGGCAAGCATAGTAATACCAACCGTTATTATTAGAATGCTGTCACTTCTAAACTCAACTAAAATTCATAAGGATATGTCAAAGTTGGTTGTGATTTCCATCTTTCGTTTACGAATTCACTTTCGCCAAAACATCTTTATTAGTTTGTTCTTTCATCAGGATGTTTTAGTAACCAGTCTGTGTTTATTGCTTAGTGATTGATGTCTTAGATATTTAAAATGACTTATTGTTTTTACTAATTCTTGAAAAAGTAGCATTGGTTTGTTCATATATTGCATATTTTACTTATAGGGCCAAAGTTGCAGGATATTAAACAGGAGGTTCTAGATGAAAGCATAGACATCAAACTTCTCTGTTTGTATAAAACTTCACATTTACCATATATAAATATATTATTGATTATTAATGTTAACAGAACGTTAATGAAGTTCATGAACTTCCTTCAATATTCTTCTTCATTCAATGTTTATTTATTGTAGTTGTCAAATGATTCATTATCAGTTAAATAGACAATGTAAACCTGTTTCAAAGGTGTAATTATGTATGTCGTTAATTACTTAAGTACCTTTCTCAAAGGATAAGTGAATATGAAGGTAGGAGTAAGATTTTTTTTCATGTCCTCTATCGCGATAAACAATCATTTAAGTTGGTTTCTGACAATATATACTCAATTTATTTATTAATTGTTTTACATTTACTACATATCTTTGCTCTTTGAGACTATCTAACAATTTGAGAAGATGATACTTGCACACGTCAAACAATTAAGTAGTCAACGCGTCAAAAGCAAAAACAATGTTTGAAGGTTGTTCTTTGTGATGCGGATGGTAATCCATCAAAAAACTTCTCTGGTAAGTAGACAGTACTTAAGTAGACTGTACTATTGTATAAATTGAATCATATATATGTATATAGAGAACAATTGGGGCCTCCCAAGGAAAACGTTCAAGTTCTGTTAATGGTGGTCACGAGGCTTCAACTTCTAATTTTTCTGCTCCTACTCTGGTAAGTTAAGAGATTTTAAAGAATGAACACAAATGGAGTTAATCAAAACAATCAATATGTTGGCGTTGCCAGATCAGATTGGTGCGCTATTTTTTAACATTTGTTATAGGATCATATCATCCTGCAAATATCAAAACAGAACTTCAAATTAGTGATCCGTTCCTCAAAATCATTAGGCCTGTCATATATTTATATCGTATTTATATTGATTTGATATTTGCAGGATGACCTTTGGCTATTTTTTTAAAGAGCAAAGGAGCACTAAATTCAATATCAAAGGGGCAAAAACTTTGGTAAGAATCTTCTTTTATTCTTATTTCGGTAATAATAACAGATTGATCCACCATATTCATCTCGCATCAACCATGTTCTGATTGGTTAAATGTGTGTGGAGATACTTTGTGAGGGTCTTTAGCAACGTGCTTCAATTAAAGTGTTTTGGTGTGACGAGCTATAACGACTTTGATTTGTGGGAGTTGAGGTTAAGAGTGAAACTGTATTTGCCATACAAATTTTTCTTATTAGTACTGTTTGATAGGATTTTGAGTACATTAGTGCAGCTAGCCAAACACCCCTAATAAGTTTCCTATTGGCTGCTAACGAGTTTTTATAAGACATGAGTTAAAAATTATAGGCTCATAAGAAAAAAAAGGTGATCAAGTTCAGATGAGCAAAATCTGATTTGTATGTGCGCGTATTTATTTGGACTAAATATTTACCATTCTAATTAGTGTAATTCCATTTTGTAGGTATATTAGGAACTGGAAGAACAAAGGGAGTCATTGGACAACAAACATATTGCAATTTGTCGGGTGGAACTGCTATGCCCATTCCCATATGACCTCATTCAGCGTTAACTAAAACGTTACCCAAGTAAGTATATCAAAACCTCAACAACCAATACAAAAATCTTTCATCTTTTATGCTTCGTATTAATTCTCCTATTAATCAAAATTTTAACAGTCCTAATCCTCACAATTACTCACGAACCACTGTGATTTTATTTAGATGCTAAGATAGTGTGGTGATGTGCCTCTTTCTATAAGCTTATCTTGAACTTATTCTACCCGCTGCTTATGCTAATCTCATATTCAAGCCATTACAAATAAAATACTAATATGGGCGGGGTTCCTTCCTTATTCACTTTGTGACACTTTATACAACCATTTTTTGTGTAAAACCAGGTGGCTTTAAAATTTGAAGTATGCCCACACTCATAATGTACGATAGTTGCTAAATATTAAGAATCTCATATATTATATGGTATAGCTTTTAAGTCATACAAGGGGTGCCAATGTTAAGTTTGAAGAAGACTTTAGACGGTAAAAACGTGTCACTTAGTGAGTCTCAACAAGTACTACATCTGGACCATAGGTGGTCAAATTCACAAATGTACCATGTTTCTAATATGTCAATCGTGGAATTTACGTTAAATTGCAATGTGTATGCTGTTTGGTTGTTTGACAACGTAAAGTATGGACAGTCTCAATAGTCACAAGGTAATGCTTTTCATTGTGCATCAATTTTTCTTGCAAGCCCACTTACATATTAAAATTTTTTAGCTAACAATGGGTCAAAGTGTGTCATACTTGAATTTTTTATAAGTTGTTTGTATAAATGGTTTTGCGACTATCTAATATTGAGGTTCACAAATTATATTTTATAGATTAATCTTTGAAACAACGCTAATGAAGCTTCTTTTTCAAAGGTTGTTTATTTGAATCCCGGCTCATTACACACAAGAAGTCCTTGAGGAGATATTCGATAAGGTCATATGAGAAGATCAGAGAAGTTAATGAGGTACATGATATGCTAAAATTTTGCGTAAATAATTCTGCTTGTATCAAATACGGATACAATATGGCATCAATGAATTTTCATTTTGCTTCGCAACCTGTTCTTATTGGTGACTCATGTAATGGGAACATTAGTATTAACAAGATTGAACATTGTTTACAACTTCACTATTCTGTCACTTTTATGTTTTCTTACGATAATGTGCATAGTTATCAGTAGTATATGTTTTGAGATGGAGGGTGTATAGTTTTGATTTCTTTGCATATATGTAATTTTAGAGGAAGATGTGACCTCATATAGATTGTGTCATAACTCTATTAATTTTTATACTATTTAATTTAACTATGTTACCAATAAGTTCAAACAAGTTGCTCTTTTATTATTTTGGTTTGTATATCATGTGTTAGTAACAGGATGTTTTGCTTTGCTGCGCTTCAAGGTTTTTGCATCAGCATTCTAATATGCTGATCAAATTGAGTGAAGAGAAATCACAAGCCGAAGTAGAGATCGAGCAATTAAACAACAATCTTGATTCATGTGAGAGGGAAATAAATTTAGGCTAAAATTGTGACCAAGCATTTTGCATCAATTTAAAAGCTTAAGCTTCAAGACGATGTCCCACTGATGTATTAATGCCACATTTAGAAAGTTAGAACCAATTGTCGCGTGACGAACATGAGTAACAACTGCCTGATTACTATTACACTTTTGTATGTTACTGCTGCTAATGATTATTTGTTTGATGAAGGGTGCTTGACCAGTCGTGTTATCGAGTATTCCATATCCACGTAATCAGTTCCAAAAAAGGAATGCCAAACACCCCGGTTTTGTTTATACGGGTGCTTAGGTTCTCATGTAACTTTACTTGAAATTCATTATCTACTATTTTCTTTGTATGATTCACCGAGTATGATAAATTTATAGAAAAAACCTTTCAAGCTACATTCTTATACCAACTTTCAAGCTACAAATCTTTTGCTTTGACTTTTGAAGGTCTTTTGACCATAAACATGTATGTAATTGTAAATAATGATGTTTGATCTCCTTGATCATGTTAAGTAACCGTTGGTATGCTATTTTATTCTTAATTAATTATATTATAATGATGTTAGCCTTCGCTACACATGGTTTCCAAATTTGGCTTCAATAACAGCGTTTGTAAAATGAATTCAAAGTGACAGTAGCATACAATTATATATTTTGGCAAAAGAAATGAGCATGTGGTATTATTGACATTGAACTTGCTTATAGGTTACTGACAAAAAAAATAAATGGTTATGATCTCATGTTATTAGCTTGACAAAGTCAAGTTGTAAATTGATTATCACATTAGAATGAACATTGGCTATTGACTATTAGTTGTTTATAGAATGGACATTGACTATTAAATTGAATAGCGCTCACAGACGTCATTTGCTATTTAAGATCATCAAATTTGGAGAAGATAACGCATAGACATTTAATATTTTAATTGTTACAAACTCATTTGATTACCAAATAATTCACATATTATCTCATTATTCTTTCATATATTAATAGAACATGTTTACGTTCGTTATCTTCTTATTATCTCATTTTCATATTTCTTTAAAAATTAACAAGAACCTCTATTCAGGCGCAGATCATTAACGGAACCAACTTCGGAAAAAAGGTGATTATTCCAAGGTTGAGGATGACTCCGTCAGATAAGCGTTTGCCTCTTAAGATTGTCAGGAAACGATATCCGATATGAAAAGGAGCTTTTGCCATGACAATCAGCAAAAGCCAAGGGCAATCGCTTTCTAAAGTTGGTTCGTACTTGGCCCGTCCTGTGTTCACACATGGACAACTGTACGTTGCCGTATCAAGAGTAAAAAGCAAGTGGGGTTTGAAGGTTGTCGTTTGTGACAAGGATGGTAATCTCTCCAAAACCACAACAAATGTCGTGTATAAAGAAGTACTTGAAGGTCTTTGAACAAGGTTCATGTTATATCATGTATGTATCATTGGTGTGATCACGTTATATTATACTATGGTTCATTATTTTTAATGTTACAAGGTTTGTTAGCAACTCAATTGATCATTGAAATCACACATCATTTTATGTTCGAGTCAATCTATTTTAGATTGGCAACGCGATGGTTGTAAATCAATTGTGACTCACGCATATTTTAAATTAAACAAATTTACGTTATTACTTTTATTATCATCTCATTTATCTATTTCTTTAAAAAATAATCCGGTGTCAACGGGTCTCTAAGCTAGTTACCACTATATATAAACGTTTTATATTTATATCAAATGTTCAACTATAACACACATGCATTAAATGATGAAGAGATCTAGGATTTTGGACTTCTTCATGCCACATAAATATAAACCATAATCTCACTATGATTAAAACAAAAGATAAATATTTTCATAGGTTTTATACATTTTCATAAATCTCTCATAGTAGATGTCCTACTATTGTGTGGATTTTTTTATGTGAATCGAGCATCACTCTTTTTAAAGTAAGATATTCTAAAATTAAATTTAAACAAACAAACTTGTCTCTTTCTACCCAAAATATATAAACTTGTCTCATAACCGTTGCCTTCATTTTCTATTTTAATAACCGTATTCACTCACTCTATACAAACACGGTTGAGATGGTGGTACATATAAGCTTAATAGTACTAGCACTCTTCACGGCACACACTAGTGGCGTAACACACATCGTGGGAGACTCCATCTGGAGGATCCCTCCTACCAAAACTTTCTACGAGGACTGGCTTCTACTCGGGATTTCCATGTTGGCGACGAACTCTGTATGTATACTACACATCTATATATCAATGTTGCATGCTTGCTTAAATTTCATATTCGGGTATATATATAAAGAAATAAATGTTCCCTCTTTGAGAAATACTATACAATTTGTCTAAATTAGTAAAATTTGTATGTGTGGATTTGTTATCTCTTGTTTAATATGAATCTAAACCACATATGTATGTGCAGATTTTGATTTTGAATCAGACATGTATAATGTGGCGCAAGTACTAAGGGGAAGGGACCAGAACAAGACTTGTGAAGAATCCCCTGAACCATGGAACATATGGCATGATGGGTCGGTGCGGGTTCCAATAAAGGAATTTGGAAATCATGAACTTCCTTTTCATTACATAAGCAACACTTTACCTCACCATTGTTCCATAGGGTTAATATTTACTGTCATGATCAACTATACCGATCTCCTCAAGATAACGTCTTAGGGGACACTGCTGGTGGTTGATGTTCTCTTTTTGACTAGCTATCGCATGTTTCACTGTTTTTGTAATTTGGTTTTGATTAAGTGTAGAAAAACATGATATGCAGAAACAAGAACTCTTTATATTGCTCAATCAACTCAAAGTTCAACAGCGGAAACTAATAACCATAAAAGATCACCACAGCTACTCTGGTGTGATCCTATTATCTAACTTGATAATAGTTTTACAAGATAAACACAACAATAAAAGGATAGATAGGATCTTGAGTTAAAGACTCAAGATCAGTACAAATGAGAGAGATATTTAGTAGCGGCTTTAAGAAACCAATATACTCATCTAACCCTAGATGAGGAGATAAAGCGCCCTTATATACTCGGACACCCAAACGGTCACAAAAAGGCTGAGAAGGGCTTGGGCTTAGACATGAGAAGATGGGCCAGATAGCATCTTGGGCTGGACAATACACGAAACACAAAACACAAAACAAAGACAACACACAAGAGGATATCGGGTTATATATTTTAACATCCCCCCTTAATCCGATATTCCAAAGAGGTCAATCATTCCAAGTTTTTCAACAGGGAGCGATGTTGAGAGATGTCCAACCCTTTGGTAAAGATCTCCATTGAATTTCAACTCTTTGAATCTACCTTGAAAGCAGTTTTAACAACACCATTCAAGATTTTTTCTCTCACAAAATGGAGATCAATCTCAAGGTGTTTAGTCCTCTCATGAAATACGGGGTTGGCGGCTATTTTGATGGTTGAGTTCTTGTCACAGTCTTGAATCAATGGCGGATTTATACATTGCAAATCTGAAGAATTTTTAAAATCCAAATGATCTCCTGGTTAAAGATGCTAGGGCTCTATACTCGGCCTGCGGCGGATTTGAAGAGAGTATTTTGTTTCTTGCTTTTCCAAGAGATGAGGTTCTCATTCATAAAACACAATAACCGATATGAGACTTTCTAGTGACAATGCATTTTGCCCGGTCGACATCGAGTATCCTTTAAGAGACACACGAGTTCTTAGTAATATGAATGCCAAGACCAGGAGATCCTTTAAGGTATCTCAGAATTTTAAAAGCAATTTTAAGGTGAGATGTCAAAGGAGAATGCATGAATTGGTGACAATGCACATCATAGGATATATCAGTGCGGTATTGGTTAAATAAATAAGCTTTCCCATAAGCTTTTGATAATCAACAACATTCACAAGAGCAGGATCAGAAGCAGTGGGAATATTAGATATAGAAAGTTTAGACATTAAAGGAGTCTTAGAAGGTTTGCAGGCAAGCATACCATATTCAGACAACAAATCTAGAACATATTTCCTTTGATTCAGGCAAATCCCCTTATCAGAATCAACAACTTCTATACCAAGGAAGTATTTAAGCTTTCCCAAATCCTTTATCTTGAATTTACTTTTCAAAAAAATTTTAAACTTCTTAATTTCACCAAGATTATTTCCAGTCACAATTATATCATCAACATAAACAAGGAGAGCAAAGAAACACACACCATTGTCAGATTTAGTAAACAAAGAGTAATCAGATTTACTTTGACTAAATCCATTTTCATTGAGCACAGAGGTGAGTTTAGCATTCCATTGTCTAGGGGCCTGTTTAAGACGATAGATAGACTTTTTAAGTTTGCAAACAAGGTTCTTATCACCAACATAGAAACCTTGAGGAGGTCTCATGTAAACAGATTCATCAAGTTCACCATATAAAAAGGCATTATTAACATCTAGTTGAAAAATGGGCGAGGAATTCACTACGGCAATATTAAGCACACATCTCACGGTAACCATTTTAACAACAGGAGAGAAAGTTTCCTCATAATCAACCCCTTCTCTTTGGGCACAGCCCATGGAAACAAGTCTAGCCTTGTACCTCTCAATTTCACCATTGGATTTATATTTAAGTTTCCACAGCCATTTGGAGTTCAAGGCTTTTCTACCAATGGGTAATTCAACAACATCCCAAGTATCATTTTCAAGTAAAGCAGCAATTTCTAAGTTCATAGCATCAACCCATAAGGGGTTTTGAGATGCTTCAAAGAAGGACTTGGGTTCACAGTTCTTATTCAGTTGAGTCACAAAACACAAATTTTCACCATTTAAGTTAGAATACCCAACATATTTTTCAATCCCATATTTCACATTGGTTTTAACAACAAAATCATTATAGTTTTTTGGAAAAACAGAAGTTCTAGAGGATCTTCTTAAGGTTTGAGTACCCTGAGCATTTGTGTTGGGATCAAGATTTCCTTCAAAAGCATAATTTTCATCAAGTGTGGCTGCCACAACATCATGCAATCTGGCATCAATGTTATCACTGGATGATCCAGATGGGGACTCATCAGTGTGCACATTGTCGCCAAGAGTTGAGAGGGCTACTACTCACTCAGTGACTCAAGGTCACTATTATGTCTAGATACATCTCTCTCATCATCATTAGGAAGCTATGGGTTATTTAGATCAAAAAAGTTCAACAGGTTATTTTCATGAAAGACATCAGATTCAATATGTTTATTCTTAATACCATTTGATATAGATTCCTTAAAAGGAAATATGGACTCAAAGAACTTAACATCTCTAGACACAAAAAATTGACATCTATCAAGACTATAGAGCCTGTATCCTTTTTGAGAACTAGAATAACCCATCATAACACATTTTTCAGATCTGTTGGTAAGCTTATCATGATTATTAAGAACAGTAGCAAAGCAAAGACAACCAAACATTAGATAAGAGAGATTAGGACTACAATTATAAATCATATGGTAAGGGGATTTTCCATTTAGCACAGAAGAAGGCAATCTGTTAATAAGATAAGTAGCAGTTAGCACACACTCATTCCAAAATCTTAAGGGTATTCCCCCCCCTGAAACATAAGACATCTGGCCACATTTAAGAGATGTGCTGTGTTTCATTTCAACTACCATTTTCTTTTTGTGGGGTGTAAGCAACAAAAGTTTGATGTGTAATCCCCATGTTTTCACAAAACTTGTTAAAAAACTGATTTTGAAATTCAGTTCCATTGTCACTTCTGAACACTTTAACAGTCTTTTTGAACTGATTTTTAATCAAATTGTAAAAGATTTTAATAGACTCAAAAACTTCATCCTTGGATTTAATAAGATACACCCACACAGCTCTAGTATAATCATCAACTATGGTAAGAAAATATCTATGGCCAGAGTGACTCACCACCTTATATGGTCCCCACAGATCAAGATGAACAATATCACAAAGCATTTTAGATTTATGATCACTTAAAGGGAAGTGTTCTATAGTCTGTTTAGCTCTTTGACAGATTTCACAAACCTCATATTTATCATTTTTTCCAATTTTCAAATAATTTTTTAGAACATCAAGGGCGAGGGTCACGGGGTGGCCAAGTCTACAGTGTCAATCATAGAGAGACAAAGAACACTTATACTCAATATTAATATTATCACATTTAGTACCTTGATATCTAAATAGTATAAACCACCACATTGTTTACCAATCCCCAGAATGTTTTTCAGATGCAAATCCTGATTCACAAAGAAACATTTACTTTCATCAAACACAACTAAGATCTTATTATCTTTAGCAAGTTTATGAACAAAAATCAAGGTCACACAATATCGGGAATGACAAGCACATCAACCAGAACAAGACCATTACCAAGTCTAAGGTTTCCAATTTTAGAGATAATGACATTAGTGCCATTTGGGTGAGACACTTTTATATTAAGATGAGATATATCATATACATTTTCTAACTCTTTCTCACTATTGGTCATGTCTTTGATTGGCACGAGTCCACAACTTTACCAACATAATTCATTTTAGTCATAGAACTAGAACTGGAACAAAAAAATTTATCAAAATTGTCATTGAGCGGTTTGCTAGAATTAAAGTAAGTACACGCCATGTTGTCTTGGACATTTTTCTCAGACATTTTGTTTTCCTTGATTAGGGAGACCAAAGTGGCAAGTTGCTCATCAGTGAACCACGAGGATCCGAGAGGGACTATCGGACCACGAGGACCCAACAGAGTTGTATGCAACATTTTACTCTTACCACCTTGTCCCCTTTCTTTTTCCAAAATCGCAGGATACCTTATGATTTTAAAGCATCTGTCTATAGTATGACCAACATAACCACAATGCTCACACACAACTTTAGAGTTAACATTCACATTAGGTCTTGTCACATTAGTGCCACCGGTTTGTACCAGTGTTGGAATTGGGTGCGAATGTAGTAGAGTTATGTCTAGCATTAGTATAAGAGTTCTGATTTTTTTGAAAATTGTTTCTAGGAGGACCACTGGCTAAGCAGAGTCGGTGACCCCTTTGAGAGGCACGAGAATTGGTTCGGATGCCACTCTGTGAGATTCCTCACTGGAGATAATGGCATAAGCCCCTTTAACATCAGGTAAGGTCTCTCTAGACAAAATAGAACTTCTAATACTCATGTAAGACTCATCAAGACCCATCAAAAATTGCATAAGTTTCAGTAGTTGATTATGCTTTTAAATTCATCGATGCAGGTGCACACACAATTAGGCAACTCAACCATGGCATCATATTGTTTCCACAAAGCATTCAACTTATGATAATAGTCAGACAGATTAGAGCCATTTTGTTTCAAAGAAGCTGATTTTATGATGCGAGGGTTGAATATCACAGAACCATCAACTTTATGATATGTTTCCTTTAACTCATTCCAAACATGTTTAGCCTTTTTTGAGAAAATTTGCCTAAGGAATAACTCCTCAGAGATAGAATTCAAAATCCATCCTAAAACAACAGCATTAACTCTATCCCATTGCTTAGTTAGGACCTCATCAATAATGGACTTTTTACAAGAACCATCAATAAAACCAATTTTATTCTTACCCTCTAGGGCAAGAAGCATAACATTAGCCCAAATTTGATAATTTTCAGTCCCTCTAAGTTTGAAAGAGATAACAGTAAGCACAGCAGAATCATTAGGATGCAAATGAAGAGGATTACTAACATCAAGTTTACCAATAAGAGTGACAGGATCACTGACACCCTCATTGTCAGAATCACCATGATCATACATAATACCAAAAGTAAAACCAGCCAAACAAACAAACCAAGGGCAAAGATGAATAAAAGCAGCAACACCTTATACCTCCACAAACAACAAACAATCTCCAACAACCAATCAAAAACTTCTCAAATGTCCCTCAACCTATCCTCCAGCATTCTAAATAGAAAAATAAAAGACATAAATAAAAGGAGAGAGACAAGAGGTGTTACAGAGCTATCTCTGCAGCACAATCGAACTGTTTCTCCTAGATTCACTTAGTCTAGGAGGCAACAGAATCGCCAAGCCACGAACCACTCTGCTTCTCCTAGATTCACTTAGTCTAGGAGGCAACAAAGCCTTCAACACCAAAAATAATAACCACCAGATCCAATATCCCCAAACACAAGAAACCCCTTTTTTAAACCAACCTGGCTCTGATACCATGTAGAAAAACATGATATGCAGAAACAAGAACTCTTTATATTGCTCAATCAACTCAAAGTTCAACAGCGGAAACTAATAACCATAAAAGATTACCACAGCTACTCTGGTGTGATCCTATTATCTAACTTGATACTACCTCCGTCCTAAAATTATAGTCCCCTATTGACTTTTTCGGTCTTTCTTTTTTAACTTTGACCTTAAATATTTTTGTTTGTGTTATACAATAGTTGATGAAAAATATACTAATGAAAAATACATTTAAAACACATACCATTCATATAATTTGCATCAAGTATTACATAACATAAAAAAAAAATTTAAGGTCAAAGTTGTAAGAGAAAGACCGAAAAAGTCAATATGAGACTATAATTTTGGGACGGGGGGAGTAATAGTTTTACAAGATAAACACAACAATAAAAGGATAGATAGGATCTTGAGTTAAAGACTCAAGATCAGTACAAATGAGAGAGATATTTAGTAGCGGCTTTAAGAAACCAATATACTCATCTAACCCTAGATGAGGAGATAAAGCGCCCTTATATACTCGGACACCCAAACGGTCACAAAGAAGCTGGGCTGAGAAGGGCTTGGGCTTAGACATGAGAAGATGGGCCAGATAGCATCTTGGGCTTGACAATACCTGAAACACAAAACACAAAACAAAGACAACACACAAGAGGATATCGGGTTATATATTTTAACATTAAGTACATGGTGATGCAAGTTTAAGAATGTTGTATCTTATTAAGGTTTGTAATGCTATTATACATGACCATTTGTTCCTAGTTTTATCATATTTCGCAGGCGAGTAATGGTAGAACGATAAAATGGGTGTTTATATGGTTTTTTGATAGGGATGATATGTTGATAATCAATTGCAACTATTAAGGGTGGTGGCAACCGAGTTAGGCATGGAATCGGCAATAATCATGCCGATCGGGGATTCCATTGTCTCTTGTTCAGCTTCATTCGGTGTGGTGTCAAAATGAAGATAATCGGCAAAGGTTGCCGATTCTACATCCAAATCAACATTAAATAATCGAGTGGGCCTTGCATGTGTTTGTGTGTTATATTAATTCCCACCAATCATATTGCTTCATTTTATATTAATGAATGTGAGGTATGGGTTAGATATGGTTGCCACTAAAAATCTATTGTTAGGTATGAGATAGGTATGAGATGAGTTGGAAGGATATTATTGGTGGGTGAATAGGCATGAAAATTTTTGTTAAGCATGGTTGCCACCACCCTAATGAACCAAATTTACATCTAACTTCAGAAGGTGTAAGGATGTAGGAACACCCCGATCTCATGCATCTTTTGATGCTAACAGGACCCTTTCTCAAGGACCCGGTCTCAGGCAATGAGCTTATGTCCCAACAACAAAATTAGACCTATGGTACCAAATTAAACCTAACTATCTAATTATCTATGGTCTAAAGGTTATAAAATTATATATAAGGCACAAAGATATTTATACAATTTTCTTTTTATAAATAGATATAGTTTTAGCTTGTACTTGGCCACGGAGCCAAAAGATAGGTTCTCCTTTCGATCACTCCCAGATTCCTTATGGATCGGTTATAGAAATTAGAGTGGGCATGGCTCACATGTTCTAAAGTAGTACTCATACGTAGCACAAATTGTAAGTGTCAGTTATAAATGTTGAACACGGAACCCGTCTAAGAGTGATGCAGAAGATCACCGAAGAAGGGCAATGGATGAACCAAAGAAGGCTTATCACAAATTCTATAAAAAACCATGAGAAGGTATTCTCGTGAGCAAAGAGCCAAAAAATTTGTGTGTTGTAAGCGATTTAAATTCTGACAAATATTCCACTGCAACCACGAGATGGTTGATCGAAATAAACATTTTTATCCAATTGCAAATCTTCCATTGCAACCACACGAGATGGAGTAACGATGCATATGCTTTAAACACGGCCTTAAAAATCAAAACATCTAGTCGAATGTTTCACATGCATTACTTTTGCTATCTTTATAACACACTTGAAATTGTCGATGTGCTGAAATGAGACATATGAATCAAATTCATTTTAGCTGCGATAATGATTATTTTCATTTGATTGTGAGAAATTTTTATCTTAATCGTAGTTCCAAAAACTACACATTAGCAGAACACTTCAAAATACTTGTATTCTAAACTTTGTTGGAAAATCTGATCGTTGAGTTTCATATGAAGATAAAAGAAAGAAACGGTCCAATATTTATCTCCAAAACATACTTGAATTTCAACAACTTAAACAATAAGATTTAAAGTGGTCTTGTTTTGCATTATATTAGTTTTGATCGTATTTTAGTTTATAGTTTGTTAAATGGGGAAATTGGACAAACTTTTCGATCCTTCTGAAACACTAACCTCAAATTACAAACTTGTGAGTATTTATAGTCGGGATAATAAATTTAAGAAACATCATATTTGTTCAAAAATACTCTTCTGGGTATCAAATAATTTTTTTGCTTATATGAGTGCTAAACTTTCAATTTCAGGCTCTTTGAGGTACTTTGTGACATTTTTGCCCTTCAAATTATTAAAAATCTAAAGGTAAAAATGTCACAAAAGTGCATAAAAAAAACCGAATTTGAAAGATTAGTACCTCAAAAAGTCCAAATTAGAAAGTTTAGTGCCCGTATAAGCAAAAAAAATTACTTGATACTTAGAAGAGTATTTTTGAACAAATATAATGATTTTTAAAGTTATTATCCCTTTATAATTAAGTTCTCAAAAATCAAAATATATGTAATTAAACAAAATTCACACGAACCCTCCATACTTAGGCCAAACTTTTAGTGAATATTAGTTATCAATTTTAGAGCATCCACTATAATAAATCTTTTATAAAAGTTTATACATTAACACATCAACAATTTTTGGACCTTTTGATATTATAAACCTACATTCACTATATTATAAACTTTTACAACTTCATAAAATGTCTTATATAACAAATGCTTTAAACGCATTAAATTTATAAAAAAGTTCAAGAATGAGGACCTCTTCATGCCACATAGACATAAAATAAGTGTCAATTATAGTTGAAATAAACATAAACCTTTTCATATTTGTTAGACATTTTCATAAACTCGCCATAGTGAATGCCTTTAAGTATGGTCAATAAATCATTGGTTTGTATCACTTTTATTGATTATGTCAAATCTCAATTCGTGAATGCACATTTTCTACACCACAAACATAATTTATAATTTCAAATCTCTATTCGTGAATGCACATTTTCTACACCACAAACATAATTTATAATTTTGAGTTCAGTTTTTGATCAAATGCTCATATATTATGAGACAAATATTTCTTATTGACACTAACATAAAAGAAAAAATTAATAACATTTTCAATTAATATTTCTACATTTTATATGTTTCTTATAGAGGCATTTACATATATATCCTTGCAAAATTCAAAAATTATATATATATTCTTTTGATGCATTAAAAACATTGTAGTTTATGCATAAAAAACTGGTAAAAATGATATATATGTAATTTTTGAAATTTACAAGGATATACATGAAATTATGCCTTTATTATACATAGAAATTTAAGATTGTGCTAAAAAAACTGTTTAATCATATTCTAGTATATATTTGGAAATATAGGGCATTTAAAAAATCAAACATGTTGTTATCTCTATTTAGTGATTATGATGTTTCCATAAGAAATACTTATATATCATTGTATTTCCCGGAAACAATTGAAAACAAAATGTGACGTTTATAGAAGGTGTTTGACTTTCTATTATACTACGTAGCTAAATAACCATTAACTTAAGAAAAAACAAATTGAAACAAACCAATACTTTAGATTCGAGGCTTAAATATTACTGGTTATTAAATTATTAGAAATATGTCTAGAGATAAGCAGCAGCACAAAAAATGCAACCATTTTGCAAGTTGCCCACTAGTTATAGAAAGTTAGAAACACTTGGTGGGAGCATTTTGCTACATATTAAAAATAAAATTAAAAAAGGACGATGTACACAATCTAAACCAATAAGCATGAATCTTAAGTTTAACTTACACGTAACCAAGGATCCAATTTGCTCACAAATCATTCAAGTCAACTCGGATACCGGCATCGGTATTGGCGACTTACGACACACAGGACACGTAGGATGAACCTTCAACCATGTATCTACACAACTCACGTGAAACAAGTGACTACATGTTGGCAACAATCGTATGACATCCGTAGGTTTATAATCCGCCAAACAAATAGAGCATCCTAGGCCATAACTAATGTTATGGTCCTGAGGCCGCTTCACGGCCTCAGAGTAAAGAAGCGTAGGTAAAGCCAACAAGGAGCCATCGTCAAGGCCACTAGATGGTTTTGTAAATTGGTCATCATCAGTGTCAGAGTCAATCGTGGTCCGGAAAGAGGTGAGGGCTGGTTGTTGTGATGATCTAGAGTCTGAATTGCGCTTCCAAGTGAAATACGTGTAGAGGATGGTGAATACTAAAAATATGACAAGAAAGGAGAATCCTACGTCGTAGGCGACGCCTGCTTTGTTACTTTCGGTGTCACCAGTGTTGTAGGATGGTACTCCGGCATTAGTTGTGTTGTTCATATTGATTCGCGTGTGCAGAGGAAATGGATTCGTCAATTTTGGTGTTTTTATATGAAGAAGTGGCATGCTAATAAGAGCTTATGACAAGATCTAGCTCTAACCTTTGGGTTGAATTAAGCACTAATATAAATCATATTTAAGGTTTCCCTGCTTTTAATTACTCCGTATAAATTATACAGCTATCTGTATATAGTATTTTTCGAGTTGACGTTACTTAGTGAGCGTTTTATAGACATAAACAGGGATTTACATATTTTTCAAACGGTATTGGAAAATATGTAAATATAGATATAAATACTTTGTTTAAAAATCTTGGCGCATCATTCATAAATTACAGCATCATTGCATTGCATTTGGAATTCGCATCATGACACCTAATCGCGAGGCCATTCAGTTACGTGCTTAATTGACCTTAATTTATCGCATTTGTGTAATTCTAGCAATAGTCGCAATTAGTGCAATTTGGAATTTTGGCTAATTTACGAAGCCCAACTATTTTAATAAGGACCTTAGTAAATGACGTCCATAAAAATACACATTGACAACCATATTTCTTGCCCTACATCTAAATTACCCCATTTTTATTTCATTTAAGCTCCTGGTGGTGCGACTGATTCTACAAAATGAGTAAATTCTTTGATTTACTTTAATGCTTAATCGAATAGTTTTATTCTTTTTGTTGTGTGATTCAAGTTGTAAAACTCATATGTTCTTCTTTGATTATAATAATCACATATGTTATTTTATTAGGTACAAAGTTAGTTAATTTATTTGATTCAACGTTAGAACTCATATATTGTTCATCATTGACTAAACTTTATAATACTAACTTTTGCTATTGATTTAATTATGAGTAAATTATGATTTTTTGTTACTGATATAACTTGTATCTTGTAAGTATATTTTGATATATTTTTAACATCATGTCATCATCTACTTTTGATTGTGTTAGTGTTTTATTTATAAGTTTGTTGCATTTACTTGGTACTTGGTAAAAATATAATATATATAAATATTTTTTTCACTTTTTTAATACTAAACGCATCGTGTCTAAATTACTTATTCGCATTAGCATCACGTTGATTCGCATCGGCCTTTGGGACTTGGCCGTTATCGCAAGCCAGCAAATTTTAAACCAAGGGTATGTATGTAAGGATATATGAAAATCCCCCATAAAATGGGTCATTTACATAAACCACTGCACAAATTAAAAACTTGCAACATCTATTACAAATTAAAGGACCACATGTTTTTCACTTCAAAAGGTGACAACTTTTTTTTCTCTGTGTTCATCCATATTTATACGAAGCATGATAAATATAATGGATGAATGTTTTGTTCCACGTTTAATTCACTTGGCTGTTCACTAGACAACTTAACGTTGATCGTATCCAATTTAAGTTCTCGATCTCGAACCACTTTACTCACTTAAGTATTTTTTTGGACCTGCTGATTGATATTAAGCTAGACGGAACTAGCAAAAAAAAGCAAAGAAATTACATCTTGGCGGGTTTTTGCATCCATGTGTTCTAGTTGAATATATTCTTACGATTTCTATTACATATCCAATTAAAAGAGTAAATGACTACCAAATCAAAATTTTGATGCTTTTTAACTCTTGAGACATCAAACACTACCGAGTTCCGATACATTCAAAGAATCCATAATGTTGCAACACAAGTTGTGTTTAAGATCCTCCGATGCGTGGACCCATCCCCTTGACCATCGATCCATTGAAACATGTCTTTACATTAACAAACTCCGGGATATCTAACTCCAACCACACCCCGATTCTGATCCACAACTCAGCAGCTACATTACATGCAAAAAAACACATGGTTAATGTCTTCTACATTCTTTGTGGAAACATGGACATAGAAAAGAACCAGGGCCCGTTTGGTAGGGGTGTATGGGTATGAGTCTATAACTTTGAAAGTCATTAATGTTGTTTGGTTGGTTATGAGACCCACCACAATAGATTGAGGATACCCAATGTGAAGGTTTCCTCATATCTTATGTGTGTGGGTGGTTTCATCATACCCTCCATTACCTTTCCACCCTATACAAATACCCATACCCATTTTTATTCATAGGAACAAACCAAACGCACCCTTAATATCAATCCCGCCTCAATCTAGATTTGTACGACTAGGTAACCGGTTTAACAAAGCTCTAAACACAAACACATTCACCTTGATAAGAAGAATATTGCACCATCGAGTCGCCATAACAACACCCAGAAGACGTTTGACATCAAGACTATTTCTAACCAATCGAAACGTGAAAGTTTTTCATTATCAAACTCCACTGCCAAACGTCTTGTTCCAGGTTAATATTGATTATCTAAAGACATGCCATTAATTGATCATATTGGGTTTGTTCCATCCCACCATGGATATCTCGTCGCTAACTAATATTCCATCCATGGATGGACCAATAATCGCTAATAGAAGCATCCCAATTAGAAGCTAAAGCAACCAACCTAGGAAATGTAGCTTCTAACGTTCCTTTACTGCACCAATATCCTTCCAAAAGATAATACTCTTACCATTACCCTCCTTTCTCCTAAATGCCGAATTCGAATAAATCACGTGTATGAAGTTCTATAGATGCCTTCACAATACCTGCCCACACCCTACTTTTAGGAGGAGTTGTTCCATCATCTAAGAATCTACCTTCTCTGCCATGGAAACTTTCTATTAGCTTCACCCACAACATATCGTTCCCATTTAGAAATCTCCAACGCCATCTTAAAAGTAAAGCTTGATTAAATGCCCAAAGACTACCAACATCAAGCCCTCCTTTCTCTTTGGAATTTAAAATAGAATTCCACTTAACCCACTATATTTTCTTTTCGTTATCATCAATGGCCCAAACAAAATCTAGCTCTCATCGATTCAAGTTGTTTATTGACTTGGAAGGGATAGGGAAACAACAATAGATAATATATTCCAAGACTTCCTAACACGGACTTAACAAGAGTAAGTCTCCCGCAGATTGACATCAATCTAGATTTCCAATTCGCCAAACGTTTCTTAAACTTAGCCATCAAATGTCTCTAAGAATTAACCCGATACCTTTCAGGAAGTCTGAGATATATAAATGGAACTGAATCAACCCCACAGCATATACACCTAGCTAAATCTTGAACCTCATTCTCTGTAACACCAAGCCCATACAATTTTGACTTTTGAAGATTTAATTGGAGCCCAGAAGCCAGATAGAATATGTTAAGTATTCAAATCAAGCACTCAACATTATCTCGATTCCATTCACCCATGAAAATTGCATCGTCTGCATAGAAAAGATATGACATTACAATTGGTGAACTCCCCACAGCTACCCCTTTAAACCGAGAATAGTGAACGACATCTTTTATTAAAATGTGTAATCCCTCCATGGCCAAAATAAACAAAAACGGAGATAAAGGATCTCCCTTTTGAAGTCCCCTATGAATTTGAAACTCCTTAGTCGGGCTACTTGTAACCACCTGTAAATTTCCAAGTCATTAGTCTCATGTAAAAAAATGAAGTAATCATTTATCTCGATTTAATTAAACAATCTTATGCGTTTTCACGCCTAAATTTTTTTTTATATATATATAGAGTTAGGATCAAATAAGAATATTACTTAAAATAAGAAGGAATAAGAAGAACTATAACGCATAAATCCGAGATGCACCGACCTAAATTAGATGCACCCTATAATCTTAGATGCATTATAGCAGCACCATAGTGTGTTTTCTAGCTTTGTCGGATGCATATCATTATATTAGATGCATTTCATGATTTCCTTGTACTTTGTTCTCTACCGCGTGCGAAATCATGAAAATCAATTTTGCACCATTTATACATCAAATTAACTATTGAAACTCAAAGATGTTGCATCTATATGAATAAATGCATCTAATGGAAGTCGTTGCATCTCAAATGCATGGTTTTGATCACTTCTCACCACTTCTTATTTTAATTTACTTCTACTTTGGATCCTTTACTATACTTATATATATATATATATATATATATATATATATATATATATATATATATATATATATATATATATATATATATATATATATATATATATATATATATATATATATATATATATATATATATATATATATATATAGGATATCTAGCTACAATTTTTGTAGCCGTTATTCTGATTTTTGTAGCCAATTATCTAATCATCATAAAAAATACACTATGATGATTAGGGGACCCTGAGAAAAGAATGGGACCCACAAAAATGTCAGGGACTACATTTTTGAGCATGTAATTGCTGTGATTGGTACCTGATTAATTATAAGTAATATACATATATATATATATATATATATATACATATATATATATATATATATATATATATATATATATATAGAATATGAGTTAAATATAAGATAGTTGTTAAATTAAGATAGTGTAAGCACTAAAATTGACATGTGGAAATTATTCATTTAAGTTTAACTAAAAAGTTTAATAAACAAAAAGGGCACATTTGTAATTTGAGTCTTCCATTTATTTCTCTATTTCACCTACATAGGTCCAGGTCAAATAATTGTTCCTATGCTTCCCCTTTTTCTTGTCTCCATAGCCTACAACCGCCTCCAATTGTTCCAATCCGATTCCATTCTTATTGACGATTCATCAAGCCATGTTACCAACGAAAAGATCCCGTCTTTAGACCACTATTCACGGTGCTACTGTAAAAGTTCCTCTCTTTTGTCGCCGATAATGGCGGAAACCTTCAAACATTGTTTCACCGGTAATATGATTGCACCTACGAAGTCAACGGTGACCGTAGTTTAATCTGGGTTTTTTAATATATTAATCTCAGATTGTGTATTGTAGCTTTGGTTTTTTAAGTTAGGTATTTTTATACTTTTTCATAATTTTGCTTATCAATATTGTTGGTTAAGTGTGATGCTTAGATGTATGTGGGTACGTACCAGTTAATGTATCATAGTAATACATTCTTGTATCAAAGATTGTAAAGGTCAATTAATGGGGTTGTATATTCTGTATCATGAATTAAGTTCTTTTATTTATTTATTTTTTCCCCTCAAAATGAGACACTTCTTGACTTGTGGCTCGTAGACCAAACTATAAACATATCGAGGAGATGAGTTCTTTTGTGTATCATATTGTTTCGATCTATTAGTTTGTGACGATGAAGACGACGAAGCAAATTTGATGAGGATGATGCAAAACCGATGATGATGATGCGAGCTCGGCGATGATGATAATGATCTTGATATGATCAATGCAAATTCATGATGAAATGTTTTGACGTAGACATGTTTAATGATCGATGCAAAAATCGATACATTACAGTTATTGTGCTAACAAATTATTTAAAAAAAAGTTTTTCATGAAAATGATTAATTAATGATTGAATAAATGATCAACAATTTTGATGAATCGAATATGTTAACGGTTAATATAATGATAATAAATTAACGTTTGAGAATTCCAGTTTCTTTTTTTAATCATTTGTTTATTATTTTAGGTATTTGCAAGATGATAATGATGATCATGATGCATGATGTTGATGTACGAATGGTATAGCGATGCGAAAAAAATCACACAAGTCGGTATAATTAGAATATAGATATGACGACAAAAGTGGATGAATAATATGTAGGCAGTTTTGACCGTCCAAAATGAGTTATACATATGCCACCGATTATTAAAGAAATTACAAATATGCCATTGTAATTATTTTCATCAGCCAATATCTTGATGATACATCCGACGGCTTCAATTGCTTCCTATTCTTCCTATTATAATACACTATCTCACGTTAACCACCCTCTATATATATATATATATATATATATAGGGATGAGATCAAATAAAAAGAAAGATTTTGATAAAAAGAATAAGAAGGATTTTAGACCTTTAGATTAAGAATCAATGGATGAGATTGATCAATATACTTAATTAAAGCTTTGGAAGGGTAGCTGTCATTTTAGAAAAAAATACTAAACACTTAATTAAATGAATTGATTCTGTAACTCATTTTCTCTCTCAGAAAAAATTAACCGTCTATCTTGTTTCTCTCTCTTCTAAGTATATTCTCTCTCCGATCATCTTCCGATCAAATTAAATTCCAATCATCTTCTTAAAATCCGATCAATCAATCATCTAGAAAATGGTGTTGAAACGCAAAGGTAAGTAAAATAAATCTAATTTTGTTAATTTTATCCTACTGTAGCTTGATTTTAATGAATTATTTTTGTAAAAATTATCACCAAAAATGGAGTTTAAGTAGTGGTAGGAGAGTATCGATACATATATCTCTGTCGGATAATGAAGAATCAAATTCTAATAAACGGAGGAAGATGATTCACGATCGTTCCTCAAAAACATCAAAATCTACATGTATTGATGTATTTAAGTGTATTTTTATATAAATTATTTGATTGTTTTGTTCATTAAAATAAATGATTAAAACCAGATTTGAGTACTTTGTGCACTAAAATTAGGTTTAGAAGGCATTTGATTGTTCTGTGCATTAAAATTAGTTTTAGAAGGGGCTTTGTGTGTTTTGTGCACTAAAATTAGTTTTAGAAGGGGCTTTGAATGTTTTGTGCATTAAAATTAGTTTTAGAAGGGGCTTTGAATGTTTTGTGCACTAAAGTTATGTTTAGAAGGCGCTTTGAGTGTTTTGTGCATTAAAATAAGTTTTAGAAGGGGCTTTGTGCACTAAAATTAGGTTTAGAAGGCACTTTGATTGTTCTGTGCATTAAAATTAGCTTTAGAAAGGTTTTTGTGTGTATAAGTCTACACTAGAATGTGAAATACTAATTATAATAAATGGCCATTTGTGATATGAAAGTAGTTGAAGCCTAGTTTTGCATAGGGCGTTGATCATCGATATTCATGATTATTAATAAGTTGAACATTTGCTTAGGACTAGAAACAGCTTTTTTGTTGATGAATGAGGTGTGTAGATGGCTAATTATTAGTTGAAATGGAGATTGTAATGAGGTATTGTTTCTGATTAACTTGATTTGTTAGTTAGTATAGAAAATCGGAACTAGTGTGAAATTGTTGAGTCAGTGTTCATGTGCGGTTTGTATACATTTGTGGTGACAGTATTGTAGATTGAGGTTGATAGTGTTAGTTTGGTCCACAGTGACTTAGTTAGGAATTTGATTATATATCCACACACATGAATCTTTGGCATTTTCTGGAGGGAGTAGTTTTCTTGGGAGGTGTTAGCACATGAGATGGCGGATACACTAGAATGTGGAAACAATTAGAATAAATGAAAATGAGTTGCTAGAGCAGAAAGTAGATGAATCCTAATATGCATAGTGCGTTAATCATTAGTTTTTTCGTAAGTGTTTTTGCTTGTTTTGTGCATTAAAATTAGGTTTATAAGTGATTTTGATTGTTTTGGTGAATTAAAATAATGTTTAGAATGGCTTTTAATTCTTTTGTGCATTGATCATTAGTTTTTTCGTAGTAACTAAAAACGTGATGAATAATAAATTTGTGAATTATAAAGATTATTACAATTACAATGGAGAAGAAGAAAGTGGCGAAGAAGGAAGTGGGGTAGTGAGATGGCAGGTTGAGAAAAGTAGTGATGATGAAGAATGGATTGATGGGATGATTGATGAACCAAAAAGTATATAGATGTGAATTGAAAATACGAACACGGAATCCACCAAAGCATTAGCAAATGTTATGAAGTTGTTGGACGGCGACAATTAAACAAGTTTGAAAGATATGGGGTTTAAGTCATTCACTTTGGTTATAAGATAAGCGATTTCCAACAGCATTAGCTCGATGGCTATTGTTGAACTATAATCGATTACATGTATTACATGTGGGGATGTAAACATCAAAATTACCATCAAGCAGTTCATGATATCTTTGGATTGCCAGGGGGTGATGAAATAGAGGCTAAATCAAGCAAAAAGACCGTCTGCATTATAGACGAATGGAGGAAACAATTTCATGGTAGCAATGATACAATCAAACCAAACACCGTTCGAGAAACAAATTCTTGAAAGGAAGGACGATGCGGGAAGAATATTTAAGCTTAATTTTTGGTTTTGTTTGTTCTTGAAATGATGGCGTCAACAAACATGTGGAACGATGAATCGAAATTCCTCACTTGCTTAAAGAGGACGATATTAAAAGTTAGATTGGTGTGCCTATTTTGTAAAGTGTTTGAAAGAAACTAGGAAAGAGTGGAAAGGTGGTGCTTACAATGGTCCTTCAACTTTAACAGTAAGAAGTATATTATTTTGTGATTCAATATTTTAAGGTAAGTATATTCTTTTATGTATCTTATTTGATACAGGGGCAATTCTTTACAATCAAACTCCTAAAAGAATTACGAAGTTAACGGGACACCACATAAAAATGGGATTAACGAGGAAAAGAATTCTATGCACTTAAAAGGCATAGCGATGGTATGATACTCTTTGGGATTGACAACAATAAGCATGATGATGCTCAGGTAAATGGTTTTCTAAAAATAGTATATATGCACAAATTAATTTCTTTATAAACTTTGCCCTTAATTGATAGTTTAGGATGTGTATTAGTTTGCTTGGTTATAAGAGTTTGTTAGTATCATTAATTTTTTTTGTTTTGTGCCATTTGAACAGGAGATTATCTCTGGGTTAACAAAGAAAATAAGGTTGTTTGATGATTATGAAGGAAATTTGATTATGAGTTAGAAAAATTCAAAACAGAATAAGGAAATAAATTGAGAATTTTGCTTTGGAAACAAAAGTTAGTTAAAAATTAAGTGAAATGAACGAAAAAGGATCGAGCCGGTTTGTGAAGAAGTCTGAATGATAGTGGTATGGAAATTGTAGAATATGAGACAAGAAAGAAGAAGGGCACAAAGAAATGGAAGGGACAAAGAAACGAAGGGAACAAAGAAACGAAGTTGTTTTTCAAAAATCGATGCACAAAAGAATATTGATGATCAACATGGAGCTTCGGGTTAAAAGATAAGGACTTGAACAACAGCAAATGCAATTTGGGAAAAACATTCAAAAATCTCGGCATTACGCCGATCACGCTCTCTTCTTTTGATGTACAATTGGATCCGGCAAAGATGCATCTCTTGAAAAGAACCTTCATCAGAGTTAGTCCCATTTGATGGTTCAAGTTTGGATATGAGTCTCACGTCTACTCCTCAAGGTATGTCTACTATGATACGCTAAGGAGAATACGTCCGCATTCTGTGATATTTCAAGAACCTTCTTTCGACACTTGTATCAAAGTAACGTATTATTTAAGAGGAGCTAAAATGCTAGATTTAAAGAGTTCGTGTTCTATGAAATTTCAAGGAGGTGGAGAGCTTTTGGTTTCAGAATCTGTAATTAGTTTGTAATTAGTTTGAGTCGCAATTGTTTTCGAGAATCTGTAAGCACAAAAGATCTTTCTATGAACTCTTTATAACCTTTTGGTTTTCATGTGCTTGTTCCTACTTTTTAAGTCTACTTGGAGCATTAGTTGCTTTTGAGGTGCCTAAATAGTATAATACATGGGTAATGTAACCTATAAACAAGTAACCTTGTATGATTTTTGTGCTCTCTAGATAAATAGAAGTTCGTTTACTTTAGGAGTACTATCTTTGAACATTGTTTCTGTCTAGAAGCTAAACTTGAGGGACAATTTATTTGTTTGGATCATGGGTCCACTGTCACGTCACTAGATCAGATCTACAAGTTGATTAATATTAGTTTCATCTTATAATGTTGGACCTTCTGCAGAGGTCTAACAAGAGTACGGGTTTGGTTCTTACCTAAATGATATACATGGGCAATTGCTATCATATTATATACTTGTTTAAAAATCTTGTATTCTTTTAGAAACATTGGCCATGGTGAACCAAAATTACCTATTATATTACGTGAAACATTGGCCATGATTGAACCAAAATTGGCCGAATTTGTAGAACCCATTCTGGAAAAAGAACCTTTGACGTTTAGAAGAATTATAATGAAGCTCAAGTTACCGAACAAACGCGGGGGAAGGGCTGGAATCAACTGAAAAAGATGCATCTGCTGAAAAAGAACCAGTCAAAGATTCATCTACTGAAAAAGAACCAGTCAAAGATTCATCTACTGAAAAAGAACCTTCATCAGAGTTAGTTCCGTTTGATGGTCCAAGATTTGATATGGGTCTCACGCCTAATCCTCAACGTATGTATGCTATGATACCATAAGATTAAAAGAATTATAATTAAATATATATATATAATAAAATATAACATTGGTCATGACTGAACCAAAATTACGTTGAATTTGTAGAACCAGTGCTGGAAAACGAACCTTTGACGTTTAGTAGAATTAGTAAGAAGCTCAGGTTACCGGCAAAAAGGACGAAGGAGCAGGAACCAGTTAAAGATGCACCTACTTTGAAAAAAACCTCATCAGATATACTTAAAAATGATGCACAGAGTTTTGATGGACCAAGTTTTGATATAGGTCTCAC
This sequence comes from Chrysanthemum makinoi, assembly GCA_910596185.1. Taxonomy (NCBI): domain Eukaryota; kingdom Viridiplantae; phylum Streptophyta; class Magnoliopsida; order Asterales; family Asteraceae; genus Chrysanthemum; species Chrysanthemum makinoi. The sequence continues at coordinate 131,178,328 of OU343218.1, forward strand.
GCCTACTCCTCCAGATGTAAATCTTGATGCAGAAACACAAGATGTTTCAATTCAAGGTATGTCTAATGTGATACAATCTTTAACTATTCTATTACATCAAACATTAGCCATGGTGATCAAATATTAGCTGAAGCTGTAGAAACCATCTTTGGAAAATGAGAAGTTGAAGTTACTGGCAGAAACATCAAATGCGCTAAAACCGACCAACACAACAAGTCCAATTCTGTTTTGCCGTATCTTTTGCCATGCCAAATGACAAGTCAGTAATCCTCCGCTATAGAAAAAAAAAAGAAAGGATGTTGAGAAGGAAAATATCCCACAGAAACCTAATGACAAAGAACCAATGAGAAGTAAACGACTATTAAAACTGACGGAAAATATGAAATCTCCTTTTAAAGACCGGTTTATTAAATTGGGAGTCAAGTGTTCACCAGATGAAGAACTGTTGTTTGATTGCGTCTTTTCTGCGACAGAAGAACATTGGTGAGGATTTTTATATTTTATTAAGTACGTCGAGTATGACATATTTTAAGCATAAACTGTATGTTCACAAGAAAAACTAATTCTTTTATTTCCATGATACAATTTTTATATTTGTGACAGAAAAGGATTTGCACTTATCAGAGGCATAATTGAAAGCTTGTATCCAGGAATCACAATTCATATTGGAGTTATAAACATATGGTCACAAATTTGCAACTATAATGAAAGATTGAGAAGCAAAAGTTCGATACGTAGGCTTTTCTCTCATGCAGGAATGATGGTAAGTTCAATATTAAATTATTCATAATATATATAATTTCAAGAACAAGGTCTAGGTAATAAGCAATTCATGGTTTTGTGCATAAAAAATTGGCTAAATTAAACTACAGAGGTGTAAGACACAAACTATTTAGAGTTTGATATAACACTGTTTTGTGCATAATAAATGGGCTAAATTAAACTACATAGCTTTAAGACACAAACTATTCATGTTTTCATATAACACTGTTTTGTGCATTAAAAATGGTTTTATATAACACTGTTTTGTGCATTAAAAATGGCTTTATATAACACTGTTTTGTGCATTAAAATTGGTTTTATATAACATTGTTTTGTGCATAAAAAATGTGCTAAATTGAACTACAAATCTTTAAGACACAAATTATTCATGGTTTGATATAACACTGTTTTGTGCATAAAAAATGAGCTTTAAGACACAGCTTTAAAACTTGCAGGTAGTTCAATTTCATATTACTCGGCTAAATATGCATAAGCTTTCATTATTTGAAAATAATACTATATTTAATATACATTTATTGCTTTATTGATTCACTCTGGTATTTTTCAGATGAAAAAAATGGTGGAAGAAAAATTCTCGTTGCCTTCTTCCATGTTAGGATTTATTGAAAACATGGATGTTGTTCTCAAGAGTGCAAATGTGGATAAGCTATCTAGCATTGATCTGGTACAAAAATATATAAATTTTTTATATATGTTTTATATCATATATGTTTCCGTTGTAACCAAACATATAATTAATACGGTATTCTTCCCTATGCTCTTGGAAAAATCTCATTATTATCTCGTTGTCATCAATTTGAAAACTCCAAAGATTGAAATAATAGACAACAGTAAAAATGGGACTGAAGTTGATTTGATGGAAAGATATGGAAAAAGCTTCAAGAAATTGGTATGAATTAGAACAACATATTTAGACACTATATTTAGATCAATATGCACATTAAAATATTTATTGAATTTAAATTATGTTATTTTGTAGATAAATTTTTTCTTCAAGTACTTGGAGTATATAGGTCATTCAAAATTTAATTTGATGAAGAAGGCAGATTGTACAAGATTAGAAATGAGTTGGAGAACAAAAGATAATTGTGTAGATTGCGGGGTCTTTATGATGCGCCATATGGAGACATATCTCGGATCAAAGAATTGGAATTGTGGATTCAAGGGTGAGGGGCGAAACGAAGTCACAGATTATGAATTGAGGAAGAAGAATCTTTCAAGAATACTCCAATCAGATATAAACACTAAAAGAAGCAATGTGTTGAAAGAATTGGAGCTTTATCGCAAATTGCCAAGTGGCATTATGGAAAATATGAAGAAGAACAGGTTTTTACGTATCCAAGATCGTATTAAGAACGTGTCTTAGTTTACCGTGCTTTGTTTAGGAACGTGTCTTAGATGTACTGCAATTAAAAATGATGTGTATGGAATTCTATACTTTTTGAATTGTATTAGGTTTGAGATCCATTTGGGAAATGGGATCCCTCATGGTATGAAAACACTTAAAATTGTTGCTCAATAACTTTGCTATCATTGGAGTATATTTGTTATGACCAGCAAATCTTTTTGATGTTTTTTATTTTATTATAGTAACTGGTGCAAGGCGACTAGTGTCATTTTGTTGTGCGATTCAGTAAGTGGTCGTGGCTGTGATGTTTCTCAGGGTGTTTACTTTCAACTTAACAAATGGTATCATTGGGTTGATTCGACTACCTATGCATATATGTTTTATGGAAGTGCCTTCTGGTTTGTTCCTTCATCGCCTATAACATGTTTACCATAGGATCATTTTATGGAAGTGCCTTCGGTTTGTTCCTTTAAATAGTGCCCCAAGTTTCAGTATGCGGGGACCTATTTCTCGCACATGTGTATTAGGCTCATAATGAAAAGCCAACAATGTAGATGAAAATGACAAGCTTTTGTCTATAACAACACAACAAGTAAGAAATACAACGCCTCCTTAACCCAGAAAAAACAATTTGTTCTCACAAAGCAGAACCATATATAGTTGTGCACAGTCTGCATTTGACCCTAAGCTTAACTTCATCTCCCGTACAATAACAACGCGTTTCTAGTCCAGGTCCGAATTTCCCCGCCACCATATTGGTATCAAGACAATCGCCCAAAAGACATGCATGATAAAAAAATTAGAACCATATTAACATAATTTTAACCTAAATGTGCATTAAAATTTCAAGAATCAAAACACTACTATAACTGCAAAGAAATTAACATAGTTTTTGATACATGATTCAAAAAACAAATCTGTAATTTCAAACAATCACAAGTGAATTATTACTAATGAATGATAGTTTTGATGCACATATAGTATTGTGTAAGTGTAAAAACTAAGCATCAGCTTTTGATGCACAAAATAGAACTGAAAAAAACCAAACTAAACATCAGGCACGTTCCTTTTTTTGTTGAAATTTTGTGCGGTTTCGGAGTCATGATCGCATCTTGATCACCACATTTTTATTGTCTTGCCTTCTTTGCACCATCAGTCATTGCACGCTCTTTAGGGGGAATTATCCTAGAATTAGCTCGATCTCCTTTTCTCCTACCTTGAAGTGGATTTTTAATATGAGTTTTTGAAGGTTTTGAAACACCTATTGCTGATGATATGACTTCACGATCAGTCATTGGGCGTTGATTTGGCAACTTCAGCATCAATTTTGACTTTAGATCCTGAAGTCGATCTCGGTAGATTGCTAGCTCTTTAATGCTTGAAGCAAGTTTGTCCACGCAATATTCAACAGAACCAATAATATCCTTCACAATTTCATCTCGAACACTTCCATCACTCAACTTGTTTCTTGCATCAAATACACTCGTTTGGCAGGGTGTAACGCATTTCTTGTCCAACGTTTCAACACATACTTCTTTGGAAATTCATTAACACCACAAATCACGAGTACATAAAAGCTGTGTCGACACAGCAAACCGTACCTCTCAAACAGCACAACTACACGACAAGCGTAACATCGGAAGGAGAAAAGAACCTACAATTGAGAAAAGACATAAATATATAAAAAGAATAGTCTTATGTCAAGTGTGTTCAAATATGTAAATAAGCATTATATGATAAATGAATTTAATTTAACTAGAATAATACCTCAAATAACCCTTAAGAAGTAGCATCTGGTCCTATCTCTTTGATGCAGAATTTGTGAGAACCATCTATCGCCATCACACTCATCGACATGCAATCAGTGATTGATGCACAAATCTCATCTTGTATATCATAAAAGATTGCCCTAGTGTAGATTTCCCGCCTGCTTTTCAAGAACATAATCTGTAAATAAATCAGGTGTGGTGTATCGAGTTTTGTGTTGATTTGTTCGATGAGTATATCTCTGAACATCCATTGCAGTTTCGAAGTGACTGACAAATTCAACAAGAGTCAGTGTAGTACTAGTCAACTGACCAAAAAAGTGATTTTCGCTCTCGGACCAAGACGTCGTGCGCATTAAACCGGACATTGGCTCGTCTCTGTAATATGCTTGGTATCCGTTATACCTTAGAGCAAACATGTCTCTCAACCGTTATTGGATTGAAGCTTCGAAATCATTAATTATTGATTCATTCTCGTTCAAACTCAGATGGCTCAATGGTATCGGTCCATACAATATCACATATACGCCTTTTGAACGTCTTATTTTTACAAATCACTGGTCCTACCTGTTATATTTGTCAGAAGTGTAAATAAGTGTACACTATCAAATATAGTTTGTATGATGCAACTACTAAAATTTGCGCCTGCATATCAAGCCACAACAGCCTACAAACTACTAAATTGCTATACTATCAAATATAGTTTGTTAGTTCAATTTTTTTGCAATAAACTTCTATAGAAGTTCGAACAAAACTGCCACTTGCATTTCAACCCAACCCAACCAAAAACAGAAATATTAATGCACAAAAGAAATGTACAAACCTTAGTAGATAATTTTTCCATTATGTGCCACATACACAAACGATGTCTTGAATTGCTGAACTCCTTCTCAATAGCTATCTTCATTGCGGGTCTTGATCGTAACCACAACCTTAGGTTCACTACCGAAAGCCTTCTTAAAAGCCCTTAATAACCAACCATACGATTCAGATGTTTCTTTTGACAGCAAGGCGACAGCAAAAGTTACACTATGATGATGATTATCTATTCCAGTAAATGGAACAAACACCATCTTATACCTACAAAAACCATATATCAAACCATGAATAATTTGTGTCTTAAAGATTTGTAGTTCAATTTAGCACATTTTTACTGCACAAAACAGTGTTATATAAAACCATTTTTAATGCACAAAACAGTGTCATATAAAACCATTTTTAATGCACAAAACAGTGTTATATAAAACCATTTTTAATGCACAAAACAATGTTATATAAAACCATTTTTAATGCACAAAACAGTGTTATATGAAACCATTTTTACTGCACAAAACAGTGTTACATGAAACCATTTTTACTGCACAAAACAGTGTTATATGAAACCATTGCTTTACTGTTTTATATGTGATCAAAATATTTACTCGATATAAAAACTTACTTGTTAGAGCGAAACGTTGCATCAAATGAGATTACATCACCAAAACAAAGGTAATTATTCTTTGCAACCTCATCCGCCCAGAACAAACCCGCAAGAGCACCATCCTCATTGGTGAAATAATCACATGAAAAACCAGGTATATACTCTTTCTTATTCATCAAAAGTTCAACAACCATTTCAGCATCAAACTCACCTATGAACAAATTGATACCCCGTTTAAAATTCTTACAGTCAACTGATGTTGCACCTATTTCATCAAACCCACCAAACAACTCTTTCATCATCTTGAAAGCTTTCATCGGACCTATATTGTTATTCAAAACCGGAATAAAAAGCGCTTTTTGAGAATGTCAGTTTCCGTGAAGACTTTAAAAGTGGGATATCATCCTCATCAACAAACGGGTGATTATGCTCCTCATCAAACACATGAACTACATAGTTATTCTCATTTGTGATCTCAAAAATACACTTTGCTAAACATCCACACCTACATGAAGGCCTTTTTCGTTTTCCCTTAGGTTTCTTATTTTCTTGCTTATCAATATTATCAACCAACGTGTCCATAGGTGCAATCGGCTTAAATCCTTCTCTACTACAAACAATATACTTCTGCTTCAATTTACCATCTTTTGTAATATAGTGAGTAGATTTTCTAACCTCAAAACCACTAAGCTTTGCGTATGTTTTGTAGAACTGAAAACCATCCTCTAACGTCTTAAACAATTTACCCTTGAATGGTTTAACATCATCTGAAACATCGGGTTTGTAAAACTTTTTCCCATCTTCTGCCACACGAACAATACCCAATGATTTTTCATCATGTAGGTTATCTATAACTGTAGGGTCACAAGCATCAACTATGAAAAGAAAAAAGTAGCATAATCAGATGATGACAGTAACAATTATAACAAAAATATATATAATAAAATATAACACTATTTAGTGCATGAAAATTCTACTAAAAAAACAAACTTTGAAAAAATAGACTAATAAAACATAATTGTGCATCAAAATTATCCAAAATCAATGTTTAATCAAAACACAATAATAACGCTAATTTAATTACTGAAAAAAGTATAATAGTAATTTGTGCATCAAATTTACTATAAAATACAAATTTCAATAAAAAAAACACTAGTAAAATAAAATTGTGTCACAAATACACTAACTTATATATCAGTTTAAACTAAAAGCAATAATTTGTGCATCGAATCTGCAATAACACTAATCTGTGAGGTAAAAATCACAAATACAGAAATTTATGCATCATTTTCAAAAACTAATCTAATAACCTAATTTTTAGTGTAATAATTTACACTTAATAACACTAAAAAGCAATAATTTCTGCATCAGATACTGCAATAACACTAAAAAGCAATAATTTGTGCATCAAATACTGCAATAACACTAAAAAGAAATAATTTGTGCATCAAATACTGCAATAACACAAAAAAGCAATAATTTGTGCATCAGATAATGTAATAACACTAAAAAGCAATAATTTGTGCATCAAATATTGCAATAATACTAAAAAGCAATAATTTGTGCATCAGATACTGTAATAACACTAAAAAGCAATAATTTGTGCATCAAATACTGCAATAACACTAAAAAGCAATAATTTGTGCATCAAATACTGCAATAACACTAAAAAGCAATAATTTGTGCATCAAATACTGCAATAACACTAAAAAGCAATAATTTGTGCATCAGATACTGCAATAACACTAAAAAGCAATAATTTGTACATCAAATACTGTAATAACACTAATCTGTGAGGTAAAATTCACAAATACAGAAATTTATGCATCATTTTCAAAAACTAAACTAATAACCTAATTTTTAGTGTAATAATTTACACTTAATAACACTAAAAAGCAATAATTTCGCATCGATCTTTGCAATAACACTAAAAAGCAATAATTTGTGCATCAAATACTGTAATAACACTAATATGTGAGGTAAAATTCACAAATACACAAATTTATGCATCATTTTCAAAAACTAAACTCATAACACTAATTTTTAGTGTAATAATTTACTCTAATTTATTAAAAAAAAAATCCAAAATTGCAGCAACTTACATACCTTGATTATCACTATTATTAATTGTTGACATTATGGAATAATTCGATATTGAGCTCATAATCCTTCTTTTTATTTGTAACCAAAATCCTTCTTTTTATTTTACCAAAATCCTTCTTTTTATAATCCACAATTGTAACCGATTACAAACCCTAATTCGATCACAATTGTAAAAGTTCGGATTGAAAGGATTGAAAGATGGAAAGATTGAAAGGTTGGATCAAATAAGAATCTGTGTGTAGGGGGAGAGATGGAAGTGCGTGTTTTGGTGTGGAGGGAAGAAGAGAACTGATTAAATAGGTTGTTAACAATATACTTGAAATGTAAAATTACTTTTATGCCCTTAATACTTAGTTAAAATGAAAGTTAATCTCATCCATTGATTTTAGATCAAGGGTCTAAAATCCTTCTTATTCTTTTTACCAAAATCCTTCTTTTTATTTTAACCCACCCATATATATATATATATATATATATATATATATATATATATATATATATATATATATATATATATATATATATATATATATATATATATATATATATATATATATATTTGAATTGAAAGCTAAAGGTACGCAATGTACTTTTTCAAAAATACACATCTACGCAATGTACTTTCAAAAAAACACATCTAGCTAACATACTTTCAAAATTTTTTCGATCTAGGCTAATATGACCGATTGTAGTAGGTTACCAGGTCACCTTGGAGAAAAATTTGGCAGTTAATCCTCTATGGACTAACTACCTAGTTAACTAGATGATAACGATTTGTAAAAAACTTTAAAAAAATTTACGCTTTTTTCAAAAAATTTACGTTTTTTTTTTAAAAAATTAAAAAAAAAATTTAAAAATTTTTACGTTTTTTTTTTTTAAAAAAAAATTTTACGTTTTTTTTTAAAAAAAATTTATGTTTTTTTTAAAAATTTTTTAAAAAAATTATTTTTTTTTAAATTTTTATGTTTTTTTTTTAAAAAAACGTAAATTTTTTTTTAAAAGTTTTTATTTTATTTTATTTTATTTTATTTTTTTTAACGGTCGTTATCTTCTAGCTAACGGTCGTTAGTCCTAGAGGACTAACTGCGCAAATTTTTCGCCAGGTGACTTTGACTGTAACCTACTACCAACAGGTCATATTAGCTAGATCGAAAAAAATTTGAAAGTATGTTAGCTAGATGTGTTTTTTTGAAAGTACATTGCGTAGATGTGTATTTTTGAAAAAGTACGTTGCGTACCTTTAGCTTTCACCCTATTTTTTTTTAATATACAACCTCGGGTAACGTTGATAAACGAATGATGCAAATTAATTATTTCCTGACATTACTGATGATCAAAACTCAAAAACGAAAAGTCATCTCGTGTTTTCATAAATTCCGGCACCGCTGGCATACATTCCTCAAATGTCTCAATAATACAACAATAAACATAATACTACACTTATAACTATAACTATACATATCTATTTGCGTGATCCACACTTTTGTAAAGTTCACTAAAACTCAATCTTTTGTCTTTTCTTGAATTAATATAATGATACCTTAGTCAATAAAGCAATACATGAAAACCGCCAAAAATTCCTTGAGATTTAATTCAATCCAATTCCATTGCCTGCTGCAACAGATCTCTTCTTTAAGACATAATATCATCTGAACCTTAGCCATCGTCTACCATCCCAATCTCACCAAGTCTACTGTCTAACACCTCTCGTTGACCTATTTGATCACTGCTCAGAAAGACCTATTTGATCACTCCTCTTCTGAGCATACCACACTTTAATCTTGCTTTTCGTCAAATTCCATGCAAGAGTTCTTCACCATTTCGTCAAATCCATCCATCTCCATCTGTGAATTGAAGATCTTGAAGGAATTAGGTCCATAATCATTTTGCTCCTCCTTTAATAATAACGGGCAATAATCAGAACACTTTCTTTCCAACGTCAGACATGTCAATTTTGGGGACTTATCGACCACAGCTTCCGAAACCAAAAATCTATCTAACCGACTTATTTTATTGCCTGAGCTATTCATTCTAGAAAACTTCTTACCACCCATCGGAATATCTATTAACTCCGTAAACAAATATTTAGTCACTTAAGTATAACCTCGTAAACAAATATTTCACCTTTTTAGTATTGGTTCGAGTAATACGTATTTTGACAAGTGATTATTGGTTAAAGAGTGTAGGTTTACATTATTTATATTGCTCGAATAACCAATATGAGGTCGGGAAGCGACTTTGTGGAAGGTCGTTACTACAATGTTTAAAGTGTTTAAGTGCCCTTTTGGTGTTGTTAGTAAGGTGACCATCTATAAAGTTGAATCTTTGGGCAATTTTATGTGGTCCAACTTTGGATTACGGGATAGGTAGCGGATCAATTAAAAAGTGACACAATTAAAAAGTTTAAAAAGTAACCTCCTCTTGCCATGTGTTCTCACTCATATTATTCAAAACATTTTAGTCAAGGGTAAAATAGAAATTTTACCTGTTTTTTCTTTTTCTCCCTCGAAATTCAAACGTATATAACTCACAAACAATAAACTTTTAGAAAAAACCGATTGCACTATAATTTCTAAAATTTAATCCTTTTTAATTTGGTATAAATTTTGTTAAAAATTTCAAAACTTATTTTTTCGCATGTCAAATGGGTGTTAATTTTCTTGATTTTTTTAGCATTTTCGACCTTATTTTTTTACCTTCATAAATGTCAAATCGTGAAAAACTTAAAACATGAAAGGTGTAGATTTTAGTTCACTCTTTACACATGTTTTTGAATCACTCAAATCTGATATGAAATAAGTAAGATATCGCACGTTAAAGATGACATTTTAGTCATATTTGTTGCACACAATGTGTTTGATGAAATATCTAGCTTATATTTTTAGTGTTAAAATAGTGTTAAATGCTCTAAATTTTGTACCACAACGCATCATTAATCATTTTATTTAATGTAAAATTCAAAAAGTGATATTTTTTAATCGTTAATTTTAAAAAAAAAATGCACGTTTTGGTCATCAGTTAGTCTTGTTCATCAGTTAATCTTGTTCATCAGTTAGTGTTGTTCATCAGTTAGTATTGTTCATCAATCTGTGTTATTCATCAGTTAATCTTGTTCAAGGACTGATTAATTGATGAACAAGACTTATTAATTGATTAACTCTTGTTCATCAGCTAATCTTATTCATCAAAATATAATTTTGTTTATTAACTTTCTCTCCCATATTACTTTTGTTTATGAGCTTCACTCGTTTTACTTTTGTTCAATAAAAATGAAGTTTTGTTCACGAGAGATTTACTTTTTTTTATTAAGACTCATGGCATTAATAAGATTCTTACACTCGCAAAAGACTTAATTTTTTTTATTAATAAAAAGTGTTGTTCATCAATAAAAATAGTTGTTCATTTGTTCATCAATAAAAAGTGTTGTTCATCAGTTTATCACAATGTTCATCAGTTATTTTTATTTTTGTTCATCAGTTATATCACAATGTTCATTAAAATATTATATTGTTCATCAGTTTATCAGTTTTTCAGAAAAAAATAGTGTTCATCAGTTGTCTAAAAAAATCATAATGTTCATCAATTAAGTTCACAATGTTCATTAGTTTATCAGTTAGTTGTTTGTTCATCAGTTAGTTTGTTCATCATTTAGTCTTTGTTAATCAGCTAAAGAAAAGCTAAAAGTAACAAAAGTAACAAAAATAACAAAAGATGTGTTGTAATAAACCAATTAGTGCATTTAAATGTATTTTTATAAGAAAAATCTCTTTTGTGCATTTTATCAAACACTTTGTGTGCATTAAATATGTGTGAAACATCATATTTAAAATACGATATCTCACTTATATCATATCAAAACTGAGTGATTCAAATTTCTGGGGTAAAGAACGGCCAAAAGACTACAACTTTCGTGTTTTAAGTTTTGCGTAATTCAACCTTTAAATTAAATAAAAGTAGGGTCGAATATGCCGAAAATTTCAAGAAAATCATAACACACTTGAAATCTTAAAAAAAACGTTTTGATTCATATATCAAAATGTGTGAAGTCCCAAACCTTGGATCTAAAACACTTAGTTTGCAAACGTATTAGTTGCCTTGGATGGTTCCAAAACAACAATGAGAAACTTTGTTGTGAATACACACAAGTATGCGGAAACTACTTGTATGCACTTAGAAGATTTAATGCAAAGACAATGTAAACAAAGTATAATACCAATAACTTCAATATTATTAAGCAATAATACGAGTACTCTCCTAGTACTAGGGTTTACAACCTTGAAGCTCTACTTTAGACGGCTAGAATATGAGATATCTGTTTTACCTAGCTAGGATCTCCTTTTATACACTAAGGAGATCCCTTACAGAGATAACTATGGACTAAGTATATCATATCTTCTATTGGAATAGAATATATGTTTTTACAACTCTTACACGACATTCCATACTTACATCAGTACAAATTCAAAGCTATCAGTATTAACTTTCTCACTATCAGTACTAACTAGTTAATACTTATCATTTAACACTATCAGTACTAACTCTACTGAAATAAGTATTAACTCCCAAAAAGCATATTCCCAACAATCCTCCCCTAAACTTGTGATTGGGTTTCAGAATCACAAGTTTTCTTCAGTCTTTGAGGATTCTTCCAAACATTACTTTCTGCTAGGTCTTCTAGCCTGATCAAAAATCTTTATCGAACTCTTTAGCCATCTCAACTGCATTGCCCATCTTTAGCCCTGCTGTAAGCATTTCCAGAAGTGTTCCTAGGGCAAGAGGGTAAGTTCTTTCAACCAGCATGTAGATGTCTGTCCCATTGCGTGTAGTAACCAAGTGTAGTCCACATGAATCCAGCAATGTCCAAGACAGTTCTTCCTCACCAGTTTGATACTTCCATTCTTCTCCAGCTGGATCAGGTTCAAATATATTCTGCAACTCAAAAAGTAATTCCAGATCCTTGTCATTATCTAGATCTCTATTCTTGAACCTGTTCTTGACCAATTCCCATAACTTGAGCAAATCATCCCTGTTTATAGAAGCAAACAGATCTACCAGATACAAGTAAGTACTTGTCCTTCCACCTGCTCTGTGAATCTGCCAATGTCTTTTTCCATCTTCAGTGTAGATATCCCAGCCAAGTATTGGATACCTAGTGTTGATGGGTTCTGAGTATAGTGCATCTTCTGGGGATTCAATTATCATCATTTGATTAAGCTCCTCTTCTGTAAGTCCACCTTCATCTTCAGTTGCTTTCATTCTTTTGGGTGCAGATGAAGAACCTCCTTCTTCAGATGGTCATTTAAAACTTGTAATGGGATCAATGGGTTGTGAACTTCTGGTGAAATCAGCATCTGACATAGACCTAAAGTTGAGTATGCTTCTTTGAGTTTTGTCAGCAAGCTTTTGAAGTGTTTCCCATGCTAGTTGGTTGAGCTGCTTCAAGGTCCTCTTATCTTCACCTTGATACTTGATGTATTTGCATAGTTACATCTTTTGTTGACTCTTGTTGGGAGGTTTTGAAGCCTTTTCCACTTCCATTTGCTGTCTGAATTGACTCTGTCTTCTAGCCAATATTTCACTAAACATCTGAGCTGCTTCATTAACACTTTTTCCTTGATCCTGTTGCAGCTTCTGTTGTACCTCTTGAGTGGCTTCAACTCTGGCTCTCATGTCATCCCAAGTTTGCCAATCTTCTTCAATTTTAGCCATTTTCTTCTTCTCTTTCTCAGCAGCCTCTTTCTGCAATTCTTGATCATCCCACTATGTTGCAAGTTTTCTTGTTGCTTCTTCATTTAACCTCTCAACCTCCTTCTTCTTCTTTGGTACTTCCACAAGTATCCCTTTACCTTTGTCCTTGGGATCAATCTTAGGAACTGAAGTTGGAGATGGTGGAGCACTTCCTTCTCTGATGGTGACTCCTTTTTCTTTAGGTTTGGTTGCTGCTGGTTTTGTCTTCTTTCTGAGATACAGGACAAGTGGCTTCATGTAGGTTGGAGAGATAGGGATTGTTTTCTTCAGGCTTTGGAGTCCCAGAACTGCATGTGTTACCCTATTCTCTTCATCAATGTCTTCTTGTGGTGTAGTGGTGGTGATGGTAGCCTCTGTTGTTGTGATTTGTTGTATTTCAGCAGCCACTTGAAGGATAGGAGTTAGTACGGATTGAGGAACACCATGAGTACTAACTATTGTGCTATCAGTACTAACTACAACACTATAAGTACTAAATGGGATAGTACTTATAGTGCATGTAGGAGTACTGAGCACTTCTTCTGCATGTGAGGTTGGCTGAGCACCTTCATAATCATCAAGGAAGGGGCTTTGAAAGTCTTGACCACCCTGCCATTGACCAAATTCCATTCTACTCTGAATGTCAGAACTCCTCCCCTGTTTGGAAGAATTCTCTGTAGATGTACTGGATATAATGAACTTGGCCTTCCTTTTGATTGAATTAGTGACTGGAGAGGCTTCTTCAGTTGGCTTGGAAAGTAGTTTAACTTGATGCTCTAGCCTTTTCATCTTTAGTAGCATTATGGTATGAACTTTTGATGCAGCTTTCTTATGTTCATCAATGCAAGCTCCAGGGTGTTCACCTTTACGCATAAAAATCTGTACAAAGCAGTCATATTCTCAAGTGTCAAACTCCCTCACCACTTCAGGTGTGTGACCTGCTGAGAGAGGTGGGTCACAGCCATTTGAGATGCACTCCCGGCCTAGCTGGCAGATACACCCCCCCTTTTTAGCCTTTGCACGGGTCCACCTGTGATTGCTCACTATGTGTTGGCATGGATTGGGTCTTAGTTATGTTACCACTTTCCTCACCGGCTTCTAAGCACTGTGTAGTAGGCGACCCTCCCCACTCTATCCCCTTCATCACCTGGGATAGGCTCATCTTGTTCAAGGTTAGGAGAAGAATGGGGCTGAGCGGTCCCACTCTCATGTCTGAGATGCCTAGTGTTTGATGAAGTTTGTTGAGGTGGGGAATGTTCAGAACCTGTGGGTGTGTGTTGGGAGCCACCTGTGCTTGATGGTCCGTCACCCTCTACAATAAGCATGTTAGGAAATAATGGCACTACAACCCCACTGTATCCTACCACAGCCCTTAACATATTAGAAAACACTTTGGCTGTGAGTACTTTGGATGGATAAATGTTTTTATGAGGTTGTAGGTTTTGTTTCTGAAGATCCAAAAACATTTGAATAAACCTGGGATACATCAGAAACTTGGTTTTGCTAACAGCATTTTTAAGCATACCCTCAAATATGTAATTTGAAAAATTGAACACCCTGCATGTTGCAAGGCAGATCAAGGCTGTGGCTATGCTTGTGGGAAAAGCATCCCAGCCAGTCCTTTTGTGACTCAAGCAACGTAAGAGGGTATGAATGAGAAACCTCCATTGTGGGGTGATGTGCTACGTGTGTACAAGTTTTAAATTTATAAAAGGTGAATTACCAATATTACCAATAACACATACGAGCAAGTATACTCGTCCATTATAGCAAGATTATGAAGGTAAGTCAGGATCGTTCGCAGGGATTTGAGTGAATCTAAACACAAGTTTGAATCAACAGAGTCTATCCAAAACATATAACAAAGCAAATAGATATAATGAAATTCAGATGATTAAAAACTACACTTGCTTAAACTAGTTTCATATCATAAATTAATGTGATTGTGTTAACCTCTTAACATGTTGGTTATGATAATTAGTTGGAGGACTAATCTATTGTTCTTACAAGTTAAACCTTCGTCAAGATTTTAGTTCATAAAACAAGCATTAAGTTTAACCAATCAATTCAAGATCAATTCAAGTTTCATAAGTCTACATACATAAACTTAAACACAAAAACATCCACTTGTTTCATCAAATTGCTTAAGAAATGGTCAATACAAAAGGTAACCGATCATAGACAAAAGGCTACAATTGATTCTCAACAACTAATCTTACGACCTTTTAGATGTTTCCAACCAATCCAATTTGATAATCAAAAAGTGTTTCTATTACAACCACACCTTAGTTCCTTTGTATAATCAAGAATAATGGGTAAAAACAATCATCCATAGACAAAATGATTATGACTAGTTGAATAACAATAAGTTCTTTCGACATCTACGATTACAATCAACTAGTGAAACTTGATTAACAAATGTCACTACGAAACTTTAGCACAATTGGATCTTAGAATCAACTTGAAATTGAATTAAAACATGTTAACACAATCACTAACTAATCATATGATAATCAACATCATTTAAGCAAGTGTGATAAGAAACTAGCCACTCATAGCAAACATGAACATAAACTCCGAACTTTGAACATTAGAAAACATGATTAAAAGTCTTACAATGCTTGGAATAAGATTACAAATGGTGAAGTAATGATTCCCAAAGTATTGGGGTAGACTTCTTGGTGATTTGGCCTCCAAATGTGGAACTTCGGAACTCAAACTTCCCTGGACTTCTAAGGACGAATTTGAGAGCTTAAAGCTTTGTTTGATGAGTAGAGAGATTTGTATTTGAAGTGTGTGTCTCATATGCTCACAAATGGCCTCTATTTATACTAATTCAAAAGCCTAGGGTATTAATTGCTGAACTTGGCCTCCAAGGAGTAAGGAAGGGACTAGAATACACCAAGAGAAGGACCTAGAATCGTTTGGATGCAAAGGGGAAACTTAGTGAGGAAGATTTGGCAGATGCAGCTTCTCCAATCGGATCGTTCATATGACCAACCGATCCGGTTGGTCTTCTACAAAAAGGGCCAACCGTTCCGGTTGCGGGTGGCGACCGAACGGTTGGTGATGGCATTCTGGTGTGTTTTTTTGGTCATATTCCAAGATCCGGTGCACTTGCAACCGATCCGATTGGATTTCCTGAGTTACGGAAACTTGGTCTTTACTTCCTTTATCTTGGTTCTTCAATCACTATGGTCTTCAAAGGTCCTTGAGATACTGATTTGTGCTTGATTTGCTTCACTGAACGGAATCTTCCATTTGTTGAACATTTCTTTACTTTCCTTCCGTTTCCCTGCACTTGGTTATAAACACTAGAAAAAATCTTTTGATGCGTTTAAGCACTAAAATCCCGCAAATATAACCAAATAACATATACAAAAGCACACATAACACTACTAGAAACATGCACAATCTGAGCGTTATCAAATTCCCCATACTTAAACTTTGCTTGCCCTCAAGCAAATCTAGGAAAAACATCCACTGGTACAAGATCGTGATTATGAAAAATGTGATGCAAATCAACCAAGTATAAATACGCGAGAAGATTCATCAATTATGCTTTATAAAGGTGAAACATCAAGATGTTTGACAATATCCAATGATTTTCTTGCATGATTAACATTTCAAAACACCTCACGAAAAAAGAATGAAATATAATTCACTCAATCACTCATTTTTAGTGGAGTAACAAGATAAATCACACTCATTGCTCAGTCATGATTAGATTATTCCATAAGCTTGTACAAGAACAAAACTCCACGGACGTGTGTGAGCACCAAGTAAAAACATATAAGAGGACTTTATTCGGGTTATAATGATATGGCTTAGGGTTAAGGGTATGGATAAGGCATGAGAATGTTTAATGAAATTGGTGTTAAAATAAAATAAAATCAAGTCTAATACCCGTGTTGCTAGCTACCAAACATTCCACGAACCAATAAATGATTATAGCTTCAATTTCTTCTTTTCCGCTTCCCACAGCTTTTTGCTTTGCCATGACAATTGTTCTTCGATCATAGCACATTGGCTATTATTTCCATACTTTTAACACACATTTTTTTTGTGAACATAACATAATGCATGGCTCAATCAATCTCACTAGATGTGGTACTCATAATCATTTGAACAATCTTCTTTCCAGGAAACAAACTACCAACCAATTAGACATTGATACGTGTAGGCTAAGGTTTAAAGTGTAAAATCTTTTTGTATTTTCTGAGTGAAGCAAAAATGAAAAGGATGGCTCAGAGGGTGTAACTAGGGGTATCTAGTGCTAAAAATGAGCACTAAAAATGGGTCCATGTGGGTGGTTAACTAACCAATGCGGTTAGCTAATATATCATTAGATGTAAAATGAAAGGCCATTTGGGTTAAATCCTAAGGTGCCTCTTTATCACACGAATTCACTTATATCGCACGAATGCGATCTCACTGCGGTCTGGTAATGATTTACAAGTACAAGTTCTAGAATAAATAAAATCACCGGCACTCTCATAGCAAAAGATCCAAGCATAAAAGATGTATGCTATATATGAAATAGGCTCAAATCCTCACAATTTAGTGGAGAAGGGGTATAATATGTGCTAACAAATGTTTATTGATCCCAGAATGGATTGCAATAGTAATCGGAACACATCTCAAAGTTTCAAATATTACCAGTTTTTACCAGTGGTTTGATCCAGTTATTCTAATAGATAATCCTAAAAGTGTGAAAACAACTAGATCACAAGGGCAAACAAAATTTAAAATTTAAGCATGAAAACTCTAATTTTTCCTATTCACCCCCCACACTTAAGTTAGTCATTGTCCTCAATGTGAAAAAATGAACTTCAAAGTATAGAAATAGGGAAAATAGAGATGAAACCAGATATGTCAACGAGTTTATCAGCTTAAAATTCTTTTCTTCATTCCTAGCGTCCACTGGAGAAAGCATTACCTGCACAAAATCTTATAAACAAACAAAATGTTTTATTAAAAGGTGGCACCCCCCACACTTAAGTTCAACCAAAGGTTTAAACTTTGGGGTGACCCACAGAAAATCAAATCTGAAAACACACGGGTTGCCTCGAGAAGAGCGCTTGTTTTATTACCGAGTCATCAGCCTGATCGAATCTTCCCGAATCACTTGGCACAAGAGCAGCCTTGAACATTTTGAAAAGTTCAGGGATGTACATGAATTCTTCACCAGTAGCTTCAATATCGTCCCAGACGAACTCAGCAGATGGTTTCCAAGGAACAATTTGTGGGATTCTTCCTGGAAATAGTGCTACAAAGGTGATAGTTTCGAATTCATTTTAGGGGAAAACTGTGCAACTAAAACTTCATTCTTGCTCCTGTCATAATATAACTTGATTCGGTGCCCATTAACAATGAAACTTCCAACCTGTTTGTCATAGAGTTCGACATACCCGGATGGATATCCATCTTTAACGATATATGGTCCAAACCATTTTGGTTGTAATTTAGGAGCTTTGAATTAGAATTTCATGTTAAAAAGCAGAACTTTATCTCGGCTTTGAATTCTTTTCGAACTCGTAGCTATTTGTCGTGATAAGCTTTTGTTCTAGCTTTATACAGTTTGGAATTTTCATAAGCTCGGAGTCTTAATTCATCGAGTTGTGCAATTGCGAGGAATCTCTTTTCTCCACCTATTTTGAGATTGGTATTATAGTTTCTGAGAGCCCATAAGCGGCACGATGTTCAACTTTTGACGGCAAATGACAAGTTCTTTCCATACAAAAGTCTGTAAGGAGTTGTGCCAATTGGAGCTTTATAAGCCGTACGAAATGCCCACAGAGCATCGTCAAGTTTCTTTGCCCACATTGAAGGATTGTCCTTCACTGTTTTCTCTAGTATTTTTTGAGACTGTTGGTATTTTCAACTTGACCACTGTTTGTGGATGATAGGCCGTCGCGAATCGGTGATGAACTCCATATCGTTTCATGGTTTTCTCCATTTGTTGGTTACATAAATGAGTTCCTCGATCCTTATCAAGGCCCTGGGAATTCCATAACTAGCGAAAGCTTTTGACGAATTAACGACGACACAAGCATCGTTGGTTGGTAAAGCTTCAGCTTCTGCCCATTTGGACACATAATCTATAGCAACGAGAATGTATTCGAATTTATGGGATTTAGGAAAGGTCCATGAAATTTATTCCCCAAACTATGAATATTTCACATACTTGAATGCTTGTCAATGGCATTTCATCTCTTCGTGAAAGATTGGTGATTCTTTGGCAAGCGTCACAATTCTGAACAAGTGTGTGTGCTTCTTTGAATATTGTTGGCCAATAGAATCCAGCATCAAAAACTTTTTAGCTGTGGTGGAAGGACCATAATGTTCTCAGTGGGGCCATGAGACATTAGTCAAGAATCTGCGAGTTTCGGAACAGAAAACACATCTTCGGATCATTCCATCAGGACAACATTTTGAAAAGATATGGCTCTTCCAAAAACAGTATTAAGTTCCGAAAAGAATTGCTTCTTGAGCATGAGAGTTAGACTTTTCTGAGAATTCCTCCTGCGAGATAGTTCGCAAAGTCAGCAAACCAGGGGTCGTCAGTTCCATCGATGGTCATGAGAGTTTCATCGGGGAAATAATCATCGATTTCCTCTTCTTTTAACTCCTCAAGATCGGGGTTTTCAAGACGAGATAAGTGATCAGCAGCAAGATTTTCTGCTCCTTTCTTATCTTTGATTTCGATGTCAAATTCTTGGAGTAGCAAAATCCATCGAATAAGACGTGGTTTAGCATCTTGTTTGGTGAACAGATACTTGAGTGCTGAATGATCGGTGAAAACAACTATTTTTGAGAGCACGAGGTAGGATCGGAATTTGTCGAATGCGAAAACGACGGCCAATAATTCCTTTTCGGTGACGGTATAATTTTGCTGAGCACTATTCAGTTCTTGCTAGCAATATATAGGCCGAAAGTTTTTCCTTCACGTTGGCCTAAAGACGGCTCCAACAGCAAAATCGCTTGCATCGCACATAGTCGAGGGTAGTGACCAATTAGGTGAAACCATGATCGGTGCACTAGTTAGTTGAGATTTCAATGTTTCAAAAGCTTTTATGCAATCAGCATTGAAGTCAAAGATAGATTCTTTCTCAAGAAGTTTTGTCATCGGACGAGATACTTTTGAAAAATCTTTGATAAATCGGCGGTAAAAACCAGCATGTCCTAAAAAACTTCTACGGCTTTACGCTAGTTGGTGGTGGAAGATTTGAGATGACATCGACCTTTGCTTTGTCTACTTCCATTCCTGCACTGGAGATTTTGTGGCCAAGCACAATTCCTTCGGTCACCATAAAGTGACATTTTTCCCAATTAAGGACAAGATGCGCAGCTTCGCATCTTTCGAGCATTTTATCGAGATTAGAAAGACAAGCTTCAAACGAGTCTCGAAGATGAAAAGTCATCCATCAAAACTTCCATGGAGGTTTCTAGCATGTCTTGGAATATGGCGATCATACATCTCTGAAAAGTTGCAGGTGCATTGCAAAGACCAAAAGGCATACGCCGATATGCGTAGGTTCAAAAAGGACAAGTGAAAGTGGTCTTTTCTTGATCGTTAGGATCGATAGGAATTTGGAAATATCCTGAAAATCCGTCGAGGAAACAAAATAATTTATTTCCTGCCAGTCTTTCAAGCATTTGATCCATGAACGGGAGTGGAAAGTGATATTTTCTGGTGGCTTTGTTTAACTTACGATAGTCAATACAAACGCGCCAGCCGTGACAGTCTAGTTGGAACTAGTTCATTTCGTTCATTAGTCACAACCGTCATTCCTCTTTTCTTGGGAACACAGTGAACAGGACTTACCCAAGGGATATCCTCAATTGGGTAAATGATTCCAAGCATCGAGAAGTTTATGATCCTTTTTAACAACTTCTTTCATGTTGGGATTGAGTCGACGTTGACATTCTACCACAGGTTTAATCCCTTCTTCAAAATTGATTTTGTGTTTGCAGAAATTGGGACTAATTCCTGGGATGTCGGATGTTTTCCAAGCGAAAGCTTGTTTGTGATTTTGAGGACAGAAACTAAACTTTCTTTCTCACTATCCTCGAGCAATGAAGATATGACTACGGGAAGAAGTGAGTTTTCCTCCAAGTAAGCATATTCAAGATGATCTGGGAGAGGTTTGAGTTCGAGATCTGTGGGTGGTTCTTCGATAGAGGATTTAATTGCGTCTCGTCATGAAAGTTATTTCTTCAAAATTTTCTTCCTCTTCCTCCATTTCTTCTTCTTCTGAGTTATCTCCTTTGAATTCTACTTTCATGAAATCATCATACTCTTTATCAAAATCTGTTTCATTGATTTTTTTAGAAGTAGTCATGAATGGATCGGATTCGTTAAGTAATGCGTCCAATTCTTCATCAGTGACTTCATCAATAATATCGATGTTAAAACAAGTGTCATCACTGGAATGGGGTAGCGCACGCTTATCGATTAGAAAAGTGGACGATCTTCCCAACTCAAGGTTGAGTTCTTTTCCTTTCACTTTGATGATTGCGGTATTTAGGAAAGGTCTTCCTAAGATGAGTGGAACTTTACTATCTTCTTCCATTCCAAGATACAAGTCCACGGGGAAAAATGAATTTAACGACTTGAACAAGCATATTCTCGGCAATTCCACAGGATTGATAGGATATGATTGCTAATCGAATGCTCATCTTTGTTGGTTTCAGGCTGTTGTTGCACAACTTGGAATACATCGAATAAGGCATCAAATTGATACTTGCGCAAAGATCAGCTAAAGCATCACATTTAATATTATTCCCGAAAGTACATGGAATAAGAAAGATCCCAGGATCTCCGAACTTTGGTGGGATCTTGTTTTGGACAATAGCTGAGCATTCTTCGTTAAGGAAAGTAGCTGATATTTGCTCTAGCTTGCTTTTGTTATTAAGAAGTTCTTTAAAAAATTTCCCTTAATTGGGCATTCCGGCTAAGACATCAACGAGAGGAATATTGAGTCTAACCTCTTTGATTATTTCAATGAACTTCTTATACGGCTCTTCCATCTTTTCTTTCTTTAGGCGTTAGGTAAGGAATTTTTGGTGTATACGCCTTGACGGATGGAATATTTTTCTTTTTGGTGGTTTGAGTTGTGTTTGGTTCCTCGGTAAAATCCTCACTATCATTGGTGGACGGGTATTTTCATTAGGATTTGGTGGTGGATCGTACGAGAGACCACTTCTTGTGAAACAGATTGATATGCTCATTTCTTGTTTGTGGTGGACGGTACGTCTTATCATTTGATGGTGTTGGGTTGGATTGAGTATTACTTGGCAATGACCAGCGGTCTAGAGGAATGTTGGTCGAAGTTGCCCAAACTTGTTTCAAGATCTTTGATAGATGCTTGATAATTTTTCTGTCCTTGCTCAACTTTGGCTTTGAGATTGAAAAATTAATTTTTGATAAAATCATTTGAAGATTTTTGAGCAGCCCGAATTCTCTATGGTTTTCTCGAATTCGGTTTCTTCCATCTTTTGTCGGGTTTTGTGGGTGTGGGATCGTCAGTTCGTGGTTGAGAATCACGGTTGTCATCCCTTGGTCGGCGATCTTGCCATTTCCGAATTTCTACCATAATAATTACTATGATATCCTCCACGGTATCCTCCTTGAGCATAACCGCTTCTCCTTCCTTCGTCCACCATAGGTTATCTTTGCACTCGGACGATGGATGATTTCCTCCTCAATTGTTGCATCCGTCTGCATTTCCTCCATTTCATCTTTGATATCTTTGTATGCGAGTCATTTTTGAGGTTAACGCTTCCATCTTCTCCATGAGTTTTGAGGTGCGGTGTTTCCGACCAAAAGCACATTTTTCGGAGAGGTTTGGTTTGGAATCTTGGACCAATCAAGTTTGAGAAGTACTCGATCTTTGAGCAATTGATGTGAATCGTTGGGAGTCTTATAGAGAAAAATTCCTCCAGCATCAAGGATGCCTTGAGAGATTCATCTAGTCCATGGTAAAAGATTTGGATAATGGTTCCTTTGGATAGTCCATGTCCATGACAACTACAAAGCAAATCTTTCATTCGAAGCCAAGCTTCGACAAGTATTCGTTTGAGTTTTGGGTGAAAGCACGAATTTCTTCCATTAATCGATCAAACATGGCAGGTGGAAAGAATCGGCTTACAAAAGCTTGCCTCATCTCTTCCCAAGTATTGATGATTCCTGGGGTTAATTCATTGTACCATACTTTAGCATCTCCGGCGAGTGATGATGGGAAAGTTTGAGTTTGATGGAATTGACATCGGTGTCGCCATAACGGAACATGCCGCAAATTTCGATGAATTCGGCTATGTGCTGTGCGGATCGGCCGCACACGGACATCGAATTGACGGTCTTTGATCATAGAAGGTGATGTCCCTTCCACGGTGAAGTTGTCACCAGGTTGCGCAGCAACAATAGCACTTCCGGGGTTGGTGCTACGGCTCGGTTGGTTCTCCACATGGGTGATCGTCGCCATGGGAAAGGTAAATTGGTAAAGGGTTGTAAAAACTTTGGCTTCTACGAGGTTATCGAATGGTGGGTTTGGTACTCTTGGTACACGATTTTCCAATGGTGTGAAAAGTGTTCTTCTTCTTCTTCGAATCAAATGTTCGGGGTTGGTAAAAGGTGTAATTGGTTCTATTCTCGCTGCTCGAGTGTTCATACAATGTCCTAGAGAATCCAGAAAATATCTAAACACACGAATAAACAACGAAAACAGTTTTTCTGGGACAGATTGGGTAACCGGATCGGTTGCGGGTTGCGACCGATCGGTTAGATCAGTGGGGTATGGGTGAAATCGTAAACGATTCGGTTGAATGACAACCGGAACCGGTTGAAGTTCTGAGAGAAAATTTTGGTTGAATCGCTGAGGGAAATTAAAAAACTTGTCGAAACACAATCAAATTCCCCGGCAAGCGGCGCTAAAACTTGATGTGAACGTGTGTACAAGTTTTAAATTTATAAAGGTGAATTACCAATATTACCAATAACACATACGAGCAAGTATACTCGGCCGTTATAGCAAGATTATGAAGGTAAGTCGGGATCGTTCGCAGGGATTTGAGTGAATCTAAACACAAGTTTGAATCAACAAAGTCTATCCAAAACATATAACAAAGCAAATAGATATAATGAAATTCAGATGATTAAAAACTAGACTTGCTTAAACTAGTTTCATATCATAGATTAATGTGATTGTGTTAACCTCTAAACATGTTGGTTATGATAATTAGTTGGAGTACTAATCTATTGTTCTTACAAGTTAAACCTTCGTCAAGATTTTAGTTCATAAAAACAAGCATTACGTTTAACCAATCAATTTAAGATCAATTCAAGTTTCATAAGTCTACATATATAAACTTAAACACAAAAACATCCACTTGTTTCATCAAATTGCTTAAGAAATGGTCAATACAAAAGGTAACCGATCATAGACAAAAGGCTACAATTGATTCTCAACAACTAATCTTACGACTTTTTAGATGTTTCCAACCAATCCAATTTGATAATAAAAAAATGTTTCTATTACAACCACACCTTAGTTCCTTTGTATAATCAAGAATAATGGGTAAAAACAATCATCCATAGACAAAATGATTATGACCAGTTGAATAACAATAAGTTCTTTCGACCTCTACGATTACTATCAAGTAGTCAAACTTGATTAACAAATGTCAGTACGAAACTTTAGCACAATTGGATCTTAGAATCAACTTGAAATTGAATTAAAACATGTTAACACAATCACTAACTAATCATATGATAATCACATTATTTATGCAAGTGTATAAGAAACTAGCCACTCATAGCTAACATGAACATAAACTCAGAACTTTGAACATTAGAAAACATGATTAAAAGTCTTACAATGCTTGGAATAAGATTACAAATGGTGAAGTAATGATTCCCAAAGTATTGGGTAGACTTCTTGGTGATTTGGCCTCCAATGTGGAATTTCTGGAACTCCAACTTCCATGGACTTCTAAGGACGAATTTGAGAGCTTAAAGCTTTGTTTGATGAGTAGAGAGATTGGTATTTGAAGTGTGTGTCTCATATGCTCACAAATGGCCTCTATTTATACTAATTCAAAAGCCTAGGGTATTAATTGCTGAACTTGGCCTCCAAGGAGTAAGGAAGGAACTAGAATACACCAAGAGAAGGACCTAGAATCGTTTGGATGCAAAGGGGAAACTTAGTGATGAAGATTTGGCAGATCCACTTCTCAAACGGATCGTAATATGACCAACCGATCCGGTTGGTCTTCAAAAAGGGCCAACCGTTCGTTGTGGGTGGCGACCGAACGGTTGGTGATGGCATTCTGGTGTTTCTGGTCATATTCCAACCGATCCGGTTGCACTTGCAACCGATCCGGTTGGATTTCCTGAGTTACGGAAACTTGGTCTTTACTTCCTTTATCTTGGTTCTTCAATCACTATGGTCTTCAAAGGTCCTTGAGATACTGATTTGTGCTTGATCTGCTTCACTGAAACGGGAATCTTCCATTTGCTGAACATTTCTTTACTTTCCTTCCGTTTCCCTGCACTTGGTTATAAACACTAGACAAACATCTTTTGATGCGTTTAAGCACTAAAATCACGCAAATATAACCAAATAACATATACAAAAGCACACATAACGCTACTAGAAACATGCACAATCTGAGCGTTATCATGGGGAAAACTGACTTTTGTGAAAATTAATAGTGTTGTCATGTCTGTACCCCATCAATATGAGTTGTTCAATAATTTCAGTGACTGGAAAAGTGGTAATAAATTCAGCATCTCTAAGATGAAGATGTTCTCTTAGAGATGCCTCAGTAATAACAATTTGAGTGCCATCCACGTACCAATTAACGGTTGTACCCTTCCGCGGTTTTGAGGCAATAGCAGTTTGCCAAAACTTCTCCGACAGGAGTACATAAGATTGTAGGGTTTAAAAGAAGAGCAAACCTGATGGTGCTACGGTTTAGAAAAGCTACAATATCTGCAAATTCATTATGTCCATCTGGAAATTCCAAGCATGCCACCATATTGTGTTTGTCGACAAAATCAAGAGGAGCCATGGATGAACAAAGTTAGGATTAGAAAAGTGGGATTAAGTCGCAAAAGCTTTTATTGTTCTATGGTGAAAGCAATTGAAGAGTTATATAGAGATTTCGAATATTGGTTGAACAGCCTATAGATATTTATGGAAATAAGTGAAGAATAACAATTCGGAAACCCTTTATAGGAAAACAGGCGGTTAACAACTCTACTTGCAAAAGTAATCATTGCATAACAGACTTTTGGAATAAGTACTAACGGCTAATTCATTAGTACTAACTAGCTTATAGTGACTACTTAACCATCAGTATAACTTTTACCCATCAGTATTAACTTATAGTTTGGAAATTATAACTACTGAAACCCCATTTTTGGAAGGATTAAGTGTGGTGTGACACTTAATCAAGGTCGGCCTCATATGGCCTCTGGTTTGGTGAAAACCAATGGTTTCAGTACATAGCACTGCCTGTGATGGATAGTCCCATTAAAAGGGCCTTCCTGACAGGGTTTCCAGCTTCGTGGCGGTGTTGCCTCCAACACAAGTGTTAGATTCACGGTTGCTCGCTGTTCTCTAAGCCAGATGCCCTTAGGCTAGTCACACCATCTGTAACCAGATAGAATGGCAAAGAGTGGGTTAGTGCAGAGTGATCTGACCAACTAAAACCATCAATTCATGTTCATTTAAAGCACATGATGCCACATATTGCTTAGGCATCACATATTCCATTATACACAAGTCCCATTATGTGGTGGCTTCAGAGTAAGCATTAGCAAGAGAACCACATGTGCTGTAACACCTAGTCACCAAACCATATCTATACTGCTTGTGTTATACCTGAAAAGTTAGTCCAAACCCAAGAAAACACAATCCAGGGCATTTTCTTGCCAATCCGTATTAACTTAACACAATCAGTATTAACCTGATGACAATCAGTACTAAGTACCAGTTTACAAAACTTTACAAAATAGAGAGAGATAAGACATATTATGGATGAAGCATCCCAATACTTGTGACCAAGTACTGAAACCTTCCCAAATCAAAGGCTTTAGTTAAAAGATCTGCAACATTAAACTAGTATCATCCTTTCAACCTGAATTAGTTTCTTTTCATTACAGTCTCTTATAAAATGATGTCTTATCTCTATATGTTTAGTTTTAGAATGAAAAACTGGATTTTTGATAATGCAAATAGTATTGTTATTATCAACATAAATGACAGTGCCCATGAAATTATACCCATAATCAAGCATTGATCTGAATCCAAAGGACTTGACCACAACAACTTGCAGCAGCTACATATTCAGCCTCAGGTTGTAGGTTTGCCACAAGCTCTGCTTCTTGCACTGCCATGAAATCAACCTATCACCAAGAAACAGAAACTGACATCCCTCTGTGGTTGATTTCCTATCAAGACTTGCCCCAGTATAATCACTGTCAGAGTAAGCTACCAGATCAAAGGGAGAGTCCTTAGGATACCAAAGACCTAATTGAGCATGGCCTTTCAAATATCTAAAGATTCTCTTAACTGCATGCAAGTGAGAAAGCTTTGGAGAAACTTGAAATCTTGCACATGCACACACAGCAAACATAATATCTGGTGTGGAGGCAGTCAAATACATCAAAGATCCAATCATGGACCTGTAGAGATGTTGGTCAACATCTTCACCATCAGCATTGGGAAGTAGTGGCTTATTGTGCTCCATAGGGGTGCTTGACATATTTATCCTGACTGATAAATATTCCATTTGTCTTCTGCTTGACCTGTAGCCCAAGAAAGAAGGTGAGTTCTCCCATAGAACTCATTGAACCTGTCATGCATCAAATTCTCAAACTCTCTACATAGATCCTGCTTGGTTGAACCAAAAATAATGTCATCCACATATATTTGTACCAACAGGATATCAGTCTTCACATTCTTGATGAATAGAGTCGATCAATCTTCCTCTCTGAGCCATTGCCCAAAGATAATTGGCTAGGGTTTCATACCAAGCTATTGGGGCCTGATGCAGACCATAGAGTGCCTTTTGAACTTTTTACACTTTGTCTGGAAAGGTTGGATCTTCAAAACCAGGAGGTTGACAGACATACACCTCCTCCTCAATCTTCCCATAAAGGAAGGCACTCTTCACATCCATCTGGTATATTGTGAAGTCTTTATATGATGCATAAGCTAAGAAAAGTCTGATAGCCTCAATCTTGCCACTTTGGAGCAAAGACTTCTCATAATCAATCCCTTCCTGAGTGTATACCCCTGAGCTACCAGTCTAGCTTTGTTCCTTATCACTACACCCCTTTCATCCTTCTTGTTTTTGAAAACCCACTTAGCGCCAATAGCTCTCTTGCCATCAGGAAGATCCACCAGAACCCATACATCTTGAAGTTTAAATTGGAGAAGATCTTATTGCATTGCTTCTACCCAGGATTCATCTTCAAGAGCTTTGTAGACTTTCTTTGGTTCTTGATAAGGATTTAAAAGGTTCCTTTTTTAGGGGTCATTTAAGCCCTTAATTGATCACTTTTGTATCCGTTACTACTTAATTTCGTTCCTTTTAACTTTTTAGGTCTCTTGAAGGCAAATTGCTGGAATGACACTTATTAGGACGAAAAGGCGCGAATATACGAAGAAAATGGCCAAAGTCAAGAATCGAGACACTCAAGCTGCTGAATTGAAAGGGGACGACGTCAGGTTCTACTTGTGAGCCGTCAACAAGTTTTGTGACGACCGATAGCCAAATTGCTTATTTACAAGTGACGGCATCAGGTTTTAAAAGAGTAGGACGTCGCAGCTTAGACGGCCTAGATTTGATCCAGACGACGTAATAGACTGAAGGAGACGGCCTCACGGGCATAAGGTGACGCCGTCACAATGCTAACGTGGCCAAGACGAAACCCTAATGACGGCGACCCGACGGCGTCACAATTAAAGAGTGACCACGTCGCAGGTTTGGAACACTATATATAGAATCCGCATTTTTGGTTTCAGTGTGTAGTTTTGTGGAGTAAAAACCTAAACCGAACCAAGGCTGTCTTGTTGATCCGTTTCAAATAGTATATATAAGAAATATCAAATTGTGTAATAAACGCGAGAATTACAAATCAACCGTTTTAGGAAAAAGGTCGACACACAAAACCCGCGAATACTCGATAAGTGATACCGAGCAAGTGATTACCCGGGTCGTGTCCCGACGAGGTGTGAAATTGACGGAATCATTGAGTTTCGTGATTAGGACTTGAATTGGTTTAACAAATTTGGGTTTTGATTACGTTATTATACAAAATAAAGAACGAGAATGAAAATTAAGCACGTAAAACAAAGTAAACTCTAAATAAACTACTACTAAGCCTAAGGAACAATAAAATGATATCCTAGGGTGCTAAAATACTAAAAACGCAAAAAAAGGAGAACACACCGAACCCCGAAAGTGAAAAATATGCAATTTAAGTCCTACTAGTGTGAAAATAATTTTTCTACATTCTAATTGACTAAAAATAATTTTAGGAAAAAACCGGGATTTTTTTCGACTTTTATTTTATTTTATACGAATTAAAAACTAATTTAATCTAATTATTTAATAAAAAAAATACTAAACTAATTTG
>OU343218.1:131208225-131288233 GCA_910596185.1 Chrysanthemum makinoi
TTATCTGATTCGTTTGACTTTGACCTCTTATCTCTCATTGATTCATTTACCTTATGATTATCTGATTCGTATGACTTTGACCTCTTATCTCTCATTGATTCATTTATCTTATGATATTGTCCATCTAATTTATATGACTTCGTTTCGTTTACTTATGCTATTATTATTCGTTATGATTATCTGATTCGTATGATCTTGATTTTCATTCTTTTTGACTCATTTACCTTATGATTATCTCGATTCGTATATCGCTTGACCTCTCACTTCATTTGACTCATTTGACTTATGATATTTGTTCAGTTGTTCCTTGATCTCTCATTCTTTGACAGATGATATCTGCTTTTAGGTGAGCTTATGTTTTCCTTTCTTTATACTTATATAACGCTTTGATTATTCGTTTGTTATATATCTGTTCACTAGGCTTTTAAGCTCACCGATTTTCTTTCCATGCAAAGCAGTACCAAGTGGGATGCTGGGCTTTGATGGGCTGAGAGTTGGAGTAATTGAGTGGACCGACCCTAGTTACCTTATCATTTTGGACTCATTTTGAAGAGAATTGATTTTGATATTTCATTTCTTTTAGACATGTTGGATTATGTAGTTCTTTTTTGAAGTCATTCGCTTTTATGACTTGTGTTTTATTTAAGACTTCGCGTTTGTATGCTTTGTATGACACCATAATGTGACATTTTGACTCAGGTCGGGTTGGGTGTTACAGCACCATGTGGGTGTATCCGCTTTTCTAAATTGATACCATGTTCGAGCCTAAGTAAAAAAACCTTATAACAAGAGTGTAATGTGGAACAAACTATGTCCGTCGTTACTTTGAATGGATTAAACTATTAATTATTTAGCTTATTGATTAGTTAGTAGTGATGGTCTTCAAGTTGTGATGCTTACCTGGTATAGCTAGCGCCTTGCTTAACGGTATGGCATGGCATTCTGAACTTATGTTTGCAACCACGGTGTGTACGCTTTTTGACAAAGTTACAATTGAGGTAAGTCGCATCTTGGCAGGGCAAATTGTTGGATTTGCGTACCATGGTGAGTTTACTAGGTCGGTGGTATTATTCTAAACGTTAGCAATGGTATTATTTTAAACGTTGTTTTGTATTTTTTTATTAAGCGATAGTATTTTAAACATTCTTTTATGTTTTTTTATTTAGGGATAGCTTAGGTGTGTAGCCGGAGGGTTTTTTATTCTTATTTGTCCTATAAAAAATTGGTGGACATGCCCACAAAGATTGGTCCGTTATGGGCACAAAATGATCTATTTTTTTGGGCCCTTTTCAAGCAATATATATGTCATTTTGGCTTCTTTGTCGCAGCTACATGTCTTTGGTTCTTCTCCGATTTTGTGGTAGGTACGCCGTTTATTGGATGATTCGTTCATTATTGCACGCTCCATTTCGTGTTTGTGTTTTTCTATTGCATGTTTGTTGTAGGTTGTTGCATCGCTGTGTGTAAATTAGAAGGTGTTTGGTGTTGTTTACAGTTTAGTATCTATTATTCTTTGTTACGCTTTTTTGTAACACCCCCAAAATTCTCTTAGCGAAGACTTTACCAACTTTAAAAGCTATTTAAACCGTACATAACTCAAATATAGCAAAACAGAATAAACTCATCCATAACTTAAAAACATAGTCAAACGATATTAATTATGTTTTGCATTTATTGAAGAGTACGAAAGTAATCCCATTAAAGATAGTTCATAAAAACGGTCCCAAATAACATCAGAGTGAAATGAATCCAAAACTATGCCATCACCGCCAAGCCTCCCAATTCACCACTAAAGCCATACTTATCAATTACCCGAGAAATACATGCTAAAAGTCAAAGAAAAGCTGGTGAGTTCATAGGTTTAATCAAATAATGAAGCATTTGGACCAAATAGTAAATCCACTTATTACGCAAACTAAGCCATAACGTATAAGCAACCATCACGCTCTAATCACATACATATACCAACATGTTATACGCCATGGCAAGTTGATGCATCCACAAATCCGGGTGAAACCCTGAAAAATTGGGCAACCAAGTCCAGACTGAGTGGTCAACCACGATAGATCTATTTATAACATTCACGCTTCCCGTAGGAACTAATTACCTAATTGTTCACAGTTAAATGAGATACTAAACCTTAGCCTTGACTACGTAATAAGTGCAATGAAAACACAATTTCATAACCAGTCCAATCAAAACGTTTTGCATGTTTTCTCACCACAAGATTTAATAAAGCAAAGTATGAATAAAAGGGCTATGAAACTCACCTCAAAGAAACAACAACAACAACAAACCCAATCCCGGCCGGCGGGTATGGGGAGGTAAAATGTAGACAGATCCTACCCCTGCCCCAGGTAAAATGTAGACAGATCCTACACCTCAGCAAAGAAACGCAAAAACAATCACTCTAAAGAAGAATAGCACAACAACAACGAGAATATCGCAAACATAGAATTCTTACAACCAAAACACAAAATACATGAGTCGGTCACCATGAAAGTCCATAAATGCAAATATCCTATATTCGCACACAAATGTGAAATACTAGGTCTTGTCACTTGTGGAATGTGGATCAAACAATGCCTTAATTCAAGATTACACGAAGTCCAACCCAATAATCAAATTGACAACCAACTCAACAATGACGCAAACTCACGCGCGACAATAAGCAAGAATATGTATGGCCACATAGGTCACAAAGTGGTCGTCTAATAGATTAGACTAGGTTTTAATAAAGTGGTCAACGATTCGGTCAATCTTATTAAGTTCGCTGCTTAATAAGATGGGCGTTTCCTTCGCCTCGTTTATTAATTCCGTTAACCTTGAAAGATTGCACATAACGATCTTAGGATGGGTCCAAGTAATAACTTTCTTCGCGATGCTTATCGGCTCTTATTGATTCGCTAACCCAATAAGTCCAATAACCATGTTGGTAGAATTTATTGACATTAACCGATCCGCGATCTATTCCAAGTTAAGCCTCTTCAAAGAAAATTCTCGGTCTCATGTCTCAAATGTATTACCTTTTTGTTACTTATTATCTTTTAAAGAAAACGTTTACTTTATCAAAATCATACAATTAAACTAATGTTTAATTGTATTTCTCATATTATTTATTGTTTAAAACGTGGTACAATTAACTCATTCGACCTATCATTTTGAGTCATCCCTTCTCGAGTCAATGCTAGTTGACTCGAGCCCATCAAAACCTAAATCCGTCTCCCAAGTCAAGTTTATATTTTTGGGGTCGTAGTCTAATAATAACTCATCTTGTCCAAATATATAAAACTCCATATCGGCTACTCACGCCAACGAACCATGAGGCACGGATGACTCATAGTGCTCAAACATCACACGACTCAATCCATGCATTATCATAAAGGCATACACGTTTATTATTATTATTATTATTATTATTATTATTGTTGTTGTTGTTATTATTATTTTTGTTATTATTATTATTATTATTATTATTATTATTATTATTATTATTATTATTATTACTATTATTATTATTATTATTATTATTTTTCCTTTTCTTTTTATTATTCATTTGAATAAATATTAGTCCGATTCATTCACTGTTGACCAAAGTCAACAACCAAACCATGCTATCGGATCCAAAACTACCTCATTAGCCGAGACCATACGGTCTCGGTTACCCATACGTGTGATACCGCTTCAGGTTACCCTCGGCTGCGGATACCTTAACACTAGCTATGCCGTGACACAAGCGTGTCCCGGTCTCAATAACCAACCAAAATATACCAAGTAACCAAATAACCATCGCGGGTAAGTGGCCTGCCGGACCCCATCGGCACAATCTTCACAAGCCGCACCTAGGGGTGTTAATCGGGTCGGGTTGGTCGGGTTCGGGTCAAATGGGTCGGGTCCAAGTCGGGTCGAGGATAAAAATAATATACCCGAACCCGACCCTATTTGAACTCGGGTTAGTCGGGTTCGGGTCGGGTCAGGTCAGGTCGGGTTCGGGTCTATGCCATTTACAAAATCATATAATTTAATTTCTTTAATAATATATGTATAAATGACACATTTTTTTGGTTGCATTTGTTTGTTACATATTTTTTTGACTATCAAATATAAGGTTTTAATTCATATATGTGTAATGCATGCATATTCAAATATAAGTTTTAATTCATATCAAATATAAGGTTTTAATTCATGTATGTGTAATGTATGCATATTCAACGTTCATATAAATGTTCATAAAAATGCCTTGAAACATATTTTAAAACAACATTATTAGACTTTTAAAGAATACATTCAACAATTAAAATTAAATAAAGATTAACAAAAGTTTTTAAAAAAAAAAAAAAAAAAAAATCCTAACTCAGGTTAGTCGGGTTGGCCCGAACCCGAATAAGCAAAGTATTTGAACCCGATACCCGACCCTAGTTCGACTGGGTTAAACGGGTTGACTGATTGACTGAGTTAGAATTTGGACCGAGTAACCCGACCGATTATCTTTAGTCGGGTTCGGTCGGATTTTGACACCTAGCGCCAGTGGTGGTGGTGGCCACATAACCACTAATCGAAAAACAACAAACACCACCAAGATATTTTGTGAGTCCTAAAACAAACCAAGCTTCAAGAAATATATCAAAACCCGCAACAACAACAACACAAAGAAAAACGCCCACAAGTCGTACCCAAGTAATACCACTAAAAGTGGTGTTTTAACCATGAACGCCCCAAGAACCTCGGGTATACACGCCGATAAACGGCTCTCCCAAGATCCAAAAATGAACCCAAAAATCCAAACTAAAATCAAGATCTCGCACGCGTGAAAAGGTTTCACGGCGCGTGCTACATACCACAAGAATGAAAAGAAGCCGATCTATCAAATGGTATAGCGCATGTAAAAGTTGGCCGGAGAGGTGACCAGATAAGTTTTCCTGGGTCGGATTTCTAGAGGGACAGAAGAGAGAGAGAGAGAGAGAGTGTAACACCCCAATCCGACAATGGTCCGAATGTCACATTATGAAGTCATATCAGAACATACTATTAAAAATGCAAGCGGAAGTCTTATTAAATAAAATTCCAAGTCATATAAACGAAAAAAATACATAATCCAACATGTCTAAAGATACGAAATATCAAAACAAATGTTCTTCCAAATGAGTCCAAAATAATAAGGAAAACTAGGGTCGGTTCACTCAAAGCTCCTACCTCACCCATCAAAGCCCAACATCCCACTTGGTACCCGCCGATGGAAAAGAAATGCGACCGAGCTTAAAAGCCTAGTGAACAGATATAACAAAACAAAAGCTAAACATAATCAAAATTCAAAAATGAATCAGAGGAGGCTGATAACAAAATCGTAACGAATAAGCACAATGAGTCTATGAGTCAATGAGGAACCCTGCAGAACAACTATTAACAGATATCTAGAAGAAACAAATCAAAGGAGACCCAAAGCAAAGCGATCGATGATATATATAAGTACATATAAATAACCAAACATACAAGTACCGAAACATAATAAATGGGAGTTGATGAACAAAGATCATAATTAAAACAAGTGCACAACAATGTACAAGCATATCGATAAGCGGATCAACTAAACATGAATATGACAAAACAAAAAATTAGGTAATCAGATATACATAAGCTAAGTAGGATTATATAATCGTTTAAATCAATGAATAGAATGTAAGCATGGCAATCACACAAGTCTAAAATCAACAATTAATAAACATAATGTTAGGATCGTATGTATGGATGATTTGGTGAATCGGGAGGTCGGGGAAGATGGAAGAACATCTTCATCATGTTAGAGGGAGAAACTAGAGAGAGAAGGGAAACTAGTATGTGTTTATTGATAAGGAAAGTGAATTACACAATGAGTCTCACCCCTCAATGGAAGTATGGAGGGGTATATATAGCTAAACACTTACAACTATGGCTATATGACATAACAAGCCCATGTGTTTTAGCTAACAAGGATAGAAAATGTAATCTCGTCAATGTCGTTCCATTTACGAGTTAGGAGCGATTCCAACAATCTTCCCCAATGGGACGACATAAGGGATTACTTACAACATTTACTACAAATATAGAAAACAAATAAAGAAAGGTCTTCATAAGCTCTTCAAGGCCGAGGATGATGAAAGTTTACACTCTTTGTCTTCTTCTCCGTACCTGACTTGAGAACCGTTTTCCAATTGTAGGCAATGATGTAATATGCATAAATTGGATTAACTTCCCCCCAATTCATGCTGCATGTCTTTAGCGTTCTCCATACACTCTTTTGGCGAAGTTTCAACCGCCCCAAACCGACAACCGTCTTCACAGATTCAAACTTTGATGTAGTAAACATTTCCTCTAACTTTTGAAATTTTTAGTATGCAGCGGAATTTGTAGATGAGCAAGAAACCACACAAGGTAAATCGACTTGGCGGAAAATCCGTTCGGGGTAACACGCAAGAAATCAACAAGATCTTATCACGTATGTAGATGCTTCACACCAAACAAACCACGAAAGACGAAATGAAACGACTTCCCTCAATGTTGCGTCTATCGAATAATAGTTACTGTGAATCTGCAATTACTCGATAAAATGACCGTGTGTGAGGCATCATAACATCCTATTTAGGTAACTTTACACACCGATAACTCTGAAAGTGAGACGATAACACCAAAGTGAGACGTTTGAACCACAGATCGTCTCATTTTTTCCCACGATTGAAGAAATTCATGAAAGGAGAGGGTTTTCGCAAAAAATACAAAAACATCAAAGGAAGCAGACACCACCTATACTCTCTTCCCCACGATGTTTTCATTGAATCAGAATCATACACCACGTATGTTGATGATGAATTGGAGACATCGAAACCATGTATGTCCAAGTAATCGAACAATTGTGAAGTACCATAAATATCATGTGAGAATCAATTCTCGATAAGACTTCTCTACTGTGGGTATACTCTTCTCATCTAACTCTTTATTGACCCCATTATCATTCTCGGACGGCTTTTGTAGTGACTAATGATGGATAAAACCCAATATGATGAACTTGAGACTGTAGTAGTATAACCCAACTTGTGACTTAAACTTGCACTATTGTCGTGATCGAAGAACCCTTTTCTTAACTCCATCGAAAAAAGGTAAACTAAAAGTTTCTCAAATTATCCACACCTTAGTGTGACACTTGAGCACAATAACGTAACTCCTTAAAAGTGATAGTTATAAGTCGTGAGCAACAACGTAACTCCTTACATCGGGTTCAACTAGATAACTCAAGTCTTTGTCATTCAAACGGTTAGCTCGAATAAGGATCTCGAAGAATCATGCATCCAACCAACCCCGATATCTTCAAGATACTAAGTGCGCACGCACCCGATATCACACTTCAACCTCAAATAAATAATAAAGAATTACCAGTAGTCACATCTTGCGGTTACATGCCTAAAACTAGCATTCTTTAATGGTTTAAATGAACTTGATAATGGTTTCCCGATCTTGTCAAAAATGTATCCTCGTGAAAATTATAATACCAAAATACCACTCAATATAACACTTAATAGTTATAAAAAATATG
The DNA here is from genome assembly GCA_910596185.1 of Chrysanthemum makinoi. Taxonomy (NCBI): domain Eukaryota; kingdom Viridiplantae; phylum Streptophyta; class Magnoliopsida; order Asterales; family Asteraceae; genus Chrysanthemum; species Chrysanthemum makinoi. The sequence goes on from OU343218.1 coordinate 131,215,790, forward strand.
TATAAAAATACAAATTATGATATTTCCTAAGTGATATTTCATTTAAGAGAATATGTTATATGCCCATTTAACCATTCGACCCAATGGTTACATGTCAGACCAATATGTATGTCATAATTGGATCCAACCTATGTATCAGCCCAAAACATAGGAATAGACCCGATCCACTACATAGTCCAAAACCCGGATCCAAGCACCCTTTGATATAACCTATTAATAAGGAGATGCCCTAATATTTCTCACGTAAAAAATCCGCCTCTTTATTTTTATCATATCTCTCACCAAACACAACTCTTCAAACCGATCATACGAATCAATAACTCATCTCAATCAATCATCAATCAATACCGAATACACCCAATTACACTATCACATGAAAACCTATCCAACCTAGTTTAAGTCCGATTTCAGTACCATACGAATCAAGAATCTAATTGACAAGCTTCAAGATCCATGAGGGGTCTAAAGTAGGTGTATGTAATCGATGTTGTCATGAGTTAATTGTAAACGATCCAAGAGAAAAGAGGAACGAAATTGTTATCACTCTATTCTTTTGTTTCAAATATTCATTATGAAGCAAGGCTTCAAATAAATTAGATCGATGATGATTATTTTTTCTTCTCGCTTGATTGACCTTCAAGGTCTCAATATTTCATTATGAGCATTTAAAGAAAAAGGGATGAGATCATTTTCCATATAATATTTGGCGCTAGGTTATAGACTGAAGAAGTTGATTATGATGTGGTGTAAAGATATGGGTCGTTGATGTGTTAGGTGGATGGGTATGGCTGAAGTAGTCCGGTATTTTGTTTGAGGTCACGGTCAAACGTCCAAAGTCTTCATTTTTTATCGCATTTTTCTGCCGAGAGTCTTAGGCGAAAGATGGTGGAAAGGTCTTAGCGTAGTGTTTCATCCATATGCGTAAAGTCATGGTCAAGGTGTCTTATGCGTAAAAAAATTTATGCGTAAAAGCTTAAGACACATTACGCGTAAAACACCTTATGCGTAGACATTTATGCGTAGGTTCTTACCGTAGGTACACCTTACGCTGCAGAAGCATAGTTCTCACGCAGTAACTTTCCGTTACTCGTAGTCGATTGAAGATGAGTCCTTAGGCTTAGAAATAGGGTTTTGACCATCGCTTTGACTTTTTTTCGCTACTTTTCCGACCATTTTCCGCTCGATTCATGTAGACCAAATGAATGACATAAAAAATGCATCTTTTGACCCTTTATGATTGAGAGTGAGAATCGCACCACTTGACCACAAGTTTTTGCCTTCTTTTTGACCACACAACTTTTGTAGATCTTTTGGTACAAAACAGTCATAAATATGACATACTAACATCGATAAAGAGTTTACATAAATAAATGTAATACACAACCGATGAAAAACGTGATATTTTAAAAAGTTTAGGACTTTTAACCATTTTGATACCATAAAAGTTATGGACAAACTGATGTAATCAAATATGTGTAGAGACAAGGAATACTTGACAAAAAATGAAAGGTAATGTTTTGACAAGAAACAACACCAAAGAAGAATCAACCATAACTAAAACCGACCTTGCTCTTGATACCAATGTTAGGATCGTATGTATGGATGATTTGGTGAATCGGGAGGTCGGGGAAGATGGAAGAACATCTTCATCATGTTAGAGAGAGAAACTAGAGAAGGAAACTAGTATGTGTTTATTGATAAGGAAAGGTGAATTACACAAATGAGTCTCACCCTCCATGGAAGTATGGAGGGGTTTATATAGCTAAACACTTACAACTATGGCTATATGACATAACAAGCCCATGTGTTTTAGCTAACAAGGATAGAAAATGTAATCCCGTCAATGTCGTTCCATTTACGAGTTAGGAGCGATTCAACACATAATAAGTATCATAACAAGCTGAGATACTACTAGAAGTATAAGCATGTCACCACAAGTATAGGTAGAAAATAATGAGCTTAACATCATAACTAAATGAAGTAATGAACAAGAATACTGAGATGGCAAACTAAACAAATCAACTAGACTGATAACATAAGTTGTACCATATTCCTTCATCAACCAGAAACATGAATGTAATCAGAACATGACAGATCAACAAGTCGTAAAACTCAATTACGCCTAACCGATAACATAAGCATCGTAAAATACAAAACAAAAGTACAAACATGGTAATCACAAATAAAGGTGTAAGATTACTAAATGATAGTCATAGCCTACTAAATAAGCGAACTACATAACATGATAAATTTGATAAATCAAATGACTACATACTAGCATGGCAACCGATTTAATCAAATAGTCACATAATAGCATGGTGCGTTAATCATCGATATTAGCATGCTAACAGATGAATCAGGTAACCACATACTAACCTTGTAGACAGAGAAATCATGTAATCATATACCAGCATTGTAAACAGATGGATCGAATAATCATATAATAGCATAGTCAACACTTGAATCCAATAATCATATAATAGCTCGGTAAATGGATGAAGTGGTAATCTAAAGTATAAGCTTGGCAGCCAACCGAAATAGAGTGAAAGTGTAACATATTGGATTTCACATACACATCAAACCATAAATAAAGTGGGCGTATAAGATGAGTTTTAGAGAGAGAAAGTTAGAGGTTTGGGAACTTTAGTGAGAGAAAGAAAAATCATATTATGAGCTCCAACTCTCTACCTTGGGAGGTAGAGAGTATTTATAGTCTTACAATAAACGCCACCCGACGGCCGTGGATCGTGCATACAAGTGGGTAAAGACCGTCCATCCTCCACTTGTTACTTAACTAAATACTACTTAACATCAAATAACTACTTACTACGAGCTTTCTAAAGATTACATATACTTGAGGTGACCGAGACTTTAACTACTGGATTTTCCAAATCCTAACAATCTCCCCTAAGAGGTCACATCAAACACACATTAAAATTACATAGAATACAAAATGTATATATCATTGAGATAGTTCTTGAATTCTTGTTCATGTTCTTTGTTCAAGAGTCGAGGTATTTGATTCTTCATTTTTGCATGTTTGGATAAACTCGGAGGTCCTTAACCATCCACGGATAATGAGTTTTGAGTGCATTTTGAGATCATCAGCCACATTAATCTCTAACTCATCCTTTGTGGTGTTGGTATTATGTGATGTTGTGACATTTGGACCGACATGCTCACATTCGGGTTCATGATATATTCTTATCAGAGTAGCGGAAGCTTTAGTTGATTCATGATATTGGCGCTAGCCAGAGCGTAGCATGGGTGAAAATATCGAGTCATTGATGCACTGATCATGATTTCATAAGAACTGAATGTGTTGAGTGAGCATGTGGCTATGGATTGACCGCTCCATTCGATCACCGCAAACGTCGGGTGTTCCTGATAAAACAGCTTAGCAATAAAGTGCACCAGAGTGTCTTTGATCACTTTTGTTGAATTGAGGTACACGGCCCACGGTTCCCGTTGATCAAGATAAGTATCACTTGATCAAGTATAATTCAAGAATTTCCTTGATGGGTTTCGCAAATGCTCTAGCCGTTCTCAAACCGAACGTCTCGAAGAAGACAACACGAAGTGAGTGAACCAATAAGTGAGATTCATCGATTGATGAAAAGAGATTTGAAAACAATCTGTATCTGTTCAATATAAATTGTTTTTGCAATACAACGAAGGTTTTAATGAAAATCAATTATCAATCATAAAACACCTTTTGATTTGAAAAATTAGTACGATTCGTGCTAATGAAAAGAGTTTTAAAGCACTTGAACCGAGGTTTTCAAAGGTATCCGTCAATCCATAACTTTGGGATTGATTCAAAAGATTGATAAGCCCCATTGTTTACGTTGATTGTCACATGGTTGATCGTATAATAGATCTCACATGCCACCTACCGGGGAGCTTGTTAGATGTTGGCTCGAAGGCTTTCCATCTTCATTGAATATGTAAACACATCACTTTGGATGTTACGGCAATACCACAAGGAAAATGCGTAGGACTCAAGATATAATCTCTCTTTCCACATTGTGTGAAGCAGAGAGTCTTCATTGAAAGTGTCCTAATGAGATTTATTGATGATCTCGTGGCACTAGACTCAATTTGTGCATATTTGGATCCTATATCGGAGACTAGGGAGAGGGTCTCCTCCCTCAATATCAACAATCTCTAAGAGAAAGTCGATAGATAATGTCGGTTCCCGTGAGAATGAAACAAGTCCTTTTAAGAGGAACTTGAGTGGTTTGGAAAGTTGAAGTGCGGTGCGTCTCTGGGTCCATGACGTCTTGTCTTCAATACCGATGTTACCATCAGTAGCATATGAATTGAACCGGTTTTACGCCTAAGGTTGAATAAATGGAGGGCTATTTGTTTTCACCCTTTTCTCATTCAATTCTTTTAATTCTTCAACCCCTTCAGTACTAGAGACTTCATAGCTAGAACCTTGTTGGGTTTATTCGATTACTAGCTCGAGTTTCGTCCGCACTCTTCCCATATCTCATTTTTCTCCTTTTATCATCATACCTAAGAACTCTACACTAACTAGTGGATAGTCCACAGGTAGATCCCTCGATTCAGCGGATCATGGGAACAAAAACCTAACCTTATCGTCCTTATATCACCATACATAATGTAAAGTTGGTCGGTCTTTTGGTATTGTTCATACGCCATAGGAACCAATTGAAAACCATTTGAAAATCAATCCGGATACTTATGATATTTTATCAAAGCATTTTGTACCTGAATTGTTTTTGATATTTTTAGAAGAACTCCCCCTCAACATGTGAATCAAGTATTTGAAATAGTTTTCCACCCGGAGGCAAGAGAAAGAATTAACTTCTTTGATTACCATTTTCTAAAAATATCAACATCACTTCCCTAATCAAATCAAGTAGATAAAGGATATTAAGGAAGGATGAGGTTTTCATGATTTTGCTCCCCTCAATATGTGCCTCGAGATTTGAAAAGAGTTTTGCACATACTAGAGGGAACTTGCACCTTGAGATAAGTTATCACGTTTCAAATCATAGGTTTAAGATAGATGCTCCCCTCAACATGTGCATGGAAAATTTGAAATCGTTTGTCACATGTGGGAAGAAGAGCTTGTACATCCTTATAAAACCATTTACGAATTATCGGTTTAAATCAATTTAAATCACAAATTCTACCCCGATCACAATTATCAAATCATTTGAGATTTGTGATCTCTTATAGATTTAAATTGATTTTGAAAGCTTTTAGGAAGAATTGTGACTTGATTATGAAAGCGTTTTAGCGATAAGGATCGGATGTTAAGACTTTAAACTCCATTGATAAAACATGCATGAATATCTTTTGAAAACAATTGAATGCCAAATAACTTTTTAATTTAATTGAAATCATTCTCCCCTCAATCAATGACATAGGTTGTTGATTGAGAGATTGATATTTTGACAAATAAGTCAGATGATTATCAAAAATAGAGACGAGTTATTTTTCAAAGCGGTTAGTTTTCGCGGATAAATGTTTATAGAACCAGAGCATGGAATTTTGAAAACATGATAAAGTATGGCTCTGTTCTTTCTTTGAAAAGCGGGTTCTTGCACGAAATGACAATAAACCATTGTTTCTCTTTCTCAATTTTTTTTTTTTTTTTTTTTAATTCGAACAACATCTAAAGTCCCGTGTCATTCTTTGAATGACAGCACAAAAACCGTAGATATTATCGAACCAGAAAAAGCATGACAAAATGACAATATTTTTGAAGATTTTTTGAATTTTTCAGATTTTTATGGATTTTGAAGGTTTTATAATTTTGTATTTTGTTTTTAGAATAGATATATACAAGAGATAGATGAAGATAGACCTTTACTCCTCGTCTTCCTCACGAAGCGTTTGAGTGTTTACGGTTGAAGGCTTTTCAAGCCAGGCGTGGAAGAATAAACTCAAAGCGTTCTCTTGGAAGAGCTTTGGTGAAGATGTACGCTGCGATATTGACCTCACAAAATAGAGTTCTAACACACCTTTTTCCACTTGTTCCCGAATGAAATGATGTCGAATGTCGCTTTGCTCTTGAGTGTTGAGCGTTGTTGCATGAGAGAGCAATAGCACTTTATTATCCGCGATGTGAGGGGATTTTGTTGAATACGAAACCATAGTAAGATAATTGAGATCTCATCCATAAGATTTGAGCACAACAAGATGACATGGCTATGTATTCACCTCTGTAGAGGAAATAGAAGTACTCATTTGCTTCTTTGAAGACCAGCTCACAAGCTTATCACCCAAAAGCCGAGCACCTCGGATGTACTTGACGAGTATCTTGACACCCTGCATGATCGGCATCGCATAGGTTGTTAGTGACATACCGGTGTCCTTAGGGTACCAAAGTCCCATATTGATGGTTCCTTGGAGATACCGAAAGACCCGTTTAACCGCTTCAAGGTGCTTTTTAGTAGGCTTAGCGTGATATCTAGCACACATGCAAACGGCGAACAAGATGTCGGTCTACTACGTGAGGTACATGGGGATCCATCATACTACGATATTTTGTTTGGTCAATCATGATCCTGAGTGGTCCTCATCTAGTTTGGTTCGATCAATCATGGGAGTGTCAGCGAGTCACTTGAATCAAACCCAAATTTCTTTAAGATCTCAGTTGCATATTTAGATTGATTTATGAAAATGCCTCCGGGACTTTGTGAAATTTGTAATCCCAAGAAAAATGACATTTGTCCCATCATTGACATTTGAAATTTTGAACTCATTTCATTAGAAAAGCGATCACATTCCATTGGGTGCAGTCGAGGCAAAAAATATCATCAACATAAATTTGAACATGAATTAAATGTTTGCACGACTTCTGGTGAACAATGTTGGATCATGCTCCTTTGCTAAATCGGTTGATAGAAGAAACTTTGACATATATCATACCATGCCCGGAGCTTGCTTTAAACCATAAAGGGCCTTCTTCAAGCGATAGCGTGAGTAGGATGCTCTTGATTTACAAATCCTTCAGGTTTGGGCGGCGTAGGCGACTTCTTTAAGATCTCCGTTGAGAAATGCGTCTTCACATCCATCGATGAACCACCATGTTCTTACTAGCGGCATTAGCCAAAAGATTCTGATTGCCTCGATTCAGCAAGCTGGAGCAAAAGATTCTTCAAAGTCTATACCCTCCTCTTGGCGGTATCCTTTAGCAACTAATCGAGCCTTGTTCTTCAACACATCACCATGCTCATCAAGTTTCACTTTGAAGATCCATTTTAGAGCAATAATCATAGCACAATCTGGGCGGTACTAACTCCCATACATCAAGTCGATCAAACTCATGAATTTCTTCTTGCATAGCATTGAACCAACTATCTTCATTCATGGCGGTTTAACATCTTTTGGTTCGATCTTAGAGAGTATGAAGTTGAAGAAGCACCATAAGGCATCGGTTGCAAGTTGTTTCGGGTGTGGATCTTGGACGAGAGGGATTTCCAATGATGTTGTCTAATGGATGATCGTGAGTCCATTTTCAAAGGTGTTCATGTGGTAGTTGTTGAGGAATGAAGTAGCGAGTTGATGTCTCGGCGAAGATGGTTACGATGAAGATTGAGGAGCAAATATATTTTCAAATGGAGCATCTTCGGGAGTAGCAAAGGGATTAACTTCATCATTGATGCTAGAAACAGTTCCATGATGTACATTTGAAGAATGATGATTTGTTGATGAGGCGAGGATCGGCGGCGGGTGCTTCTTGACTTAAAGATATTGAGGCGAGGATTGACTTCATTCACTGGAATATGAGCACCTCTTTGTAGGGATCAACACTTCATTAGTACTTGGATCATAAAGTTCATCAAACATAGGATCAAACAATTTCTTTAAATCATCTTGAGATGGAGGTACATATGGAGTTTCTTGAGAAGAGTTTGGAACAAGGGATGAACCAATTGGTGATTTGAAGTCTGCGGGTCGAGCTGAATTGTTAGAGCCATTTGACGGTCGACTCATCAAACGTAGCGTGAATTGTTTCCATGATGTTTCGGGTTCTTTTGTTGTAGATTCGGTATCCCTTTTGTTTGGTGCATACCCTACAAATACTCAATGTCTGCTTTAGCTCTAAGTTTGCCTAAGTCTTGACCCTCATTAGTTGGATAACACAATGCTCCAAACACACGAAGGAAAGAGAGATTAGGTTTTCTGTTGTGGACAAGTTCATATGGTGTCTTTCCATGAGCGGTGTGAATCGGGAGCGATTTTGTGTGTAGCATCGTGCTTAATAGCTGCCAGGAAACATTGGAACTTTTGAGTAAATCGGCATTGTTCTAGCGGCTTCTACAAGAGTTCGATTTCGCCTTTCAACTACACCGTTCGTTGAGAGTTAGGTGGAACACTTCTTTGATGGCTAATTCCAATACTTTCATAGAATTCACTAAGTTGTTTGTTAACAAACTTCGGTTCCATTGTGCGTCGGATAATTACGGCGGTTTTGTTAAGTCGAACCTGTTTGTTTGATGAGTTTGATGATGATATCAAGAGTTTCATCCTTTGTCCTTAAGAACTTGACCCAAGTGAATCTAGAGTAATCATCAACTACAACTAACACATATTTCTTCCCAAAGATATTATGCACTCTCATTGGTCCACATAAATCCATATGAATTGTATGAAGAACTTACGTGAGAGTTAGTAGGTTTGGGTTTATGGGCATACTTATTGCTTTTTCCCAATTGACATGCTGAACAAAGATGATCCTTTTCATACTTTAGTCGAGGTAAACCTACAACTAAGTCCTTTATGGAGAGATCATTGATGGTGCCGAAGTTCAAGTGATTGAGACGTCGATGCCATAACCATGACTTTGTTTTGAAGCCTTTGACAGCAAGCAAATTGGAGAAGACTTCATCATATCTTCTATAGAGATGGTGTAAAGATTTGAACCACGAGTTCCTCTTAAAAGTTCCTTACCATCAAGTTCTCTAACAAAACAAGTATGTTTTATGAAGGCTACTTCTAGATCAGAGTCACGAAATTGACCAAAGAGAAGAGCAGTTATGACCAAGACCTTAAACATAGTATACTCTAGAGATAACACTATCACCAACAACATAATCACCATAACCCATAATTGCCGAAATGATCATTACGAATCTAGCTGTCGATGAATTTGCTCACGAAGTTCATGAGCCGTGACGGTCTCGGTCATATGCTTGGAACGGCTGAGTCCAGTACCCGCGAGCGATTTGAACGATCTGCAGTTGAACAGAGACAAGAATGGATAACTGGATAATTGGGATCCCCATGCAAGAATGGGTTCCACTTGGTTAGTAACGATGGTGGAACACCCACCGAGAATAGAAACATCCATATCAGTAGAAGCAATGGAATCATTGGGAATAGATGCAATCTTGGTGTGCAGTATTTGACCTATTCAAAGTATGTTCACTTCTTAAGGGAATAGTTCTACCGTAGGCATCCATTTTCTAGTGGGCATAATCTTAGCGGTTTGAGAACAAAACTGATTATTCTTATGGCCAAAAGGTATCCAATAATAACCTATCTTTATAAAAGTTCTTCCTGTGGGTTTCCTTATTTTCTAACAATCTTTCGTTTTGCCTTTTTGCCTTATTTTGATTATTAGCATTAACAATTTTAAGCGGGCAGACATGACATTAGACAAAGCATTCACACCACATTCATGATTAGCAACGAGAATTCAAGCGGAACATCATTACAAGGTTTGCAAATAGTATCGATTGAATTAATTGATGCGCCTAAGGCTAATACTTGAATCAACACGATTCGTTTTATTCAACTCAAGCTTAAAGTTCCTAGATTGGTCTTCTACTCTCTTCCAATGCACATTCTTAGCTTGCAAGGTCCTATCATTCCTTGTATTGTCTTGAGACTTTGACACCTTTCGCTTTAAAGTCGATTACTCTGTAGAGGAAGGGAACATTAGTTGGTTGATCTAATTTTGCATTCCTGAACTTGATGTGCAAGGATCTGAAGTACTAGAAGGCACATTAGTGTATACTTTCTTAAGGCTGTGATTTGAGCTTTGCGGGCACTAAAAGTTCACTTTCTTAGCACTAACATATCGGAATCGAACTACTTGAAGGCACATTAGTGTTTCTTTTCTTAAGGCGGGCATAGAGCGGATTTCTGCTTGGCACTAGGCATAGAACAAGGCTTCACCTTGCCTTTTCACCTAAGGGTTTTGGACATGTTGCAATTACACATTCGAGCAACTCTTAAGATCGTTTGGCCTGGAGGCAAGCAAACCTAATTTCACTATCAAGAGGTTTGTTAATGAAATCCTCTTCGACAATCTCACGGAGACATTCTAGACTATCCTTAAGGTGAGCACAGTTTTCATGAAAAGCATGTTCATTATTCCTGACATGAGGAGGAATATATTTAAGCATCACGGTATTTGCGATCTAAGGGTGACTTTGAGACAACATTCTTATTGAAAACAAGTGGCGCTTTCCCATTTCCGACTTCTCGATTCTCAATTTCTTTTTGTAAAGACGTTATTTTTTCGTTGTTTTGGTCACGGGTGACTTTTATTGAATCATATAACTCTTTAAAATGTCGTTTAACTTTTTCATTTTCTTCTAGAAAACTCTTGTTTTCCTTTTGTAAGGCATTAACTAAGTTTTGAAGATGAAAAGTTTGAGAATTCGAGAATCTAAGGAGGAGGCATTTGGGAGCCTTTCATATTGTTCGTTTGACCCTTTAATTGAGAGATTTGGGCTTTCAACTTTTCGATCGTGTTGCTTGAGCTTGAATCTGTTCATCCGCGTTTGTTAATTTGAAAAGCGCATCAAACTCGGAGCATCCGATGTCTTGATATTTTGAGGTTTTGACATTTTCTTTAAGATGTTGATATTTTAGTTGTAAATTAAAATGCTCAACTTCTAGTTTAGAAAAATGTTTAACCAAATTGTCGTGATCATCAGTTCAATTTTCTCGTTTAGTTCAGAATTAGTTATTTCAAGCTCAATGACACGATCATGGGAGACTTTAGGTCAACAGATAATTCATGAAATTTGGAAGCATTAATGGAACAATTTGTAGCGATGAAAACACATCTTGAGCAATACATTGTCGAGGTTCTCATTTAGTTTATGCAAGTTCTTCCTCTCAATCTCATTATATTTTAGTGCTCGCTCATAGTCACTAACTTCAACTATCATTGCATCAAATTCCTTTTCCATTCCCTTAATATCAGTTTCATCCCTTTTAAGACTCTCAAAGTGATCTTTTAGAAGTTTAAAGAAAGGCATGACCTCGGTTAAATAACATTCTTTCATTTGCTCAAAACCCCTTTCTCCTTCCTTATATACGGTGGGTGTGATCCTTTACTTGCAAGTTTTCTCAAAATCAACAAATAGTTGAAATATAACATATTGGCTAATTAAGGTCTTGCTTTTAGTGGCAATTGTTCTAGGAACAAGATGCATTGGTGTATTAGGAGGATACACATTCGCTCTAGGCATTTTCCAAAGAGGAGGGTTTGTTTCAACAATATTTTGACTTTACGCTTATCTAAATCCATTTTCGAAAACTTGTTGAAGTCAACAATGTGCGAGTTTAAACATGTTCAAGAAAATCCAATTTTCCTTCTTGTAATCATGGGGTGTGATCTTTATTTTCTTCTCTCTACATTTAGGATCATCTAATTTCTTGTTCATCTTTTCCCTAGTGACTTCATCGGATTTCTTATCTTCCTCATTACTCAGCCAACTAGGTTTTGTCTAGGTTTTAGGATTTCATTGCCATCATAAAGAACCTTATGTGCATTTCTAGCCCTTTTAATGACCTCTGGATTTGGTTCCTTAACAAGGGGAATGCTATGCTTATCGCTTAGGACTCTATGCTTAGTGATCATGTGGCGGTCGAATGGTGTTCCCTTGTGTGTACAACTTGTTTTCAAGTTTGTTTTTCAAAGTTTTGAGATTAGAAAAATCTTTCAAGAGTTTTGATTCCTTTGCATTAAATTCTTGCTTAAGCATTTTCACATTTTCTTGAAGTTCTTGTTTTTGCTTAGCGGTTTTAGAAAGCTTTTCTTGCAAGGAATTTAACTCTTGTTTTAATACTTCTTCTCTAAAATTACTTTTCTAATAATTATGCGCTTGGTCATCCATTTCCTTCTCACGAGTGGTCAACTCAAATTTAGTACGTTGTTCATAAATAGCAACACGTTCTTTATAGGCATTTAGTTGAGATATTACAGAGACTCATCGGGGGCAGGCGGTGTATTCATCAAAAATATAGTCATTGTTGATTTGAAGATGCATCACTTGGCACAACTTCACTTTCACTTTGTTTCACATATTGATCATATGGGACAACATTGATATTACCCATATTTTCAATATTTGATACAAAGGTTTCAGTTGATAGTACTTTGTCATGCATCTTTTGCACATCGACATCATCATATAGTTTTAGTACCTCTGAGATGAGTGTGTCTTTGGATGGGTCAACTTGTGGTGAAGAGGAGACCTTGGGAGAAACCATTGGAGAAATGCTAGCCATAAAGATTGTGTGTGGGTCCATCATCCACATCGAGTCGTATGCATCACTCGGCGACTTGAAAGGCATTCGATGATTGTGACCTATCTCTGAATAGGCTGCTCATCCACATTTGCATCATAGGTCTTGGCATTGCCCTCAGCAAGAAACAACAACTCTTCTTCATCCAAAGTAGCACCATTATCACGAGCTTGCACAAGCGACATCTTATCTCTGAAGTAATCGGCATTACGTGGGCGCTTTGGAGATGTGTAGTTCCTTGCAATGTGTCCCTCACCACCACAATTATAACATTTGATCGGCTTAGCTTGACCTTGATTACCATTCCTTCCTCGATTACGATTACCAACATAACCTCTACCGGCTCCTCTTCCTGATCATACTGTCTTTCCTGGCTGGTTGCACCACGATCCTCCCATCTTTAACAGTAGCTTGATTGTGTGGGTTAGATCTTGTTCTGAGGTTGTTATTGGTTTGTGGGAGAGAATTCATGTTTTGACTAATCAGGAGAGCTAGTTGATTAATGAAATTACCCACGTGTGCATCGGTCGACTTGTTTGAACATAGGCTCAGGAATTAGTTTGTGATTACCATTTCCCATGGGTATGACTTGTGAGGCTTTGGTTGTGATCCCGATGTTTGAGTAGAAGGCGTTGAGTCATTAGGCGAGCTTGTCTCTCCACTGTTGGTTTTGAACCGATTAAGAACCAATTTTTCAAACATAGCATGTCTCTCATTCCGAAGGAGGAAGGCATAGAGTTGCTCATAGTTTGTATTCTTCAATCCTTTAGTGAGCTTCACGGCAGTGACAAACTTGTGCCATTCGGGATTCATGTTGTTCACAAATTTTGAGTTCATCTGAATGTTAGGCATAGTCATTCTGATGTTCCTCATGTCATTCACCAACTTATGAAATCTCACATAGTACTCATAGACACTCTCATCTGGTTTCATCTTGAAGTGTTCAAATTCATCATAGAGTTGTGATTCTCTGTCTTCCATAGTTAATTCTGAACTTGAGAGAAGCATCTTGACATTATCCCATATCGCCTTTGCTTCGTGTTGTGATTGATCGGCTTGTAGATGTCTTTAGGAAGACCTTGAAGAACAATGTTTGAAGCCACGATATCACATCGAATCTCTTTTCTCCTTATCATCAAGCTCATCATACATCTTTGGTTACGTCCATTCCGTAAATCGAGTTCCATCTTGGCGATATCAAGTACATCTCTAGTTGTCTCAACTCGATATGGTCCTTCATCAATGGATTTGAGAATGTTGACACCATTTTCCTTTCAAAGCGTTACAATCGATTCGTTGAGCCCAAGAATCGTAGTCTGATCTGTCAAGCATGGGTGGACGAGTATCTGAACGGTTGCTTGAACATCCTCGACAACGATGGAGATGATAGTAGGAGCGTTTGTAGACATGTTTCAAGCTCTACGGAGATTCAATTCTTTGATTAAACTAGGAAATTGATTCTTTCACGGGATTTTACTAAACCAAAAGAACAACCGTAAGAGCGTAACCACAGAAGAAAAGGTCTAAATGAACAAGTTAAGCTAAACACAAAACTTCGCATAAGCGGTCAACTCGCAACACACTCCAACTCGCTTAATTAATCAAGTCGCTAAATAGCCAACTAAGCTTTAGTCTCAACTTCATAACACAAAACTTCGCTTGAACACTAAATTAAGCAAGTTAACTCGCTAACGTTACAACTCGCTAAGTAGCAGAGTAACTTTAGATCTCAATTAAACTAAAGAAACAACTCGCTTAGAACCGTAGCATAAATATCAACTTCGCTAACTGCTAAGTCGCGTACCAAACTCGCTTTAAATAACAAAGCAACTCGCTTTGAAGAAACCAAGTCCGAGACACAACTTCGCTTAGTCCTTTTTTCAAAAATAACCACTTTATCAATACAAAACAACCAAACCACAATGATTTAAGGCTTCCAATTCAAAACATAAACACATATGATGATCCTAAACATAAAAGTACAAACAAAATTCAAACTTTAACACTAGAATTTGTCCAATGAATCAAACTCTCCTAAACCCTTAATACTCCAAAAACCTTATGAAATCCACCAAACAAAGAGCATGAAAGATGAGTGATCAAACCATGGCTCTTGATACCAATTGTTGGATATTGGATTTCACAAACACTCTAAACCATGATCAAAGTAGGCGTATAAGAATGTTAGAGAGAGAGTTCTAGTGAGAGAAAGGAAGAGATTTGGGAACTATAGTGAGAGAAAGAAAATATTATTATGAGCTCCAACTCTCTACCTTGGGAGGTAGAGAGTATTTAATCTTATAAAGCATACACTAGCGGTACGTGGATCGGGCATACAGTGGGTAAAGACCGTCCATCCTCACGGTGTTACTAACAAAATACTACTTAACATAAAATAACTATGACTACGAGCTTTCTAACGATTACATGTACTTGAGGTGACCGACTCTTTAATACCTGGAATTTCTAATTCCTAACAACCCGTAACCAAATAACTCACACCCTGAAAAACAATTGTCGAGCTGACGTTCATGCACAAATACAACAAAGAATAATAAATACTATAGCTCCCAAACAACATGAAACACCTTCTCAGTTACACAGACTGATGAAACGACGTACAACAAATATGCAAAACAAAAGCACAAATACATAAATCGAACATGCAACAATGAACCAAAAAATCCAACAAAGCGACACCGCATACCACAAATTACTTGAGACGGACCAAAAGAACACGTACCTTCACCAAAAATAAAATGGCATATATATTGTTTGGAAAAGGGTCAAAAATTTCTGGCGATTTACGCTCATAATGGACCAATTTATCTGGCCCTATTTAGCTACTTTTTATATCGCCGAACTTTAAAACCCGTTCTACAACTTGTAAAACCTTCTTAATGTCCATTTGCGATGCATACAGGAGGCGTAAATACCATATCGTTATCATGCTTTTAATATATATCACAGGCTCGGATGCGTGAATATGGAACCGATGTCAGAGACTCCATATGGACCCAACCACAATGTACTTGCAGCGGTACCTTACCAAGATACGGTTGATAAATCATGCTTAAGAAAGACGTAAATTCAAGAAACTATTGTCATCACCTTAACGACTCAATTATACATAAATAGCAACAGCGTTTTTTCGGGACTGTGAAACCGAAAACCGTAAAAGAGTGCTTAGTTATCTGCCAATCACAAACACAAATCAGAATACCAGGTAAAGCATTCATGCCGTCAATCTAACCTTGTAAATGAAGCATCCACTCTAACTTACGATCACTATTTAACGATGCACCACCCTCACTTCCAACATCGCGTCCAAAAATTCCAATAACAGTAATACTACATCCTTCAACACCTTGCTCAACTGTAACGAAACTACACAAATCCAGCGAACAACTACGTAGGCTGATAACATGGTCACTGGGTTGTAAATTTTGAGAACAACTATCGACAACATCCACCCTCTTGCATGCCTTACTCTTAAGTCTCATACTAACAATCAAAGCATCTAAACAACAAAACAACCTAAACACACAATCGTTAACCAAATAACCCACACAGTGCAAAACAATAGCCGAACTAACGTGCATGCAAAAACATAACAAAGAATAATAGACACTATAGCTCCTAAACAACACCAAACACTTTCTGACTTTCACACACTAATGAAACAACCTACAACAAACATGCAAAAGAAAAAGCCAAACACAAAAATCGAACATGCAAAAATGAACAAATGATCCAACAAACAGCCTACCTACCACAAGACCTGGAGAAGAACCAAAACACACGCAGCTTCACAGCAAAGAAAATGAAACGACATATATATTGCTTGAAAAGGGCCCCAAAAATTTTGAGCATTGTCTGCTCATACCGGGCCAATCTATCTGGACCTGTGTAGCTACCCTTTTTTTATCGTTCAAGAAAAAAAAATCCCACCGGTTACACACCTAAATCCATCGCTTAATAAAAGAATATAAAACAACGTTTAAAATAATACCACCGACCTAGTGAACACGCCAAACGCGAACCGGCAATTTGTCACGCCAAGATCGACTTACCTCAATGTAACTTTCTTTGAAAGCGCTTTCGCCATGGTTGCAAACATAAGTTCATAATGTGATGCCATACCATTAAGCGAGGAAATAGCTATACAAATAAGCGTCACAACTTGAAGACCATAACAACAATGAATGAAGAATCCAACAAATGGCCTACCTTCCACAAAATCGGAGAAGAACCAAAGACCTTGACTTCCGCAACGAAAATGAAAGCGACATATATATTGCGAAAAGGGCCCAAAACAATTAGAGCATTGTGCGGTCATAACGGGCCAATCTATCAGGTGCAATGTAGCTACCCTTTTTAGCGCAAAAATAAAAAACCCGCTTTTACTACCTAAATCCATCGCTTAATGAAAATATAAAAACGTTTAAAATAATACGACCGACCAGTGAACATGTTATGGCGCAAATCCAACAATTTGCCACCCAAATGCGGTACCTCAATTGTAACTTTGTTTAGAAGTGCACTCACCATGGTTGCAAACATAAGTTCAGAATGTGATACCATACCATTAAGCGAGGCGATAGCTATACCAAATAAGCGTCACAGAGACCATCGCAACTAATTACCGATTATGCGGTGTAGAAGAAAGGAATCAGACATATAAAGCGTTGTTTGTATAATGCACCCAAGATGGCAACCCAACGGATTCCTCATACACGCCGAAAAAATAAAATAGTGTGGCAGTTATAAAAATAACAAAAGAAACGCTTAAAATAATACAACCAACTTCAGGTTCTACTAACGAAACCCATTCAGGCTCATCAGAGGCTTTGTAGCATCCAGGCTTTGTAGCATCCATCTAATAGCGTTACATATAGAGTACATATATAGAACAGACCAGGCAAAAGAGGATGCACGCACGATGGCTGCGAACCAACAGTTAGCCACACCAACATACGAATTACCTCTAATGACGAAACCCATTTAACAGTACAATTTAAAAACAATAAACCCTAAAAGAGGTTGTTCCACACTACACTTTTGTTATAAGGTTTTTGAATTTAGGCTCAGATAGGGAATCAATTTTGAAAAAGCGGATACACCCACCACGGCTGCAACCCTTACTGATCGCCTTGCCAAGACATGGGGAATCTCAACTTTAAACAGACCCGTACAAATTCATCACAGCCTTGGAATATTATGTTTATATAGTATTATATACTTATATTAAACCGCTACGTGGGTGGTATATATCTATACTAAAGCACCACGTCGGTCACCTGTAATAAGTTTATATAACTTAATGTTATATAGCACATATGCAAACCCAAAACACAGTATCAGAAAACGAACATGCAAATACATAGACTCAGGTACACAGACACACCATCATTATAAAACTTCCGCTATGGCTGCAACCACATTTCTAATGTGATTGCCATGCCAAAATACGGAGTTAATTAAGATATGATGTTCATCATCGCCTTAGTATTTTGCGCTAAAGTACGTTCGCAAACATATTATCTAATTTGATGATAACTTAATAGCCCATTGCACTGCTCCAACGACCTGTAGCTGCTACACCAGTCACACGGACTTTAATAGTGCAACATACCGGCTGTTCCAAAACATAATGATTTGAGTTTTTGTTCCACTCATGGCCGTTGGACTATTAAAGCCCACGCAACTAATATTACAGTGACCGTTATGTGATATGGTTGCAAATTTTGGAGGCGTCTATCAAGAACGCTGACCCTCTTGCATGGCCCATTCTATATACTAACGATCAAAGCAAATAAACAACAAAGAAAACTAAACACAACAACCAGTAACCAAATAACTCACACACTGCAAAACAAAAGCCGACATGCCGTTCATCCACAAACACAACAAGGAATATACTATAGCTCGTAAACAACACCAAACACCTTCTGACTTACACACACTGATGAAACAACCTACAACAAACATGCAAAAGAAAAACACAAAGAAAGAAATCGAACATGCAACAATGAACGAATGATCCAACAAACGGCGTACCTACCACAAAATCTGGAGAAGAACCAAAAGACACGTAGCTTCACAACAAAGTAAATGAAACGACATATATATTGCTTGAAAAGGGCTCAAAAAATTAGATCATTTTGTGCTCATATAGGGCCAATCTTTCTTGGACTCTCTACCGCTCAAAAATAAAAAAACCCACTTGCTACAGACCTAAGCCATCCCTTAATAAAAACATATAAATAAACGTTTAAAATACTATCGCTCAATAAAAAAAATATAAAACAACGTTTAAAATAATACCACCAAGATGAATTTGCCCCGCCAAAATGTGAGTCACAACAATTGTAACTTTGTTTAGAAGCGTATTCACTATCGATGCAAACCTGAATTCACAATGTGATGCATACTTTGTTACCCACCATGTTTTGAAACAGAAATGACACAAAATATCGTTTTTGCATAACAACACGCAGGTGATGAGTGTGTAAATACTCATCATTTGGTCAAATCTGACTGCAAAACATTTAAAACGCTGAAATGCATCAAAATACAAAAAATATCTCAAAATTGCATTTTATATGTTTCAGATGCAAAATGTTTAAAATCAGATGAAAATTGAGCTAAGTTTGCATAATTGGCAGTTTCAGTCCCCCGACTTTCAAATCTTGTCAAAAATAGTCCATGAGCACTTATTTTAAAAGAAAAGTCACCAAAGTTCCTTTTGAAATCATAAGTTGTCATAATTAGTCCTTTGGTGAAAAATTTCAAAAGTTTTGAGAATTTACAAGTTTGGTCCTTCAAGTTTCATAATTGGCAAAAATAGTCCTTGGAAGTTTGAAAATATCTTTAATGGTCCTTGTACTATTGAAACTTGTCATAATTGGTCCCTTGGCATAACTTTGAAAAATGGCGAATGGGCCCTTGGTTTTTGGTGAATTGCAAAATGGTCCTTGTTATTAATATCCTAGCCTTGAACCTTGAACCCCTTTTGAACCATGACCCCCACCAAAACATGACCCCCTTTTTGACCCGTCCACTATTAATATAACCACCTGTCAAACCAACTCCTTTCCCTCCTTTTCTTCTCCTTCACTTCCTCCTCTGCAACACTCAACACACCTCACCTCCAGCTCACTCTCAACTCTCCATGTCCCCTCCACCTCAACAACAAGCCAAGTAACATTTAATGCTTCTTCTTGATTGCACTCTAACCCCCCATCTGCTAAAACCATTTTGGCGCCAAAATATCATCAATGGCCAAAAATGACTCAAGTCATCCAATGGCTCCAAAAGCAAGTGGGATTTGCTCAGAGGAGAGAGAGAAGACCTTTTGATGTATAAATAAGAAAAGAGAAGCAAGAGAAGGCATTACTTAGTTTTTAATTTTCACATATATGTCGTTTTTAATATCAATGTTTTAGTTTAAGTTTAAAGCTGATCTTACATTCTGTAGTACTCAACTTAAGTTGTTTTATCATTATAATCCATTTTCAAGTATCAATTCAAGGTTATAACAACATTTCATGTTTTCATGTTCACTGTTAAAAAATTCAGTTTCAAGCTCTCACATTCAAGCTTCTAGTAGCTTATTTTTAAATTCAAATAAGCTTATTTAAGCTATTGATAGCTTTTGGTAAGCCTATAATTCAGTTTCAAGCAACTTTGGTAATTGGTCAACAAAAGTCAACTCACAGTCTCAATTATGACTTGCTTCGAATTGCTGATATGAAATGGATATGGGTTGATTCTGAGTTGAATAGGGGTTGAGATAAGGTAGGATAGTGGATCTTTGATTCTTGGCAAGCCATAGTAATTGTGGACACAAGTGAGTTTTCACATCATTATCTCATAATCGATTTTAAGCTCATTGTTCATTTGATTGTGTTTGTTGGTGAAATAGCATAATTTAGGAGTTAGTTGAATTAATGATTAGGATTAAATGTTAGAATAAAAGGATCAAGTAGGTAGTAGCAAAACGCTTCGATAGTGTGTTTGGATCAGTTAGTTTATTTGATCTTAAGCCTTGGTTTGTACTTAAAATCTGCATACTCAGTCTTAATAAAGGTAACTAGAATCAAATTTGTCAACACTTTGCATCTGCACTCTCTCAAAGTTAAAATTGCATATAATCTGTCCTAGTTTCATAACTGTTAGATTTTCTGATCAAAAGCTTGAATTGTGTTTAGATATCAGTAGAGTGGCTTAATATAGCTTTATTTTAGCTTAATTCATCTCAATCAGTTCATAAATTGGAATCAAATCTCATTTTGGTCAAAGTTATCAAAGCTGTACAAAAGTCAAAAGGGAAAAACTCATTTTTCACCCAACTTGATTGATTTTTCATGGATTCATTTCTGGTCCAAATTCATTAAAACTTTGGGTTTAAAAACTTCAGTTGGTCAAGAATTGAAAAGTGATTTTTGGAAAATTTTTGTAAGTCCTTAAAGCTTCAAATCGACTTGTCATTTGGGTCAAAAGTCCCCGTGCCTGACTCGTGTATCTTGAGTGTGGCAGGTGTATCTGGAGCTTGTCACAAGCTCATTAGAGCTTATCTTGGTCTGAATTTTGGTTTTAAGTAGCTAGCCAGGTCTACTTTAGGTTCCAACATTGGTTTTGAGTTTGCTTATTTGAGTAGCTTATTTTCAAGCTACAAATTAGTAGCTAAAATCTGTTTAGCACTTGATTTTCTAATTCATCAAATATGTTTAGCTTGCACTTTAGAGGTTTAGGCTAGTTGTACTTAGTTGCTTTTGAGTAGTTTTAGCATACTCTAGCTTCTGTGTCCATTTGGTGCTCATTTGTGGCCTTTAGCTTATCTTGAGTGCTTATTTATAAGCACTTTTCACTTCAGACTTATTCTCACACATAAGCCATTGTTTTTATATTTTTCTTAGATTCAGAATGTTAATTTATACTTTTTCTGAATTTTTCACATTTTCCACATTTTATTTTTTTTCCTCATTTAAATCAGTTTTTAGGACTTTTAATTAGCCTTTATTGCAAATAAATCAGAAAAGTTTCAAAAAAAAAATAAGTTTTCATTTTTCCTAGGTTAAGATAAATATAAAAAGCAAAAAATAATTTTTCCAGATTTTTCATAGTTAAATTTGTAATTTTTAGCAATTTAATTAGTTTTAAATAGTTTTAATTCATAGAAAATAGAAAAATAATCAAAAAATACAAAATTAGTTTTGAAAATTCTCTTTAGTTATTTTAGATTTTTCTAAGTCATAATTTCACTTTTCTAGCTTTATTTCATATTTTCTCATATTTTAGGGTATTATTAAATAGGTAAAAATAGTTTTTAATTAATAATAATTAAATAAATAGTTATAAAAATAATTTTATTTTTATCAAAATTTTCTCTTATCATTAGGTTTGTAAAATTTCATTTCATACTTTTTAGGATTATTTCTTTTCAATTTCACATTTTCTTTTTATGCGTTACGTAGTTTTAATTCAAATTTATAAAAGAAAAATCAAAAACATCATTTAAAAATAGTGATAAGTTTATTTAATATAATTTAGTTTTATTTTGCATTTAATCCCCTGTAATTTATAAACTTTCTCTTTAGGTATAATTATTCATAATCACAAAACCTTTTCGGTTCAATTCGTCACTTACTCGTTTGGTGATTAGATCACATTTCGTTGGGACTTAACGACCTGGGGAAACACTACACTCCTCTTGATCTTCATTGCATTGTTTCTGAGCTGTTTGAAGTTTATTACGGTTGACCATTCACAAGTGGTTAGCTTGTGTGATATAACTTGACGGTTCGGGAGCGATCAAATTTTGGCCCGGCTGCGAGGATTTGTGCTAATTATCTTACGCTTAGCAGATTAGTGACTTGAATATTCACTCCTTGTTTATACCATCTATATCTATATATATTTTCTTTTAAAAAATCCAAAAACCCAAAAACATCTTAAAACGTATAAAACACAAAAAATATTTTTCTTTTGTTTCTATATATATATATAAGATAAAAATACAAAAAGATTTGTCGTTTTCTTTGTTTAATAATAACAACATAAAAAATTACCACCGCAAACCAAGGCAGTGTACTACCTAACGGTGGTACGACCATAATAAGTTCCCGAACCAAAGATTAAAACTTGCCTTTGTGTCCTTGTGAGTGGTGTACCTTTTTCAAAGCAGCCATTCATCTTGTGATTATTGGTTTAAGTTCACTGTCGTTTTGCCTCGATATTGTTTTAATTGGATTTGTTGTTATATCTACTTTTCAAAACCATAAAACCCAAAAAGATTCTCCTTTCCCCATTTTTCATAATTCCTTCCTTTCTCGAGATTCCTTAGAGTTAACTCTAGTGTATCTTGCTTGCGCTCTTTTAGGTCTGTGAGCCCATTTCGTGAGCTTGTCAAGATTCCAAGAAGGCGTGTCCGTAGACGTTCGCCCATCGGTCGGATCTGAGATCCGGACGCTCACTACTTTCGTTATCATGGCGGAAGAACGTCCTATGTGTAGCTTCTCCGAGCATCGGCGGGTATGGAGATGCTATTGTTATCCCACCATTGTGGGCGAAAATTTTGAACTCAAAACCGGGTTAATCTTGTAACCTCAAGTCAATTCTATGGTTTTGAGAGGGATGATCCTCATGCTCATATTCGATGGTTTAACAAGATTGCATCTACCATCAAATACAAGAATGTCCCTACAGATCTTTGTCAAGCTTCTTACATTCCCATTTTCCCTTGAGGGACAAGCCCGGATTTGGCTTGAAAAACAACCCCTCAATCAATCAAAACATGGGAAGACACGGTAAAGAAATTTGTGAATGAGTTTTATCCACCTTCTAAAACCACGAGTCTTAAAAACGAAATCATCAAATTCACACAAAAGTTTGATGAATCCCGATTGAATCGTGGGATCGTTTTAAGGAGTTGCTCATAAATGTCCTCCCACGGTTTCTCGAGTTGATGCAACTCGATACTTTCTACAATGGAGTGAGTCAATCTTATCAAGATTCTCTCAATTCCCATTTGGAAATTTCTTGAGCAAAGCTGCAAAAAAGCTTTAGCGATAATTGAAAACAAGTCTAAAGTCCGCGCTGCGAAGCAAACGGTTGTTTCCCAAGTTAGTGTTGGTCCTTCTTCTTCATCACCCGTGAGTCAATCTAGCACCGATGCTAAGATTGACAAACTCACTGAAGCAATTCAAGCTTTGGTTCTCTCCAACCAAAAGAAAGTTTCTTTTCCACAAACTTCACCTCTGCGAAGTTAAGAAAGTGGAAGTCTGTGTTACTTGCGGTGGCCCCATGCCTACTACAAGCTGTATGGCCACGATGGTAACCCTTCGAAGCAAGCGCGTGGGCGGGAATTCCAATTAGGGAACGGCCAATACCGTGCTCCTATGGACCAGAACACCACCTAACCACTACCTGGACCACCCGGTTTCAACCAAAACCAAAACCGTAATCAAAATAGAACGAACCAAGGTTTTCAAAACCAAGGTAATTTTAGTCAAAATAACGGTTTTCAAAATCAAAGTCAAAACTTCCAACACCAAGGAAATTTTAATAGGAACCAAGGTCGGGAAATTTCAACCAGGTATTTTCATGGCAATAATCAAGGAAATTTCAAAAATCAAGGCCCTAATCCAAACAATAGAGGCCAGAATTTTCCTACACAAAATCAAGCCATTGTTCCAACTGGACCATCATCGGATGAGTTATTGAAGCAATTCATGAAATCCCAAGATGAAATGAACAGGTTGTTGGTTAGCCAGATTTCGACATTAAGAAATCTTTAAATGATCGACCCTCGGGCTCAGGTACTTTACCTAGCAACACGATCGCTAATCCGAGGGGCGATGCAAAGGCGATCCAACCAACGGAAGTGCTTCATATGATGGACTGCTATTCCTACTACCTCTTCTTCTTCTCTCCCGAAGGTAGTGGAAAGTGACCTGAGGCGACAAAGGACCAAGTGCAACCTACTAGCTCACAAAGTACAGCACATGTCCATCCTCAAGTTATCCCGAAACCCAAATCTAAACCAGGAGTTGTTTTGAACCTCCTTGCTCAGTTGAACCCCAAATCCAAACCTTCTATTCCTTACCCCTCACGTTTACATGAGCAAAAGCTCCGCGAAAAAGCAGGTCATCAAATGGAAATTTTTTTCAAATTTTCCAAGAACTACATTTTGACATAAGCTTTGCGGATGCTATCATGCAAATGCCCAAGTTTGCATCAACTCTCAAACACATGTTAAGCAACAAGGAAAAGCTGTTTGAGATGGCTAAAATCCTTTGAGCGAAGCGCTCGGCATTTCGTTAAAGCTTCAGAAAAGCTTGGAGATCTGGAAAATTTCTTCTACCTTGTGTTTTCGGGAATGATTGAATGCTTTGCCCTCGCCGATCTTGGTGCAAGCATCAATCGATGCCTTATTCGATATGGAAGAAACTTTCTCTTCGGAACTTATTCCTACGCATGACTCTTGAGCTTGCGAGATCGTTCTATCAGCGTCCTCTTGGCATCGCAGGGATGTATTCGTGAAAGTAGGAAAGTTCCATTTTCGGTGACTTTGTGGTTGTTGACTTCGATGCCGATCATCGGGTTCCTCTCATTGTTGGACGAGGATTCACGAGCGGCCGTGCTCTCATTGATGTATTTGAGCAAGAGATCACGTTACGTGTGGGTAATGAAGCTGTCACCTTTAACCTTGATCAAACTTCGAGGTACTCCTCAAATTATGATACTGAATCGGTTAATCGAGTCGATGTAATTGATATTGCTTAGAGGTACTCTCAAGAGTTTCTTGGTTATTTGCATAATTCTGTGAGTGGGGATTCCACCACATCTTCTCAACCAATTATTGTCGACTCTTCCCCCTCTCTCACTCCATTTGAGGTGACTTCTTTCTGGAAGAGATCGATGAGTTTCTTGCTAGTGATGAATCAATTCCGCCGAGAATTGATGGTGTTTATGATTCGGAGAGGGATATCCTTTATCTTGAGCAATTGTTAAATGAAGATCCATTACCTTCACTCCTTCCAAAAGAGATCACGATTGAGGAAATCAAATCAGTACAAACATCTACTGAAGAATTTCCTGAGGTTGAACTTAAGGACCTACCTCCTCATCTGGAGTATGCATTCTTGGAGGGTGATGATAAATTACCCGTCATAATTGCTAAAGACTTAAGCGGGGAGAAGACTGCTCTTATAAAGGTCTTGAAGTCACACAAGCAAGCAATTGCTTGGAAACTCTCCGACATTAAGGGTATCAACCACGAGTTTTGTACTACAAAATCTTGATGGAGGATGACTTCAAACCAGGCGGTCCAACATCGAGAAGGGTGAATCCTCAGATTCATGAGGTTATCAAACAAGAGGTTCTCAAACTTCTTGATGCCGGTTTAATTTACCCGATCTCTAATAGTCCTTGGGTCAGTCCATCCACGTGTTCCAAAAGGGTGGCATAACTGTTGTCACAAATGAAGAAAACGAGTTAATTCCAACTCGATTGGTTCGGGATGGCGTGTGTGTATTGACTATATAAGTTAAGCGAAGCCACCCGTAAAGACCATTTTCCTCTACCCTTCATGGACCAGATGCTTGAGAGATTAGCGGGGAACGAGTACTATTGTTTCCTTGATGGTTTCTCGGGTTATTTTCAGATCCCCATTGATCCGCTGGATCAAGAAAAGACCACATTCACCTGCCCATACGGAACTTTTGCCTGAGGCGTATGCCTTTTGGCCTATGTAGCGCTCACAGCGCGTTCCAACGATGTATGATGGCAATTTTCCCGCGACATGATCGGGGAATCAATGGAGGTGTTTATGGATGACTTCTCGGTCATTGGGGACTCATTTCAAACATGTCTCTCCCATTTAGATAAAATGCTAAAACGGTGTGAAGACACCAATCTTTGTCTAAATTGGGAGAAGAGCCCATTTATGGTCAAAGAAGGCATAGTCCTTGGCTATAAGATTTCCAAAAACGGGA
Source organism: Chrysanthemum makinoi (assembly GCA_910596185.1). Classification (NCBI taxonomy): domain Eukaryota; kingdom Viridiplantae; phylum Streptophyta; class Magnoliopsida; order Asterales; family Asteraceae; genus Chrysanthemum; species Chrysanthemum makinoi. The sequence goes on from OU343218.1 coordinate 131,242,321, forward strand.
TTGAGGTTGATGGAGAAAAAGTTGATGTTATTGCTAAATTGCCTCATCCTACTACCGTCAAAGGTATTAGGAGTTTTCTAGGTCATGCCGGGTTTTATCGTAGATTCATACAAGATTTTTCTAAAATCGCTCGGCCTATGACCCATCTTCTTGAAAAGATGCTCCTTTTATCTTCTCAACTGAGTGCATCGAAGCTTTTGAAACATTAAAGAAAAAGCTTACGGAAGCACCCATTCTAGTTGCCCGGGGATTTACCCTTTGAGCTCATGTGCGATGCAAGTGATTTTGCTATCGGTGCGGTCTTGGGGCAACGAAAAACCAAGCATTTTTTATCCACTACGAGTAAGACTATATTGAAGCTCAAACCCATTACACCACTACGAAAAAAGAATTATTAGGCGTGGTGTATGCGTTTGAGAAGTTCCGGCCATACCTTATCTTGACCAAATGCGTGGTGTATACGGATCACTCGGCTCTCAAATATCTCTTTGCAAAACAAGATGCAAAGCGAGATTGATCCGTTGGGTTCTCCTCTACAAGAATTTGATATCATTATACGTGATAAAAGAAGGAGCACGAACTGCGATCATCTGTCCCGTCTAGAAAACCTCACCGAGGATGTGTTAGAAAAAGGAAATAAGCGAAACATTTCCTCGAAACACTCAATGTGGTTTCTTTTTAGGAGACTCTTCTACCCCATGGTTTCTGACTTTGCAAATTACCATGCGGGTAACTTTGTGGTGAAAGGGATGTCGTCCCAATAGAAAAACAAATTCTTTAAAGATGTAAAACATTACTTAGGGGCGACCCTACTTATTCAAAATTTGTGCGGATCAAGTCATCAGGCGATATGTGTATGGTCAGGAAGCCAATGACATTCTTAAGGCTTGCCATTACGGACCTCTTGGGGGACATCATAGCCCCAACTACACGCCAGAAGGTGTTTATTTCGGATTTTATTGGCCGATTTACAAGGATGCCCATGAATTTGTCAAAACACGGTGACTTTGTCAGCGTCCGGAAATATCTCACAAAGAAATGAAATGCCGCAAAGCGCCATTCAAGTGTGTGAGATTTTTGACATATGGGGCATTGACTTTATGGGGCCATTTCCATCATCTCGAGGAAATAAATACATACTCGTGGCCGTTGACTATTTGTCAAAATGGGTTGAAGCGAAAGCTTTGCCTACCAACGATGCCCGAGTTGTTGTGAAATTCTTAAAATCTCTTTTGGCTAGGTTTGGAACTCCACGAGCTATAATCGGTGATCGTGATGCGCATTTCTGCAATGACGGTTTGATAGAGTCATGCAAAAGTATGGTGTAATTCACCGTCTCTCTCTGCGTACCACCCCGAACAAGTGGGCAAGTGGGGTTTCCAACCGAGGATTAAAAGAATTCGGAAAGGATAGTAGGCGAAGGTGCCTCTTGGTCGGATAAGCTAGATGGCCAGGGCCTGGTACGACATAAAATACCCATCGGTGTACTCCATACAAGCTTGTGCGGAAGGCGTGTCATTGCCGATTGAGCTTGAGCACAAGGCATACGGGCCTTGAAACATGCCAACCGATACTCAGACCGGCGGTGATCAGGGAGTTCAAATGAATGAAATAAATGAACTCCGTGATCAAGCATACGAGAACTCTTTGATCTACAAAGAAAAGACAAAGAAGATTCATGACTCAAAAATCAAAAACCGCGTTTTCAACGTCGGTGATCGAGTCCTTCTTTTCAACTCAAGATTGAAGATTTTCTCGGGAAAACTAAAATCCGTTGGTGCGGACCATTCACCATCAATAAAGTATTTCCTTATGGAACCATTGAGTTATCTCAACCCGATGGTCCAAATTTTAAAGTGAATGGTCATCGATTAAAGCACTATTTTGGAGAGGACATTCCTCTTGTGGTTGTCCCGGATTTACAAACTTTCCCCATGAACCAATGAATGCGGGGATCGAGTCTAGCTAGCGACTGGGAATCAAAAACGATAGCACCATATGGGTTTTCACCCATATTTCTGACTTCTTTCTATTTTCTACCACCCTAGTGTGGGGAGTTGCCCCATTTGTATATAAAGTTTCAAAAAAAATCTTTTAAATAATGGCGTAGTATTTCCTTTTTATGTTCTATGTTTCGGCATAACAGCCGGTACTTTGAATATTGAGGGCAATATTCATTTCTAGTGTGGGGGAATTCTCACGAATTTTATCATGTAATTATACCGCCCAATTCCCCCATTTTTGCCAAAATTTTTTTTGGAGTAAGTGTTTTGCACTTACTCACTTACGATTATCGATCCGCCATGTCTAATAGACAAAGGATTGGCTAATCGAGAGCAAGCGGCTCTTGGTAAAGATATCTCAAATCGTTGGCGGTTTGCAATTTGCCCAAAATTGTATGGTGTTCACTCACCATATCTTTAATTAGTGAAGAAGAGTTGGCTAGTCGAAGGCGGCTACGGTAAAACAAATCAAATGGTTAGGTGGTGATTTGCTCAAAATCATTTGGTTATCATGTACCAAGGTTCTTACTTGGCTGAAACATTTTGGCTACTCGAGAGTAATGGCTTTTGGTAAATAGACTCAAATCCATTAAGTTTTTCTCAAAAGATTGCTAGGGACTAGCAATAGTTTAGTGTGGGGGATTGATGAGTGTGTAAATACTCATCATTTTTGAATCAATCTGAAAAAACATTTAAAAAATTCGAGAAATGCATCAAAATCTTGAAAATATCTCAAAATTGCATTTTATATGTTTGGATGCAAAATGTTTAAAATCATATGAAAATTGAGCTAAGTTTGCATAATTGGCGAGTTTAGGTCCCAGACTTTCAAATCTTGTCAAAATAGTCCACGAGCACTTATTTTAAAAGAAAAGTCACCAAAGGTCCTTTTTAAATCATAATTTGTCATAATTAGTCCTTTGGTGAAAAATTTCAAAAGTTTTGAGAATTTACAAGTTTGGTCCTTCAAGTTTCATAATTGGCAAAAATAGTCCTTGGAAGTTTGAAAATATCTTTAATGGTCCTTGTACTATTGAAACTTGTCATAATTGGTCCCTTGGCATAACTTTGCAAAAATGGCAGAATTGGGCCCTTGGTTTTTGGTGAATTGCAAAATGGTCCTTGTTATTAATATCCTAGCCTTGAACCTTGAACCCCTTTTGAACCATGACCCCCTGCCAAAACACCTTGACCCCCCTGTTTTTGACCCCGTCCACTATTAATATAACCACCCTGTCAAACCAACTCCTTTCCCTCCTTTTTCTTCTCCTTCACTCCTCTCGCAACACTAACACCTCACCTCAGCTCCTCTCAACTCTCCATGTCCCCTCCACCTCAACAACAAGCCAAGTAACATTTAATGCTTCTTCTTGATGCACTCAGCAACCCCCATGCACTAAAACCATTTTGGCGCCAAAATATCATCAATGGCCAAAAATGACTCAAGTCATCCAATGGCTCCAAAAGCAAGTGGGATTTGCTCAGAGGAGAGAGAGAAGACCTTTTGATGTATAAATAAGAAAAGAGAAGCAAGAGAAGGCAATACTTAGTTTTTAATTTTCACATATATGTCGTTTTTAATATCAATGTTTTAGTTTAAGTTTAAAGCTGTAATCTTCTGTTCTTATGTACTCAACTTAAGTTGTTTTATCATTATAATCCATTTTCAAGTATCAATTCAAGGTTATAACAACATTTCATGTTTTCATGTTCTTGTTAAAAATTAGTTTCAAGCTCTACATTCAAGCTTAGTAGCTTATTTTTCAATTCAAATAAGCTTATTTAAGCTATTGATAGCTTTTGGTAAGCTTATAATTCAGTTTCAAGCAACTTTGGTACTTGGTCAACAAAAGTCAACTCACGGTCTCAATTATGACTTGCTTGAATTCTTTGATATGGAAATGGATATGGGTTGATTAAAGTTGAATAGGGGTTGAGATAAGGTAGGATAGTGGATCTTTGATTCTTGGCAAGCATAGTGGTACATGGACACAAGTGAGTTTTCACATCATTATCTGTCATAATCGATTTTAAGCTCATTGTTCATTTGATTGTGTTTGTTGGTGAAATAGCATAATTTAGTAGTTAGTTGAATTAATGATTAGGATTAAATGTTAGAATAAAAGGATCAAGTAGAGTAGTAGGCCTTACGATAGTGTGTTTGGATCAGTTATCTTATTTGATCTTAAGCCTTGGTTTGTACTTAAAATCTGCATACTCAGTCTTAATAAAGGTAACTAGAATCAAATTTGTCAACACTTTGCATCTGCACTCTCTCAAAGTCAAAATTGCATATAATTTGTCCTAGTTTCATAAGTGTTGGAATTTTCTTAGATCAAAAGCTTGAATTGTGTTTAGATATCAGTAGAGTAGCTTAATATAGCTTTATTTTAGCTTAATTCATCTCAATCAGTTCATAAATTGGAATCAAATCTCATTTTGGTCAAAGTTATCAAAATGTTACAAAGTCAAAAGTGAAAAACTCATTTTTCACCCAACTTGATTGATTTTTCATGGATTCATTTCTGGTCCAAATTCATTAAAACTTTGGGTTTAAAAACTTCAGTTGGTCAAGAATTGAAAAGTGATTTTTGGAAAAATTTTGTAAGTCCTTAAAAGCTTCAAATCTGACTTGTCATTTGGGTCAAAAGTCCCCTTGCACGACTCATTGTATCTGAGTGTGCCTGGGTGTGTTTATAACTTGTCACAAGCTCATTAGAGCTTATCTTGGTCTGAATTTTGGTTTTTAAGTAGCTATCCAGGTCTACTTTAGGTTCCAACATCGGTTTTGAGTTTCACTTATTTGAGTAGCTTATTTTCAAGCTACAAGTAGTAGCTAAAATCTGTTTAGCACTTGATTTTCTAATTCATCAAATCTGTTTAGCTTGCACTTTAGAGGTTTAGGCTAGTTGTACTTAGTTGCTTTTGAGTAGTTTTAGCATACTCTAGCTTCTGTGTCCATTTGGTGCTCATTTGTGGCCTTTAGCTTATCTTGAGTGCTTATTTATAAGCACTTTTCACTTCAGACTTCATATTCTCACACATAAGCCATTGTTTTTATATTTTTCTTAGATTCAGAATGTTAATTTAGACTTTTCCTGAATTTTTCATATTTTTCCAGCCTTTGTTTAATATTTTTCCTCATTTAAATCAGTTTTTAGGACTTTTAAATTAGCCTTTATTGCAAATAAATCAGAAAAGTTTCAAAAAAATAAGTTTTCATTTTTCCTAGGTTAAGATAAATATAAAAAGCAAAAAAATAATTTTTCCAGATTTTTCATAGTTAAATTTGTAATTTTTAGCAATTTAATTAGTTTTAAATAGTTTTTAATTCATAGAAAATAGAAAAATAATCAGAAAAATACAAAATTAGTTTTGAAAATTCTCTTTAGTTATTTTAGATTTTTCTAAGTCATAATTTCACTTTTCTAGCTTTATTTCATATTTTCTCATATTTTAGGGTATTATTAAATAGGCAAAAATAGTTTTTAATTAATAATAATTAAATAAATAGTTATAAAAATAATTTTATTTTTCTCAAAATTTTCTCTTATCATTAGGTTTGTAAAAATTTCATTTTCATACTTTTAGGATTATTTCTGTTTCAATTTCACATTTTCTTTTGTACGTTACGTAGTTTTTAATTCAAATTTATAAAAGAAAAATCAAAAACATTATTTTAAAAATAGTGATAGCGTTTATTTAATATAATTTAGTTTTTTAATTTGCATTTAATCCCCTGTAATTTATAAACTTTCTCTTTAGGTATAATTATTCATAACAAAACCTTTTCCCGTTCAAATTCACCCGATCACTATACGTTTGGTGATTGATTACCGCGACTCGTTGGGACTTAACGACCAGGGAAACACTACCTCCTCTTGATCTTCATTGCATTGTTTCGGTTGTTTGAAGTTTATTACGGTTGACCATTCACAAGTGGTTAGCTTGTGTGATATAACTTGACGGTTCGGGAGCGATCAACCGGCATAAATATCAGTTAGACTACAGGCACCAACAGAAGCATACTTTCTAAGTAACCAAAGTAAACAAATGGGCGAAGCCGTCATGGCTGTAAATCCAAGAATTTGCCTCGCCAAGAATCGCGGCTACCTCCAATGTAACTTTGTTAAGCGCGCCACCACCATGGTGAAAACATATATACCAAATAAGCGTGATAAATAAGCGATGCTTATACACAGGATGAAGGATGAGAACCCAACATATACCTCATACAAACCCAACCAATAAAATAGTATGCCGATCATTGGAAGCTTGCTGAAAAATGTTTAAAATAGTACCACCGACGTACATGTTGCTTAGTATATACATAAACATGAATCAGAATACAAAAGTGCTTCATGGCGACCAAAGTAAACAAAAGGTGAACCTGCCATGGTACTGAAATCCAACAATTTGCCTACCAAGATGCGGTCAACCTCAATTGTAATTTTGTTTAGAAGCGTATTCACCATCGTTGCAAACATAAACTCAGAATGTAAATATCAATTAGACTACAGGCACCAGCAGAAGCATACTTTCTAAACAACCAAAGTAAACAAATGGGTGAACCCGCCATGGCTGCAAATCCAAGAATTTTCCCCGTCAAAATGCGGCTTACCTCAATTATAACTTTCTTAAGAAGCGCACATAGCAATGCTATGAGATAACTATACCAAATAACCGTGATAAATAAAATGATGGTAACAACCACAATAACAACAACTAATTTCATAAAAACCCCAAAAATTAAATCCAAACCCTAACTCGCAGATGAAGAAAAAATTACAAATTCAAGCTCATCACAACCAACAAATCAATAAGCTAAACAATTAATAGCTCATGATCCGATTATACCAGTATTGCGAAGAAACCGATGCGTAGAAAAGTGTAGAAGAAAGGAGTCGGTGAAGTTTATCTATAAGCAAAGCAATGCTCGTATATTGGACCGAGAATGAGAACCCAACATATACCTTAGAAGCCCAACAAATAAAATAGTATGCCGAACATTAAAAAGGAACAAAAATGTTTAAAATAGTATCACAGACGTAGCGGTTTAATATAGATATATAATGAAATATGTTAAATTGACTTTTTTATATAACTAACGTATCTCTTTTTAAATATTAGACAGGGCAACTGGGTCAGGTTGGATTGGATTGGATTGGGTTATAGGTTAAATTGTTCGTGGGTCAAATGGGTTGTATTTTATAAATAGGTCAAACAGATCACGTGCCAAACAGTTTGGGTTAGGTTGGCCCATTAATTTTCTGAACTTTTAAAATTACAAACATTTATAATATTTATTGTTTATAATCTTTTGTATCGGGATACAATAGGTGAATTGATATGTGTTTTATACAATACCAAAATAAATTAAATTTATGAATTATTTATGATATTATCTAGAGTTAAATTAATTTGTTGAAACAAAATGAAAAATAGCAGTAGAGTAGTAAACACAAAGTGCCAATTAAGCTTGGGAGCTGTGAAATTTTTTATTTATACTAATGGTGTATTTTACAAAAGTCAAGAAAGCAAATAATTGACTACAAAGTATAACCTTAGTAATAATAATACTATTTTATAACGCTACTCACCTTGTAATAATATTGTTATCGCCCATTCAATTTAATTTAAAAAAATGAATAAAAAATAATAGAAAATAAAAAAAATTTACCCAGTTTGTGAAAAGCTTTTTTCTAAAGTCAATAACTACTCAAACGTGGACCCGTGTTAGACCCATAGCTGATTCGTTACAACCCGTTTATAAGATCACCCAAGTCTATTACTGAAGCACTTGACCTGCTCTTTACAAATGATGATGACCCAAGCTGACCCAAAATCACTTATACCGCGACCCTTACGAACCATTTTTGATTGGAACAGGCTTAGATTGCCACCTCTAATTTTTACCTTTAAATCACTATTCATTTCTAGTTCTATTTTAACACTGATATAAAGGATGTAAAGGTCATCAAGCAGCATACTCGAGAACAACATTTTCTTTTCCACTTTAAGATTCAAAAAGAGAAGAAGAAATATCAACATGCTTTTAGCCCTTGTCATACCTACCTCATGCATAAAACAAAAATATATTGTTAGAAGACATTTTCAATTCACATGTCACACGTAAATTCAACTGGTTGCGAGTATTGTGGTAGGTCAAGATAAGTTTTCCAAGAAATTGTGTTAGTTACTTGGTGCCAATAAAATTTGTTGATTAGGTGGGCCTGTATCTTTAGTGGACTACATTATGTTCACACTATATGCAGTGACAAATAAAAAGTTTCTTGCTGGCCATTTGTTCTCCCATTGTGCCTACGCGTGTACGAATCAATCCAAAAAGAATTATTGGAAGTGTTTAGATGTAATGTGTGTTCCAATGTTCTCGAGAGGCCTAAACGTTTTATAAATGGGGATTTGAAAACTAGTACACACATAAGGCATCCGTTAAGTTAGAGAGGATTAGGTCTTTTTTGGTAGGGTGACAATGACATACTAAAGATCCTCGGTCAAGTGTTTCCGCCAATCTACACTTTTATTATGGAATTTAACACTGTTATTTTGTTTTCTGTTAAAAGAAACTGACGGTTAAACAAGTGTTGCTCTTAGTAGCATATACACACATTTAAAAAGAATTGTAGTCACTGATAACTATTTACTAGTAGGGTACTCGCGCGTTATAGCGACGGGTATCATGAAATAAATTTTTTCGATGAAATGATGTATTTTAGTTTATTATGTTCTTTTAACATAAATTTACGGATATCAAAATTTCGTATAGCCGTGCCCGTTAGGGCTAGAACCATGGCCGGTGCTGCTCGGGGCTCGAGCACGATCGGTCGTGCGGTTCGGCTCCAGCCCAATTTGGCTCGTTCTTCGTTCGGGCTTTAATATTTTTCTTTATTATTTGTAGTAGTAAAATTTAATGTAGAATTGTGTTTAATTTGGTTGTCTGATATGTTTGATAATTTGCATTTCTTATGTAAGGGGTGTTTTAATAACTGTATTAATTGTATTTATTGACCGGTTAAATAATTGACAAATTAAATAGCATTAATGTGGTGTGTTGTTTATGCACTATCTTCTTGTCATGTATGCCGAAAATTAATGCGTTAAAGTGTTGTGATATGTTTTCTAGCTTTGTAAGTAGTAGTCATTATAGTCATTAATAATATTGACCACTTTAATATAATATTTTAAGTGAAAAATTATATCATCTTTATTTGTTGTAAATCGGAAATTTGTTGCAGTTATTGTACATTGTGCTTAAATGGTTGTACTTTTTGGTGAAAGAGTGTTTTTTAATAGCATTAATGTTGTTTCAAGTAAATTTTGGTTTTAAAATAATGGCCCGTCACTTTTTTGTTATACAATATGCTTACTTTATTGTAATTCTGAAAGTTGGGTGCATTAAAGTGTTGTAAATCATGCTTAATTTCTTGTACGTCTTAAAATTAAGAGTGAGGTACATTCGTGCATTATCTATCACTGACTTTATAATAGATATGGGGCTTGCTAAAAGAAGTAATCTTAAGATGTAAGACCAAAAACATTTCTTTATTAAGAAATAATAAGCAATTAGTCAATAACAATAAATGAAATAATAAATGGTCAATACATTATTAGCCATGTAATAAAGAAAGGCTTTATGACCAAAAATTAAACATTAAAATTACTATCTATTTACTATATTGATTTAAACGTTTTGCAAAAAAAATCTTAACTCCGAACCTAATATTAAAACACCTACACATTATGTTTCTTGTATAAAAGCCGAACTTTTACACGTCTAAAAAAACACACACCAAACAAAGAAATAAAAACCCACAAAAAATATATTTTTTACAACCTAAAACATAATTCTCACCGAAAAATATAATGATATGGGTACCCGTCGCCGCAAAGCGCGAGTACCCGACTAGTAAGTAGTATAGATGAGTGATTATATATGAAAGTTAGGTGACACTTTCACGTTTCAATGCTATAAGTTTTACTTATCCGTCTGTTTGATCTAGAATATAATTTACTAAAGGAAATTGCTACATACAGCTTTAAAAGCTATATTCAATATTCAGGCATACATTAACATAATTGTTCATCTTTGCATTTAATCTCTCTCAACCAACTTTATTATCACAAATTACGTACATTTTTGTCTATTAAACGTAGCCCTAAACAAAACCTTTCACTTAAAACCTTTATCATTCTGGAATTAATAGGAAAATTAACATTTCTGTAAGCAAGATAACACTTATTTTAAACTTGACTTACTATGTGTCATATTGCTATAACTAAGATGGATTTTTCTAAATGCCACTCATTATGTTATTTTTAATATATATATATATATATATATATATATATATATATATATATATATATATATATATATATATATATATATATATATATATATAGTGTTAATATTCATGCATCCATATTAGATCTGATCTTTTCTGATCTCTTAAAATGAATCCCCAGAATTGGATAGGTTTGATCAAAGGTTAGGATTGAAAGTGCCAAAATTGTAATTAAACAAAAAAAGAAGGTTTCTTTTCTAATTAAACTAAAAGCTGAAAGGGTAATATTGGTACTACACATTACATCTTTATCCTCAAAAAGTGATATTAATCTTTTATTTTCTACATCTTTTCTCTGTAAACCTAAAAACCACCACATAAAAACCGCCTCCTCTTTTGGTAGATCTATTATATGACCTAAAAAAAATCAAACATCACAGATCTCTTTGAATCAAGCAAGCATCAACGTTTTTTTGAAAAAATGAATGAATCGAATTCACAGAACTAAACAAGAAGAACTATTGACGAGGCGCTTGTGGTGGCCGCCGAAGATGGCAGATCGTTTGTTTACAAGAAAGAAGAATCGTTGCTCAACCTCTGACCTATTTAAGGTTTCTGTTGCTTTGATAATGAAACCGAATTTATATAAAAAATTTGTGATGTTTGTGATTTTTTTGGTCTCCGGTAATGACCCATTTTTTTTTAATTACCTGTAATGCTCGTGATGTTGTATTTCTTTTGATAATGATGATGAATTGAGATTTCATAAGATTATTGATGTTGTTATGTGTACATACTAATCCCAAGGTAACTTTAAAGTTTGTCTATTTTCATGTCAATTAGCTTAACAATTTGTTAGGGGTGTAGGGATTCGTTAATTTTAAATTGTTCCTGATAGTCAAATCTTTTAGTGTATAGCAACCTTTTATTATATAGAAAATCAATAGATAAATTAACATAAACAAGCTTATCTTACCCTTATCAATAGAAAATTAACATATGAAACTTATTAACCAAAACTGATCATTTTACGTCAAGTATGCAAATAACAAGAAGCAAAGTGGTTAAGTGTTTTAGTTTTAGTTTGTGTTATTTGGAGCATATTTGTTATTTAATTGTTATGTTTAAAAATTAGTTGACATAACTATAATAATTATGTATGTTTTTCTCAATGTGCAGTTAAAGTAAGATCAGGTTCTTACAATAAATGCTGCGTCGTATATATGTTTTTGGAAAGCGTCACATATATTCTAATAAATTTGGCGAGAAAGTCTGGTGGCAAAGCAAACATACATGTTTTTGGAAGGCGTGCACATATGTTATATCGAATTTGATGCAAAAGTGAAGCGTCTTGGCGTATGTTCTTGGAAAGTCTTGCGAATGTTTTGGATTGACGTGCACATCTATATTTAACAAGATGCATTTATATTTAAATTGTATTTCATTTTATATTAAATTTTGTGTATACTACTTATATTTTAGTTTGTTATAAATTTAGAGCTTACATGTTTATGTTTTTAGTTATAAATTTTAGTTATAAATTTCACTAATTAACTTATGTACATGAGAAACATATGTGCAATTTTAAGCAAAACAAGTTTGATGTTATTATACGCAAGACATATACGTAAAATTACCATATATGCAAATGTTTTTTTTTTTCCCTGAAAACATGTATGTTGAAGAAGACATAAATTTAAAAAATAAATAAAAAATAAAAAAAAAAAAATTGAAATTATGGGGATTATAAAAAGTTTTTTAATTAAGAAAATTCAAAAAAAAAAAGTGAAAATGTGTTTTACTATTATACCCTTTTGAATTAAATAAAAAGTTTTAATAATACTAAATTCTTATTGGTCTAAATGAGTCGTATGAAGTCTTGTATCTAATATAGTCTTGCATGACGCGCATATATATATATACATACATATATATATATATATATATATATATATATATATATATATATATATATATATATAATCTAGATCAAATAAGATCAATCTTAAAGTTGTTAAAATGAGATCGAACTAAAAATTACCGAATATTGCTACTACTTTTGTAGTTTCTGCATCTAACTATAAATTACCGAATCTATTACTTTCATCTCGACGATTACTTTGAAGCACAAACGAATAGTGCGATCAAACACGATTGTATTGCGAATCGAATGCGGATTCAATACGACGTACATATATGAAAGTTTAATCGATGTTGTTTACCTCACCGAATCTGTGGTTGACTATGTGTGTTGTGACTGGATTTGCGATCGAATCGCGAAGTGTTACGATTTTATTTCCTTGTTTATAGCTACTAGAAAATATGTGTTATGTATTAACCTAACCCAATTCTACTAAAAATCTCATCTCAAATCTTAAACCGTCAATTCACTCAAAAAGTTTTTAAAAGGAAGCCTTCGTGACTACAGGAGATTACAAACTCGGATGTCGTTAGTACACCTTGGTTGATTCATAGACTACGGCGCGATAATTAAAAGTAAGTTTTGTTGAAGTCCAACATGATTAATCTTTGGTTGACACGTCTTTAGGAACAAAAATAATTCTTAGTTACATGTTTAAAATACTTATTATAGGTTACTTGACATCTTCATGGTTTCTATAAATATTCGGTCTACTTCATGCAGTTCCCTATGATAAATCCATGTCGTGTAACCATTAACCTATGATAGATTTATGTCGTTGTAACAATTAAGGTTGTACAAGCTATGAAAGTGTAACGAGTGTGTATTGAAAGTCGCAATGACAATCGTAATCAGATCGTAAATATATTTAAGAAGTAAATTGCAAAAACAGTCTTTGTGGTTTGTCCAAATTGCATATTAAGTCTTTACCTTTTTGAAAGTGCATACATAGTCTTTATGAGAAACATTTTGTGTGGATATAATCCCTGGCTACAGTGAAATGACTTGAATGCCCTCGCCTCCAACCCCAAGAACCACGGTATTCGGCCATTTCACTTTGAGTAGGGACTATATCCAGCTAAAACTCAAAGGGACTACGCATGCACATAAAAGGTAGGGACTAAATGTTCAATTTAATCAAATGACAAGGACGAATTTTGCAATTTACTTTATATTAAATATCACTATTATATTAAATTGAATTTTACAACAAATACTTAAGGAAAATGCAACAAAATATCCTAGATTCATAGACTTCGGCAACTTCGGTGTTGTGCTTCATTGACTTCGGTGTCAAAGTTCCTGTGTGCTTCATTGTTTTCTTCCTTGTCGTAGCCAAAGAAGAGAGAAAATCCCATGCTATTGTCCTAAGCATAAAATGTACTTCATATTTTCCTTGTCGTTAAAAAAAAAAAAAAAAAAGAATTCAGGCATATGAAGCAGAAGAGGAGTGGCAAAGTTACTGTCAAAATTTGTCTCACTCAATTGTGTAAGAAATAAATATGTATTTGACATTAGAACCACTATTTTTATTCGTTACTATCAAATAAGATCAACCATATACTCCTCCGTTTTGAGGTCTGAAAGAATATATAACTACATGAATGTGATTCATAGCAAATGAGAGTCTCATATCATTTTTCTGCAAATTGATTCATCGAAAGCAATTCTATTCGTTACGGGACAACAACAACCGATTTTGACGAGCTCATGCTGTCCTGAAACCAGGGGATGTTGTCCATGAACTTTATCGTTGATCTTCGTGTAGGAGAATGACAACTTCCTCATAATGTCGATATAAGACTTTTTTTTTCTTTGACGGATCCATATGATACGAGTAGAACAATATGGTTTAAACAGTAAAAAGATGGGATTGAAATAGTTAATGTGTTGTGAAGAAAGCATTTCTCGGTGAATGTATCCAAATGTGCTTAATAACAAATATGTTTATATAGGGATATGTACGTTAGGTTGTATTTCACAAATGCTTGGTAATATTATGTTTCATAAACCGATTTAAATAGAAAAATTACAAGATTTGTTGCACTTTCGCAATCGTTTCACAATTATATGTTTTTTTGAGAACTAATGATGACTTTCTGTATTATCCCGTCTCCTCTAATTTTGTTTCTACAAAAGGTCTCATATCTTCCCTCCTGTTCAAAAAATAATAAATAAAAAAAAAATAAAAAAAAAATGATATATGGATGAATTGGGTTCTACAGCAGAATCCCGTTTCTTTGAGAAAAAAGCAAGTTTGTTACAAAATTTCTAGTGATGGATAGTACTTTTAGGGACAAAATACTTGAAATGGTTTTTATTTTGTAGGCGGCAATAAAAAAATGCAAAGATTACAGAGATAAAAAAAAACTTGACTATTGTCATGCAAAGTATTGTAGAGAAGTTTTTGTATGCTGATATTGGCATAACGCGTCAATATTATAAGAATGTATAAAGAAGTTTAAGAGACTTGACGAAGCCATTGCTACGAAACATAATGTTCTTGAAGATTTGTCCATCAACTATGATTAAGTAGCATGCATGTCAATCCTTTGTTCTTTAAGTTTATATAATCTTATGTATTTCTCACGTATCTTTTGAATGAATACAAGACAATCTTTACTTTTTATCGTTATTCTGTTTATTTGATAATTTATGGTAAAAGTTATTGGATACAGTTAGGAATAAACAACGTTCAATAACTATAAAGTGCAATAACCAATGCAACATTATTTCTTTTCTTAGGTTGCGATTTGATTGAAAAATAAATAAAGTTAATAAAACTTTTATTTATACACATTTGACCTAGAAATATTTTCAACTGTATGTACACGAATCCCTTAATTCTAAAGGTAAAACTACATGGGTTCTTCTTTCCAAATGATCTCACCATTGAGGTCAAATTCTGAATCTTCATCAAATCCAGATACTGATGGAAAGCTGAATCATATCGAATTGGACATCATAACATGACAAGTTCGTCTTGCAGAGAAGAGGTATGTCACGATTTTGATGAAAAAAGTAACAAAAGATGAAACAAATTTTCTTACGCTACACGATGAGATTCAATGGCTGCAAAGGAGCATTGAAGAAAATTAAATACATTAATTACTACATAACTAAAAATCTTTGATGTTGTAGCGTAATATTTCAATTGTTGTTTGAAGTGTTTTAAAATAAATTCATGTAGTTTTTGTTTTTTTCCCCTAGTGTTTGTTTTTAATGAAAGCTATTATAAATTATGTTAACTTACACATCAACGTTTATACATAACATTAGCTCGAAGCTTATTACATTACATAAGCCATTCTACAAAAAAAAACACGTATAAATCAACTTATAAATTCACACAATCGTAGTTGAAGCATATTGTAGATAACGACTCAGTTGATATTTGTGCGCTTTAAAAGTTGGAGAAAAAGGTATGTATGTCCAAAAGTTGGGAAATTTTGGCGGGAACACATGACCCAATGTACGACACTGTATTGTTGCATCGATCACCTCATCTTTCAATCTAGCATTCATGTAGAAACAATCGTAGTTGCAGCATCTACGCCTTAGACGCCTAATTTCATCGACAATACTTTAAATGAAAGGATATAATGAAGATGTAGAAATGGATGCAAAAAGTGTAGTGACGGTGGTTATGGTTGATAAACAACCATGTATTCTGATCGGGACGTTTTCTTCATGTTCCCACCTTCGGTTCATGCAAAGAAGCATGACCAGGTTCTTGATGCCCCGCATCTTGTATGTGACTTGAGATGCTTCAGACACCAAGAAGACAACCAAAATAGATCACTAGTTTTAGAAGCAAAATACCACCCCTATAGTTTCTTGGTTGTTAGCGCACCCATCTTCTTGGAAACGTCAAAAAACATGGACATTCGAAAACCTTTTGTCAAAGTTCTCTGTTTTCATTGAATTATGTCGTTAACCTCTGTAGTGGTAAATATAGAGTAGCCAGAAATATCATATGTAGAGTTAAGATGGTGTTTATTGGTAAGGAGAATTTAAGATGGCTAGGCACAAGTACAAAAATATAGGTTGTATTTACAGGGGGAAAAAAACTTTATATTGATGATGAATCCGAAGTTCTCAATTTTTATTGGAAAGGTAAAGACGTGTCTTGTTAAGATTTTCCTCTCATATTCAGTCGCAACATATTCACAATCACAAGTAAAAGCTACACATCCTCCCAAAGAATTCGTAATTGCTTCCCAGGATGTCGCAGTAAAGCAACTGTTGGGTGTGAACGGGGTCCCGTTTGTTTATCACGTGAACCTCACATCGTAACTGGATCGCAACATAGTAGCAGTTGATCCAGTCGAAATTTTGTGTGCAAGAAAATGGACGATACCGGTGTCATCTTGATTGAAATGAGACGGCGGTGAAGATGGTGCAATTTCCTGCGACAACGGAGGTTCCTGGGACGTGATATGGCCAATTATGTGAAGTTGGTTGTGTAGTAGGCTATTAAATAAAATGATAAATATGTTAAAAAGAGGCGTGCAACGAGTGGATATGAGCAAACATGAAAAAATGTGATAGTGTCATAATTTTAGCAATATGATATAAAAGTAAGTTAAGTTGGAAATAAGTTTTAATGTTTTATCTTGGGTCACATAAATGCAAAGTTCCGGATTGATAAACCTGGTTTCGAAATTCAGTACACTGTTATAAATTTATGAACCTGCAAACGTGTTACATGCCAAAAGTCCAAAACAGTGAAGGAGAATAGGTTCTAAACAAAATATGTCTGCACCTTTAAAAACACATCCCCTCTGCCCCTTCTACTCACCCCTCCATCTCACTGTAGCTTATGTTTTAAGCTCGATGCTTTAGATACATATTTTTGTCTCTTTTATTTCGATTAAAATCCAAAACAAACACATCAGAAAACTAAGTATTTTTTGTTGTCTTTGTTTCAACTCCCTTCTTGTGTCCTTGCTTTGTTCTATAAACCATAAATCAAAGCAAAATGGAGAGCTATTCAAAATTTGCAAATCTTCTGGAATCATTTACTAACATTAACGGTGGCGATATTTGGGAGCAAATTATAGCTATTTGGACACAACTCAAAGCGCCGTTAGTGGTGCCATTGTTGACGATTTCTTTGACCATTTGTTTGGTGATGTCAATCATGCTGTTCATAGAGATAGTTTACATGGGCTTGGTGGTTGGATTTATCAAACTATTTAGAAAAACTACTGAAAAACGCTACAAATACGAACCGTTCAAAGATGATATTGAAGTGGGTAGCTCGGCTTACCCTCTAGTTCTTATTCAAGTTCCAATGTTTAATGAAAAAGAGGTATATTTTCGCCCACGGTTGTTATGCATTTCGGGTTAAACTACTGTAATGGTTTTTATTGGTTTTTGTTCAAATTTGTAAATAGGTGTACCAGCTTTCAATTGGAGCTGCATGTGAGCTTTCATGGCCGTCGAATCGTATTGTGATTCAAGTTTTGGATGATTCTACTGATCCAGTAATCAAGGTTAGTAATCATTTTTATTGGACCGGACTTAGAACCAATACTTACTAGCTGCATTTTATTAAAACTAACAACACTTGTGACGAACACAAATATTTTGGACGAGGCGCATTTAATAGAAATCAGGATTTGTGACGAACTAGCTTTTACGCTAACCGTGAAAAATTCATGTGGTTCATGGAACCTCCATGAACCACCATAGGTCTATCTCTGCATTTTAATGTTGTGGAAACCCATGCAAACATATTTTCTTATCATCAAACTAATTACGTGATTTATACAAAAACGTGCTTCGATTGGGGAATTAGGGACTGGTACATATGGAGTGTGAAAAATGGGCAGGTAAAGGTAAGAACATACACTACCAAGTTAGAGACAATCGAAATGGATACAAAGCTGGAGCTCTTAAAGAAGGTTTAAAGCATCTTTATGCCAATGAATGCGAGTATGTCGTAATTTTTGATGCTGATTTCCAACCCGATCCTGATTTTCTGTTGCAAACTATCCCCTATCTTCATCATAACCCTCAACTTGGCCTCGTTCAGGGTCGCTGGAAATTCGGTAATTATTTCTTTGAAAGTCATTTTGGCATTTATGTTTTTCTCCAATTCAATAATTGATAAGCTTTTTTACAAAACTGATTACTTGTTTCGATCAGTTTATGTTTTTAAGATGCAGAGCTTTGAATAGTTTGAATTATTGTGTTTTAAAAAGTAAACTCATGAAAGAATAAATTCTGTCCATGAAAAATAATAATCTTGAAAATGAAGATCATCGATAACTTTTTTACTTTTGCTAAATATATATATAAATGTTAAATATATATTCCTTTTACAACAAACAAATGCTTTGAATTTTACTTGCAAGAAACAAATACAGTAATAATCATACAAAAAATCATGAAACATAAGGATCTTAAAGCAGATTTCTTTATCTGATAAAGTCAAGTGGCATGTGTTTTGCGTTGAGAACGTATTAAAAAAAAGAAAAATTGTGGGGAACTCACTTCATATTAATATTATTATTGGGTAGGTACAACGGATAAAGATGCACGTGTCCAAAAAAGCTAGTCGTAAATGTTAGCCACAAAACCGTTTATATTTCTAAAGGTAGTGTTTTTAGTGACTTGTAAAAAGTCACGTTGAGAAATGATCAGAACTTAAAACTAAATTTATTACAGAGATAATGACTTTCACTTGTATCTTTTGTAGCATAGTAAATGAAGTCACTTCTTAGACATGAATAATTATTCTATTTCTTTGACATCATATACATAAAACCTATATACTAGCTCCGTAATATGAGAACATGTACTGATGGTAATAAATTGCAGTGAACTCAAATGAATGCTTAATAAGAAGAATGAAGAGATGACCTTGACTACCATTTCAACGTTGAGCAAATCGGGTTCTTCAACGTATGCTTTTTGGATTTAACTTGGTAATCAAATTTGTTCTTAGAAACATGTTGCCCTTTTATTTTTATTTTATTTATTATTATTATTTTTTTTGTGTGCACGGCTTACTTGTCAATAACAAAAAACTACTAGTAATTAATAATAATCAGACATGCATCTCAATGGTGGAACACTATGTGTCGTGTCTGTTATTGTTATTTGAAGAGTCGTGAATGATATTATTGTGTTTCAAGATATTTAATAGCTCAATTTGCATTAGGGACTGCTGGAGTTTGGCGCATGGCTGCACTTAATGAGGCTGGAGGATGGGAAGGCCGCACTACAGTTGAAGATATGGATTTAGCAGTTCGAGCCACTCTTAAGGGATGGAAGTTCTTGTACCTTGGTTCGGTTAAGGTAAACTGCAATTTAATGAAAAGTAAATAAATGTAAATATGTAGATAAGTGTATGACCTGCAACATAAGAGGAAATATTGCCTGGATGGCTTAATTACATTTGTATAATGTATAGATTAAGCTCTTTGTCATTATCATTTTATTTTTGTTATATAGGTGAAAAATGAATTGCCAAGTAATTTTAAAGCCTATCGTTACCAACAACACCGTTGGTCTTGTGGTCCTGCAAACCTTTTCAGGAAAGTATTTTTGAGATTATAAGAAGTAAGGTATCATCGTAACAATTTTATTCTATACATGTTAGGAATTTAAACGAATAATGAGTAGTGTTGTGAATTGCTTTCCATTGTTATACAGAAAGTGACACTATGGAAGAAGATATATGTGATATACAGTTTCTTCTTCATAAGAAAGATTGTGGCACATATTGTTACGTTCGTGCTCTATTGTGTTGTCCTTCCTACTGCTATTTTGGTACCTGAAGTCGCAATTCCTAGGTGGGGCATAATTTATATCCCCGTTATCATCACCCTTCTACATGCCGCTGGAACTCCCAGGTTTCTAGGTCTTCGATTCCAAAGTTTGTGTACAAAAAAAGCGTGCTTTTTCCAAATTTAAACTTACATTTTCATTTCTCAGGTCTTTGCATTTGGTGGTGATTTGGATTCTGTTTGAGAATGTCATGTCCTTACACCGGACAAAAGCTACTTTCATTGGACTTTTTGAGACTGACAGAGTGAATGAATGGGTCGTCACTGAAAAGCATGGGGACGCTTTGAAAGAGGCATCAAAACCACTTATAAATCCCCGCTTCAGGATGGGAGAAAGGTACACCTTTCTAGTAACTCTATTTAATATGACTCCACGTTTAGTATCCATGATATCATCCTCAACCAGATTCACTATGTCCAGCGGTTCTATAATAAGACCTTTTATCTATCTTCATATAATACTCCGTAATAAATAATTATAATGGTATCTATAAGAAATGGGTAATTAAAGAGTGATTATGTGGATCTTTACAGACTTCATATTTTGGAGCTCAGTGTCGGCGTTTTCCTCTTCATATGTGCTAGCTTGGATTTTGCATTTGGAAAGTATCGTTACTACATATACTTGTATATACAAGCTATAGCTTTTATAGTAATGGGTGCTGGTTATGTTGGCACTCGTCTTCCCAACTCTTAGGCGACTTACTTCATCATTACCTATGTTTTTCTCATACTGATCGACATCCATTTTACATATGTGCCCCTTTCATCCTTCCCTACACCAAACAAGCTCTTGATGACTAGTCGATCAGAACAACATGCAACTTTCACTTAGTTTCTTGTCATGTTTATCATATATTATAAGGGTTTTGTTTTTCAATAAAATTCTCAAAGAGCAAACAAAGCAATGAAAGATTCTTAGCAATAAAAGACAAAGATGACATGGCAAAGTTGGGCAAAGGTCTCATCAAATGTAGAAGAGGTGTTGGATAGAGTTTGGGGGACTTTAATTTGTTGAAACTGTCTACAAGTTCAAAGGTCTGATATATAATTTATAGATAGTTTAAGTTTAAGCTCTGATACGTTTTAATTCTATTATAGCAGTTGACACTGTATATAAGCTTGTAATTTGCCAGCTTAGCAATTTATTTGGAGTAATAACATAATTCAGTTTTCGCCGTGTGAAATGTGTGTTTGTGCGTGTTCTTCTCAACATTGTTTCCATGGTATCGGATCTCAATGGTGTGTTTTGTACCTTAATTTAAAACTGATGCTTAACTAATCATACTCATCACTCGATCTCTAGACTGATTCGTTTTATAACTATAAAATTGAATCCGTTAATCGTTTAGTTGTGTTCAATTGTTGTTTTAAAGTATGTTCTTTATTGGAGCTCATGATTATCATGCATGCAGATCATTTGAGATTTTACTGTCTGCTAAACGAAAGTTAGCGTTCATCAAATGAACCGTTCTTAGATCTTCTGATGATGCTTTTCTGCAAGAACAGTAGGATGCAAGTATAACATGGTTATTATTTGGTTGATGACATCTGTTTCCGAGTCTATTGCAAAATCTATCATGCTTATTGGCACTGCTCACGCAATTTGGATTGAGTTAGAAAGTAGATTCGCTCTTAGTAGTGGTTCTCATAAGTACAAGTTAAAGAGACTTAATATAATGTGCAATTAGGCAGGCCTATGAGTATTACACTAATATGAAGTATGTGCGGGAAGAATCAGATTCCATGAATGAATTGCCTAAGATTGTTGCTACGTATTACTCTACAGATTGCAGTTCTAAGTACTTTGAATACTCAAAGGAAAAGAAAAGGTCATTTGTTCCAGTTTTTGAATGCCTTAGATGATTATTTTGCTAATCAGAAAAAATGTAGAAACTATTTGTTCCTTGCTTCAACAACTGGAATCTAAGAGTACTGTTTATTAGTTCAGGCATATTGGTGTCGAAACCTTGTTTTAAAATGCGTTTTGCAATTCGATGCTCTAAAGACCCCAAAGGCCGATGTGCGATGCTTTATGCAAATGCGAGCACAGTATGGACACGGCGCGTTTATTAGTAGTAAAAAGTAAGAAATTTCTTTATAGATAGTAAATTCTAGCCAAGTACCGAGCAAATGAAATAAACATACACATTCTGTAATGCGGCAAATGCAACTGATATAATTCGATATATTGCGGTAAAATGAACGCAATTTGTGATGGTCTTGCGCTAGGTATCATGATGCGGAAATGTAATGATTCGCACATTTTTAAACCAAGGTTGAAATTAAACCACTACACTTTAATTATAACAAGGGCGAAATAAACTAAAAATTTATTATATCCGGCTATAAGTGGCATCCACCTGAGAATTGTTGGGAAAACCTAAGCTACAGCGGTGTTTCTATTTTTATGATATGAGATAGGTTTATTAGACGCGAGACATTGCGTGATAAAATACAAGAATATTAATATGGTTCATATCATGATGGTGCCGGCAAGATTCCTCTTGAAGAGCCTAATTCCCATTGCAAATCATTTATAGTCAATTGCAATACCTGGAAGATAAGAATATTAATAAGTTACTAATGAGCTTGTTGGTACTCACAATTATGGGTGTCAATAAGGTCAGGTTGACCTGACCCGAACTCGAACTTGGACCCTACAAGGATTATAAGATCAAGTTAAAATATCTTATCGGGTTGTGTGATCCAAACCAATCAACCCAACATCGTTATTGGGTCGAGTTAGGCTTGAATTGTGTTTGTTGCCGAGTTATCGGGCCAACCCGCACTACAAGAAAAAGGGGCTTTAATGCAAGGAATTCGTCACTAACCGTGAAAAATTCGTCACTTATATAATAGTATCCCAAATTTATGATACGCATCCATATTATGTATACATTAGTTCAATTATAATAGTATCCCCAATTTATGATACGCATCCATATTATGTGACACGCTGCAAAAGTGCAGAATGCACTAAATCTTGAATGAGATGTGACATCATATAAATTAACGACCTAATATCTACTCAAAGATGACATATGCAAGGAACTTATTACACTTGAAAATGGTTCGAGTGAAGACCTGATACGAAACCAAAGGATGGAAATTCGCCAAAGCATTATAATTGTAAACAAATATATTCAAAATCATAGAATGAAGACCTCGCTGGCAAGTGGGTCTCTTCCCATTACGTTCGTCTTGAAATAACAAGCTTCGGCATATCTATATAAAAAATGTCTCTAAGGCACATACATTGAAATGTCATACCAAGGATATATAAAGAAGTGAAGGCATAACAACTCTTCACATATCAAAGTGAGACCTGTAAAGAATGGAAATTCATCAAAGCATTATAATTTTTAACAAATATATTCAAAAGCATTTTTTTATCACTTTAAAATGCTCCATAAAAAGCTTATTCATCAACCATTGGTCCTCTACTGCAAATTTCAAAAATGGAACCATTCGATCCGTTCAATTTAAAATTACTTGGTTATATTCCAATTCTTACTTGTTTGTTTAAGACATTTATTGAATCGAAAATCCCAATTAATAAGCTCTCATTCAAGTAAATGCAATTTGAATGCGGTAATGGTATATACCTTTACCATTCTCAGCTCCTCTAGAAGATGCCTACACTCCTCTTCATGTTGAGATTTTGATTCCCTTAACTCAACTGAATGTTAAAGCAACTTTGTTTTCCAAAGTCATTAGGTTTTAAATAAAGGATTTGAAGAGGTTCAAACCTCACTTTATCCGAGCCAGACTGGACCTACAAATTTACCATAATACAATCTTTTTAAGCAACTTTCTGGATTTACATGTGAAGTTAGCAGTTTATCATTAAAGATAGTATCTTGAACTAATCTAATAAGTAACAATACATGTTTTTTTTAAAGGAATCTCATACAACGATATACAGTTGTGCCCATCCATAAACCATTATGACTTATCTCACATATTTATGCCCATGCCTACTGGTAGTTTTCAACGATGCCCTGTATACAAATTCATTAACTTATGAAAAAGAACTACTATATATATGCTAAGATGACGACCATAATTTACTTGTTAAAATCGATTGCAAAATATTTGTGAGCTACAAAGTGGTTATGCACCTATAAACGAACCAATGCCTCTTGGTCTCTCACTTTGAACTCATGATCACTATCAAATGTGTATACATATGGACTAGTCAAGTGACGGTAATTAGCATGTGCAAGTGGGGCCGCGGTACAGGGCTACCATTAGTGAGGTGCCTCCGATTTAGTATATGTCTATTACTATTTATACATATCTAACTTGAATTTTTATAGCCTTTTTTAAATATTATATTAGGAGTTGAGGCATTCGATTTAGTATATGTTCATTAGTGTTTAAACATGTCTAAATGTATTATGTTTTGAATATTCCATAATAGTTAAGCTTTTTGTGATTTACAGGATCTCATTCGTAGTTTCGCATCGGGCCACCCAAATTAATGGGACGACCCTGGACTAGCCCTTATGTGTTATAGGAAGATAGTTAGAAACGAGGAAACAATACGTTCGATGCCAAGATGTGTGTCATGTTGAACAATTCTCATGGCCTTGATCATGTTTGAAAGTAGTTTCATGGTGTGAGTTGCTTTTAAATACCAAGGTTCAGTGTTGTGTTTTGCATGTAAAAATTAAGTAAAGATAGGTACGTTTGGCAAAAATAGATTGTGTTGGTGCTGATGTTGTTGCTGAAAAAGATTATAAAAAAAGATTATTTTTATAAGCTACATGAAGTAATTTTTTAAATTTGACAGCCTATTCATCCTTCATCCATGTGCCTTCTCATTTGACAGTCGCATAATGCCTTAATATTTGTCACACATTAATCAGTTTATCCCCTCAAATTAACTACAAGTTCTTTTTTAACAAGTTTGGACTAGTGTATTTTTTGAATTTTTATGTTTTTGTCCATAAATATTACAAGGATATATGGGTCCGTTATAGGTTTTTTTTTGAACAAATTTTGGATTAGCTAAAGTAAATTATGTCGTAGGTTAGACTAAAATACACGGTTGGTCCCTAAACTTGTCCAAACGCATCGCTATGGGACAAAACTCGGACTTATCATCGCCAGAGGTCCAAACCTTGGCCTTTAAATCGTCGTCCACCTTGACCAATAACGGCATTGTCAACGTTAGATTATCGCCACAAAACACAATGATTTTCTTGTTGAGGTACAATAGTCATTTTACTTTATTCTTGTAGCACATGTCTTGTCCAATTTTCCGCAATTATGTACAATATAACAAAGTTGTGTACTCATTGCTCATCCCAAACTTGTTTGAAGCCTACCAGAAACCCTATGAATGCATCATCAAATCAAATAATCAAGTAAGAAAATAACAAACAACCACCTTGGATTTACTCTTGTGTGAGTAAGAGAATATCCTTTATATGATGATCGAAACGGAGGAAAAGTTGCAATCGGAGATATTTTTTGGTTAGAGCCTATTACAATCAAATGTTAAATACTGCATTTAAGTTATTCCCCTTTTAGGTAAGTTTAGCTTAACATTGTTTTTGTACATTTTTTATACAGCGGGTGAACCTGGATCGTTTAGCATGATGTTCCATTATGAAGGTACATTCAAATACTTTTCAGGTAGGATATATCAAGGAGGCAAGAAATGCATTGTTGATCTTGTGGAAATAAAAGAGGTATCCGTTGTGGAAATTTACACTTAACCACAATATTCATGTAATGAACATGTTTAGGGAAAAAAATAAAAATAATAATCAATCAAATCCTTTAAATTTATTAGTATTAGTAGATATCTAAGAATGATGATGGATCGTTGGTTAACATGGGTTGAAAAGCCACTAGTATAGATAAACAAATTAAATTATAGTGCTTGATATAAAACTACCTCATAATTCAATGTAAAATTGGAATGCAAGTTAGGCCACAATGGATACAGTTGTTCACCTACGTAAGACATGAACCTGTGGATTAACAAAGTAAAGGGTTAAAAAAATAGCAATTACCAGTCATTGCGGACAGAACTAGTAACATATAAAAAAAAGTTTAATGATTTGTGATGATTACGAAACCACAAAATTGCAATAAGTTCAATCAAATGCATCCGTCTGACCAACAAACTAAAAGGAAATAGATATACCTGTTGTGAATCGTTTTTGTCACATATACGAGATTGTGGAATGCTTGGTAGGGTTTTTAATTTGGGTGAAGTCGATATGATACGGAGGCAATGTGAAGCCGGAAGTGGTAGGGTTTCATACTTTCATTTGAGGGGATTATGGAGGGATCTTGAAAAAACTTGACATTTTCATTTTTGGGGAAAGAGAGGGAGACTACATTTACCTTTTTAATTCTGAATTTATTTTTTCTTTTCCTTTTCTTTTAAATTATTTATTGGTTTTAATACTACATAGAGTTGATTATTATTTATCTTCATTTCAAAATACAAAAAAGATGCTAGGGTTGACACTAACACAATGCTTTGATTTTTTTTTGTCTGATTCACACTACTTGGATTAATTTGGTTCTGGTTTTCTGTTTAGCTCGACCTCATGGATTTTTTTTGGCTCAGCCCGTGCTAAGTATATATTGATGATGTTTATGTACTTTGTAATTTAGATATATATAATAAAATCTTGTATTTATAGCTAGGGACTGAACCAGGGGTTCCCACGGGGTCGCGGGACACCCATGGATTTTATTCGATTGAACGTTAATTTTTGAAAAAAAACACCAATTTTTACTAAATGCACCTGGTCCATCGAAATGTGTTTCTATATTACTGTTTCAAAAAATTTGTGCAACCGGTCATATTTTGTCCTAGTTCTATCCCTGTGACTATTGCTTTTATTGGGAACACTAGTATTTTGTTTTACGTATATGTTGATGGTGTGCAAGAAAAAATAGCCATTGGTAGTCTTTGATTAAAAAAGGAGTCTCGAGATTGGTTTTGATGTAGAAAACCGGTTTTGATAATACGAACACGGCGAAACTGGTCTTCTCATGAAAACCAATGTCTTTGACTATGTATATAGGCTGGTTTTTTCAACATAACCGGTTTCTATGTGCTCTGTGTTTTAGAGATCGGTCATTTTCTGGAAAACCAGACTTATGTAGCCCATGTCCACTAATTTTTGACCATATAAACCGGTTATTATATAACCACTCTTTATTAAGGGGTGTTTATAGCCTTTTTTGTAGTAGTGACTAGATTAGAACTTTCTGAAATGTCCCCACAATCAATTAAGAATGTGTTTTGGGAGATGGATGAAGATAGGAGAAAAGTTGCTTCTGCGGCTATTCAATCCTGTTGTAGACGGTTGGTGTTAGATGATCTAGATAATGAACACCTTCAGATCCTTTTATCCAACTCACCAATTGCTTTTGTGGACGTCAATGATATTGGTGAATCTAGCAATTTTCCAAACATTGAGCCAGTATTTTCCACCTTAGACTGCTCATTTGCTAGCCAACCTATTCATAACAGTGAGCGTGCTTTAGCAGTTATTGATGAGGACAATTGTAACACCCCAACCCGATAAGGGTAGAAGTATTATAAAATGGTGTCATATCAAAGCATACATAATGAACATAATAAGCGTGGAAGTCTTAAATAAATAACAAAGGAAGAATCCGACCAACGGCTTAAACGTTACATAAGTTCATCAAAAGTAGAAGGAATAAATCCAAGACATAAATGAGCATAATCCGAGTCTAAAATAATGTCAACATAATCAAGCAGAACTAAGATGACTAGAGCCATAAATAACCGCTCATCAACACCAAACCCATAGCTAAGATCATTACGGCAATTACGCATGGAAAGAAAACGCGGGCTGACTTAAAAGCCCAGTGAACAAATATATATATAACAAAACGAATAATCGAAGGATAAGTAATGAGGATATCATAATCATAATGAGAAATATCATAAGGTAACAAAAGGATTTAAAGAAGAAAGCAGGAAAGTCAGGTCATCTACCACGAGCCCATCATATCATACATATCATATCATATCGGTTTATTCGGAGGGTGACCTGGAATACCATATATAATGGAGGAGACCTGAAGCAGTGGAGTGATCAACTCCGAATGTGAAGACCCAGCGTATTGCACGACATCATTCACCATATAAATCATATCATATCAGTTAAATCCACTAAACATATCATATCTAGGATGCATCCATAGCCCCGAACATAATGGCCAAATCCTATACATATCATATCATATCATAATGGGGACGGTGTACAACATCACACGTTTTACACGGAGTCATGCCATTGGTGAATCAATGACACGGTCATGTTACCTTCATGACTAGGAACACATATTTGGCTTTCGGGTATCAAACTGCGGGTCAAGCGCATCATATCATATCATAAGGGTTCATATCAAAGGTCATATCAACATTCATATCAAAGGTTCATATCGATGGAGCATAGCAAAGTCATAGGAAGCCACAATAAGGAGCTTAGAGTAAAGCATAACATTCAAGAATATCGAAAGATGAGATCTAATCATGAGAAACCCCTCTGAAAAGGGATAGAATATCTGCACTTATTACGAGCAAATCACAAAAGTAAAATCAAGAAAGATCAATCCGAAATTAAGCCGGAACCTATATGAATTAGATAACGTTCTATAAGAATCGGATCCACTTTCGCGGTTACTTTTTAGTACTCTTTCCATTTTAAGTACTTTCTATTTTAGGCAACTTTCTATTTTAGGCACGTTTCTATTATTAGTAACTTTCCATAATTAGCAGGTTTCCATAATTAGCAGGTTCAGTTACTTATCTTAAGTTAAATAGTGAAAATGAGTGTTATTATGATTTAAGGATCATTTATGTCAAGTTATAAAAGTTTAGGGTTTAAAATGTCAATAATGCAAAGTATAGGGTTAAAGTGTAAATATAAATTTATAAGTTTACTCATTTAATCCTTTTTAGTTAATATATTAACAAGTTAATCCATCAAGTTTCATAATTTACAAAATAATCCCTTAACTTCATTAAATCATCAAATACAAAACCCTAGTTTTTGATTATGATTAACGATATGGTTTTAACACATTTAGACTCGATTATCATAGACTACGCATCACATTAACCAATACCCATATTGGTGGTAACCCTCACCAAAATATATGTAAGCCATGATATAACCAAAACAACCTCGTAAATCATTCGTTATCGATTCCATTTATCACATACGTATACGTATAGTTTCACAAGCTCATTTAACCCTTTAATGTCATTCATATATATCGACTTAATGAGACCCAATCATTTGTATTAAGATTTACATGCTACATATCATACGAATCATATAGGTTTAGAATCATGATTTCATGTAATCCATTTTATCATTTCATGTGACAAACATATTCATCATTTCATGTGTTTCATTTTCGTATAACAAGTCTTAATATGACCCATGGCACGTTTGAATAAGAAAACAAAAGGGAGAAGACGTGAGATGATGATACGTTACCCTAGTAGCGTGTCATTGTAGGAAACTAGAATTAAACCACCACGATCAAAACCAAGCCTCCTTGGCTTTCTAAACTCCACGACCTAAATACCAAACCCACGTCCAAGCTTCCTTTCGGACCAAACACGATCACAACGCCCACCAATCAATCACACACGATCACAAGCCTCCAAGGAACACCTTGCTTTGTTTGATTTTCGGATGGAATGAAGAAAATAAAGAGTGCCGCCACTATGTTGAAAGAATTAGATCTAGGGTTTACTTTGTGGTTTTGAAATGAAAGGAAAATGTGTAAATGAGATTAAGTAAATTTGATATGGATAATAATGAGGTAATGTAGGCCATCAACGAGGGGAGGACCAAATCTTTAACTTTCAACTATCTCTTTATTATATATAAGTCTCCTTTGTAGTCAAAGTTAATTGTGTACATATTGATATGTTTATTTGTTACTTAGAGTTTAATCATTTATGTTCTTTTAATTCATATCATAAGTTAATTACTTTCATAATGTATATATTATTGATGAGATAAATTTTTAAATGATGTTGACGTGTTTTCCGAGTTTACATAATTATTAAGTTGAAGGGTAAAAGTGTCATTTACGCGTTTGAGATTTTTAGGGTTTTACAACTCTTCCCCTCTAAAAGAAAATTTTGTCTCGAAAAGAAAGGAACCGAAGCAATAACGAAGACATACGGATGACGAAAAGAAATGTGATAACTAGCTTGCATAGATTCCTGGTCTCGGTAGCTTCCGCTTCGGGTGATTCTTCCAAAGGATCTTAACAAACGGAATTACTTTGTTTCTCATGACTCGATCTCGTCGATCTAAAATAGTTCGGGCTCTTCCGGTAAGGACATATCGTGAATCTGATCCAAAGGATAGAAACCACGTGTAACGGATGATAGTGTATCCCCGCGGCAGAGATACATGGACACATCATGAACATGAGATAAGCGAGAGTAGAGCTAGACGGTAGGAAACCTCCCAACACGATCCAGAATCTCGAAGGTCCGATGAATCGGGAATGAGCTTGCCCTTGATTCCAAAGCGCTTAACACCACGGACGGTGAAACTTTTAGAAAAAACACGATCACCCGAAACTCAAGTCGCGCTATGCTTATCGGCAT
Organism: Chrysanthemum makinoi; assembly: GCA_910596185.1. Taxonomy (NCBI): domain Eukaryota; kingdom Viridiplantae; phylum Streptophyta; class Magnoliopsida; order Asterales; family Asteraceae; genus Chrysanthemum; species Chrysanthemum makinoi. The sequence continues at coordinate 131,273,001 of OU343218.1, forward strand.
AACTCTTTTGCCGTGAACAGACCTCCTTCAATCTTTCCTAGCAATCGCCACCTTCTCATTAGTAATCTCGATGAGTTCGGACCTTCATCAAACGTTCACCTACGTCATCCCAGCAAATAGGTGCTCTACATTTCCTCCCATATAACAACTCATACGGTGCTCCCTTGATGCTAGCGTGCCAACTATTGTTGTAAGCAAACTCCACCAACCACAGATACTCATCAGTTCAGTCATTCAATGCACAAGCCCTCAACATGTCCTCAAGAGTCGAAGATGGTCCTGCAAAATTACGACCATCCCGTTTGGGGTGATAATGAACTTAAGACGCATTACCCAAGCTTCTGCAGACTCTTCCAAAACTGTGACGTGAAGCCGGATCTCTATCGAAATAATAGCAGTAGGAGTACCATGCAATCTAACAATCTCTGGCGAAAAATCTCCGCCAATCTACTAACACGATAATCTTTTCGGATAGGTAAGAAATGAGCGGATTTGGTTAGTCGATCAACAACCACCATCATGTTTCTTTCGAATAGGAGGCAAACCCGTGACAAAATCCATGGAGATTTCTTCCCACTTCCATGTAGGAATATCTAACGGCGGCAACAAACCACTAGCCCTCTGATGTTCAATCTTAACCTCTTTGACGGTCATACTTAGCCACAAACGAAGCCACATCTTGTTTCATACCATTCCACGAAATCTTTGCTTAAGATCCCGGTACATCTTGGTAGAACCAGGATGAATAGTGAAAGGGGAACTATGAGCCTCCAGACAGAACAACTTCACGCAAGCGGATCATTAGGAACACAAAGTCGACCCTCATACCACACGCTTGAAACCATCAACCTGAACTCGGTCGCCGCATACCGATATTACGAACCACAGACCAAAGCTCACCATCATCCTGAGCTTCCTTAATCGTAACATAAGGTTGGACTCTACCTTCAAATGTGATAACCATCATAACCCCAGAAACAAAATTCCACCTCCATAAGCTCAAGATCGTGAAGAACCTTGGGTTCAATCTCCAAACTAGCAATCATACCCGACTTTGACCAGCGCATCAGCAACTACATTAGCCTTACCGGATGATACTGATGTTGGTGTCATAATCCTTAAACTCCACCTCCGTTGCCTCATATTGAGCTCCTTTTTATGAATATATACTTTAAACTTTTGTGGTCACATAAAGATATCACCGATTCACCATGAAATAATGCCTCCAAATCTTTAAGCCCACCGCGATAACTCAAATCATGCGTGGGATAATTTTCTTCATATGATTTTAATTGCCTCGAAGCATAGGCAATCACCTTGCCATCTGCATCAATACAAACAAACCTTTCTTCGTGCGTGTTGTAAATCGAAAACCTCCGGAACCCGTTGGAAGTGTCAAAATAGGCGCAGTAACCAATCTCCGTTTCAACTCCTCAAAACTCATTCACGCTCATCCGTCCCTCAAACTTTCTCCTTTCTCATCAATTGCGTCCGGTACTTGTCAGGAAAACCCTCAACAAAACGACGGTAATAACCAGCAAGCCCGGAAAACTTCTAATCTCCGTCCGCAATGGTAGGTCTCGCCATTTGTGATAGCTTCAACCTTAGATGTGTCCATCTTGATACCATCAGCAGAACCTACGTGACCAAGGAAAGCAACGGCTCAGCCGGATTCACACTTAGAAATTTTGCATACAACCTGGCTGTCGAAGAGTCTCCAACCTATCTGAAGGTGCTTTGTTCGTGCTCAGCCTCACTCTTAGAATACACGAGGATGTCATCGATGAAAACGATTACAAATTTATCGAGGTACTCATGGAAAACACGATTCATAAGATCCATGAAAACTGCAGGTGCATTAGTCAAACCAAAAGGCATAACCAGGAACTCATAATGGCCATAACGCTTGATGAACGCGGTCTTGAAACATCTTGCTCCTTCACACGTAATTGATGATAACCGACCGGGTCAATCTTAGATAAAATTTTGCACCTTGCCCGATCAAACAAGTCAAATCGATCTTGCGGAAGAGGATAACGATTACGGATAGTGATACGGTTCATTTCATGGTAATCAATACACAACCTCATACTCCCATCTCTTCTTAACAAATAACAGTGCGCCCCAAGGTGAAACACTAGGCTAACAAAGCCGTTCTCCAATGATTCTTGCAACTTTCTTCTATTCCTTCAATTCGATGGGTGCCATACGGTAGAGCTTTAGATATAGGTTCACACCGGGAATCAAATCGATGCAAATTCAACTTCTAGCCGGAGGAATGCCGGGAAGTTCGGTCGGAAAAACATCGAGAAAAATTCACGTATGACGGAAAGACTTTCGTGATGGTAAGACCAGAAAGTATCCTAATGGATGCCAGAAAACCAAGGCAACCATGAGAAATGAGAGTCGACTTTCATAGTAGAGATGATTTTAGCTGACAGCGGTTGAGCACCATGATAGACAATCGGTGGTGAATACTACCAAAGATAACATTTCGAGCATAACAGTCAATGGTAGCCCTATGCAAAGCCAACCAATCCATACCCAAAATAATATGAAATCAAACATATCAAAGGAAGAAGATTAGCGAACGAATACCATCATCGAAGCGTAGGGGACAATCCAAGTATTCACGGTCAATAAGCACCAGGTTTTTCATAGGGGTGGAAATAGAGATTCTTTAACAAGGTGTGGGTGTCATATTTAATTTCCTTAATGTAGTAGATATCATAGAATGTGTAACTTGGGTATCAAATAAAGTAAAAATGAAATATCACCAATATAAAGAATCAGGTAATGGTACCGAAAGAGTTACATTGCCCAGTCACGTGCCAGAATACCTACGGCCCTTGGCCGGGTAGTTTGGCCGTGTTTCTGGTGTAATCATCTTTCCCGAGGCGATCCTTAACCCTATGAGCGTAGACCCTCATGCATAGCATCCACACATGGCCTTGAAACAAACGCGGGTGAGGCTTTCCCAAGTGTGGAGGAGGAGGCAAAATCTCCGACGGCTTCTTTATGATGAAGAACGGAAGAAACGGTCTGTGACCACCACGATAGATTGATCCCGAACTTTGTGACCCCACCATCACGACCACGGCGGTCGTTTCACGATCAATGCACCTCGTGAACCACGTACTGCGAGTGTCACGGCGTCCACGGTCGTATGAGCCCTAAACTCAGTATGGTCCCTTCGACCCGAGGATAAATACGATCACCGTCCTGTTCCTCTTGTTGAAGCCCTATTCCTCATGTAGCAATGTTGCGGGCAGCGACATCCATGGCTACTGACTACCTCGATTAATACTTTCGTTATTAATCACGGTCCAACACCCATTTCTTCAACCCCCATTTGAACTTAGAACTGGCGCGTTCATCTCCGACAATCTCACCTACAAACCCAACCAACTATCATAAACCGTTGCATGTACTAGGTGGAGTTTCCTTATCAGAAATTTGACGTAAAGGCGTTGTACTCTCTTTCATATCGGCTATTTGATCGATTCCCGGAAAATCTTGTTTGTAGAAGATATCCTAAAAGTATTCCAAACACAAGTATCGAGAAAGTTCTCTTCCACGGACGAGATAGGCTTCCACGATTAAGGGCATCACCACCGAATTTGAAGGTCGCTATACGGTTTCACCTCGTCACCTTGACCCGGCACATGAATAGCTTCTCCATATGCGTAATCAATCCTCGCATCATTAGGTGGTATACGTCGAAAGGGATTGGCTTAAGTTTTTTGGCGTTGATCCAAACATGAATGGGAGTAGGTGGGTTGGTACCCCACCATCATTTACGCCCGAACTAGCGCCATTTGGACGTTATTAGTGATGGTAGCAACGATCTCGGGCATAGCAGTAGCGAGGCCTTGTGATCAAAGCCGAGAAGTTAGGATTACCATCCGTTGTGCGTCGTTGTTCCTTGAGTAGTCACCATCTGAAGAGCTCATTAAGCCTTAAAGGTTAGGAAGTAAGATGGAGATCATGAACGGAAATGATGAAATGAACCTAGAATCTACCCAAACCTCACCAATCAAATCTTAAAGCTCTACGGTTAACGCTTAGGTCCATATGTCACAGGTGGCTGGTCGTAAACACGGGCACCATGATGCCATAATTGCTGACAAGATAAGTATTATAAAATGGTGCCATATCAAAGCATACATAATGAACATAATAAAGCAGCGGAAGTCTTAAATAAATAACCAAAGGAAGAATCCAGCCAACACGGCTTAAACGTTACATAAGTTTATCAAAAGTGTTAGTGCAAATATTATGATATTTAATCTATACAGTCTCGTTGGTTTTGATTGATGACAAACATGTAACTTGTAATACATAACGTAAAATGTACAAGTTACTTGTAATTACATTTGTCTCAACATACATTCAACACCTCTCGATGTCTCAAGTCCTCGTATGTTACAACACAGGTTCGTACATGTTTGTTATGTGGCATTATGATCAAACCCATTAACAAATCATTTAGAATGTTTAAAATACGTTTAGAGTCACTAAGTATTTTAATAGGTTAACCATTCTATTTAGAACCTCATTTTACATTTTGCATTCACAAGTATTTCAAAAGGTAACTAGACATTTTATTAACTAGTTACATAATACATTTTACAAGTTTACTTTGATAAACATTTTAATCTAAAATGGAAATACATGTTACATCATGGCATGCATCATCTTTGAAATCCTTGGAAGATCTCTTGAATATTTTGGTTAGATTGACACTCAATATATCAAATGTGATCTTGGTAAGATATGGTAAAATCTTGAAAAGATTTGAAGAAAGATTTTTAGATTTCTTGTCGGGCACCCACGCAAATGTAAAGAGGCGGAACCCTTTATTTGGTCCGTGGTCCGTGAGCGCTCGGTCCCTTTTGCCTATAAATAGAAGCCCATTGTTTTCTCATTTCTTTACCACTTGAAAACACATCTTCTCCACCTTCTTGCATACATTTAGATCAATCATTAACAATGTAATAACATACATTAAACACCCTAATGATCATGATCATAATGCTTCTAACATTCATCTTTGTTGTAAGCATACTCTTTGATCAACCAAGGAAAGTTTGGAGATTTAGCCATCCCCACTTACCACAAGTTGAAGATCTATCACAAGAAGTTTAGGGAACTTGTGATCTTCATCATGAAGGCTTCCTATCAATGGAAGTTCATTTAGAAGTAGTTATTCATATCCATTAGACATTTGTGTCATGGATCATTAGTGTAAACATCATTGCATCATAACAACACTTTCACCAAACTAGATTAGATGGTTTATGTGTTTGTGCCATAAAACACAAGGTTTATTATGTTGGGCCATAAAACATATTGGGAGTGGTTGTACCCTTGTAAAAGAACTTGACATCTAGCTTAGTGTCGGAAATATTGTATAGGCGACGTTAGGTTGGTTCTACCTCGAACTAGAACCCGGTATTTAGCTTTGTACCGGAAAAAGTGTAGCGGCGATTGTAAGGTTTTATCCGCCGAGAAGGGAGCTTGTTGATTTAGTGAAGTAACTCTCGAGTTGGGTACTTTCGAGGGAGTAGAGCGGAAAGAGATCCGTGACCGAAACACTATAAATCCTCGTGTTCGGTTTGCACTTTCCTTTCTTTATCTCTTTACTTTTATACTTGCACTATACTATTGTTTGTGATGTGGTTTGATGTTCATGATTGTGTGACAACTTGGTTTACCATACTTTATATTAGTCACAAACAATAATTGGTACTTTCATATTATAACAAGCTTCATAGGCGATTTGATACTAAAGATCTAAAGTTTTTAAGCGGTAGCGTATTCACCCCTCGTTTCCACAATTGGTATCAGAGCCATGTAGCTCTTATTTTCAAAACAAATGGTTTTAAAATAGAGTACGATCCATGTATCAAATTACCATTGAAGCGAAAAATAATATGAAAAATGTTTTGCTTGTTATACTTAGAAATTTTGTTGTTAAATGTAACTTTGTATACAAGCTTGAAGGTTTTCTTGAAAAATAAAATAAAAGTTTGTTGAAAGAACTAGTAAGTATTGTATTGTGTGCTTATAGAAAATTTACGAAGAAATATGATTTTAAAAGTGATAACTCTAAAATCTAGTTGAAAAAATCACCTCCGTAAATGTTTAAGATAAGTTACATAAGTAGATATGTTGTTAAATATGTGTATTATATGTTTACTATGAAATCTAGTAAGTCACACACGTTTTCTCTATGTCAAATACTAGTTTTGGTGAATCTGTCTCAGAGGACCACGGCACCAAATCTTATAAAGGCGGATCCCTTTTTTTGGTTCCGTGGAATCCGTCTATGCAGTATGCGATTTTGGGCAACTTCAAATAATCATAACTAATTAACCGTAAGTCCGTACGAGTCGAGCCACCTATCATTTTAAAGGGAATTGAGTCTACTTTCACTTAAAAATACTTTCATGGCCTGAGTCTAATTTTAAATAAGTAAAATAGACCAAATACTACAGTATGTCTAAAATATTAAGTTTCGCTTTAACATAAAAACTCAAATTTTTGAATCAAACAATTTAAGTTGGTATTCTTAGAACTTTGATACAACTTCTTTTGAAACTAATTAATTTGGTAATATGTTTAAAGGAAACTAATCAAGCTTGGTATACATCGTCATATTTAAACGCTAAATGACGAAAAGTGTTTTTCATTATATGATATGCTAAATGACTACTTGTTTATGTTGTTTGCATATACAGTGCTTGAGTATTTTCAAATTGTTGTTTACACTTGTTTGTTTGCATAATATAAGTGTCAATCTTGCCATGTTATTTATTCGCTTGTTTGATTATTTCTTGTTTATGCACAATAGGACATTTGCTATATTTTGTGCACTAAGTTGGAAAATTGTTTTACCATAAACGTAGAATTAGATAACTTTCTTTGCATAGGTTATACTAAAATCTCGCATAACTTATGAAATGTCATAACTCACTTATCAATGAGTACTAACTAAATTAGTCAAGTACTTTGAAAAATGGAGTTTTTAAGAGAGTGTTTGGTACAAGGACAAAAACAATGTTGTATGATGTCATTTATGTGTTCTTTGCCGTAGGATGATAAACTAACTTAAAACATTGATGTATGCTAACGGTTCATGGGGGGATAGCACACGAGTGTTACCAAATTTTACCCATTTTCACTTTTATGTGAAAATCGTTAGCCCTTGGTCAAAATCAATGCTCCAATGTTGTTTGTGAATGGTATTAACTAACTAGAATGCCATATGTTTTGAGAAAAATTCGGGTTTCGAAAAAGTCCCGGGCTTTCAAAAATGGATTCGTAAAGATTTCGGTCTCCCGGGACGGTGGCACCGATAATTTGGTTCGTGCATTGTAAAGAAATGGTCCGAGTGGATCCTCTGAGGTAAGTTGTTGAATTTTACTAAATTCATAAATCTAATTTACCAAATCTTGTTTCTAGGATAGTTGTTAATGCATATCTTTCATACCTCACTCAACACATCCTCAATGGATTAACTTAGGATGTTTGACATGATCTTAGACACTTCCATCTCATTAGAACTCCATCTTTGTATAGATTAACATCCATGAATCCTTAGTTCCATAAATCGACACATTAGGATGGTCATTTTCACACCTTATTTGTTACTTTTCCTCAAGCTTAGCATTTCTTAAAGCAAAGTTAAAATGACTAAATCCTCAACCTCAAATAAGCCACTTAAGAAAACCACTAGGATTAGCATTCGATCTTGTTGCTACATTAACTTGAACTCTTCATCCTCAGACTCATTACCTCTCAACATCTCATCACCCATTCAAGATGTGAACTTTCTAAACTTAGTACTCCAACTCCACCACCAAAATCACCAACCATTATGACTACTTCACAACCATCCAAAACACCTTCACTACCAAAGTCTCCAAAACTTGTACTTTGTGCAAACACCACCAACATCTCCTCACCCATTTGCGGATGACTTAGATGACTTACCGAGACTAACAAATCTAGACTCATTATTTGCAAAGATATCATACACAAGTCTATCATATGACTATAGATATTGTTTTGTATCTACATGTATTGCCTCACTTGGTTAACATGAAAATAATGTGTCATCCTTGAAGACGATAAGTATTTACATAGAGTCATAACTCACACGTATGTTAAAGACATACTATCAAGTCTTGTTATCCTTGAGTTCAATCTAAGCTTTATAATCTCAACAAATTAGGATTGACAACTTAAGTATTTCATCCGAAATATTCAAGTATATGAGACTTACGATTGTAGTCAGTCATATAAAATCATTATTTTAACAACACATGTTGAAACACTTATCCAAAACAAACAACCCACTGTGCCACTTATCCTTCTTTGACACCTACTATCCCTCTTCCATCTTTTGGCACCATTAAGCATGTTGCTCATGAACTTCCAAGAGCATCCTTTAAATCAAACGTTCCCTTTCAAGGTGAACCTATACCTCAGCCCCTAAGCTTCATAGACATAACCAAAACTTCAAGCACTTCACCCACTAGTTGTAGCAACCAATGAACCATAAGAATTAGTATCCGTACTTTTGTGTGTTCAACATCTATGGACAAATAATCAACCTAAGTACTCCCATAGCACAACAAACCCCTACATCACCACATCCTTATTTAGACACACTAGAAGACCTACCACCTAGATCAACCAATCCACCATCCTTACCATCATTTGAATTCGTTGAGTGTATTGCTCAAAAGCCCTTGTGTCCAACACTTGTATTGAATCAAATGCACGTTTGAACAAACTCAACCATTCTTTCCCACATATAAGGACTTAGATAATTCATTATGGCTAGAACCTCAACTATCAAATAAGCATGGTGCTCTTGGTAATTTTTTTCAATTTCCACTAGGTATAAGTAGTATCAAAGTATTGGTAATACTTTGTCGTTAAACTTCTGCATAAATTTCGTTAAACCTCAAATCAACATTTTAACAACATATGTTAAAATGCAATCTCAAAGCCATCATCATACACCCCAAGCAACAATGACTCTTGAGGAGTATACATAAGAAACTCGAGTGAATTCATCTTGTCATCATCTAGTGAATATAATCTTGAGACCAAGTTTATTTAGATGGGACTATCGGATTCAAACACTTTGGCTTCATATCTTCATTTAGGAAAACATGATGTTTTGAAGAACATTATGACTAAGATTCATACGTTAAGCTTTCATTTTGTTAAAAGGATATTGTATGCATCACTCTTGCGACATAAATAGTTGTGTTACAAGAGATTTCATTACACCTCATTGGCTAAATGATCTTGAAACAAACATCTACAAGTTCTATGAACTAGCATATCCAATTCATCTTGTCATACTTGTTTTCATAAGCATGATAACTTTATCCCATGGGATAATCTCATTTGTTGAAAGATACTATTTGTATCTATTTCCTTTCAAGCGTACATCATAACCTAACCTTGCTCAAACCGAGTGCACATCCAAGGTTAAAACTACACATCTTTAGAGCATACACAAGATCTATTGAAGTTGGTAACCTCACTTAGATTCTTGTTAAATAAAGAGCTCTCTTGAGAACGTTCTTAGTTTAACATATTCCATTCTCTAGTCTTAGATGATCAATTCACATTTAAAGTACACACTTCAACTCAACATAAAAGATGTCATCCATTAGATCATACAATTAGCTTTGTAATTTGAACAACTTTAGATTCTAAACACAAGATTCAAAAACATTGTTTATCAAACACACCATTGTTAAAATTCATGTGTATAACATGACGTCTTCATCACCTTAGTTATATTGCATATTAGTTAAGTCACATTAAGCCAAGTATTGGTAAACTATCATCTTTTATGCACTTTAATATGCAAAAGTAGGAGTTCCCATCTTTCTAACATGAGAATGACTCCTGGAGAACCTATTGCACTAGAAACTCAATTTGACCTAACGGTTGAATTGCTTCTGGGAGAGAAGTTGGGTATGTGGAATCACCCGTAAAAATGGTCGTGTTTAGCCTTAATTGAGCACCCCTAGTAATAGTCTCACATTCATTCTCCAACTTGAAAAATCAGTATTCCTATACTTGCCTAAAGTAAGTGTTAAAACATTGATAGTTTGCCTTGCCTTAGGAATACTAATCAAACAAGTAGTATATATGACTTTTCTTTTAAAACCACTTGCATTGCACTTACATGTGTTGATTACATGTTCTTGTTTGATATGATAAGTTGATTTGACATTATCTTAGTGTTTGATAACTAGTCAAATGTGTAAACCTTAATGCGTTTTATTTCATAACTTGTATTCTTGTTTCATGCTACTAAGCGTTTAAACCTAAACTTTATTTGCATGACTTACTTTTGAATTATTTTTAGCATGATTGTACTTATGAACTCATAACATGGCATTCTGATACGTGATAATTTTGATATGATATATTTGTGTTTGAAAGCTATTAGTTGGCATTCATTACATCGATGTGTAGTACGATCAAATGATACATGCTCTTGTTTTAAATGATCAATTGTCTTACATTTTGTGTTTGACACCTACTTGATTAATTGTCAAATGTGTAAACCCTAGAAAGTTTTTGTCTTTGTGATGCTTTATGCTACCTAATGTTAAGCGTAAACATGATTTGCATGATATTTAAGGTTGAATAAATTTTTGTCATCTATATAATGTTTCACATGACTAATATGTTATTTGTGAACTCATAATATGTCATTGATGTATCCATGTTTGAAAGCTATTGTCTTTTGTTGACATTCCTTAAATCTACGCACAAGATGGTCTAAATGATACATGCTCCAAATTGTTATGTCTTAAACATGGCTTGCATGATCCTTTCATCTTGTTTCTTTTGCTTCTTGTCACACTATTTGTTTGCTACGTGTGCACATATAATTTGTCAAAGTGCTTTTGGTATGACAAACTTTTAGAAGCCTTTTTATCTTACAAATTAATCACATAGATTATTGTATATCCAAGTATGCTTAAGTGTCTAAGTCTAACGACAAAACAATCTCAAAATGAAATGTCTTGAATAAAGTTGTATTCTTGCATAATATGATTGTTTTGATGCTATCTTGTGTGGTGATTTCTTGTCTACTAAAGTGCAATGTGTTTTTGCTTATATAATATGTTATCATTTGATTTCTATCATGTTAACATCTTTTGTCACTAACAAATTTGTTTTGTAGGTTGATAACAAATTATTTGTTATCTCACTTGGTTTTAACTTTTATATGCTCATTTTGCATAATCCCTTTTATTGCTACATAGATTAGTACTATGCTTTATGGGACCCCTACACTTGCATATAGTTTAAAAGCATATAGAATTAAGTTCTAGCGGGTTGGCATTTATGTCTTTCAACCGACCTCTTTCCAAATCTCATTTTTGCTTCCGCTTTACAAAAATCACCTCCATCATTATTTAGTTATAACAATACTCTAATCCTCTTCACTTCCTATTAGGAAACCACATGCCTCATCATCCGATCATCTCGTATTAATCGAAAGAGTACATGACTTTAAGGATGAAGTTCATTGTATGCTAACCATCATCCAAGAAAAACATCACTAAGCTCATCTCTTTCGTTAACCGAATAACCTCCTAAACACTTTGTTGTCATTCCTTATTTGATACATTACACATTATGTTGGATGTCCACCAATTAAGGGGAGAGAAATCCATTCACATAATTGTCTTTTGTCAAATTTTATGTCTCTTAGACTCTAAAATACCAACACATAGGTAAACACCACTTAGCTAAAACCGGTTCATGAAACCACAACTAGTTCAACCCTTTTCGCACCAATACCTCATCAAGTGAAAAACATCATGTGTTTTTCTTCATCTCCACATAAAGGATTTTCCTTAAACTAGCACCTTACAACTTCACTATCTAGAACACCATCATAGGATCTTATCCTTTTCTCGCTTGACATATATCATGCATGTCATTGTCAGTGCAAACAATATATTAATCAAAACAACCATTTCCAACACGTTGGTCCATCCAACTCTCACTTATATGATGTCATTCTCATCATCATATAGGTACTCATTATTATTATTAGTATTTTCCATATTGTCTTCACTTCTTTTCAAAGTGATAATCATCCATGTCGGTCAAAACCATGCTAATACTACCTTTCCCATTGTCACCTAGAATAGGTCATTTTTTATAATTCGTGTCAATCAATGAACCAATTTATCTTCATGTTATCACTTTTTCTTAGATAGAACGCATTATTGATTACTCTTGGGTTGAAGCATATGAGAACTTGCTCAAAACAATAGGTTGTTAGCATCAATAAATCATTCAAATCATAACCCTTATGCATCATTGAAATGCAATGTCCATTCATATTTTTTTCTCTTAGCTTTGGTCACTTGACATGATGAAAGGATTGCATGAGTCCATATTTTTATATTTGCTATACATATGAGTTTCTAACTCCTTAATAGCTTCCTACCTAATCACCACCACCTTCCATCACCACTTTCACTAATCATCACCACCATGGATTAGCGAAAACTTACTTTTGTAAATCTCGAGTCATCTACCATCACCACATGAATCCTACTAGTAAACCGACACCAACACTAGCACCACTAGTGGCACACGATGGGAGACTTCATATCTTGTTTCTAGGAACTATTTTGTAGGCTTTTATCATATTATATTCTCACTTTTCTTATGATTGTAATTAGGAGACTACACTTCATGAGATCTTTGATTATATCATTTATCACATATATACATCTTATTTTTCTTTGTGAAAAAGATGAAATATATTGCACTAATGTTTTTCATTGTAGGTTCATCATCATATACACTCGATTGTATATAATTTACTCATCTAAGGATGAAGTTTGCATCAATTATTTTTCTTATTTTAGGTGCTTCTTGACACCTTAGAACAAGGAGGAATATCCTTTAAGCACTCATATTGCATCGTCTATACACTTGGTTGTATATGACATATTTGTCTAAAGACAAAGCTTCTATTATACTAATATTTATTTTGAAGGTTCATCTTGACGCCCTAGAGCAAGGGAGCTTCCGTCAAGAATTCTTGAATGCATCTTATACACACTTTTTGTATATCACACTTACTCATAATGAGAATATAGTTTTGCACTAATATTTGTTTTGTAGGTTTTTAATCATACCTCCAAACAAGGGGAGCAACCGTCAAGGGAGCATGCAGCATTTAGCATCATTTTCACTTTTCAACAAGCATTTGTGCTTCGATAAAAAGTGGAGAAAATAGGCTAACATTGCTATGCATTTTCTTTTTCATATATTTCTCATAATTTTTGTTGCATAAAACTAACCTTGATGTAGGTTAAGCCTCTTTATTTGATCCATGGATCCGCTACCAAACAAGGGGCGGATTGAAGTGGACGATTTAACTTCACTAGGGATGATGCAAGCTCGCCTTTTGGGGAGAAATTAAGTTAAACTCAAGGACACGCCCTTTTAGTTTCGACAAAAGGGGGAGAAGAGTGTAAACGGAGAAGGTAATGTAAAGGTAGTAAGGATACAAGTAACCTTTTACATTTTACTTTCTATTACGTTTACATATTTTGTCATCATCAAAAAGGGGGAGATTGTTAGTGCAAATATTACGATATTTAATCTATACTGATCGTTTGTTTTGATTGAAGACAAACATGTAACTTGTAATACATAACGTAAAATGTACAAGTTACTTGTAATAACATTTGTCTCAACATACATTCAACACCTCTCGATGTCTCAAGTCCTCGTATGTTACAACAGTTAGTACATGTTTGTTATGAGGCATTATGATCAAACCCATTAACAAATCATTTAGAATGTTTAAAATACGTTTAGAGTCACTAAGTATTTTAATAGGTTAACCATTCTATTTAGAACCTCATTTTACATTTTGCATTCACAAGTATTTCAAAAGGTAACTAGACATTTTATTAACTAGTTACATAATACATTTTACAAGTTTACTTTGATAAACATTTTAATCTAAAATGGAAATACATGTTACATCATGGCATGCATCATCTTTGAAATCCTTGGAAGATCTCTTGAATATTTTGGTTAGATTGACACTCAATATATCAAATGTGATCTTAGTAAGATTTGGTAATATCTTGAAAAGATTTGAAGAAAGATTTTTAGATTTCTTGTGGGCACCCACGCAAAATGCATAAAAGGCGGAACCCTTTATTTGGTACCGTGGTCCGTGGACGCTCCTGTCCCCTTTTGCTTATAAATAGAAGCCCATTGTTTTCTCATTTCTTCACCACTTGAAAACACATCTTCTCCACCTTCTTGCATACATTTAGATCAATCATTAACAATGTAATAACATACATTAAACACCCTAATGATCATGATCATAATGCTTCTAACATTCATCTTTGTTGTAAGCATACTCTTTGATCAACCAAGGAAAGTTTGGAGATTTAGCCATCCCAACTTACCACAAGTTGAAGATCTATCACAACAAGTTTAGGGAACTTGTGATCTTCATCATGAAGGCTTCCTATCAATGGAAGTTCATTTAGAAGTAGTTATTCATATCCATTAGACATTTGTGTCATGGATCATTAGTGTAAACATCATTGCATCATAACAACACTTTCACCAAACTAGATTAGATGGTTTATGTGTTTGTGCCATAAAACACAAGGTTTATTATGTTGGGCCATAAAACATATTGGGAGTGGTTGTACCCTTGTAAAAGAACTTGACATCTAGCTTAGTGTCGGAAATATTGTATAGGCGACGTTAGGTTGGTTCTACCTCGAACTAGAACCGGTATTTAGCTTTGTACGGAAAAAGTGTAGCGGCGATTGTAAGGTTTTCTTCGCCGAGAAGGGAGCTTGTTGATTTAGTGAAGTAACTCTCGAGTTGGGTTTTCGAGTGGAGTAAGTGGAAAGGAGATCCGTGAACGAACCACTATAAATCCTCGTGTTCGGTTTGCACTTTCCTTTCTTTATCTCTTTACTTTTATACTTGCACTATACTATTGTTTGTGATGTGGTTTGATGTTCATGATTGTGTGACAACTTGGTTTACCATACTTTATATTAGTCACAAACAATAATTGGTACTTTCATATTATAACAAGCTTCATAGGCGATTTGATACTAAAGATCTAAAGTTTTTAAGCGGTAGCGTATTCACCCCCTCTCGTTTCCACC